>OZ024867.1:11781947-11921947 GCA_964017155.1 Oasisia sp. SBJ-2009 | reverse complement strand
ATGTGTGCACATATGAACTCATACACTATTTCGTTGATGGCAGCAATGGGGAACAATTTCGCGCGTCAAGGCGTCGCTACACAGATATCATACACATTTGGTGCCCCTCATCGCGCCATAGATGGAAATCATGATGATAAGTTATGGCGCGATAGTTGTTCGATTACTCGTTGGGAAAAGAGTCCTTGGTGGATGGTCACATTCGCTGAATTGATTACTGTGCGCCAAGTTATAATTACAAGCAACAGTTGGTATGGTGAGTATATGGCAAGTTATTAGTTCTACTTTCAAAGATTACTTATATTTTTCAGCACTGACTACATTTACGCATAAGTTCAAGTGATAATGTAGCTGTTTTGTCTATATGGGATATACTTTTATTTAATTATTTACATAGAGAGCTGTACAGGCTTGTACTAGCATGTCCTTTGAGCATTCCTTCGCCTCGAAGTTTCCGATGTGGGATTTCATATAAAGCCTGAGCGTTTGTACATCCTGTTCGAATTTGGGAGGCAGGCAGGCTAACAACATGCTCCCATAAAAATATGTATTTCACAGAAACACGTGCAACGAACCCAGCCGTTCTAGTCGGTGACGTACTGTCACAGTTAGCAAGTAGACACGATTCATTATTCAAAAACAACATTACAATATACACATATTTTGGGAGTTCACTTTAAAATGCCAGTAATAAGACTGGTGATCCGGAAACAGTTGATGGAACACAGTAAGAGTAACACTATTTACCACAACAATTTGTACATAAAATGTAGATCCACAAGTATTAAGTAAATAAAGAATAATTTTGTCATGACAACACGTAATTCGCCCTATGCTAATGATGTTGTATATATTTTGGTGGAATTCCTATGGTAAAGGAAGCACAGTGGGCGGCTGACAGGGCGATATGTATTTAATTTATAAATTATTTCATTTATTTTAGTTTTTATGTTTCTTTGTCTCGAGATTAAGCAGGCAGGGCACCAAATATATAAGTATATTATGTAGCCATCTCCTTTCATCATCATCAGCAGCAGCAACAGGAGCAATCCATCCTTTGCATGCATTGAACATATTTATTGTTTTATGTTGTTGAATAATATGTTCGTCCGTGCGTGCGTGCGTGCCTGCGTGCCTGCGTGCGTGCGTGCGTGCGTGCGTGCGTCCGTCCGTCCGTCCGTTCCTTCCTTCCTTCCTTCGCCGTGCTTTCGTTTGTTTACATATCTTCCTCATGTCAAATGCACTGTGTTGAATATCACTCTCGAACAAAATGTTAACGCATTAGTCTAATACGTGTCCACCAGGAAATAACCTGAAATACAGCATCACAGTTGGCCCGTATAATGGACGACACTGGAAGTGTGGATCGACATCAAATGTGATACCCACAAGCGTGACTGTTCTATTCACATGTGATCGTCATGCCAAAGGTTATGCGTTGAAGATAACACTCAAAGATCAAGTCGGATACCTGATCCTTTGCGAAGTCATTGTCTTTGGAGAAGGTATGATTTCTTAAAAGGTAAGGTAAACATAAAAATCTAAATAATCGCCGAACTGAACGTACACTAATGCATTTAATATTTAGGTTCGACTATTACAAGTTCGACTGGACCTGCTTGAAATATGAATTGTCTAATAATTGGAATTTTATTTTATTTCACTGCAACATAGTTCTAGTAACTTGTGATGGGTTCATTTGAAATATACTGCAATACACACGCATACAATATTTTGCTAGTCATTCTAATACATACACACATGCGCGCATGTACGCGCCCAGGCACGCACGCAATCACTCACGTTAATCACATTTCCACGATTAGACGCGCGAAAGCAAAACAACTATAATAATTGATGTCGATCTTCGTTGGAATAAGGACATGTATTGCTGAAGGACATTTACAACCGCACACTTGTTTAAATTAAGTAACAGTGTGATGATTTGGCCGATTGTAAAATAAACTCGACTGTAGGTGCATGTGTGTACGCCTTTGCTATTGCATAAAAATTTAACGTTTTATATTGATACCCATTTATATTTTCTAACCAATCATATCAACACAGTGTTTTATTTAGTTCAATGTGTACATACGCACCAACAATTTTGATATGTACGTCACTTGGTTGTCACACATTATGCCAAATATGCGAATGTTTATGTTCAAAGTACTCTGTATGGTAAGTTTAACACATGCATTTATTTAAGCAAATATATTGCCATTTTATATTTGGTTTAGTAAAGTTGAAATAAACATATCCATGCATTAACATTATGTCAATGTGCTTTATTGATATAGCATTCGTCGGCTGTAAAGCAAAACCCTGCGCACATGGTGGTTATTGCGTGGGAACTGCAAAAGAGTACTGGTGCATTTGCAATGAACGTTACATTGGAAAAGATTGCGAGAGTGAGTTGTTGTTCTTCTTCTTCCACATATTGGAATGGGCCCTTTCAGGGCGTTAACGGTTCAATCGAAGCTTCTGCGCTTGGAGGAGGGCGGTGTATGCTCTTTTTAAAACAGTTAATAAAACAACATTGAAACATTAATAAAGTTATTATGTGGACCTCTGGTGATTTAGAAATGTATTATTATTATGTGGATAGACATAGTCTTATGAAGAAATTAAAGCAGATGTTAAGACCAAAACGTCAGCCCTGGAAGCCTCTGGTCATGTGGTGGCTGATAGGCTTTTGATGGGCGTATTCCAGAGTCTATGGGTTGAATGAAAAATGAATGGTAAATGGCTGTGTGGTCTGCCATCGTATGTCGAAAATGCTGGGCTCCACGCGTTCTGGGGTCACCCCGTTGGAGGTACTGGTCAATGGTGATGTCAACATGAACGGTGTAGATTTTGTGAAGGAGACATAGGCGGTTGTTCATCCTCCTCATTTCAAGGCTTTCCCTGTATAGCACCTTTAGCATATCATCAACATATCCTGGTGTTCTGTTTGTGTAGTCGCCGCAACAGAATCTTGCTGCTCGTCGCTGCTCTCTCTCTATTTGGCTAATGTTTTTCTGAAGATAGGTTTAATCCAGTGGGACGTGTTTTCTCGAATGCTATATATATATGGTGTATATATAGAGTTTTATATATAGGGTTTTATATATATATATATATATATATATAGGGTTTTATATATATATATATATATATATATATATATAGGGTTATATATATATATATATATATATATATATATATATATATATATATATATATATATATATATATATATATATATATATACTCCTAAAGGCAGCTTATGTCGACCGATTATGCATATAGGACCGGGTTATGTAGACCGCTGTTTTATGTAGACCAAAACTGGTCTACATAAAGATTCGACGTGTTAGTTCACAACTAACACAATTGTGCACACAGTTCATATGACAGTGAAGTACTGTGCGTAATTAATTTTTAAATGAACAACATCTTAAGTTATTTTGAGCATGTTTTCTCCAGCGCCGTGCATATTTTTTTGAGTATATTGTGTGCCGGGTTATGTGTACCGGGTCAAAGTTCTTATAAATCTATACTTATGGTATATACCGAACGAAGGGTTGGAGTTTCGTTGTCAGAGTATGATATGCTTCATACTCATGCAAAAGGCTATATTATTATGTGTAAATTAGTAAAACTTGCATTTTGTCTTTAAAAAATGTTGATCTTTGCTGTTATCGCATCGATACATTCCGTGATCAAAAATAACTTGGGCTTCGACTTAGTTTACATTTCTCAACACTGTTTTACTTTTTACTAGATTCGGCGTCTACCGCAAAATAGGCTAACTAAATATATGCAGCTTCCGGCGTTGCTCCGGTCTACATAAATCGGCATCTATGCATATGCGGTTTTTATGTAGACCGATTTTTGGGCATATACCTTATTTATTGAAATATTTTGATGAACTTTCAGTATGTGTTAAACATTAGTATTAGAAACAATGTTCCAGTTTTACATCTTTGGAAAATGTATAAAATAAAAAAGTGGTCTACATAAGCTGGTCCTCTAGGCACTGGTCGACATAAGCTGCCTTTAGGCTTATATATATAATATATATATATATATATATATATATATATATATATATATATATATATATATATTATATATATATATATATATATATATATATATATATATATATATATATATATATATATATATATATATATATACAATGACACACACACGGCTTGTCTGTAACTGATATTATTGTGTTATTAACCAACCAGTTCCCTTATATCGAACCGAATGTCCTACCCGTCTGCTTGTTACTCAAAGTCGCAAGATATTGAGTCTCCCACTGCGGCGGCAAACAGCACCTCACATATACGGTCCTCCTACGCCGCTCATCACAGGTGGATGTAAGTCACACCAGTCTTTGATTGTTTGCTTGCCCTGGTATGTATACTGCGACGTCCACTGATTTGTGATTGTCTAAAATATTAGAACGTTTAATGTTGTCCTTTTGGTTTCCCTATTGCGCTGCTGAATGCTCACGCGCTCGCGTTCGTGAGTGCGTGTGTGCGTACTTATGTGTTTGCTTCTGCGTGCATACGCCAACACGCAATGTAGCAAAATGTGGGAAGGCAACATTTATTAATAGCTTTTTTTAATATATTTACAATAATTATTGTATTAGTTCCATCACAAATGCATGAAGACTATTATGATAATAATAACAACAGTAACACATTCCAATAATAACAAGTTCAGATATGTTGGATGTTGTCTATCATGCTCCTAAATGCCTTGATCAAATGTTCTTCACATTCAATGATAAGTTAACACACATAACTACTCTAATATAACCCATGTAACACTGCGTGCGTCCGAGCATAAAATGAAAATTAAATTAGTCTAAGCGCAATTACGTTATTAATGTTATACATATATTGATAACGCAACGTAGACGTTTCCCTTTATATGTTATGTTGTTACGTAATTTATTTAAAATGTTGTTTAGTCATAATGCAGGTAATGCACAGGCACATAAACAAAACACACACACATACACACGCATATATATATATATATATATATATATATACATACACACGCATATATATATATGTATATATATATATATATATATATATATACATATACATATATATATATATATATACATATACATATATATATATATATATATATATATATATATACATGTATGTGCGATATTGAATGACGTGTTTTAAGGGTCCATGACAGCTGTCGCAGTGGACGAAGTGCGAGGTTTTGTCTACTGGTCTGATTACAGAGATATTAAACAAGCGACATTAAACGGCACCAACATAAAGACCATCGTCAGCTCAGGCAAGTCGATATCTCAGTGAGAACGTTTGACTGTTCAAATTGTGTTATCGTATTGTAACCAGATGCACAAATCAGTGTTGTAAAGACATTCGTAATGTAAGTTGTCTTCGACACTAATGGAACTAGCTTGTCTACGTTTCACTGCTGTCCAAATTGTGAGCAAGAGAAACTAATGTTGTCCATCGTGCCCTTAAATGACTTGCTCATATGTTCTTCGAATTCAATGTTAAGTTCTAAAACTTACCACTCTAATAATTATAATCCATGTAGCACTGCGTGTGTACGAGCATTACATGGAAATAAATGCACATGCATAAATAAATGAGGCATATAAAAACTCAACTTTAAAACATTAAACACTATATTAAACTAATTATGATAGTTACAGTTTAAGCGCAATTACGTTAATTGTATTATAAATATATTTATAATGCAACGTAGAAGTAACCCATGTTATGCAGTTACGTAATTTATTGAAAATATGTTTAGTCATAATGCAGGTAATGCACACGCAGACACACACACGTATATATATATATATATATATATATATATATATATATATATATATATATATATATATATATATATATATATACATATATATATATATATATATATATATATATATATATATATATATATATATATATATATACATATATATATATATATATATATATATATATATATATATATATATATATACGTGTGTGTATGTGCGACACTGAATGACATGTTTTAAGGGTCCATGAAAGCTGTTGCAGTGGACGAAGTGAGAGGTTTTGTCTACTTGTCGGATTACATAAATATTAAACACGAGACATTACACGGCACCAACACAAAGAGAATCATCAGCTCAGGCAAGTCTATTTCTGCGAAACAACATATCATTGTTCAAATTGTGTTATCTTAAGATAATCAGATGCACAAATCAATGTTGTAAAACTATTCGTAATGTAGGTTGTCTTTGACACTATTGGAACTAGCTTGTCTACCTTTCACTGCTGTCCAAATTGTAAGCAGGAGAAAATAACATAATGCTTTTTACGTCTGCAAAATAGGAAGTATATGTTTGAGTCATAGCATAGCTAAATACTCGATTTACGCAACGACGGACATAATATTATAATCACAGTTTATTACATAGAGCACCCAGATTGATGCCGTGTGAAGCATTTATTCAACTGCCAGGAAAACAATAGTTATGTTAATAACCACGAATACTCCTCGTATCAATTGCACTAAACAAAGACTGACCAAAAAAGTTGAGATCCAACGAACATATTATTGATCTAGACGTTTAATTGATCAAAAACACGCACATAAACATAAGACGGATCAAAATGCAAGCTTAACTTGCTATCACCATGAGTACCACCACGCCACATCATGTCATATCATGTTATATCATGCGAAGTAGCTGCGATTATCACTGACAACGAACAGGTTTAGCGTATGGACGAGTTTATTATGTTGTAAAGTAACATATTTGGATGATTAACAATGAAAGATATGACGAGGCCCAACAGTACGTGATTTCGTCAACAACTTATTCTGTGGTTTTTCCCACCTGTGTACGTCGGCTAGCAGAATTAGCACAACGAACACTTTTGAGTTATCTATGTTTTGCTCGACTGATCAGTAAGCCTTTTCATACCACACAATTAATATAATTGCGTTTCGGAAATAAAACAACATCGCCAAAGTAGACACCTGAGAAGGTATATGAGGAGATATTTCTTCAGTGGTTATCTTTAGATAGCGCACTGATATATATATGTTCATACTATGCCCTTTCCAGAAAAACGGATTTACGGCATTGTCATTGAACCAGTTGAAAACAAACTGTACTTCACGGACTATAAGTATAAACAAATTAATGTGGGAGCGTTGAAGACAGACCTGTTGACCTCAGTCGTGAGGAAATGCAGAGGTCATCCTACTGGCTTGGTTGTCGATCGGGAAAAGGGGTAACACCCTAATTTTTCAATATATCTGCATGTGCTATTTGCAAAAGGTAGACCATCTGCTATGACTAATGTATGCAGAAGTAAAAGTAAAGCTATCTCTTTAAATTGCACAGGTTTCGGTGTCTAGCAGACGTTAATGCGCATTTCACATCACTTTCTGTCTAATAAAGATTTATTCAAAATGACACTATATGTCCTTGTTTGGATATAATTCGATCACGCTGCAGTTAAAAAGCAGTGTATGTCCGCAACATGTGTTAGGTCATCTAATTATCGCGCAAACCTTGCTCGCAAAAACAGTCGGCATTGTGCTGTTGTCATAGGGGATTGTCGACGTTTTGTGCTAATGAAAAACTGTATTACTGAACGGCAGTAGCTGCTGTTATGAAACATTTAATTACAAACTCACTCCCTCTCTCTATATGTTTGTCTGTCTCTCTCTCACTCTCTTTCTCTCTTTCTCTCTTTCTCTCTTTCTCTCTTTCTCTCTTTCTCTCTTTCTCTCTTTCTCTCTTTCTCTCTTTCTCTCTTTCTCTCTTTCTCTCTTTCTCTCTTTCTCTCTTTCTCTCTTTCTCTCTTTCTCTCTTTCTCTCTTTCTCTCTTTCTCTCTTTCTCTCTTTCTCTCTATCTCTCTCTCACACACCCACACACACCTAGACACACACACACATATACACACACATACACACTCACACACACACACACACACACACACACACACACACACACACACACACACACACACACAAACAAACACAAACACGAACACGCACAAACGTAGTGTTACATAGCCCTTGTCACTTTGTGTGAAATTTCTTTTCAGCGTGTTGTTTTACACGGCTAATTATGTCTACAAGGTTAACTTGGACGGAAGTGGGCATACGAAACTGAAACATACCGGAAGGAGCTATGCGTCGTCAATTGCCATCAACTTAAACAAACAGATGATCTGCGTGATTCGAAAATGTAACCATCATATTGATCCAGCATGTGTTTTGTTGTGGTACAAGTGTTAAAGTGTACCGAATTGTATAATGTGGGTGTTATGAACATATTGCATCGTAGTTTGTTTTATATTAGGAGAACCTCTGTAAACTGTAAATTAGCGGGAACATTCGCGCATCTTGATAATTGGAAATTACTGGTTCAGAAAAATTGAAATTAAAATGAGAATATTGATCGATAAGTATTATTCGTACATTAATGTTAGTCAGAAAGTAGCATTAGGCGTACATTTAGTAGCAGTTTTGCTTTACCTAGCCTTCGATAAGATTGTAAACAAGATTGAATAAACCTAATTATGTGATATACTATGAAGCAGATAAAACGAAGTGATAACAGTACAGGCGTAAGATTGCCTTGTTTAATTAGGTAGGGTAAAGTAAAGTTAATGTTCATGGTGGCGTATTTAATTGTGAAATTTTAAATAATTAGCTGATATAACATAATGTTTGATATACCTATTGGACACAGGAAGCAGTCTTTCTATAATTCTTGTAAGTTAGTATATGAACATTTTGAAAATGTATTGGAAAGTTACAATGGAGGAAGATTGTCTTTGTCAGTGTCAAACGACAGAGACATCTACGTTAACTGTTATTATAGAGAAACACTGCCAGCAACATGCAATTATTTTGTTACAGTATATAAGAAGATAGAGTGTAGCGATTACTTCGGCCAAAATAGACAAGTGTACAAAACCATCGGAGAACCTGCGTCACTTGCAATTGGCAACGATGTTGCTTATTATGTGCAAAACAATCCAACAAGGTAATACATAGAGCTGTTGTGTGTTTATTGTTTCCTAGATGATGTTCACGACCTGTTTGACATATGACATATTCAACTGTTTCGGGTTAACTTGCTATACAAAAAGGAGGTCAGTGTTTTTGTTATTTTTCAATGGGTTTCACTTACCATCGTATCAGATATGTGGATTGAATGTTCATGCGTAGAACAATCTTCCCACGGCTCCATAGTTCGCATTACGAGGCGAACTAATGGTTTGTCCAATAGTTTCTGCAGGAGTTTCAGTTGCAAACCTCGGTACGAGTTGGGTATCTGTTTTTGTTTTCAGATTGGAAACAGTCTCCTGAATATTGTATTAGAAGAGTCACTATATCAGTTGTCACATCTGAATCCAGCATAGTTTTTTGTTAGTCGTAGATCGATTATTGGCAACAATATATTTACGAATTCTGTTTTGCAATGATGTCAATTGTAGATTTCGAATTCAAAGTTATATATTTATATTTATACCGATCTGATAAAAAAAAATAGAACTATACCGATCTGATATAAAAACAAATCTTCGGCCATTGCTTCGTCGTTTAGAATCTCACTACGGATCCGATCACAAGACACCAATATCGAGCAAATGTTATGATCAGTAAGAGATAGCGTGTCACACATGTAACAATAGATAGGTTGATGGAGAGACACTAGACAAGTAGGTCAACATTACATACTGACAAGATACAATACACTGGTAATGCAATCGCGAAACTACCTCAAGTAGGAAACAAACTTAACAATTAGTCGTGCCTTTATAATATGTTCTCTTTCAGACTTATATCTCAAGAATTAAAAGACAAAGGGCATCGATACGTTCACGATCTTGGTTCCTTCACTTCAGACAAGCTCCGCGGAATCACAGCTTTGATGGGGTCAGATTAGGGGAACCACTGCTATCCGTAAGGTAAAGAAGATACTTGACAGAATATTCTCTTTGTCGTGGACAGTTTTAATTGTCTCTGTAATGATGTATCCTCCCAGATGGTCCCTGTTGCTTAGCACGTGTGGATGATCGATGGAAAGGACGGAAGCACGGACGAACGGACGAACGGACGAACGGACGAACGGACGAACGGACGAACGGACGAACGGACGAACGGACGAACGGACGAACGGACGAACGGACGAACGGAAGAACGGAAGAACGGACGGAGTAACGGATTGACGTACGGTCGGTCGGTCGGTCGGTCGGGTCGGGTCGGGTCGGGTCGGGTCGGGTCGGGTCGGGTCGGGTCGGGTCGGGTCGGGTCGGGTCGGGTCGGGTCGGGTCGGGTCGGGTCGGGTCGGGTCGGTCTGTCAAAAAATGCAATTTTTGGCATGATATAGTTGTTTTTGCTGATTACTCATCACTAGCATCAATATAATGATATCCATGTGGTTGTGATATTATCATATTTTGGCAATTAAAAAAGAAACAATTTTCAACAAAGCCGACAAAATCGAGTGATTCTTATATCTTTGCAACCAGACAAGGTGCACACATGACTAACATGTTGTTTTATATGTTTCCAGACATGAAGTATTCGATTCCACCATGGATCGTTTGAAAATATATGTGAAGAACGCAAGACAGTGGCCATGTAAAAGCCCAAATATCTGCCATCATGAAAAAGACCATATCCCTATATAACTTTCTCACGTGTGTGCATGCACTCACTGTGTTTAATGACGACACATAGTGCGGTGAAATCACATTAACATATTAAAGAGATAGCGTACATAGTGAAATGGAGAAACGACAAATTGGTGCATATGACTGAAGGCGAAGTTCAAGTTTCTGAAAATTAATTCAGAGGACTTGGTGTCTACTGCTTACTGTGAACTTGTACATAAAGTGCATTGAATGAATACAGGGGGCAGTTTGGGTGTAAGAATAGTCGATGTCCGATAAAAACTTAATGATATCGAGAAACTCCCACTACGTTTAACACATGTGTCATTGGCGTCAGAGCCACCAATTCACATGAGTCTAAACATACATATCACCCCAACGATGTGGTATAATAAAAGTACAGTATATGATATATATATATATATTTATATATATATATATATATATATATATATATATATATATATATATATATATATAATATATATATAATATATATATATATATATATTATATACTGTATTTTGAAGAAACAAAATATTAATAATAGTAGTATATATGTATAATATATATATATATATATATATATATATTATATATATATATATATATATATATATATATTATATATATATATATATATATATATATATATATATATATATATATATAATATATATATATTATACATATATATTACTAATAATAATATTTGTATTTGTATATCGTATATCCGAAACAATTTCCACTCAGACGTGCATAAAATACATTGTAACACTTACATATTAAACATATTCATAATCAGTTTAAACTTGCACGTAAATATGAAATGTTAAATTATGATAAATATATAATTAAGCAAATCTTCTAAAATCTTAGTTCTTCATCTCAAATTATCAGTAATAAACAGATAACATAAAATAAAAAAAATAAAAAATTCATTAATAACTTAATAATAAAGTAAGTAAAATAAATGCTAAACTATAATTAAACTCTGCACTTGTCTTTCAATTAGTTTACGACATGGATGTGGTATGTCGCTGAGTACTGTGCTTCTGAATCCTGCTTGCATGCTCTCGTGGCTGGTTTTCTTCGTATGTCTTCTCTATCCATTTTGTTAGTACTTTCGTGAGCACTTTATACATGTTTGATAGTATTTTTTGTAGTGTATTGAATCGGTTTCTCAATTCCAGTTGGACTTCGATCTGTGTTATCCTATTTGTGCTGCATATGGTTGAGGTGGGTTGTTGGTCATTACTTTTTACATTCAACCTCTACGTCAAGTTTGATGTTGCTCAGAGCTGTGGTCATTTCGAATGTTGAAATGTTTGATGATTTTTAATTATGAGACGATGTGTGGCCTTCTTGTTAGAATTTAGTCAATTTCGTAATTCGCTATACCGTTTGGGCTTTTTCTTGTCCATGTCATCCCTGAATTCTTATGGAACATGATTTTGTTGATGTTGTACTTTCTGATGTTGCCCATTTAACCAAGGGGTCTCCTCTTTTCTCTATTCGAGCCTATTTTGTCCGTTGCCGTGTCCGTATGTTTTTTTCTTTTCCATGTTTGCGCATTGAAGTCTCCCTCAGTAGCGTGTATTGGTTTGGTTTCCATAAAGCCTCATCGACGTCGTTGTAGAAGTTATTTTTGTCTCTTCTGAATTTGATTTCGTTGGTGCTTATAATTATTTGCAGTATCTTTAGTTTGTAGCGCTTTGCTATGCACATAACGAGTGTTGTTACTCTAGAGCTGATGCAGATTATCTTCAATGTGTCTCTTTATTGTTATTGAGAAAGCTTACGTGTGATTGGCCGTTATTTGCATTAGAATGATACAATAAGCAGCGGCTTTGTAAGGTACTGAAACATTCCTCTCGTCCTTTCACTTTTCCGATCCAGATTACATCCAATACCAAACTGGTATTTCTAAGTTTTTCGTCGAGTTCTTGTATGTGTTCCATCTTTTTGTAGAGTGCTGCACGAAGTCATACTTGATCAAATATGCATCCTCGGTCATGGACCCTTTCGGTGCCGCTGGGGAATGGGGGCCATGACTTTGGAGTGTTTTGCATGCCGGTGTCGTTGGTGGGTGTATAAATACCGAACCAACGACATGCAGGTACCCGAATTGTAAATCCGGTCCTCTAGTCAGGAGTCCGACCATCCCTCTAACCACTCGGCCATATTATATATATATATATATATATATATATATATACATATATATATATATATATATATATATATATATATATATATATATATATATATATATATATTTGTCGAATGTCATTCTGCATATCACACCCGCCAAAAAGAAGTCTGATATATATATATATATATATATATATATATATATATATATATATATATATATATTTAAAGTGTGTTTTTTATCAATTTAATGTCGTCGAGTCGACGCAAATAAGCCGCGATTTGCGAATATGTCCCCAAAACTAAGGCTACATCATTAATTTGTATTCTATATAATGCAGATATGTATATTTGTTTTATAATAAATTGATAAAATATGGCAATTTACAATGCACACGCTAGACATCGCCTTGACAAAGCTAGCCGGGGTTTGAGGCCCCCGATCTATCTGGGCTGCGCTAACTGCTCGCACCTTGTGACATCGGCCTATTTACATCGACTCGACGGCATTAAATTGATCTAAAACACAATAAAAAATATATATCTGACTTCTTTTTAGCGTGAGTGATGCAGAAAGACATTCCAAACACATACACATAAAACACGTTGAAAAAAACGTGAAAACCCCATAAGTTTCCACTCTACTCACTGGCAGATATGTTCGATCGAATATAATCTCGACTTTTTTGGGAAGCTTCCAGGCACGGTGCTACTAATATGCAAAGACTAATCGTGCAAACATATCCACCACTGTCTGTAGCCGGGTACCCTTTCATACAGCTGAGTGAAATGAAACGATGTCGAGTGACCGAACTTGACAAAGTTTGAAAGGATTTGAATTCGAGTTCTGTTACTCGAGCCTCCGAATCGCCTGCGACTGCACCACTGCACCACTGCACCACTGCACCACTGCACCACTGCACCACTGCACCACTGCACCACTGCACCTCTGCGTCACTGCGTCACTGCACCACTGCGCCACTGCGCCACTTCGTCACTGCGCCACTGCACCACTGCACCACTGCACCACTGCGTCACTGCACCACTGCACCACTGCGTCACTGCACCACTGCGTCACTGAACAACTGGGTCATTGCACCATTGCACCACTGCGTCACTGCACCACTGCGTCACTGCACCACTGCGTCACTGCACCACTGCGTCATTGCACCACTGCGTCCCTGCACCACTGCGTCACTGCATCACTGCGCCCCTGCGCCCTTGCCCTGTCTGCATCTCACCCAAATTCCAGTGACACGATGTCCCCCTGCCACCCCGTTCCCCGCGCCTATGATATGAGCGCCAGTGTTTCCAGACGTTTGTATGCATACACGTGCGTGTGTGTGCGTACGTGTATCGACTGTGTGTTTGCATATGTGGTGTGTGTGACTGCATGTGTTAGTGCGTGTTTGTGTGTGTGTGTGTGTGTGTGTGTGTGTGTGTGTGTGTGTGTGTGTGGTGTGTGTGTGTGTGTGTGTGTGTGTGTGTGTGTGTGTGTGTGTGTGTGTTTGTGTGTTCATGCGTGTATCTGAGTGTGTGTGTGTGTGTGTGTGTGTGTTTGTGTGTGTGTGTGTGTGTGTGTGTGTGTGTGTGTGTGTGTGTGTGTGTGTGTGTGTGTGTGTGTTTGTGTGTTCATGCGTGTATCTGAGTGTGTGTGTGTGTGTGTGTGTGTGTGTGTGTGTGTGTGTGTGTGTGTGTGTGTGTGTGTGTGTGTGTGTGTGTATGGTCAGTTCTCAAGAAACGTAGAAAACAATGTTTTCTAAGAAAATCATAACCATTACAAAAGCATACCGCACTGCATTGTAATGTGGTTATGGCAATCGCCTCGGTGACAGGTACCATGGGTACTTACATTTTTGCATGCGTATCTTCAAAATTAAGGAACACATAGGCAAATAAAAGGTATTTTATAGCCATTATTTTTGGAAGTTTTTTCTCTAAACAATAAGGTACCAAAATTATAATTGTATCTTTGTGTTGATACTTGCGTTTAGATAAACCCTGTATAGATTAAATTGGTCCCCCAACAAAATGAAAACATGTAGTAAAATAAAATAAAACAAACTCACGTGGGATACTTTCTGACGACACAGAACGGCATTGACGTACTGATTTTAATAAGAGTTTTTCACAGTTTTCACACATTTACTTGGTATTACGTAAGGTACATGACAATGATCAATAAGAAATGCAGCCATTTCGTTCTCCATTTGTCATGACGTAGGGGAGACCGGGGCTAATTGTAACACGGGTAAGTTGTAACAGAGGGCTTGCAGACAAAACTGCTAATCCAAATTATTCTGCAAGACGACAGCATGTCTATCAACATATTTCAGCATGTCATGTCTAATATCACGTGAATCCATCAACACGCCACGCGTTACGCCATTTTTTAAGAAAAGAGGTACTATCGTGCCGGGGTAAGTTGCAACACTTTAGGATACCTCTTATTCCACAAATATGTAATAAGCTAGGCATTTAACCGTGTACCAATTATATGTGGGAGATATGTGGGAAACCGTTGGCATGACAAAAGTTTCGATCGATTAAGAAACTCACCAGCAATCCGGAAATGTGTTATTTTTGTTACAACTTGCCCCGTATCGGGGTAAGTTGTAACACTTTACGACACCTCATATAATACATCATACCGTAAATGTGAAATATCCCAGACAATTAATTATCTTCAATTAACTGCGGGAGATATGTGAGGACCTTTTGGCATGACAAAATTCTATCGGTTACGAAACCTTCCCGCAAACCTTAAATATGGTGTTTTTGTTACAACTAGCCCCAGTCACCTAAAGGGCCTATATATATATATATATATTGCTGATGGCACCAAGCGTATACAGGAGACCGAGCGTATGCATATAATATATCTAACAATTGACGTATTGCTGCCATCTTGCGGATATGAAAGTGCTTTCACAAGGCTATGACAATGCCAACAATGCAACAATTCGTGGGCTTTTTGAAGTTTCGGTTATCGAAACAGCTAGATATTAATGGCATTCAATGATTTGTTTAACCCTTCATTGGGACCAACTGATGTAAAGTGCAAAATCTCACCTACAGGGGAAGGACGGGTAAAGTGGACCCCTCGGCTAAAGTGGGTTCCCTATGTCACACCATTCCTAATATGGTATGCAGTCAAAGCAACGGTCGTAGTGTTTACAGACCCTCCAGGGGACACAATTCAACGTCGTATTTGTTTGTTTGGCGCGAAGGCAAAACGGTGAGGAACACATTTGTGTTTTCGGTATTTTCTTAAAAACATGATTGATGGCGCCTATACAAATACCACCTCTTCATCAATTGTAAGGGCATAGTAAGTATAAATGTGGTCTATGGAGAAATAGGCCACCATGGTTAGTTGAATCAGCAATTTAATTTTGAAGTGAACAAACGCATTAATCCTAGCCCAAGGGGCCGACTTTGGCGTCGGCCATATATTATCGACCGGGTGCCATTTTAGGATTAACGCGACAAGCTACACAGGCACGACCCGGGTCAACCACAGGCAGCCCTTACAAGAAAGACGTCGAGGCCACGGCAAGACTGGTAGCGTGCCTACAACCAACCGGTTCAAAGAAGAGAGGGCATAATGCGAAAGCTGGATGTATTGCGGGGAGTGTGGTCGATGGGCACACCGTATATGTGCCGGGTATGAGCGTGGCGGGTTTGTGTGCGCGAGATTTGCGCCAACGATTAATTTGCCTTAAATTTATATGTAGTAGAATTATCCCTAATGCGTGTATACATAGGTGTACATACGTATTAGGTCTAATAATACAATTAACATACACATTTAAGGGAAATTACTTACAATAACACAATCAAATATACGTAATATAATATTATTATTGTATATGTTTGTAACCATTTCAAGTTAATTAAAATAACACTATGGAGACATTTAACATTTATTTCTTTTCAAAAGAATGCAAACAATTAATGAAATTGCACACGAGCTAAGCATACATTCTCAGAAATTAATCCTTCTCCAATGTAATATTAATTTAATAATTCAGATAATGTCAAGCTCAATTTAAAGTTGCATTCTGACTTCCGCCATGTTTAAAATACAATTTCCCAGTAAACCAGCATTCCCCATACACTATATATTGTTTTCCTCAACTACCTATCGACTTATTTTCACATAATATGCCATTTTAAGATAAAAAGCAGCAAAAGACGAAAAATTATTCCGGTGAGCCTCACCAGTTAGAATTCTCTGATTGGTTTAGACCTCGATGAAGGGAATTCCAGTGAAAAGCGCTGTCAGGAAACCACACTAGGGCCACACTAAAAGGCGGATCACAATTGGCAGACCGCACGGAAACGACATACCACATTCACAAAGATGCCACCGCTCGATACGCTCCATATTTACGGCACGTCCAGTTGCCCACATACAAACTATCGCTGGCTACGCGCCTGTACGGTCAATGGCTAATTGAGGATGATTTAAATAACTAGGGTATTGTTGCCTAGTGGCGCCTCTAGCGACTAATGTGGATATGTGGAACCGCCTTTTAGTTTGCCCCATCGTTTACTTACGTTGACCGGAGAGTTCCGATGGTAAAAATAGATCGACTTTTGGGAAACTCCAGAGCCGTTGTTTGTTGCAAACTTATATTTGATCAAATAACGCATAAAATCACAAAGTGAGACATGTGGTAGGAAGTATACTAATAAGCAAATATCGGTCATGGTGTACATTGACTTTTCTAAAATGCGTTAAAAGGGGAAATTATGTCAGAATGCAACTTTAAGGCAATTATTAATGACACTTTTCAAGGTCGCTAAGATAAGACATACATTTTATTATTAAAGAGACACCTAGAGGATAACAAACCTTTGAGTCAGTGTGCATATTACCGTACATAATTTACAATAGTGTTGTCATATACACGTGGACATTCTAGGTTATAATGAAATGCAGTACAATTGTGGCTGGCAGGCATATGGGGCATGACGAGTGATTAAAAATAGTGCTATAACCCTTTCTCAGCGGGTAGTATCTTCCCCGGATGATTATTTTGCCCTTTAATATAACTGATATCAGCATAGTCTCGCTTAACCGACTGTCGGTCGGCTGCGGAACTACGCCGAGAAGACAGTCTAGCCCCATTAACGGCTTTTGTTTGGTATCCGCATGATCTATACAATGCCGCCACCTCACGGACACTGCCGTAATATATATTTGTTTTATAAACAACTGCAAATTTGTATTTCTATTTATTTTGTGTTAATATAAGTTTAATTCTGAATCGTTTTTATAATACAGCATTATTTGATATAAAAAAGGTATCCTTATTTAATTGGTATGCTATCCGTGTGGGGCTAGACAATGCTGCCACCTCACGGATACTGGTTAATCCTGCCGTAATTCTTATTTTATAAACAACTGAAATTTTTTGTGTTAATTTAAGTTCAATGTTGAATACTTTTCATCGTTATTTTAATTTTTATTTCATAGTAGGCCTGAGAGCCAATCAGCGTCTCTACCCTAATCTGGGGTAAGGCTACCCGGATGTAGAAACTTTAGCCCATTAACTGTCCCAGGCGGAGTTGAGGGGCTTAAAAGTGCTGCCACCTCACGGAGTCTGGGTAACCGAGGCTAATATCAGCAAGTATCGTACGCGACTATATATCCGTTCGAAATGTCATTCTACATAGTATTCTATCATTGTCGGTACAAAGAAGTAAGATTATATTTTCATTAAATTGTGATTTAGATAAATTGAATTGCCGTTTGCAGCACTTGTGGGGCGCCACCTGCAATTGCACTTGAAAGCAAAGTTACAAGCGCCAGCATTCGAAAAAATGGCCGGAATAGTTGCTACGTTGGTGTAAATATTTGGCTAGTTTATTCGTTTTCATATACAATGAATAGTGTGTGAGTTGATATAAACTAGTAAGAAGGCCATCGGCAAAGGGTACACGTTTTCTGGGACTCTTACATCCACAATTTAGAAGCTGCTTGTTAACATTCGTTATCACATTTGTTTCGCGAACTTCACTTGACATCGTCATTGATTTTATAGGTATATCGAAATCCGCCAGATGGCGGCAGTCGTAGTTCTCCGATCGTACCGTGATTGTGATTGTTCGAAAAAAAATTAATATTCACAGTTTTGTAATTCGTTTATCGTTTCAAGTTATATTTCTTTGAAACATTTATTGTAATGTTGATTGTTGTGATATCTCGTGACAGCTGTTGTCTTTACACTAGTGTCTGGATGTTACATCATTTTGACTTAGTGGAGTGGGCGAAAATACGGTCAGTTGCTGTGTAAACACGCTTTGATTTTGCTGTTGATTTGTTTTGTGTCTTGTTCATGTGCCGCTGTGTGTGTTCAGAATAATTATTAGCACACTGGTTAATGTAGTAAATAATTGGTTTCGCATAACACCAAGTAAAGCAATACTGGGTAAATTAAATGTCTTTTTGCAGTCAGAACATGTGCTGATGGAACAGATTAGCTATGTGTGAATACGCGGTTTTTGAATTGAATTGAATTGAACTTTATTTCGGTCACAACAACAACAACATACAAACATAAGCATAAACATGATTATAAAATGTAACCGTGGAGATCCTCTAGAAACCCCTAGGGGCTTATATCGAGGACCACCAAGAACATAACACTTTATGGACATTATTATAAAAGTAAACTAAACATATAAAAATAAATAAATATCATTATCATGAATGATAATATTAGAATACTACAACTACTAATATTACTATTACTAAGTACTTAAATAAGTCTAAAAATAAATACAAGTAATGATAAATAATAAAATAATACTATAACTACGTTACATAATCCTTATATATGCCTAAGATACATATCCCATCAGTAATAACTCCTTTAGCTTACCTTTAAATTGTTTTATTGTTCTAAGCTTTCTTATATGTTGAGGTAGTGTATTCCAGAAGACTGGACCAGAATAATTTATTGTAAACTTTCTGTTGTTTGTTCTTATGTTTTGAATGTAAAACCCATTAACATTTCTAAGATTATGGTTATGAATGTTTTCTGTTAGTTTAAGCATAGAAGTCAAGTTGTCTGGGAGTTGATCATTTACGGATTTATACATAAAAATCCCTAATTGATGTTTATATATATCACTTAACTTTAACAGTTTTAATTTTGAAAATAATGGATCTGTATGTGATGTATATTGTGATTTCGTAATTATCCTTATTGCTCTCTTCTGTAATATCTTTATTTTTTTTAAATGAATTGTGTATGTATTTGACCATAACAGGACACAATATTGCAGATGAGGTAATATTAATGAATAGTATAAAGTCTTCATGGTGTACAATGGGAGAAAATATTTTAATTTATTTAGCATTCCTACATTTCGTGCAATTTTTTTGGCTAAATTATTAATATGGATTTTCCAGCTCAAATGTTCATCTATGTATATTCCTAGAAATGTTGTAAACTTGACTTGTTTTATTTTGTTACCATTTATTATTATTTCAGCATTGTCTGTGTTATAAATTTTCCCTTTTGGTGTGAATATTATGAAATTTGATTTTTTAACATTTAATGTTAGTTTATTAGTATTAAACCAAATTGCAATTTTTTGTAGTTCAATATTCACTTCTTCTATGAGAGTGTGGAAATGTGTGTGTGCATGGAACAAACTAGTATCATCTGCAAACAGTATAGGCTTAAGAATGTTTGATACATTTACAATATCATTTATATATATGATAAAAAGTAATGGGCCTAATATGGATCCCTGGGGAACACCACAAGTTATCTTCATGTATTCAGATTCTGTGTTATTATACAACACATATTGTGCTCTATCGCTAAGGTAACTTTTGAACCATTCGCAAGCTATGCCTCTTATCCCATAGCACTGAAGTTTTTTTAATAAGATGTTATGGTCTATTGTGTCAAAAGCCTTACTAAGATCAAGAAATATGCCTATATTATGATTTTTTTGATCAATGTTGCTTGATATTTTATCTACCAAGTCAATCATTGCCATATAAGTAGAGTAATTTCCCCTAAATCCATATTGTTTATTTGATAGTATGTTATATTCAGCTAGGAAATTATTAATCCTATTGTACATTAGGCGCTCTAGTATTTTTGATAGGCATGGAAGAATCGAAATAGGTCTGTAATTTGTAAACAGTTCAGGGTTTTCACTTTTGTATAACGGAATTACTTTAGCAATCTTCAACTTTCTTGGAACAATACCCATAGTGAATGAATTATTGAAGATGTGAGCTAGTTGATTTGCAATTTGTGGTATAACATGTTGAATAATGTTAGGGTCCACGTTGTCATAACCTCCAGACTTTTTGGAATTGTTACTATGCACTATGTTAATTATTTCAGTGGGACAAGTTGGTGTACAGAAAAAGTTTGCTGGATTGTTATTTATATAATGTGTAGGGTCATGTACTGTTTGAGTTAGTTTTGCATTAAGATTTTGGCCTATATTTGTAAAGTATTTATTAAATTCATTCACTATTTCGTTTTTATCTATACAACAGTTTCCTTCTGTTGTTATAAATTTATTGTACACTGCAGATTTTTTTTTAGTGCTCTTTAGAACTTCATTAATGGTATTCCATGTTTTTTTGCAGTCATTTTTATATAGGTCAAATTTATTTTTAAAGTATGACTTTTTGGAAGTTCTTATTACATGTGTCAGTTTATTTTTAAATCTTTTATAAATATGTTCATTTTCAATTGTCGGATTACATTTATATTTTTTGTATATGCGGTTTTTTTCCTTTGTGGATGTTACAATACCTTTAGTGAGCCAATCATTATTGTGCGGTCTTATTTTGATTTTTTTCCATGGTAGGCATTCATTAATGTGGGAATTTAGTAATCCAATGAATGTATCATACGAAGAGTTAGGGTTTGTGTCATTATATACCTCTTCCCAGTTTGCATTTTTTAATTTTGCATTTAATTTAGCAATGTTATTTGCATTGTTTGCACGTTTGAATATATATTTATTTTTTGGGTAATATGTTAAGCCTATATTATAGAAATTAAATATTGGGAAGTGATCTGATATATCATCATATAGAATGCCCGATTTAATGGGATACTCATGAATGTTAGTTATGATATTGTCTATGAGAGTTGCTGATTGTTGAGCGATTCTGGTTGGTTTGCTAATTGTTGGATAGAACATATTTGCAAACATATTTTGTACAAAGTCTGCTGTTAAATTATTAGTGTCATTTGTTAATAGGTCAATATTAAAGTCAGCCATGAGTATGCATTTCTTTCTTTCATTCGAGATAGTTCTTAGCAGATCATTAAAATGTACATTAAAAATGTTTATGTTTGTGTCAGGAGGTCTATAAATGGTTCCAATAATAACACATACTGGCTTAACTGGCTTACCGCAGTGGCCTCGATCTGCGGATCGCGTGCATGATATGACTACCACCACTGGCGGAGATCGGTCAAAATACCGCACCTTGCGCAGTGCTGTGTTGCTTTGTGTTCTAAAAAGGCTATGTACTCTTGTTTTGATGATGTAGTTCACACCTTCCTCTGCAGCCTCGTAGTTTTATTTTGTGAATCGGCAACCGATAAGTTTGTGAATTTGGCAGGCGGAAATTGGTGCTGTTTTTTACCAAGATAGTTGAATAAAACCATCAACGATCACATTGAATGTAAGCATAATTATTTGTGAAACCTATACTATTTTATTCTTCAGTCTATTTACAATGTGTGTGCTGAATTTGAAGAAAATTTATCGATCCTCTCATCATGTTTTTCCCCGCACAAAAGTACACATGGGCTCTGGAAAGGCCCCATATAAACAGATTTATGGGTGAAAATAACGTGACTTTATACTGTTATTTTTCACTTTGCTACAAAATTCTGTGGATTATCGATAGTGTTAAAGTCCTGAGAATTTATATTTACTAAGGTAAGTGATAAGTGTAGTTTGGATACGCCGATGATTGATGATTTTGATGCGTGCATTCTACTCTAAATTGGAGGCTGATTTGATGAGTGGAGGTCACGTTACCACATTCCAGCAATCTGATTCGTCAATATCGTTTGTTTATAAATAATGGCACCACATGCTAGTGTTGATTTTGCCATATTCTTCAGTTTGTCCATTGTATTAGGCAGTTTTGTCAATATATTTCAGAATCAGGACAGGAACTAGTTTTTTTTCCCGTTTTTGTTTAACATATTTCTTTTCCCAAAACCATAGGTTGAGGATCCAGATTGGCTGCCTTACATGAACATTAAATATGTACATCATAAATTAATTGGTTTTAAACTGGCTTGTTCATATTTCTAATTTCCTAGGCTTTCCAATGGTACCAAGATTTTGAAAATCGAACAAAAAATAAGAAAGTTATAGCATGAAACCACAAGAAAACTAAGAAACGGGTCACAAGTTACATCAGATCTGCTAACTGTTTTCCATTAAGACAAAGGCCAAAAAACGAGCCTAATTTCTGAAGTATAGAAACCCCTAACTTGTTTAATACTTGTCACATAAAGGTGATCTTGGTATCATCTGAAAGGTATGTTCAAGCCCTTTCCAATGATACCAATTATGTTGGGAAGGGTTAACTTTTTATTTTTTTTCCACATAGCTAAACAGATCTGACAGATGTGCGAGCACTCTGCTACAGAAGCCAACGGAAGAATGAAAAAGCTCAGCTCCAGGTGTAATCGATGATACTTATTTAATTATACATTGGACCTTTTTTGCGTTTGTACACATGTATTTATTGATCTGTGGTAAACTTTTGCTCCTATAGTCTATGCCATAATTTTTTTAAGTGCTCCACCCAGCAAACAAGGACCCGTGATTTCACCTGTTCCGTAAGTGAATTCACGAGTTCAACTGGTTCAATTCACGTGAATTCACCAGATTCTGTTGACAAATTTGCTGTGTCAATACGTGTTTCCCGTGAAATCATGAGTTTTTTCACGTGATGACATGTACCAGTGAATCCGTACCAGTTCTGACACAGTACGACTCGTGTCAAACTCGTTCAAAACTCGTGACAACAGGCAGAACACGTGTATTCAGGTGAAAACACGTACTGGTGGAGCGGTACCAATTATGAACCAGTATGACACCTGCCAACTGGTTCAGAAATGGTTCCTTGTTTGCTGGGCATATAATGTATACTCTAGTCGATGTTTATTGTGTCATGTCAACATCAGTATTGTGCAAATACCTGCTGTCAATGCAATGTGTTCTTCGGTGTCATTGCAGCCGCTGGACACATCTGTTGAGACTCCAGTGACAGACGTGACAGACGTGACAGACGTGACAGTGGTGGCAGGTGTGTGTCTAGTCATGTGTCAAGACAGTACAACAGTTGCAGGTGGAGAAATACGTCTTCCACAGTCCACATGTAAGTACATGTAGCCAAAGCAAATCTGCATCATTGTTTGTTTGCACCAGAAGTGAATGATTTAACTCTATAAGTCTAGAGTTTTATATCTGTGGGTAGATGTAAACTGAAACCTTAATTATCACCGTGTTCTTGCAAGAGATGAAAACGTCAACTATTTAGAAGAGTTTGTTGTAATCTGTGGGTATGTCGTCAAGCGTGATTTAAATACAGCATGTTTTAAGAGTAGTATTTTGGCTAATTGTAAAAGGTTAGAGGTAGGATAGGTATGACAGCTGTCAGTAGTTGTGAGATTTTAGAAGTATATAAAATGCAGTTCAGTATTCCAACCAATAATACAGCACGATAAAGCATGGGACATTAAACCAGCATACAATCACTTAATTATGCAGTCACAGTCAGCTCTCCAAGCTCTAAAGGGAAACATTATCACTTATCCTGATCTTAAAATATTAATTAACCCTGCCTTAGCTGCAAAGGAAATTGTAATGTGTAGTCGGCATAAACCTGCCTGGACAAGCATAATACACTGTACATTCATTGTTCAATTATTTAACTAATTAAATCTCAAACTATATTGTTCGTGCATAATAAAGGAATATATCCATGAATAAGAATTGAGGACTGACTATAATATGTAAAGTAGCTTTGGAAAATACTCTGATTTTGCTGTCAAGTTTACCTTTCCCACGTTGTAGACATCAGACCTGCCACTACAAGACACTACTCGGCCAAGTCTGGACTGAACCTGTCTCCCTCCCTTTAATGGCAACACACTGTCTGTTTCAGTCGATCCGCCCGTCTTCTGTAGAGCGTCCAATTGCCCCGGCACCAAACCCCACATCAACCCCGCTCTCAGCTCCACTGGCTGTGCGCCCCACCACTAGTGTCACTGGGGCAGTCGGGCAGCCCAACTTTCCTGCCAAAACTACAGCAGGTGAGCATTGGGGCAGCCCAACTTCCTGCAAGATCAAATGTATGTGTGTGTCTCCGTGGCATATGGAAATTATGGGCAGCCCAATTTCTGGACAGCGAATTGCTGCCAAATTGACATTGAAGAATCTTTGATAAAGATGACAGGAACACAGCACTGAGAGTAAGAATGTTCAGTCAGATGACATCTATGTGACAGTGTGTATTCACAGGTGTACAGTGTGTCCCCTCCTATATGACAAGGACTCAGCACTGAGAGTGAGTGAGAATGTTCAGTCAGATGACATCTATGTGACAGTGTGTATTCACAGTTGTACAGTGTGTCCCCTCCTATATGACAAGGACTCAGCACTGAGAGTGAGTGAGAATATCCAGTCAGATGACATCTATGTGACAGTGTGTATTCACAGGTGTACAGTGTGTCCCCTCCTATATGACAAGGACTCAGCACTGAGAGTGAGTGAGAATGTTCAGTCAGATGACATCTATGTGACAGTGTGTATTCACAGGTGTACAGTGTGTCCCCTCCTATATGACAAGGACTCAGCACTGAGAGTGAGTGAGAATGTTCAGTCAGATGACATCTATGTGACAGTGTGTATTCACAGGTGTACAGTGTGTCCCCTCCTATATGACAAGGACTCAGCACTGAGAGTGAGTGAGAATGTTCAGTCAGATGACATCTATGTGACAGTGTGTATTCACAGGTGTACTGTGTGTCCCTCCTATATGACAAGGACACAGCACTGAGAGTGAGTGAGAATGTTCAGTCAGATGACATCTATGTGACAGTGTGTATTCACAGGTGTACAGTGTGTCCCTCCTATATGACAAGGACACAGCACTGAGAGTGAGAATGTTCAGTCAGATGACATCTATGTGACAGTGTGTATTCACAGGTGTACTGTGTGTCCCTCCTATATGACAAGGACACAGCACTGAGAGTGAGTGAGAATGTTCAGTCAGATGACATCTATGTGACAGTGTGTATTCACAGGTGTACAGTGTGTCCCTCCTATATGACAGGGACGCAGCACTGAGAGTGAGAATGTTCAGTCAGATGACATCTATGTGACAGTGTGTATTCACAGGTGTACAGTGTGTCCCTCCTATATGACAGGGACGCAGCACTGAGAGTGAGAATGTTCAGTCAGATGACATCTATGTGACAGTGTGTATTCACAGGTGTACAGTGTGTCCCTCCTATATGACAGGGACGCAGCACTGAGAGTGAGAATGTTCAGTCAGATGACATCTATGTGACAGTGTGTATTCACAGGTGTACAGTGTGTCCCTCCTATATGATAAGGACGCAGCACTGAGAGTGAGAATGTCCAGTCAGATGACATCTATGTGACAGTGTGTATTCACAGGGGTACAGTGTGTCCATCCTATATGACAGGGACGCAGCACTGAGAGTGAGAATGTTCAGTCAGATGACATCTATGTGACAGTGTGTATTCACAGGGGTACAGTGTGTCCATCCTCTATGACAGGGACGCAGCACTGAGAGTGAGAATGTTCAGTCAGGTGACATCTATGTGACAGTGTGTATTCACAGTTGTACAGTGTGTCCCCTCCTATATGACAAGGACTCAGCACTGAGAGTGAGTGAGAATGTTCAGTCAGATGACATCTATGTGACAGTGTGTATTCACAGGTGTACAGTGTGTCCCCTCCTATATGACAAGGACTCAGCACTGAGAGTGAGTGAGAATGTTCAGTCAGATGACATCTATGTGACAGTGTGTATTCACAGTTGTACAGTGTGTCCCCTCCTATATGACAAGGACTCAGCACTGAGAGTGAGTGAGAATGTTCAGTCAGATGACATCTATGTGACAGTGTGTATTCACAGTTGTACAGTGTGTCCCCTCCTATATGACAAGGACTCAGCACTGAGAGTGAGTGAGAATGTTCAGTCAGATGACATCTATGTGACAGTGTGTATTCACAGGTGTACAGTGTGTCCCTCCTATATGACAGGGACGCAGCACTGAGAGTGAGAATGTTCAGTCAGATGACATCTATGTGACAGTGTGTATTCACAGGTGTACTGTGTGTCCCTCCTATATGACGAGTGAGGAAGGCAGCCTCAATGTTTTTCTAAGCCACCACAAATTGCCATCTCCGCTATCTCCTGTGTCCCTGCTGACTGTTTACAAACTGGAAACACGTTTACCTGCCAACTTGTAATTTCTTTCTCCACTGTGTGCCATGGAATACACTTCATGTGTTACACTATTTGAAGCTAATTTAAAAATAGTTCCAGGGCCATGGCCCCCTCCCAGACACCCGTTCCATTTCAATAATTGCTCGGCTTACTTAATTGCCCCACCTACTCACATTTACCCACACTTCACTCACTATTTTACCCAGGGGAATACTGGTGTAAATACACACAATGAGCTGCTTATGTAAGTCAATGGTTTTGTTTCTATATGTCCCATATTCAGCGAAATGAATATAATAAGGACTGTTATTTGTTAAGCATTAAAATTATGGCTGCTATATTTCATTAATTTATTTTATTTTAAAACGTTGGTGTTTTTTTTACTATATATTGTCATATTATCATATTTTAGTAGGGTACCTTTTATATTAACACATTATCTTACTAATAATATTTATTTAACTGTATTTGAAAATATTTATTTATCTGTATTTGTTTTGTCTGTATTTATTTATCTATTTATGTATTTATTTATGTATTTATTATTATTGTCTTCAATTAATTATAATTTTTTAGGAAGACCACATTAGAAATAAGTGTACTTTTGTGTCTTTTGATGTGTTTATGCTTATTCTTTGTTTGCTTTTGCATCTAAACTATGTTTATTTGTCATGTATATAATTTGTATCAATTAAACTCACTTGTGCATTGATTAAATGGTAGTTAGTTTAACTTGTGTTAATAATCGAGTTGTTTCTTTGGTTTGACAAATGTTATCTGAACCAGTTCTAGTTTCTGCAGCTGAAGCCGGCAGTCGAACGGTTGTCATGACAACGTCACAGCCACAGCTTCTCGCAATCGGGGGCATTGTTGCCGCGACGACAGTTGTTGGGTCAACGGTTCCTGTTCCCGCAAGCATTGCCACGGCAACAGTGTAAGTGACGGCCGCCCAAGCCTTGTCTCTCCACACCCCCATAGCGGGAAGTCATAGGTCAGGCGGGGGTATAATCCACACTCTGCCCCTCACGGCCCAGGTTTGTGGGGTTCATTTTGTTGGATTTATGTTTGATGATGTTTTAAATGTGCTCGTCCTCTTTTGGAAATTTGTGTAAAACTCCAGTCAAGATGTGTGTGAAATAAACTACACACACATGTGAAACAACCTGTGTGTGTGTGTGTGTGTGTGTGTGTGTGTGTGTGTGTGTGTGTGTGTGTTGTGTGTGTTTGTGTTTGTGTTAAATAACCTGCTCACATATTTGGCATCAAAAGTGTATTTGACAATATATATATTTAATTTTTTTACACATTTTTATTTTTACCCGATTCTACCCGTCCAGAAGAGAATAAACATGACAAATGTATAAATACAATGTGTGGTACATAAGTGTCACTATCTGACAGTTTGTTGTGAACATCACTGTGGGCTAAAATGATAAATAGTTTAATAAATATAAAATAATTAATTATACTTTAAATCTCCCGTGTGTTTCCCTGTTGTAGGCGGCCCAGGCATCCCTCATCCGAGGTCATCTCCCGTCAACTGTTGTTTCCCACGCTGGACTTCTGGGGCACGCCGGCCGCCCCCAACTCACACAGGCATTCTACCCCCATCACATACCGCGGGGTGAGTTGTCATTGCCATTTCACTTTTACCTGCAGACAATACAGAGGTGCTGTTATTTCTCTACTGTATACTATTGTCTTCTTCCTCTTGTGGTTGGTTCAGCACTCTATGTTAGCCACGTGTTTGTGGCTAGTCGAGTAATGTCAAGCTTTTTTCAGAATTGTCCTCTAGTGAGTCCACTACAGGTTACACATTTACCCCCTGTGTGGGATCTTTTACTTCGCCTAGCATAGACACCAGATAGAAGGAGCCACCGGCTTTTAATGTCTCTTCCAAAAGACACAGGCAAATGCGAAATTACCTAAGTTTCCAAACAGCGGGAGGTGTGATTGAATCACCGTCCCCTCGATTGACACCGTGCGACTACCGGTCCTATTGATTCTGATGATGACTAAAATCACTGTTTTTCTAACAGTTGGCATTTCAGAGATTGGTTGTGATAAATTTGTTTTGCAATAGTGATCTACATGTTGTTGACCTGTTCTTTATTTTATTTTATTGTAGCGATATAATGTGTGGCATGGTGGGAGGCAGAATCTACAATGAAACTAGTTGATGTATTTTATCATTTTACACAGACATTTAACAGTTGATTTGTATTAATTCAAATTAGTAAACGGCAACGTCTTAATATTGCACAATTTAATATTTTGGGTAATTTCAGCCACATGCACATGTTTTGGGGTAGTTTCAAACTATGGCTTGTGATGATGGTTTTCTTGTTACAATCTGAATTGCACAACAGGTGCCATAGCTGCGTCCGCCCTGTCGTCCCCGAAGATCGCCATGACAACCGCGATCCTCCGTCCCTCGCAGCCTGGCGTTGGCGTTGGAGCCATCAGTATCGCCGCGACGACCGCCCCACAGTCACTCCCGAACAAGATCCCGCAACAACCTCACCCGATGCTCCCTGTGAGGACGAACGTCGTCACAAGGATTGCTCCCCCAGTCGTCAGTTTGACGGGCAGCGTCGCACATACCGTGCTGCCCCCTACTGACATGCAGAGGTACACATCATTTTATGTATACAGCGTAATGATTATAAAATTATGTGTTTGGACCCCAAAGAATATTTGAAATCTCAGCCACCCGGAAATGCTCACTACAAAATATATTTTTATTTAAAAAAAAAAATGTCCCAGTACAAACCATTAGGTTATTTCATCTCCATGTGAAATGTACTTTCAAAAAAATTATCATTGGCGTGCATAGCACATACTTTAACTAACTCCAGAATGATTTCTAGCGGCTTACAATGATCAACTCTACCTTTTTTGTAAAATCTTCTCATTCTCCAGAGATTTTGTCACAGGCAGCTGTCGTTTGTGAGGTGAAGTACATGAAAATCTAATTTTCCAAAATATTGGGTTATAAACATCTCCAGCATCCGAAACAAAATATTGGGAGTTTCACCCTCCATTCCCAAGTTCCAATGCTATCGATTTCATGGTTCAATGATTTCATGTTATTCGGGACTCTCATAGGGTGACCTTAATGGAGAAGTGACTGTGTTACTCAGGTGACCATGAAGCCACTAGTACATGAATTCCTACAAGGTTCACTCTCGTAAACAGACAATGTAAATTTACATGTAACTATTGCAACAGCGACTTTCAAATCATGTTTTTCCTCGTCGTGTTTCAGAGTGATGCTGAGCCACGCCCCCATAAGCCCCGCCCCTAACCCCGCCCCGGTCCATCTTTCCCTCCAGCAGACCCGCCCCACCCTGTCCATACCCAAGCCCGTCTCCGCCATCTCCCAGCAAGCATACCTGCCATCCCACCACGCTGCCGTTTCTTCCGTCAGCCAGAAGGTGGCAGCAGCAACGCTCATACAGCAGCCGCCAGGTGGCGCCAGTGTTGCAACCATCGTCACCGCCCCGAAACATGGTGTGTGGTTTTTTGTTTTATGTCGAAAGTTAATGAATGGAATATTAAAAGTATCCTTAATGAAGCTTTTGAGAATTTACCACCGACACCCAAATAAGTAGCAGAATGGCTTAATTAGTGTTTCGTTTAATTGGTCCAAGGTTCAGTAAAACAAGGCTCAGGGCTCTTTGAAATCTGTGGGATTACAAGTGATTGAAAACAATCGAAAAAATTACAAAAAAGATTTGTGTTTTCTTCTGTAGTTCGGCCCGGAACTGCACTGAACATTGGAGCTGTGCCCACCCCCACAACCCTACCCCATCCAGACAGGGTCGTCACCTCCCAGGCCGCGGTTGCTACTTCCACCCTGCAAGCAAGTGCCCCAAGTCTTGGTGGGTGTCCATATGCTCAGGTCAAATTTCTCATGAAATCGGTCGGAGAAAAACTCATTTTATCAACTTTGTAAGAAATTCACCTACTTTGGAACATAGCTAGTGAAATGTACGACATTTCGACCCATCAACTCTAGGTCTTGATCAAGTACAGGTGTCACACGCGATATCAGTATGTGACCAAGACCTATTGGTGATGGGTCGAAATGTTGTACGTTTCATAAGCTATGTTTAATCTGTAATATAAGCCCTCTTTTCTCAAGATATCTGCATACCTTTTAGCAATAAATATAAAATAACTGAAGATATTTAAACTTTTCATTTTCATGTTTAGATCTCATGCTGCAAATAAACACTCCATTTTATAACTGTTGTGGTAGGTTGACATTTGTATATTAGTTTGTGTGCATTAGATTTATTTTATTGTACATAGGCACGTCGTGATTTGTAAAAAAAAACACTCGATGGCTGCAATTGTGTAGATTCACATGCATTCTCAAACACTTGCATTATCCAGAGTCATAACCTGGATCATCACCTTTATGCAGATGACACACAAATCTATGTTTCTCTGACCACACCAGATACTTGTCGCTCCCTAAACCAGCTCAGGGATTGTCTCCAAGATGTCTCCCTCTGGATGAAAAATAGTAAATTAAAACTAAATGCAGATAAGACTGAATTTCTCATCATTGGTACCTCAACGCAGCGGGCAAAACTCAATGGCTTTTTCCCGACACATATTCTGAGTCAGAGTATCACACCAGCCACCTCAGTTTTAAATCTCGGAGTAACGTTTGATGAAAACTTCAATTTCAAAAAACATATCTCGAAAACATGCCGTTGCTGTTTTTACCATATCCGTGATCTTCGCCGTATCCGCCGGTTTTTATCACTTTCCGTTGCTAAAACCATCGCCACAGCTCTAGTAAGCAGCAGACTCGACTACTGCAATTCCCTCCTTTACAATACCGCAAACAAGGACATAGCCAAACTTCAGCGTGTCCAAAATTGTTTAGCAAGGGTAGTCACGCGTTCTCCACGTTTTTCTCGCTCAGTGCCGCTTCTAAGATCACTGCATTGGCTACCTGTGCACTATCGCATCATTTTCAAAATGTGTACAATAGCCTATCAAGCACTCTCATCTACACAACCAGCATATCTAAATTCAATGCTAACTCCAACAAGAAATTCCAGACAGCTACGCTCAACCAGTAGTAACCCTCTTCACATCCCTCGGGTGAAAACGAAAGCCGGGACCCGAGCTTTCTCGGTTGCCGCACCAACGGTGTGGAATTTGCTTCCTGCCAGTGTTAAATCACAAGGTAATATAGTTTCATTCCGCCGACATCTAAAAACCTATCTCTTTAATGCTGCCTATCCTCCTTAGCCTCCTAGCTTTTCCATCCATCCGTTGACGACTCACGCATTGCTTTCGATTATGAGATTGATTAATCCCCTGGTTTTGTCGCGCCACTGAGCTTGATTTTCGAGGATATTGGCGCAAAAGAAGTTACTATTATTATTCCTGGAATGACACCTCATACACTTGTATTCCTGGAATGACGTCTCATACACTTGTATTCCTGGAATGACGTCTCATACACTTGCATTCCTGGAATGACGTCTCATACACTTGTATTCCTGGAATGACGTCTCATACACTTGTATTCCTGGCATAACGTCTCAAACACTTGCATTCCTGGCGTGACATCTCATACACTTGCATTCCTGGCATGACATCTCATACACTTGCATTCCTGGCATGACGTCTCATACACTTGCATTCCTGGCATGACGTCTCATACACTTGCATTCCTGGCATGACGTCTCATACACTTGCATTCTTGGCATAACATCTCATACACTTGCATTCCTGGCATGACATCTCATACACTTGCATTCCTGGCATGACGTCTCATACACTTGCATTCCTGGCATGACGTCTCATACACTTGCATTCCTGGCATGACATCTCATACACTTGCATACCTGGCATGACAGCTCGTATACTTGCATTCCTGGCATGACGTCTCAAACACTTGCATTCCTGGCATGACGTCTCATACACTTGCATTCCTGGCATGGCGTCTGATTCACTTGCATTCCTGGCATGACATTTCATATACTTACATTCCTGGTATGACGTCTGATTCACTTGCATTCCTGGCATGAAGTCTCATACACTTGCATTCCTGGTGTCATATAGAATATGGACTTCAAGGAAAATGGACCACGGGTCCATATTCTGTAATAGACCATGGACCCGCCAGTCTAGAGGGCCAATGTCGTAGACGTTGAACTCTTCCTTGGCCACTGCTTTCAACTCAACTTTGTAATACAGGTTTCATTGAAACTCAAATTGAGATGTTCCCTAAATTGTTTTCCCAGGCCCAGCGACAGCCCTCAATCTCACCCAGCCGATGCCGAGGCTGTCCCAGAAAGTTCTGACAACCCGTATTACCATGGCAACCACGGCGCCAGCAAATGTGCCAGTAGCAGCAGCAGCACAGGCGATTAAAACAGGTACGTGTCTATTTGTGACCAGTGACAGTAAATTGTGAAATACAGACATCATCTCCTCTAAAATTGTACCTTTGAACCATCAGTACCACAGGGCTATTGCAGCCGCACAATTATCTGTTTTTACGCACAATTATCTGCTACATGGAGGCACGTGTTATATCTCACCTTGAAGGCTGATCCTTAGCATTGTAATAGACTAATCGTGGATTGTTGTCCTGTTGAATTTTGGTGGATTTGTGCATTTTGTTCAACTACAGTAATGGCGAATGACATAATATTTTATTGATGGCAATTTACTAAGTAACAACGTATTTAAATGGATTGTTTTCATAATATTTGTGATGTATTTTGTTGGATATAGCCCGTGACGATCGCAATATATAAATAAAGCCGACGATAATAGACTTATTTTATCAATAGGAACATCATATATATTATGAACATTGAATACTCATCAATCAATTATCTGGAATATTAACAAGTTATGTTATTTTTAGCACCCACATCAGTCGTCACCATTCCCAGTAGCCATGGGCCACCGGTGTTGCCCCTAGCAACCACTGCGGCTGTTACCACGGTAACCACCATACCTGTGGGTGAGTAACTGTTTTGTCATATATGAGTTATTCAGTGATGCTTGGAGAAAAAGGCATTCACCCTCACGAATACATTTGAAAATTGCGTTACAATGTTTCAACATGTCCCAGAAATAGATCACATCCTCATATGCTAAGGTTTGACGTTCTAAGCTTATCACTGTGTTAAGCAGTCATGATTTTCAAACTCCTATGATTTAAAAAGTATACAGAGTTTCACTCATCCACTGACATAGTTGTAGGTGGCATAATTATCTTTACAATGATGTAGAAAAACATGACATTCTATGGATGAAATATCCATTCTATTGATAAAACAACCATTCTATGGATAAAACATCCAATCTATGGATAGAACATCCTCATGTAGCCTTTTGAAATGTTATGAAATATCGAGTGACCAGGTTTTCCAACTCCCCGGACGAATTTAGGAAAAGGTCTTACTCTATGAACCATCCCAGTCGGCTCGATGGATAGCTGGGAAAATGTTAGCAAACCTGACAGAGATGTGGACAGATAGACAGACAGCCTGACAGACGGACGGACGGACAATTCAATGCAGAACACACACACAAAAGTTCACAGGAGCAAAACAGCTTAAAGTAGAGACACCTGGTGACCATTTTCTAAGACAACACATTTAATGGGGCAGTTTTGACATTACTGTATTGCTGTTGCTTCCGTCAACTTTGACCTCTCAACTCTGACCATCGACAGCCAAGGTTCCGCCGCAGCAACAACTCGCGACGGTGACCTCACAACCACTGCCACCAGAGGGCGCTTCAGCCCGCGAGGTCGTCACCACGGCAACCGCTCCAGCACCTGTGCCACAGATGTTGTCACAGCAACACCCACCAGGTGGCAGCATCTTCCTGTCACATGCCACACATCGACTGCCCGGTGTGTCAGTAGCCGCAACTCTCAGTCTGACCACTGGTCAAGCTGATGTCCAGTCACAGTCTCTGCCAAGGTCAGTAGCAGTCTCAGTGTCAGTTAATACATATGTGTGAGGAACCGTTTCACAAAGACAACAGACTCTTTAGGAAAAGGCATCCTTAAACAAAAACCATTGTTAAATTAAGAGTTTCAAAATGCAAATATATGTTGCTGTATTACCGAGGGCATATATATATATATATATATATATATATATATATATATATGGTCATCGCCATAGCAACTGGTAATGTCTAGCAGTGTTTACCTTTAGTTTAGTTGCTTTATGACTAGGTATTGCAGAACTAGTTGTGAAAAACAGTTTTATAAAGGTTCTCTTATAAACAGTTCCAGACATGGGGTCAAATACATTTGTATTTGTGTTTGAAAGTAATAAAATACTTAAAAAAAGTATTTATATTTGTATTTGACATTTAGGAATTATAAGTATTTGTATTTAAATACTTTCCTAAAGTATTTGACATTTTCAAATATTTTCTAATACTTTTTTCGAATATATATTATCAGTATGAACACATCTGATTCAAGATCACATGTAATACCTGCCAAACTGATGACCTTCACCTCAACTTCACCCAACACTGCTAATAAGTGATGAAGACACTTAAAAACAGGTGTCCCCCATGGCCCTGGCAGTGACCAGAATTTTTGTTTGCTCAGAGCCAGAGGATGGATTAGCACCTGACAGTGACCATAGGTCTATATCCAGTTTGTTCTTTAGTCAGGCTCCAAGCTGTCACTGGTCAGACTATTCTGGTCTCCTGTCTGCCTTTCAAGTTGAGGTGTCACACTTCCTCACAAGATCCTAGCAGTCATTAGCAGTGTCTCTTCTGAGGACAACTTACATATTTTATTATGGACCTCCTGGCTTAACTTAACAAACAGCATATATTGTGGCCTTTGCCTCTGTGGATAGAGGTTTCTGAGTCAGTTGTCACTTTGGTATAGTTACTAGCAATAACAAGACTCCGAGCTCTGGACTGCCTGTCATAAATTGTATGAGCATAACACTAATTATGTCTATAAACTACATGTCTCGACGTATGATTTGCTTTTCTTTTACCTGTATGGTAATATATCCTGACAATGTAAAGTATTTGAAAAAAGTATTTGAAATACTTTCCAATGTATTTGATTTGAAATACTTTTGCTCATAATAGTATTTGTAACTGTATTTGAATCCCTCAAGAGTGTTTGTATTTAAATATATTTCAATTTATTTCACCCCATGTCTGGACTGTTCCCAACAACGTCATTTTGGGGCTGAAGTGTTGCGTGATTGATGGTTATATTTACAAACTGACAGTTGTACAATAATTTCACAACTGCTGTTATGGTTACCAATTCACCAAATCAATGAGATGAATGATGAAATTAATTTCCGACTTCAATCTTAAAATAAATCATTATTTTTTTATTGAGTATCATCTACGTTATTTTGAGGTCTTTGAAATAAATGTATATGAATATAAATAAAACAAGCAGATGTAATTTAATCTTGGATCTAGAACATTGTTCTCTGCCTGTGCAGCGCCGCGTTCCTTCGCTGACATAGGGGGCGCTGTGGTCAGCAAGGCAGCAGTCTCTGCACACCCATCACGATCGGGGCGATGAGTAGTTTGCCCAGTGTCAGCCAGGGGGCGCCAAGTGAAGCGCATCTTCCGTCACAACTGAGCTCAACTGCTGCGCAAACAATTGCTGTAAGTAACCATGGCAACCACAGGAAAACTAATGACCTGCTGAATGTAAATATTTTAGGTTTAATACTGGGTTCCTATTGTAAATATGATATTGATGCTAATGTAATTTCTAAACCTACAAGTCGCTGTCTTAGAATGTTTATTGGTTTTGACAAGAAAAGTAATATTGTCACATGTTGTTGTTTATCTATCCTGGAAATTATTCTGATGAAGAAAAAAGCAGAGAAAAAATAATGCATAATATCATGTGATGTACACATGTATAGTAAAAAAACATTAATATATTTTTTAAATGTACAAATAAAATATTTCATTAAGTATATATTTATTATATCTACTGATGACTCACGGTACTTTATAGTTGATATTTGTTATTTTATATACACCTACAAGATTGTGTTCAGTTAAAAAAGTCGTTCTACGGTAACGGGACAAAATATGTGTCAGGAATGCAAATGAGGAACTGAAAGACAGCAACTCAACGGACGAGGATGAGTTCTCGGCAAAAGTGAATCTGAAACGGGAACTGGAAAAGGTAGCAGAGGACGTGAAACAGGAAGGTGTGTGAGAGTGTCTCATTCCGTCTTTCTGGGTCTGTTGGGATTAGACAGTCTCTCTCTTGTTTCTGATCTTGTTACTTGCTGCATGATAGTTTATTTATTTATTTTTCTTTATTATCTAGTTTGTTTATTTTATTTTTTAATTATGTTTATTTATTTTTGTTATTTTACTTTTTACCAATTTATTATCTTGTTTTAGTTTTTGCTTTGCTATAATTATCAACAATGTCTACTCATTTATTAATATATATATATATTTAATAATCATCTTTAGCTGTAACTAGTTTTTTCATATTATGACTATTATTTTTTTACAAATCTGTATATATTGTAATTTATTCTAACTAATTTAATATTATTAGTTTCATGTAACTTGTTATATTCTGCATTATACATATTTATGTACTCAGAGGGCCTCTGAAAGGACTTTATCTAGATTTATTAATCTGATGGAGTATTGTAATATTTTTAATAATACTACAGCCCTCCATGCATTGTTTCCGTGGTCTCCCCACTGAAGTGTGGTCATGCTTACTGATCTGATGGAGTATTGTAATATTTGTAATAATACTACAGCCCTCCGTGCATTATTTCCGTGGTCTCCCCACTGAAGTGTGGTCATGCTTACTGATCTGATGGAGTATTCTAATATTTGTAATAATACTACAGCCCTCCATGCATTATTTCCGTGGTCTCCCCACTGAAGTGTGGTCATACTTACAGATCTGATGGAGTATGTGGATGAGGAAGGGGTGCGGTGGGTGCGGGAACGCAAGAGGTCAAACCACTTCCTGCTTGACCACTACGACTGCACCTGGAAGTCTAAACTCAACCACTTTGTCAAACCGACTGACGTCAAACCTAAAGGTACATGTGGCCACACACACCTTGACTTGCTGTGTCTGGAGACTTGACATCTTGACATTATATCATTATCCCTGTGGGTGTGTGCGTGTGCGTGTGAGTGTGAGTATGTGAGTATGTGTGTGTGAGTGTGTGTGTGAGTGAGTGAGTGAGTGAGTGAGTGAGTGAGTGAATGTGATTTGGTGAGTGTGAGTATGTGTGTGTGTGAGTGAGTATGTGTGTGAGTCAGTGTGTGTGTGAGTGAATGTGAGTCGGTGGGTTGGTTGTGAGTATGTGTGTGTGTGTGTGTGAGTGGGTATGTGTGTGTGTATGTGTGTGTGTGTGTGAGGGTTGGGTGTGTGTGTGGAGTATGTGTGTGTGAGTGTGTGTGTGTGTGTGTGTGTGTGAGTGAGTATGTGTGTGCGTGGGTGGGTGAGTGGTTGGTATGTGTGTGAGAAAAATGTAATTATTATTATTTGTGTGAGTGCATGTGTGGACTGCATACGTATGGTCTGTGTAAACACGTACTTCTTGAGTCAGCGTTCTCTTTTGCGTGATCTGATGTAAACTGCTAATTATTTAACTTCTTCCCAATTGTGCAAGTTGCGTACACTCTGTGAAAGTACAACTGGTCTGAGTGGCTGGAAATATCACAATTTGTTTTCATGGTTGTCACTTTTGGTTATACCTGTTTCATAACCTAAGTAATTGTTATATCAGAGGATCTGTCATAAACATTGATAAGACGTCTTTTTATTTGCTATGTCAGTTTGAGACATTGATAAGACGACTTAACAGTTTTAACTTGTTGCATCAGAGGAGCGACGACTGACTGTGACGGAGTTGGCAAATGAACGCAAAGTCTACCAAAAGGTGAGCGGCTGGAAGTTATATCACATGGCCACACAGCTTGACGAAGTAGTACGTACAGCAAGCATTACCTCGTGCATGTAGATTATATCTTATTGTATTTATTATCATATTAACTTAATGCAGTCTTTGCAACAAATATGGTCCCTACGTCATACTCCTAGTGAATTGATAACATAAAAGGTAGCCATGTTAGTTCATACAAAGCGTTGTATTGAGACATTGGCACTGAACAATGCTCATTATTCGTCACCTGAGCTGCATTTGTTCATGTCAACATCTTCTGTACGTCTTGTAAGTCCTGATGTATCCAATGGGGATCTGTCACCTTGTAATGATGTCCCCTGTAACATTCCCTATGCCTTAGTTAACTGGACCAAAAGGAAGTATGTCCTACTGTTAAATGTAAGCAATGCTACACCTCCATTTGACCATAGCAGTAGCAGGGTTTATGGGGCCAGAAACCTGCCAAGTTCTACCAAGAATCAAGTCCCCATGTTAGTAACACTTATACAGCACTTGAAATGTGGGTGTACACTAGTAGATGTTAACTATCTATTTGATGATGTATTCTTATGACTACAAGTGTAATACATTATGTGTTTACGGTTTAGTGACTGTCAGATTGTGCTTAGTTACTATATCAAGCTTATTACTATTAGCTGTATTAGCTTTAACGATATTCGTAATTGAGAAATGTCCACCACACAACAATTTCAAGTGATAGACATAACGTCCAGTGTCAAGACAAGCTTGATTGGCAATAATGCAGAAGCGAGCCAAGTTAACCACAATACATACAGATGTTCAATACTTCCACATTCAGGACAGCAGACGTCCTTTACAAAGTACCACACTGGCTACTTCTGGACACAGGAGCAGACACCTTCACTTTAAGACTCACCAACCTCCACTCAGACGTGTGGCAACATCCAGAACATGCTGTATATGTTTTGAAAGGAACTTATTTTCAAACTGTTCACATATTGCACTGTAATATTATTCAAATCGAATCCATCCACCAACTGATATAAATTTCCACAAGGGCCTGACTTATGCCTGGACTTCTTGGTCTCACTCTGTTTGACGTCACTTTCAGGGCAACATTCAGCGCTGTCAGTTGCTGGTTGACCAGTTGTCTGAGGCGAGGACCACCATGTTACGTCTGCTTGACCACAAGCCTCGTATCCTTGAGGTCATCAATAAACACCACAGCAAGCGGTCAGTGAAGAAGGAGAGAACATAACAGTGTGGCTGGTGAACGAGTGCGGTCACCGCTCGTGGTCAGTAGAGTGGACACGGTCCAGAGAGGCAGCTACATGTGTGTGGACAGTCGGGCGTTATTACTTGAAGTTAGTCATGTGACAGGCTGACCATAGGTCACTGGTCAGTAAGTTTGGATGAATGTGATAAAACTTGAGCCTTGACTCGTGGTCAATGATCGGTCAGTTTGAACCCACAGTGGACGTTGCGTCCAGAGTGTGTGTATCCAGAGAAGGTCATTGACTATCAAAAAGGGTGTCACTGTGTTGCAGTATTTACTGATATTTCGCTGTTAAACAGCTAATTATATGGACACAATACAGTTTCTGTCCATCTGGTTTCTGCTTGTCACTAAGGGTGGTTTACAATGTTTTAGACCTGTGTATGTTTTGCTCGGTGCCAAAGAGGTCTTTACATTGTCTTGGAGGTGGTTGAACTGACGGTCACCAACATTAGCAACTGTGAAGTAATTATGTGCTAAAACACTCCCTCGCCATCAGTGAAACGGCCCAGTGGTATTGGCCAAGTTGTAACGATGGATCTGTCGCATTTGGTGCAGTCGTTGCCTTGTAGGTGGCAGCACACACTCCATTACTGGTAGGTTCGTCCAATGTTGCCTGTAATCAACGTCTGTCATCAGTGTTCTAGCGTGGCATTATACTGCAGCCGAGAAACTGATTGATGTTTGTTTTCAACATGAATAAAATGTTAATCGTATATGTCCAGAATATGTTTTCATGAGTGAACTCTGTGCACGTTTGGTCCTATCGAGGAAGTGCCCAACCTCATATCTAATAGCTGAGGTTTCACTTTTCAATTCCGTATATGCTGCTCCGAAGTGTAGATTCATAAGTAAAAGTACATTTACGTGTCAATAAATAAACAAATACACAATTATAGTAAAATAGTATGATTGAAATTTCCCTATGGTAATCTAGCTTATCTAATAAAATGTAAGTAGAAAGTGTACTAAAAGTAATAAATGCTGTATATTATTTTGAAATTTTGCAATAAATCATCCCAATTCCTGCTGTTGTAAATATTCTAATCATTCACAAACTCAACACTCGACCAACCGAACCGACAGCAGACATCATAGCACATTTAAGGAAATAGCAGCATTGAAATGATGTCAGGAAGATATCATGGAGGTAGAACAACTGGACTGTCTCCAAGGATGGGACACTTGTAGTTTTTACTAATATCTCCTCCGCTATATGTAACGTAGCCAGTATAGCATATTTCGGGAAATAGCAGCGAGAAATGTAAAAGTAAATTAGCGATGCGTCTGCAGTGTATGAATAACTACAAGACATAGTCACACCATTTATGTCTTGTAGTTATTCTTACAATGCAGAAGTATCGCTCATGTTTTCTTAAATTCCCAAGTGTCCACCATAGTGTCTACATCCGCACAATGACAAAATAAGACATGTTCAGGTCAATCGTCATGGCGACAGTTTATTGGAGTCACTAAAACGGCGCCACAATTTGGCTAAGGATTAAACTCTGTAGCGAATTTGTCAAAATACAAAGTCCAGGTAAACGTGTATGTTTCCAACAGCTGTTATCAGGCATCGCTCGTTTACTATACTGTTCAATATTAACATAACAATCACTAAACTTTTGTTATAATTCGATAAAACCTGATTATATCCAGTGTTCATGCAGTTGGTGCTACAAAGCAGTGTCAACACATGTCAATAACAACGGAATTAACGTAAACAACCATGTGGTGCTATACATGGCAAGTTGAATTCACACCTGTCATAAGTCCTCGGAACTCTCAGCATGCTACGTTAAATAGGCATTGTTATTTTCTTGTATAATAATTGTCACTCCACATAACGTCAGTTAAATAATAAACTAAAACCCAACACCACAGTAATGTACAGTAAGTACAATGACAGTCACTAATTCATACCCTAACTGAAATAACAACATTGGTGACTGGACAAATAGTAACCGTACACAACATCAAATCTGTCTCTACCTGTGTGATTAGTACAAACAAAGTAATATATCTCTGTGATTTTGTCCACTGCTAGGCAAGATTCCCTTCGAGTGCAGCGTAATGGTGACATCACGTGACAAGACAAGCAAGATTTAAATTTGCCAAATATCAAAAAGTACATATGTTATCATCATCACCGCCATAATGTATCACTGCACGCGTGATAAGACAATTATGAAGAAAACGACGATGACATTCTCGTCATCATGTTGCCTCACATATTCACCCCACCCTCCCCTTATCAGTCTCTACATCAATATCTGCATCCTCGTCACAGCCTGAATATTGATTATAATTATTAGATGTTGACAATCACATCATTTGGTGAGTATTACATCACAGTATCGGTTGATGATCTCACTACCTGTTGTAATAGACACATTCATACAGCAAGCTACATCACAAAGTGTTGTTACCTCTTTGTATAAAAGTAACCACATGGGCGTAACACGACTGTCAATTAACCATAGATCAGTGAAGTCACGAATCCTACACAGCTACAAGTGCTACAACAAAAGGTTAAGCATCATGTATGAAGTAAATAATGCAGAGTGAACGTGTGAATACACTGTATAAGTGACGTTCACATTGTCATTTCATTATAAGCCTGGAATTAGTGTCTCAAATTATTAAGTGCAATATGCAATCTACTAACGTAGCGAGACAGTCACTATTTCATATAAAAAAGCATGATTGTTCGAATATGTGGTTTGAATATACAGGTATACATTTTCCCAATATAAGAATTCAACATCTTATAACATTAACTAAAATGCATTAAATATGTTATGTAACATTGCATTCATTTCATAGTGAAGTTTTAATTACAACAAACTGAACTTTAATAATAACTTTCCTGCTATGAAGATTATATACGTGTCCATACTGCTACATTGTAATGTTCCACCAGTATTGATCTGTCTAGATTAAGACACCCACAAAAGTGCACACACACACAAAATACTGAAAACTAGGTGATATATTATTCAAGTCATTGCATTACGTTAAATTTGTTTCAATAACATCACAAACCAATCTTGCTGACCAACAATTCAACTGTTAATACAGAAAACAAATGTTAGTGTTACAACCATGACTGACAATACTACGTCCGTGCACTTCCCAAGTTTATATGAAGTGTATCAGGACAATTTGAAACTGATTCAAATGTTTCATCCTTGTTGGTGCGACATTTCAGTATTGATATTATGTTAACCTTTGTTAACAGTGTTTAGTCCATGGCACGTGTCCAACACGAGGTAGTGTGATGACACATGTTGATTACACCTCAAGGATCGAATGTCATCATGAGGTGTCACGTGTCATTGTCAACATGTCCTGTGCTTGGGACCTTGACGTCTCATCACAGCGTGATGACTGGGTGTTCTGGAAAGCCAGGAGTAGACAGAACGTCTTGGAGACTTCGTGTTGTCAGAATGTCCTTGACGACACTGGTATCTCGACGACAGTGTGGTGGTCTGAAGAAAAGAAGCGTCACAACAATAATTAGTCACACCTATTTACCTACACATCAATCTTGCTATCGTACGAAAACAGGTACATTTGTTTAAGTGAACTGTGTACCCATTTGAATTAATGTTGATTAGGTTTTACAATATCGCCAAGGAGACAGTCTGTTTGTGAAGATTTCCAATTATCCATACTTGCTGACCGGGGGCACTAAAATAAAGCTGACCTTTCATCATTATCATTGTTTTCTTCTTCAGAAAATTAATTCTGCCCAAATAATAATAGTAAAGTGTGCGAGTGGTTCACTTCCCGTCAAGTCTACGTATCAATTCAAATTCATTAAAAAAGTGCAATTGATATACAAAAGTTAGACAATAACTATATGACTTCAGAGAAATGAAATATGTATATTGAAATATGAAATGCAGTTACTGATGGCACAAAAGTATAGCTCTTTAGAAAAAATGGTGGAAGGGAGGAATTCTCACTTCACATGGCAATAAATACATTTAAAGATGCATTTATCATGACACTTAAATTAGCATATTCAACTAATATACCCAAATTGGTATAACACATTTTCGGATCAGAAAAGGGCGTGTGGACCCCCCTGGTCACTGGGATCTGCCCACGCTAACTGGATGTGTTAGTTGCTTTTGAGCCAGTCAGTTGGCCTACTAAAACAGTAAATCGCTGGTTGATTTTGAGATTGTCCCTGAAATGTTTCTATTTGCGGCCGTCTTGAAACAATGTATCAAAAATGTCCTCGGCTGGAATAAAATAATCTGGGTCAAAACTACAGATTAATTTGACATTAAAGTGAAGAAATAAACAAATGTAGACGTAATCAACTGACAAACAATAAACAATACCGTAGTTTGACACCATAATACGTCACGTGTACATTACACGTGTGTCACATAAAGACTGCAGTGACAGGGTATTTACCCCTGCCCTGGACACAGCCTTGTCACAGGTCAACCAGGACTCGGTGTCACGAGGGTGAATTTAGTCATGTCCCTTGTCAAGTGTATTGTGTCACTAGATGACGTTGTCACGTTGGAGGTGTGTGACAAGAGACTGAGGTGTGAGTGAGAACATTTACCTGTCACGTGGAGTCAATCACGTGGTCTGTTTTGTCTCAGTGCATCAAATTGACGCTTTAGTTGTCCCCATCTGTCCCCAGTCACAAGGTCAACTGTCTCTCCGTCTCTCTCGGCCTGCGCCAGACTCAACCAGCCTTGGTAGTTGGCCAGGTAACCTTTGACCCTAGCGACCTCGTGACCCCAATACCACTCCCTCAGCCCCACAGGCCGCCCCAGAAGTCGTCTCAGTCCTCTCTTGTACTTGGCCACTTGACGCTCCCAGCGCACGACCAGGTCGGGATGGTTGAGTTCCTCCCCGGGGGGTCTTTGGACATCCAGTCTACAACAATGACACAGGACACTTGTACCAACTGTCACCTCTGTCTATACTAACCCATGTGACATATGACATACGCTGTGACTGTCAACAATCTGTGTTGTACTCACTCTACTAACTGCACCCGCTCCTCGCCTTGTGTCACGTTCCAGTGGACTGTCCTTCTGATCAAGTTGACACAAGACTCCGACAACCAGTTGTAGTTGAGTCTACAACACACAGTGAGACACGTCACATGTGACACCGGGTGACGACACCTGCCGCTATAAACACCCCACTACAGCCAGTTCACCCCGTAGAGAGGGTTGGTCGTGGATCCCTCAACTCAAATCTGACTGTGATTTGTTTCAACTGAAACTGTTGTTTTGATCCTTGGAAAGTTCGTTGTGAAAACTCTGTCACGCGACTGGACGAGACAAATTAGTTTAAATTTGTAATAAAACTAAAATAATAAACCATTTAATCTAAAGTAACAATGTAACTGATGCAAACCAGATCAAGTAACGGAGACACTAAAGTTGTCATTTTGTCTTGTTTTTTGACACTGGGTGGACATATATTTTGACACGTTTTATAGAAAGGAGTTTCCTGAAGTTTGGCAGCAGATGTAAAAAGAAACAATGTTTCAATTTTGAAGCCACATTTGATGTCACCTCAGGAGGGGACATATTCACTGGCGGTGGACACAGAGGACCAGGACAATTACCTGATTCAGACAAATGTTGTATTGTATTAAGTCAAGTTGGTGACATTTCCTACCGGTAGAACGCAAGACGTGGCAAGGCCCAGACGGCTTCTGTCATTTTGCAAGCTCCGAAGTCTCCGATGGAGTTTGCCTGCAAACTGTCACCAAACATCATCAATGACGTGATATTTGTACACTGTAGCATGGGTCGGGTGACAAGTGACAGGGACACAACACACGATTGACATCACTAACACGGTCAGTTTATTTTAATGATGACTGTTTTGTACTTGTGGTTGTCTGAACGTGTTTTGTCAGAGTTTATTTGTACAGTTGCTGTAGTCTTCAGGACTCACTCGATATGCATTAACCTCTTCAGACTCTGTAGGGCTGGCGACAACTCAATGACGTCCTCGTCTTTGAGTCCACATCCAGGCAGTCTGTTGACACACACACATTAATTTATTTACAACAGTAAATAGTTGACGTTTTTGTGTCGTCATCATCAGCACATCACTCAAATCAATCAATAATAATATCGCGGCAACCTCTTAATTGGTTGTCACTTTGTATTACGTGACAAGTTCGTCTGATTTTTATATTCGAGATGGATTGATAATAGTCAACAGTTAACATACACCATATCAAGACATTAACGACATCATACGTACATAACATTTCACCGTCGGGGATATCAGATAAGACAACATCAATTTAGTGTGTTGTAATCAACATGCCTGATTTCTTCCAAGTGGATCAATTCCTTCAAACTGGCAGCTAGTGCTACTGCCACACGCCGGCCGTTGAGTTCGTTGTTGGCGTCGAGTCTAAAAGAAAAAGGACACACGTGTAAGTTACTTGAGCACACGTGAAACAGTTCACTGAATACAACACATCATATGTCCACGCGACTTACTCAACACTTGGTAGAACAGAGTAATTCCTGACATGTCTAATTACTACAACACAACGCTTCATCTTGTGACAGAACGCCCGCTGATGTCTGAAACGTTGTTTTAAATATGTAGATTACTGTCGCTGTGAAATATTGATCGCCATAAATTAACACAACAAATATTTTATTGATCTTTTGACAATTAAACAAAACAACGCACTAATATCACTTGGCACATCTCAAAATAATAATACTTGAACATAACTAATATGATTACATTTCCGTACAAGATGCCCCTTTAGCGGCATCAACACTTGTGACATTTCGGTATGGAGATTTTGGCAAGTTTTGCTAGTCAAAGCGTTTTAACGCATTATTATCCACTTGGAGGAGCCACCTATTGTAAACTGTGGCCAAGCTAAATTAATTATGTAGTTAATGGTTGTTGTAGATTATTATCATTCATATTTTACCGAATATCTCGGTTTTTGAAGATGGATTATACATGTTTTTTGATTGATAAATGATCACCAGTATTGATAAACGTTACATAATAAAACCGGAGCAAGAACAGTGTACCGAGTTGTCAGGGCAATAATATATATAGTACAGCCCACTTTACTCGCTGATTATGGTATTTTCCGAAAATCTATATCATCCCCATTCATAAAATACATATTTGGTTTTCAAATCATGCCTCGGAAGGAGGTTGTCAACTTTGCTGCCCATCACTGGGAATGCTGTACTGAGTGGTCACAGCACACCAGGGGTGTCGACTGACATGGTTGAATGTATCACTCCAATAATAAAATCAATGATTTGATGTTATTATTTAAATCTATGTAATGCTACATGTTACCAGGGTGATCATCTATCAACTCGTACATGAGCATGAAGATTATTTAAGTTATACAACAATAAATATTGATGTTTGTGCAACATTCGTGGAATTAAAAAATTAATAGGAAACCAGGAGGAGGTAGCAAAGGGCTTAATAATATATTAAAACAACAGTAATTTGAAAGGGTTTTCTTTTGTTGTTTTGATCTGTACAGCATCTTATATTGGTATGGCACATTTATTTATTGGTCCCTATGTTCTTATGAAATATGTTACATTCCATTTTAAATGGGAATAATTACTAAGACATGCACTGCTTATATCATTACCTCAAGTGTGTGAGCTTTGTTAGACCTCTCAACCCACCAACCAGTTCGTTTCCACGGAGACTGCATTCGGACATGCTGAAAGACAAGATATAACATCCAGTTAGCACTTGTAAAAAACTTGTAATAATTGCATTATATCAAATCATCAATAAATATTACAAATGCAACTTTAAATAATTGGCTACACGAAAAATATGCTCTATGACTGTGGTGATTGTTATATCCACAAGTATAATTATATTTAACGTTATAGTTAATGATTAACTGTTATTGATTCACATGGAAGTATTTATTCAGTTTTTTATTAAAAGCAAGGTAACGCATTATTATGCTCGATAAAAGGCCCCACCAATATACAGGGACCACTCCTTGGTTGTACCCTACTTTGTAAAATGGGGATTATATTACAACCGACGTTGGACGGTGGGTGTATGAGAAGCCTTCAAGACCAAGTCAAAATCTAGTCTAAATGCGTAATCAATAATGTTTGTAGTCAATCTCATCAAAAGCCACAAAAACAAAATTACGTCTACACAATGAAACTCACTAAAGAACTCTAACTGGTTTGTGTCTAACATTAATATACTTGCTGTATTATTAACGCAATATCTTTTCTTCAGTTGAACGCCAGCATCAACAGGCACTTTTTGAAAAACATCTTCAGTGTCTTAAGTAATAATGGCCCTCTCAACATTCGAAACCTACTGAGCAGTCATTATTTCAACAGTAGAGTTAGCAACGAGCATGCGTAGACAAGACTGGTGCATGACTGGGCCACCACACGGGGATTCCTTACTCGTGTGTCATGACGAAAGGTTTAGTTATTTAACATTTTAGTTTATTTTGTTCCTCCCTTGTTTCTTGGACACACGATGGGGTTAGCACTATTTTATGTAGTTATAGCTTTTTTTTAGCAATTACAGAACAGTGGTACTAATCCCACTAACTTATAAAAGCGTCGGAACAGGGGAGGCTTTGGGACAGAGCCGTCAACATTCAGGGAATGGAGCTGAAAATCTTATTAAGACCCAGAGGTGGCTGAAGTACAAATGAGAAATCAAAGGGGTTTGGTGCAAGTCGAGGAGTAGAGGAACCCTTAAAAGATCAGAAAAACATTCATCGCTGAGAAATCGTCAACACCCCTTCCCAGTTTACTGGTGCTATGCGCCGAGCTGAAAACAGAGGATCAGATTAAGATACTAAGTTTCAGTTGAATGTGGTTAAGAAATAACAAAATAATGTCCCACCTGATCATCCAATGTCATAATATTTGAGACAGGTAAAATGTGTCTTGCTTGCCTCTCCATGCAATAACTGGCCTATTCACAAATAATCGTCTTCACAGAACAATAATATTTCATAATTATTTTTCAATTGCATTACATTATACCAATATTTTATTCAGTTTATTGATTGTAAATTATTTTTAACCACTATTTCTGCAGACGCTACAGCTAATACTGGACTAGTATTGATGGAAACATCGCTACTTTGTAGATACTGAATATTAATAACTATATATTAACACAGTACTTACTCTAATACGTGTACATCTTGCATACTTGGCATCACATATGTCAGTGCTTGTATTTCTATTGGACTGATGTGTCTTTCTGAGAGATTCAGTTCATCGCCACCGTTCATCACAAACTCTCTTATTTCGACCCATAGATCTGGCTGGCGTGATTCAAAGACAAGAGTCAGCAGGAGAAATACGGTGGCCATGTGATCGCGTCTTCTGTGTTGAAGCTCCTGGTTAACAACAAGCCTGAGCAAATCGCCAGCTGACATGCATGTCTGACATCCCAAGGTCTTGAGAAAGTCTTTGCTGTCTGCGTCGCCCAATAGCCCAGCTATGAAAGTCAGGATCATGTCCAGATCGCCATCACTTGCTGACAGCCTCACCAGTTTCTCAATGTCGTTCTGTTGTGAAACGAGGGCGATGGCACCGAGGAACTCTTGCATGATTAAATGCACAAAGTAATACACCGATGTCACCTGCCTGGACACAGAATATTTGACGTTCTCCACAGAAACAGTCAAGAGGCCACACTGTGCTGCGGTATCATGTGACAAGTGACAACTTTCAATGTCTCCTTTTGTGAAAAGGATTTGCATGGGTCGATGACTAATGCCCTTCTTTGCCAGTTTGGAATGTTGCAGAAGAGGGTCTTTGATTTGACTGATTACATCGTCATCTTCATCGAGTGATTTCCCTTTGAAGTCTGGATGAAGTTGGTTTACAAAACTGACTACTGTGTCCTTTAGCAACTGAGTAACAGTGGTTGGCAAAGGAATGTCAACATGTTGCTCCAGTTTCATCTTTGCGATACGACAAACCAGACTGCAAAACATAGGGATGTAGCAGAAGCTGCGGATGTTGATCTCGTTGTCGATGTAGTCGAGAATGATGCTTTCCAGGTCTACATTCTCTATGGCATTCCTTTTACAGAACGTGTACACATACTGAAGTACCCTCAATTCACTGAAGCCATATATCTGAGTTATCCTATCGAACACCTTGTATTCGCGGACTGCACCCGACCGACAAGTCACAACCAGTTTGGCTGAAGCCATTGTTTTCCCACAGATGATGGACCCAAGTAGTTCGGAAATCTCAACCTTTGTGAAGATGTTGTCCAAAGGTACAGATTCCTCTTCAGATGAACAGTGGCCCATTTCTTCGTATCCATCCAAAATGACCATCACTCCAGACATATTTCGCAAATATTGGGCTATCATTTCATCGCTTGGTTTCTGTATACCTTGATGAGTAAACAGAAGGTCAGCCAACGAACATGGTCCGAGGTGAGCCAGATCTCGCATTGAGTAGTAGAATACGTTCTCAATGGCTCGAGGCAGCTGTCCGTTCAGCCACTTGTTAAGTAAGCAAAGGGAAAATGTAGATTTTCCCACGCCTGGCTGGCCTGTCACCAAAACCTTCAGTGGGACAAACTCACTGCCCTCACCTGTGAGGAATAACTCATCAACTTTGATTAGACTGCAAAGTCCAATGTCCGTCTGAAGTTGCAAAGTGTTGATGTCCGATCGTGTCTCCAACCGTTTGTATTGTTCATTGTCATGTACACGCAGTTCAATGTACATATCATCGAGTGAGTTGATTGTGATCTTGTCAACGTCTCTTTTTTCCTTCAGATAGTCATCAATTCTGCACTGATGAACATCTCTAAACTGTTGTTTCAAACGTTGCAGCTCCTCTGAAAACAAAACACAACAAATACTCATACATAATATGTATGTGTGGGGCAGATTATTCACACACTCACACACATCCACATACAAACACACACACAGTTCTTTCTGATTTGGTTTACTTCAAATAATTGTATGATAATCAAGTCCATGCACAAATGCACAAAATTGCTTGGTTGGTTTTATATACAATTTCTTAATAATACATGTTTCCATTGTTCCAAGGGTTATTTTGGACTTCTTGTCAATGTGAATATATGACGTAACCATATATGTATATTATAGGACCTTTACACAGTACCGTCAATCTCTTGTTGATAACTGGCGGCGTGGTTTTCCATTTCAGTGATTTTGTCATCGCTTTGGTTCTGTCGTGCTGGTTGTTGCACTTGATCTGCTGTCAGAAATATAGCATCATGTAGTGTATGAGTGCATTATTACCTAACTAGTTGTCTGTTGAAATAGTTTGTTTGTATTTATTCAGCAAATTCGCTTTGAATATTGTTATAAACTAGTGACTTTCCACTGATATATTTGGTGAATTTTTCATATGAACACTACACATATGTATAAATTTGTTGAATAAGTGGAATCATTCGAACTACATGTTTTCATGGAGTCATTGAGATGGCGATTTGAAAAGTGCAACATTTATATCTAAAACTCTTGATTATAAGCAACTTTATTTACAACTCAAATTTTTTCTGAGCTATAATATTAGTTTTTCAACAGCAGACACACAATGTCCTGAATTGAACGTTGATCCTCATCATACATCCATGTGACGGAAAGTATGTCTTTATAAGGGAATCGGCTGTAACAACGGCTAGACTATGTTATGGTAAACATCAAACTTTTTCGGGTTTCTCTAAACAAAACAGCAAGTGACATGACGTCACACACTACCTGTGGTGTGTTCCTCTGACATTGAATCACCAAATTCCACTGCAGTTAACCGGCGTCCAAGTACATCATGTCCATCTAGATAGAACAAATATGATATTGTGTTAAATATTGTAATATTAATAAACAGAAAAAGAACGACCTATGTATAGTAATGAGTTGAATATAGATGAATAAATATCACTTGAATATTCTGTAAACAGACCCATATGAAGTTCACTTCTGTACCTTAAACGTTACAGTGTCTTAGGTCATCTAAGACATGTATATTTTTTTCGTACAACAAATTCAACCATCCATCCTGTGCAATTAGTGAAGGTCACAAGTTGATATCATGAACAATGTTATACCTTTGTAAGTATTGTTTATATATATATATATATATATATATATATATATATATATATATATATATATATATATATATATATATATATATATATATATATATATATATATATATATATATATATAAATACATATATATATATATATATATATATATATATATATATATATATATAATACCTAACAATCTGAATGTGTAATTACTTCGATCTGATATTAAAATTTGCATGCGTTTAATTTTTTACTGCTCTGGGGCTGATCACGTAACGATGCAACTGTTGTAATTCTCTGGCGCTTATCTTCGTTCAAGTGCATAGTAAACCAAAATACCGCTAGATTTTGGTACCTTTTGTAAATAATCAGCTGCAATTCGTTGATGACATTATAATAAAAGTACGTACTATTACAAGATATGCGATCCAAGGGAATACAAGTGGAAAGTGCGTGTTGATGCGAGGCACTTGACCTTTATTATGAAAACGTTGCAGTTCAAAGAGGCATTTTCAGATGCAAACGAAACATTTTGTTATTAAAGGACGCACCTGAGAAATAAAACACTAGTGCCATATTACTTTAGAGCAGATGTGTTCATACCACCATCTTTGAATAATCTGCGAAGCAAAAATAAAAATGAACTAACACGATTGCGGTACCACATTAAATATATGAGCACTTCAAAGACCCAATAATCTACCTTGCACTTGATCCGTCCTTGATCTCACACTCTCCACATGAGTGGTCAAGGAGGCCATCTGTGTTTCCAGAGAGTTGGTCAGTTCAGGTTGGGCATTCACAAATGCTACGATGTCAGCCAACTGAAAAAAAGTACAGGTTTTCTTTTAGTACATGCATATACACAACTATGCCTACCTATGTGTGCAATTGACACACAAGTATAATCCATATAAAGGTATATGCTTAAAAACACAAACACACCGTCCGTTCTGTTATGTCCACTAATTCATATTACCCATACAAATAAATGGTGCACAATTATTCAGTCTTACTACCATGAAAATAGTTATCGTTTCAGTTATGTTATTAAAATTCTAGATAATGTAAAACATACAAAATGAAATGCACATTAGTGTAATACCGAGTTTGAGTACTGTGGAAAATGTATATCTATGTTATGTTTTTCCTGTAGCAACAAATAAAAGTATTCCGTATTGTCATTATTACCTTATATTTACTGGATATTTTTGTTTGTTATATTATTAATACAAGTGTTTCATTTATACTGGCAATACTTGTGGACTCTTCAGTGTTTCTAACTGATCCTGTCTTGTCATATCTGTGAACCATGAGCAGTGGGTAGGCACCTGCTGTTGTGTCAGTGACTGGTCCTGACGAATACAGTCGAGTTTCTGCTTCCACAGAATTCTCTCACTTCGAAGAAACTGTTGGTCGTTCTGTTGGACTGGATCTGTTTCTATCTGTTGTGAACGATAATGACATCGAGCAGATGATTAAAATACCATCATTTGAAACTGTATACTCATTGACCTATGTACACAAGTAATCACAAAAACAATTAAACATGCACTTATATAATTAAACTATGCGAAACCTTTTCTATGTAGACTTCTGTACAAAGGCAAACAACGTATCAAGACGATGTGCTGTGACTCTTATATGTGTTATGTGTTGATCATTTGACAACACATATTACCTAACATATACAAATATGTAACTAATTACATATTAAGGTTCACGACTGGCTGTCGTTAACCTTTCGAAGTGGTGAGATGACAAATAAAAGAAACCCATATTGAAGTGGAACAATCAATGCCATATTGGTGTGATCAGCAGTTTGAATATATTCGATACTTGATCAATTTCAAAGGCGACTGTGTAAGTCTCAATGTGATACAATTGTATACATGTGTGTTCATTAGAAAACAGACAAATAATTCAAATCCAAATACACTGTTCATATCTATAAAAGGTGTAAAGTATAGGTGGAGTATGATGTTGTTGTTATACTATTCACCCGCTGATTGTTCTCATTACACATATGTCAATAAAGTGTACCTGTTGAAGTTTCACGACAGCTTGCATGGCACCATCATTGGCTCTGAGCAGCGTGGGATCTCTAAGCAACGTCGTCATCGTCTTGATGTAGTCCTTCAACTCAGTGCCTGTCAGCTTGAAACCGGCGGAGTTGAACATTCTCTCTCGAATTTCTTTGACCTGTATCATATAATACACATCTAGCCACAACTGATCCTTGAATACATCATATTACCTGTGCATACTTCTCTGTTGCACAGCGTTCTGTGTCACTCTTTAAAATGATTATTAATTCAGTGGTATCCCCAGTGGTTGTCATTCATTCATCTGACGACAAATTAATGACAATAGTTTCAGTGTTATCAATGTCTTTGCTGGTAAAATGGTTGTCATCATCGCATATTATAACCCGAATATGCAATTATTCAAGAAAACTACAACACCAGCACGGAAGCAATTATTTTCGTACAATCAATTCCATGATTAATTTATTTTGATCAAATTACATATATATTATAATAACTGTTGCAAACCAGAATAAACTTTCATATACTATACCAGTTGTTTACCATGTCTGAAGTCAAGGCAAAAGCATATCTACAGATACATGGAATTACAAGAATGCACATGACATTTGAGAAAACAAACAAATCGCTACTTGCCTCCTCAAACGACTGCCGACTGGAGATGCAACCGGAGAACAACTGACTGTTGAGGACCAGCTGCACCAATGCGATGGTGTCGCCTCCTCCAGCCATCAACTCGCCTTCACCATGACTCGTGAACACTTTCGCTATCTCCCACGGATCACTGTCCCATTTGGACGTGTCCGAATGTGTCCAACATGGGACTGCGTGGGGAGTGACCTGGGAGAGGATCTCTTGTTTCCAGTTGCTGTGTCGTGTCGTGCATACTGAGCACTCATTGCCCACCCTGGTGAATACACTCGTTGTGGTCATATAGTGTCACGTTTGCATGCATTGCATGACACGTGGGAACAGGATAAAGCAGTGCTAATGTATTCGACTGTTTTATAGATAGTGTGAGTTAATATATATCACAATTGAGTGCATTACTTTTGTAGTTGTAACATTTATTGAATATGTACAACTGCTGTCATTATACAAGTATTATTCTTAACACACAGGTGTTTACTCAAACTGCAGAAACAGGTAGCAACAGAGAGTTTGCGTAATCAGACTCTACATGATAACTAAAAACTGAAGTGAAATGTATTGTAAACAAACGGTGATTAAGCAGTAAGTAGTTGTAAATAAGTGAACATGGTGTAAAATTGACTTTGCTCAAATACAAATAAAAAACTGAGCAAGTTGCTGGCAAACTTGTTACCAACGTTTGTTTGTTACACCAAGAAAAGCACAATGTCTTGTAACATGTACATACTGACAGTTGACATCACATGGCTGGCGTGGAAATTTCCGATGTAATGACCGATGATACTCCGTGATCTTGTCATTGCACAACTCGTATATGCCTTCCGCTGTACATATCAAGGCCAGACCCGCTTTCACCCAGTTGACGTATTCAACGTCCTGGAAACGATCTGGCCTAGCCATGCTTCTTACTGCTGCAACATATATTTATACCACACGTGCACCCTCATAACATTAGAACATTATGTTTGCGATATTATTTTGTCGTTTAACCAGTCAAACAATGTACATATTTTGAAATCGGAAATCCCAAAATGCTATATACATAAACTTGTACGCGTTCGTATAGGCACATTATATAAATATGGAATAGTAAGTTATTTCAAAGGTATTTGCTAATATATTTTAGTTAGTAACACATGAATGTTTATCAAATGGTGCCACAATACCCTGCTAGTGTTCATGTTGATGTGTTTTCTTCGTACATTGTCACTGGGTTCTTGTTTCAGGAGCTGTGGTGTCCGACGCCTTGCCATGGCGCCGGCGGTGCACTCTGTCTCTCTTCCAGCCTACCCCATCTTGGCTGAAATAAAACATACCATTGCTGATTATGTCATTATGTAAGACACTACCTTTGAGAATATATGCATTCCTATTCACACAGTTTCATAAACCACATATCAGAAGAACGAAAATATAATCACAAATTTGAACTGCGGGCACTTCATATAACGTTGTAGTTCCATATAGTTTTAAAGAAAACAGCTATTCGTCACATCTATGCACGCTGCACTAATTTGGTTACTATTATAACATTTAAATGAAGAGTTTGTTCATGATTCATGTTAGAATGGGAGATTTACCGTTATTCGTAGACGGTTGTAAGTGAATTGGAAGATCTTCGTTAGTTCCTTGAGCAGTAGAGTTTATCTACATGACGTCAACCTAGGGACAGAAACAACTCGGTAACAGGCTTAGCATTCCCTTGATCTCTCATGGGGTGGGGTGTTTGTTTCACCCCTTCAATAAATTACACCAGTGGAAAGGGATATGCACATAGAAAAAGTTGGACTCTCCATAGCATAAGCTAAAGACGTCTCCTTGGCTATTTGTCATAGCTTTACACAGATACCTGACCAGTGTCCCCCCGTCATTTGTGACTGGGTAGAAATAGCACTGGACTTGTGGTGGACGGGTAAAAAATGAAGGAGCAAAACAAAGGTCTTCAAAAATCATAGATATTGTCAGTTTTGCCTTGTAAATGGATTTCATATGTGTGTTTGTAGGTTATTTCAGGTCATAAAGCATATCTCAACTGGCTTGTATGTGTATGAGTTAACATCCACATGTCCACCAAATAATGTGTGACCACAAAAACAATTTTATTGCATAAACCTTGCTATCTCAGAATGGCATTCTTTTAGTCTTGTTAAAGTCATCTATCTATCTATTGTAATGTACCGTGTCATTTCCACACTCTTAGTTCTTCTCTCCAGCCCTTCCATAACCTCTTGAAACTGTCATAATTTGAGTTTCTTCTTTTGATCATCATATTTTATAATGGAGCAAGTTCAGATGTTCAACAATCCAACTGTTAGATGAAGAAGAACTGATTTTAAGTTATAGTACATTATAAATTCCGCACAGTGAACCATTATTAAATGTTATTAAAATATAGACTTATTCTCTTTAATTAAAAAATGGTTGCAGAAATGTTATGCAAATAGCCAGTTTCTTATTTTGTATACACCAAGTATCTGCACGATTGCTATTTTTCACATCAATTTGCGTAAAGCAGTGCAATGATCTTAAAACAACATTTCTGGTATCACCATAAACCTTTCACATTTGGAATCCAGAGCTGATGGCCACATAACGCTGCATAGTGACATGTCAGTATATATGAGCTATTAACTACCCTGACCCTACCTACGTTTTTCAGTCTGCTGAAACCTGGCATTTGCTAACAGAATTATGCCTGGGGGAAACATCCCTCCAGAATCCCCGCTGCTGGTTTCCTACCAACACATGGCAGTGATTAGATAGGGGAGCAGACCGCATTCCCAACCTGGTGTAGTCAGGCCAGCTGTCCAGGGTGTGTATAAAGAACATTGCGGGCTGCACCCAAATACATTTACATTTACAGATCTTACTGGCATTGTTACATCTACACGTTGACTTTAGGCAGGAGTGGAGTTCTGTTGTTGCATTCAAGGTTGTTGTCTAAATATGGTTTGAAACACAATGACTTATGTCCACACCGAAACAATCTAATAATGTTTTTAAAGAGTCATTATACATAGGTTTATTATGTTTTTTGATCCATCATGCTGGTGGACTAACTGATCATAAAAAGACTAAGGTTCATTATTGTAACTGAAATAAAAAAAATCAAACATCTGGTCATATGTGTGAATGTAAAATAATAAACATAGTGATCGGTGTCTGTGCAAGGACACAGTGTCTGGAGTTATGCACTTTAACAGAGTACCAGGTTTGAATCTTGTTCTGTTTGTCCTATCTACAGTTGTCGCGTTCATTCAGCCATGTGTACGAGTAACTGGCTATAGATAGTGGTGGGTATTTGTGTATGAATATTCTTCGCGCCTCCCAGAGAAGTGGACATGATGTTCGATTGAACAAGTCTGCCATAGAGTAAAGTGTAAAAGGCTTAGAACAATCCTGAGGACTGGCTACTGCACAATATAAGAACTGAACCTGTTTTCTATTTTAGACTTTCTGTAGCATTATGCACTTGCAACAGGGCGTGTACTTTTCTTTATGTCATAACCCCAGTTTTTATGTCACCTTAACTCATAAAGATGCTGTTTCCGTAGATTGTATCCAGCTATCCTTACCCATAAATCTCTGTACCCCAGCCTCCAGAAGCCACAAGTAGCCACTAGGGTTCCTCCCTTTATCACCCTTTCCTGGAAGTGATGTTTTTTCTCAGGGCAAACTCGGCCACTTGATGATCATTCATTTACTGCCACTGAAAAACTGGACCACAAAAATGCAGAAAATGGGCCACAAATTAGCTGTGTTATCTGTATGTGTGAGCAGTTGGAAGGATGTCTAAAATGCTTGTGGATAACTGGATATGTGTGATATCTTCTGTCTGTACGTGACATCTTCTGTCTGTACATAATATCTTCTGTCTGTTTTATTTTTTATCACTAGAAATGTGTCGAACTTTAATCATAGATTTACAGTGGGGGTATAAATGAGAATCTGTTTGTATTTTCCACAACATTTCTATTCACAGCAGTTTCGGTCTGACAAATACGATTTAATTTCCAAACTGATTTCTGTTTTGATAACAGTTACCCATCAATTCAATCAGCACCATTTAATTACCAAATACATGCAGGTACCTAAGACTACCAATTCAGACATTTTTCTCAAAGCACAATCTGCCGTTGTCATCAACCGTATTGCCCCTATTTAAAGATGTAGATCATTTGTGTATCCAGGATCCTGAATGGAGGAAATAATGATGCCATCCAAAAGCTAGGGTGTGTATTCAGGGTGTCTGATTGCGAGATATCAAGTGACTTGCCAGTCAGTCCCCTGGGTGTCTAGGTGTATGCCCAGCCCCAGTGGAGCTGATTAACTGCTGAGATCTCACTGCACAAGAGGGGCATAGGAAAAGGTTTTGTGAGAGAAATGCAGCAGGGTGACATGTACCTGATTATGATGTACCCCTGGTATGTCAGTCTGTTGATGAGTAGCATACGGAACTTGATCAGTTGTACATCAACATTTCTTCTCGCTTCGCTTCTCTCAGATACTGGACTGGACCTTTGCAGGGCGTTTAAAGTCCAACGAGAATTTATGAGTCCACTACAGGTTACACATTTACCCCCTGTGTGGGGTCTTTTACTTCCCCTGGCTTTGACACCAAATAGAAGGGACCACCGGCTTTTAGTGTCTCTTCCGAAAGACGCAGGCAAATGTGGGGTGAACGAAATTGACAAAATTTCGAAATGGCGGTAGGTGGGATTTTTCTTTGATTGTAATGGAGAATGCACAATACTGCCCAAACTTCAGAATGAGGATTCAAACACTAGTTCTTTGACTGGGTCTAGTATTCTAACCACCACACTACTGCATTGACCCATATAGATACATTTTGTATATCTAGTACTAAAACTGCACATGAGCCAGCAGGGTTTAACTAGAACACTTTGTTTATGCATCTCTCTCTCTCTCTCTCTCTCTCTCTCTCTCTCTCTCTCTCTCTCTCTCTCTCTCTCTCTCTCTCTCTCTCTCTCTCTCTCTCTCTCTCTCTCTCTCTCTCTCTCTGCAGTGCTAGTTGGCACAGCTTACTGCCAGAGATAAATTGACTTTCCTCTGCCCAGGGGGTAGTGGACCCACCCTGCCTGCCATCTCAGTCACAATTTTACTGTGGCGTAACGTTATTACTCTGACAGCATCAGTAAATGAAGTGGTTTTCGCTGGTCGGTATTACTCGTGTAGTATAATATACACACGCTCACTCATATTCACACAGCCACGTAATCAATCACACGCACACATTCATGCGCTAGGACATACATATATTCAAGCCCAAACGCAAGCACACAAACACCTGCCTACACAAACTCCCATGCACGCACAAACACACGCACAAAAACGCGCGCGCGCACACACACACACACACATATATATATATATATATATATATATATATACATATACACACACACACACACATATATATATATATATATATATATATATATATATATATATATATATATATATATATATATATATATATATATATATATATATACACGCACACACACACACACACACGCACACACGCACACACGCACACACACATAAACAGACAAACAAATACACGAAGTGAAACGCAAGCTGACAGAACTGATCAATTAATTCACACTGCTTTATAGCAATACATAATTAGGAACAGCCAAGGTCAGGGCCACTTGTTGATTGAGTTCAGCGGTGTCCGGCGGATCACAGTCGAACTAAGACAATTCTCTACGTGTAATGTGCTCAATTAAATCATATTCGGCCAACGCCCACTCCAGGCTGAAATGACAATGTCACCTGTCGGCACGGTCACGCCAATCCTAGGCCGTCAATCGAGTATACCAAAATGGACACAGGTTGCATATCGTGCATCGGTCACGATTGACGGTTATGTGTGTCCGGTTACTATGTTTACCGTCACATAAAGGCTGGTTACACGCTGACCCATTTACTGGATAGCTGTTACCTTGCTGACCATATGAACCTATCACATTGATGTGTGTGAGGAGCTACGTAAAGGTGTGTTTCTTATACAGACAGAGTGATATAAAATATAATCACAACAGCTCACTGCGATGTGGATATGTCTGGTTTCAAACAATAGCATCCCTAAAATGGGGTAAACACGCCTGATATCAAACGCAGAGGCCGCCTTTGATTGAGATACGCGAGTAACTCGAATAACCCGAGTACCAATCCAACATCCAAGATCAGTTTCTCACGTGACCCTTGTTGACACAGATATGCATAGTCTCGCTTAACCGACTGTCGTTCGGCTGCGGAACTACGCCGAGAAGACAGTCTGGCGACATTAACGGCTTTTGTTTGGGTAGCAGCCGTGATCTATACAATGCTGCCACCTCACGGACACTGCCGTAATATATATTTTTATAAACAACTGCAAATTTGTATTTCTATTTATTTTGTTTTAATATAAGTTTAATTTTTAATAGTTTTTATAATACAGCATTATTTGATCAAAAGGTTTCCTTATTTAATTTGTATGCTATCCGTGTCGAGCTAGACAATGCTGCCACCTCACGGATACTGGTTAATCTTGCCGTAATTCTTATTTTATAAACAACGGTAAATTTGAATTTTTACTTACTTTTGTGTTAATATAAGTTCAATGGTGAATACTTTTCATATGATATTATTATCTTGTAAAAGTATATCGTTATTTTAATTTTTATTTCATAGTTGGCCTGAGAGCCAATCAGCGTCTCTACCCTAATCTGGGTAGGCTGCCCGGATGTAGAAACTTAAGCCATATACTGTCCCAGGCGGAGATGAGGCGGCTTAAAGTGCTGCCACCTCACGGAGTCTGGGTAACCGAGGCTAAGATATGCAAGGTTAATCTTCAAGGCCGCTGTTGTGCGAAGCACACACGAAAATAGTTCAGATATCACCAGCACCAGAATACACACACCAACTTCCAAGTTAGACCGCATTACACCCTAACAATAGTCCGCATCATATAAAAGCCACAACTATATATACAATAGCGAGGGTCGAGTCAACCAGCCGTCGTTACGCCATCACAATTGTGATTACTTTATTTTATTTATTTACATAATGGGTTTATCTCCGTGATCACGATCATCGCTGTTCAGTTGGATTACTCTCGTGGTGCTGCGTGCAAAGCGTAACACGGGTACAACAGAGAGGGTTACGCGAGTGACCCGAGTAAGGTCAATCGAAGTCTCTACCAGAGGGATGGAATTTAAACAGCTCGTTGTAACAACAAGATGTCGCCATCATTCGCCAGGTGGCAACTCCGAAGTGTTGAATAAAAAAGTGAAGTTTGACTTGATTTTAGTTGGCTCCACTCATTCATAGAATATACGACGTGTATATTGCACCTAAAGTTGGTACAATAGTTGTGGGATTATTGCACCGATTATTGCATTACAGCATGGGAATGCACCTGCCGTCGTTGCTGGTGTCATGCAGATAACGGTGTTTTAGATTCGGTGCATCTGAATTGTAGAACGTTTGACGAGTTGCTACATTTGTTTGAGCAACTAAGGCATAGTCAGTTTAATATGAGAGACACTGAACTTAGAAGGCGGCAAAGAAAACGACGCTAAACATAGTCTCGTTTAACCGACTGTCGGCCGGCTGCGGATGCACGCCGAGAAGACAGTCTGGTTTACTTAGTCGGCTTTGTTTGTTTATCCGAGAGATATATACAATGCTGCCACCTCACCGACACTGGTTAATCCTGCCGTAATATATATATATATATATATATATATATATATATATATATATATATATATATATATATATATATATATATATATATATAAGTCTAAAGGCAGCTTATGTCGACCAGTGCATAGAGAACCGGCTTATGTAGACCAGGCATATTGTTTTATTTAATACATTTTCGAAAGATGTAAAACTGGAACATTATTTCTAATATTAAAGTTTAACACATAGTGAAAGTTCATCAAAATATTTCAATAAATAAGGTATATGCAACAACATCGGTCTACATAAATCCGCGTATGCATAGATGCCGACTTCTGTAGACCGGAGCAACGCCAGAAGCTGCATACATTTATTTAGCCTTTTTTGCGGTAGACAGCCGAGTCTAGTAATCAGTAAAACACTGTTGCGAAACGTAAACTAAGTCGAATACCAATACCAGCAAACTTATGTTTTAATAGGGATAGGGAATGTATCGATGCAACAAAGACAAAATGCAAGTTTTACTAATTTACATATAATAATATAGCCTTTTGCATCAGTATGAAGCGTATCATACACTGAACACGAAATTCCAACCCTTCATTCCGTATATAGCATAAGTATAGAGTTATAAGAACTTTGACCCGGTATACATAACCCGGCACACAATATACTCAAAAATATGCACGGCGCTGGAGAAAACATGCTGAAAATCACTTATGATGTTGTTCATTTAAAAATTAATTACGCACAGTACTTCACTGTCATATGAACTGTGGGCACAAGCAATGGTACTGATCAATTCAATTGTGTTAGTTGTGAACTAACACGTCGAATCTTTATGTAGACCAGTTTTGGTCTACATAAAACAGCGGTCTACATAAGCCGATCCTATATGCATAATCGGTCGACATCAGCTGCCTTTAGGAGTATATATATATATATATATATATATATATATATATATATATATATATATATATATATATATATATATATATATATATATATATATATGTGTGTGTATATATATATATATATATATATATATATATATATATATATATATATATATATATATATATATACATATATATATATATATATATATATATATATATATATATATATATACATATATATATATATATATATATATATATATATATATATATATGTGTGTCCTCTCCCCACTGCTATATTCTCTGTTTACAAATGACTGTGTTTCACATCACTCTTCTGTACCATTGTTAAAGTTTGCTGATGACACCACATTAATAGGGCTGGTGTCGGACTCAGATGAGTCTGAATACCGCCATGAAGTTAGCAGCCTGGTGTCGTGGTGTGACACTAACAACCTACAACTGAATGCGTCCAAAACTAGAGAGATGATCGTAGATTTTAGGAAGAGAAAAAGCCCACTTGCTCCCATTATTGTTAACGGCGACTCTATCGAAAGGGTGGATTGTTTTAAATTTCTAGGCACCATAATATCAAATGACTTAACTTGGGAAAACAACACAGATGCTGTCGTCAAAAAGGCCCACCAAAGACTGTTCTTCCTGCGCCAACTAAAGAAGTTCGGGCTGAGGAGAGAAATTCTTGTTCAGTTTTATCGTTCTGCTATTGAGAGTATTCTTACATTCTCAATATGTGTATGGTTCGGCGGCATCAGCCAGCGCCAGAGGGGCAGGCTTGACAGAGTGGTGAAAACAGCTTCCAAAATTGTCGGTAGTGAACTCACCTCTCTAACAGCCATATATAAAGACAGATCCAAAAAAAGAGCAGGCAAAATTATCTCAGACCAAACTCACCCCGCCCATCATCTGTTCGAATTATTACCTTCAGGGAAACGCTATAGGTGCATCCGTACGAAAACAAATCGCTTTAGAAACAGTTTTTACCCGAGTGCCGTAGCAGCCTTATCAGGAGTGAAATATAGAACGTAGCTGTAAAGACCCTGGAAACTTGGCTGTTTTCGCCTCTCTGGCGGAATTGTTATTTTTCTGGTGCTGGTTGGTGTGGCTGAGCTGTACGCGTGTGGGGTGTGGGTGTACCTATTCTCAGTGGCGGATCGGTGGTGCTGAGCAACAATCTTATCTTCTCCTGAAATGTTAGCTTAACTTAATAATTGTATAAATATATATTTTTAAACAAAATTGGACGCATTCAATTGTAATTCAATTGTAATTGTAAATATAATTTTAAAATGATATTTTAGTCCTCTTATAGTGTATGTCTATTTTTAAAGGATATTTTTTAAATTATTTATTTATTTATTTTATTAACTAATTTACACCACAATTATTGTTAAATAGATAATCTATTATTTTAATGTTGTCTTTAGTTATTTACTATATTAAAATATTTTTTTTTTATTAAAATATTTTTTTATTTTATTTTAAAGAACATATCATGTACAATGTATATTTTATATCTATATTTTATATTTGTTTGCCGTGTTCTATTTTACTGTATATTTAGGCACTATGTAAGTCAACGCCAGACTACATTCCAATTTATCATGTAACTTTTACACGTTGAATATGGCAATAAAGCTTTATTATTATTATTATTATTATTATTATTATATATATATATATATATATATATATATATATATATATATATATATATATATATATATATATATATATATATATATATATATATATATATATGTATATATATATATATATATATATAATCAACTGAAAATGGGTATTTATATTTATTTTGTGTTAGTATACGTTTAATTTTAAATAGTTTTTATAATACAGCATTATTTGATAAAAAACGGTATCCTTATTTAATTTGTATGCTATCCGTGTGGGACTAGACAATGCTGTCATTTCACGGATACTGGTTAATTCTGTTGTAATTCTTAATTGATAAACAACTGTAAATTTGAATTTATACTTACTTTTGTATTAACATATGTTCAATGTTGAATTATTTTCATATGCTACCATTATCTTGTAAAAGTATATCGTTATTTTAATTTTTATTTCATAGTTAGCCTGAGAGCCATTTAGGGTAGACACGCTGATTGGCTCTAATGCTAACTATGAAATAAAGATTAACTTCAATTAAAAATTGACATCAACACCGCTACCTGGGAAGACACCGCAGCTGACCGCGCAACATGGAGAAGCACCCTAAAACAACACCTGAAGACAGGAGAAGAAAAGCTGATGAACGCAACGGCTGACAAGCGGGCACTCCGAAAGGAACGCAGCACCTCAGATAAACCAGAGACCACGTACAAATGTGATAGTCCAGTAGCCAAAGCCCTAAATTTTAGTGAACCTGGTTTTGTCGGATAAAGTTTTTTCCTCTGTTGATTCTGGTAGTCTGGGGCATGGTTAATCAGAATCAGTATGATGCCCGGTGATATATATTGGGCAACTCTAGATGTTAACCCTTTTCTATCGGATACACTCAAATTCTGAAAAAACGGAAACTCCCATATTTTCATGGTAAAACCTCATATCAAATGAACCCAGTTTGCTTTCTCTGATATTTATTAACATAATACTATGGTGCAGAATCAAATATGGATCAACACTGAATGAATTAACCCCTTTCTAGCCATTTAAAATTAGGGAAATGCCACGATTTCAGGCATGATTTTGCAGAAAATGGTCAAACAACAGTAGGATAAAGTTTTTTCTCTGTTGATTATTGTAGCCTGGGGCATGCTTAATCAGAATCAGGAGGGTGCCCGGTGATATCTATTGGGCAACTCTAGATATTAACCCCTTTATATTGGATACACTGAAAATCTGAAGAAACAAATAATTTATTCCATTTGTTAATGAAGAGTGTTTACCAGTGGCTTAAATATGTTTGTTAATCATGAATATTCCTGCTATTGAGTTTGTTAAGCCATTCTTTATGCCATACAGAGGGCAATTAACCATTTTTGGTAATTTTGTGGTACCCTGGGTGCTCGACTGGGTAATATCAGCTTAGCATATCGAACGTGAAGGTCAGCAATGCTAGGCTTGTCAGATGCTAGGCTTGTCAGATTAACAAAACAAACAATATATGGCACCACTGAGGTATCAACTTCCTGTTAAAAACACACATGTTTGCCTTTCCATTGTTTTAAGTTTTCAGTCAAGTAAAAGTATGTAAGAGCTTAGTTTTTGACTGCTTCGAAGGCGACAAACGTAAGTACATGCACTGTAGCACCACCAGAATGGTGCCTTTTAAATCTCAGATGCCATAGAGGCAGTTTTTACAGCAATTTATAATTAGATAAAGCCAACATCTCCAATGCTGCCATCTTTTTGCAGATCATCAAACTACTAATAACTGCATCATGGAAAATCCTGAGTAAATTCGATTCAATTATATTGCCACAAGCAGAATAACCTAAATTTCCTGAGCAAATAAGACACTGAAACCTCATACTAATTCTGCACAGGGAAACAGATTGACGATATAGCTTTATGAGGTACGGCCACAGTGTTGGCGGAATAATAGGAATCACGCTAAAGTCGAACGCACTGAAGATATGGGCGCTAAGCCGTCATATCTGCTGCAAGATAGAGTCTGACATGGGGGAGATGGAAGAGGAGGAGACAGGTGCCACCAGGGTTCAACTGTATCTCAAGGATACAAGCGGATGCGAAGGACAGGGCTAGACTCCGTCGCAAACTTGACTATTGCATAGTTCCTATGGATTCGAAGGAGCATCCAGAAGGCAGCATTGTGAGCATTGTTAGCGGGAAGCTAGCCCCAGCATATGTCAATGTAGAAAATGCTGGGATGATTGAAGAGACTATGTTGGAAGATTACGAGAAGACATGGCCGGAAGGATTCAACAGCACCATCTCAAAGAAAGTGGAGACAATGGCGGCATCATGCAAATGTGTAAAGATTGGTGACTCTAATGTCTACGATTTGAATGCAATCTACTCAAGGGTCATTGCATTGCTATCTAGTGACCGGATGTCGACGTGAATGATGTATTTTCTGATGAGCTTGCACCTGTCCCAACTGCAATGTTCATGAATGATGAAATGCGGATTTGTAAAGCTAAGTCAAAGCTCAAGAGGTCGCTCCAGATTGAAGTTTCGCGGAGGAATGTTGGTGATGCAGTTGCCACTGTCATAGATGGGTCAGCCCTAATATGGACTGTACATTGGCCAGCAGATGGTTCTGTTGCAGATTTCATCGTTAATGTCAAGAAACGGATAGCTTCATACCTGACCAACAGTGATGTCTACCTCATGTTTGACAGATACCATGAGTACAGCATCAAGTCCACTACGCGAGATGGCAGAGAGACCGGAATTACTAGGAAACATCATCTGCTACGGACAACAAAGTTGCCTGCACAGAAGGTTGTCTTGTCTTCTGTTGATAACAAGAAACAGCTGATCCGGATCCTATGTGAAGAGCTGACAGAAGACAGGCTTTTTCATCTGCGGAGTACGGGAGACCACAAGTTGGTTGTCACAGGGGAGGATCCTTGCCCCATTGAAGTCCAAAACGAAGAGAAAAGGATCCGGTACGATCTGGAAACATACCAGGAAGAGGCTGACATCATCATTGTCCAGCAAGCCTTGAAGTGTGTCGGAGAGGCCCAATCAATCTCAGTGATTTCAGACGATACTGATGTTTTTGTTTTGCTACTGCATCACTACCAAATGGCAGGACTGGAAGTGCCACTGACTATGGAATCCCCAAGCAAAGAAAGGGGGATACTGGACATCAAGTTGACACAGGCAAAGCATAAGGAAATTGTGACGAACCTTCTACCTGCGAATGTTATATCAGGATGCGACACAGTGGCATGTTACCTTGGCATTGGCAAAGGCAGAGTAATCAAACACCTGAAAGAAGGATGTGACTTAACAGCAATTGGCAATGTGGATGCACCCCTCCAGCAAGTGATAGATCAAGCCACTCGTTTTATTTCAGCGTGTTATGGCATGAAGGACAGCACAGACATGTCACACACTAGGCTTCTTGTATGGGGAAAAAAGAATGGCAAAGGCCATTCACCTTCTCCAAACTTGGCTTCTCTTCCACCAACGAGGGAGGCATTCATAGAAAATGTGAAGAGGGCCCATTTCCAGACAGTGTTGTGGCGTACTATCAATATTGACCCTACGCAGCTGAAACCAGAAGAATTTGGTTGGAAGATGGACACAGACAACAAATCACTGAGTCCGATCGATTTACCAGACGACACAAAAGACTACATTTTGGAAATGATCAGATGTGACTGCAAAGCTGAACCCCCCTGTAACACCAAGAGATGCAGTTGTAAGAATAAAGGCTTACCTTGCCCAATGTTTTGTGCATGTTTCAAGGTGGGCTGCTCTAGACCACAGTAGCCGCTTAACTAGCCATCATGCATCATTCAGATTGTCAGCGTTTTTCAATCTGTCAATCTGTCAATCTGACAGCAAGTTTCAGGACTAAGCTCTCCGTCAAGGATTTTTGCAGTAATTTAGGTTTGTTTTATACATAAAGTATTGAAGATAAACCATGCTACATCCACAGAGAAGTTTCTGAGTGTTTCTGAGTGTTTGCCAGTAAGGTTAAAAACATATCACATAGACTCTTTCAAGCTGGAATTTTCCTACTGTTGATTGACCATTTTCTGCAAAACCATGCCTGAATCGTGGAATTTCCCAAATTGTAAATGGCTAGAAAAGGGTTAATTCATTCAGTGTTGATCCATATTTGATTCTGCACTATAGTATTATGTTAATAAATATCAGAGAAAGCAAACTGGGTTCATTTGATATTAGTTTTTACCTTGAAAATATGGGAGTTTCCGTTTTTTTCAGAATTTGAGTGTATCCGATAGAAAAGTGTTAATATCTAGAGTTGCCCAATAGATATCACCGGGCATCATCCTGATTCTGATTAACCATGCCCCAGGCGACCAGAATCAACAGAGAAAAAACTGTATCCGACAAAACCAGGTTCAACCCCACGACTCCTTGACTATGACCTTTGTGGCAGAGACTGCTACTCCCACATTGGACTTTATAGCCACACATTACACTGCTCCAACCGAGCAACCCGAGGACACGCAGCGGCGACAACCTCACCTCCCTGTTTTGGAATAGTGGTTTGGTCCAAATCGACTGTCGCTGCAATAGTCGTGCGTTAATAGCCGACTGTCGTTGCAATCACGGACTTCTATACACATAGTGTATGGAAGTCCGTGTTGCAATGTTATGCTAGAATATATCGCTGTACTGTATTCCAGACGAACTTATTCTTGCTGTTGTGCGACAAGTGGCACATTCACCCGGATGTGTCTAGCAGTGGCTCCGGTGTCGTCACGCTTCACCGCACACAAGTGACAAGTGCAGTGTGTGGAGAATAAACACCGTCACTAGACCGACCGTGTGTACGTATTACACAGCTCTAATAACATATATGTGCAAGAAAGACACGATTATGCATATAAAACTACATTCACATTTAGTTATCCGCTGAACCAGCGTTGTTAGTAGCAGTTGTGTCCAGGGCTTGGCAATAATCTAATGTAAATTTGAAGGGTTTCAGGACAAAACGCGATGAAAGCCAAATAAAACATTTCGTCCAAACAAGTATAAATATTTAGTTCAAAGTGACATATGACAAAATTCTTTGCCAAAAGGCGGGATTGGGAAGTCCTACACAGACACCACTATAACCTCTGCATATTACTACTCTATGAATTAGGCATACAATTGTGGTTCCAAAGTCTAAAAGTCTGTCCTCCAAATGCTTAGTTATGGGGCAGGCCATGGCCCTTATTCAAATACATGTAGGCAACATAACAACTTCAGATCATATATATATATATATATATATATATATATATATATATATAGTTCCACCACTTTTTAAAACCGGATCGACGCCCCTGGCTTGTGCGTGTATGAGCGTGCATGTGTGTATGTACTCGTGCGTGTTCCTGTGTGTGTGTACCTGTGCAGGCTTACGATTGCTAGCACAAGAACATTCAGGGCGACGTGTTTTTTGGTGCTGTTTTACATCCCAATAAAAACGTCTACGACAATAAGGCTTTTGAACCTTGAACAGACATAAAATCATTCAATACACTTTAGAAGACAGTCTGAGACTAGATGACACCCGCTCATACAGTTAACTCAAAGAATAAAGGTAAACATAAGAACACATTATCCCGATTCAGAATGGTTGGAAAATACACCACGCGCAGAATAAATAACGAAAGTGACTAAGCGCAGCGTGACATTTACACAACCAATCGGTCGGTTGCCTTTTCAGGAAATCCCTCCGTTTCCCGAACACTGGGAAATTCCCTAGTTTCGCATCCCGTATAGATATCCGTTTGGCAACATCTGGCGCTAAAACCACGGCTGTTGCAGTGTATCTGTTTTTTACCCGTAGCGGTTTATGTGTTTTATATAACCATCTGATCGAGGTAAAGGGTTCACCCCACAGAGTTAAATCATTAATCTTTCCCCTATAGACTAGAGTGACAACCTGGCTCGCTGCACTGAGGCCGTGGAGGACCACTGGCGATAATTCACATAGCACGGCAGAAAGTGCCGTACTCACTGGCAGGATATATAGAATACAACTTTTGAGCAACGTAATAAATGTAAAAAAAGTCTGCTAAGACGAATTTTTTTAACTTGGATGTGTGTCGTTGTGCCCCTAGCCCTAGGCCATATAAGACAGCTGATGATTAATTTCTGGAGTAGACCAGCAGGGCCAGCTGTTGAATGTTTTGAGTTGGTTCACCGTGTTGGGGTAGGGATCTAAATATTGGTCACTGTGGTTCCTCGGCTATGTTAATAATGATTCAGTGGAATGGGTTGTAGCCTCCAGCTTATATAGTCATTAGGGGAAGGGTTGTGACCTGGAAATGAGTTTAACCTGAGGTCAATATCCCAGATGGCTACTCTGTCTCTGGCCAGTTCGGTGGTTGACAATGATGTGAACAACGTTAATCCATTTGGGCACATACTGGCTACAACAGTCATTGTGAACTAGCAAGTATGGTTATTTCCTGTGTAGCGTACAACTGTACCAACCGACAGAAAACAGGATCCAGAGTCTCTTTCCACATGTGAGAATCTCAGTTATACAATATATAGCTTAGGTTATAGTCTGCGAACATATTTATGTTCCACTGCTATTAATTTAGGAAATGAATAGTTTTAAGACATTACACTCATATGAAAATTGATCAACAATAATACATGTTGGATGAATTATGTACCAAACCGATTTTTAATAATATTACAGTGCATAGTAGTAGTGTGAGTGACATATTTTATATTAATCTAATAGCCTAATTATAATATGGTACTATTTTATGACTACTAGTTATTGATAATCTGCAGATTTCCAGATGAAAAGAAAATACCAGAATGCCGAGCAAAGTGAAAGGGAAACTGTGGTCATTTTAAGGAAACCTGTTACCATGACATCCCTGCTGTTTTGTTGTAGTTTGTCTAATTTTATTTATTTATTGTTATTACTATTGACACTATCTTAGTAGTACAACTTTTCTACCTTGTCTAGTACTGTTGTTGCTAGTAATGTTGGCAGCTCTGTTTTGTTGTTGTTTTCCCTATTCTCTCATCCACTTTGCATGGTCTGTTTTTTAATCTGTAAAATTGTAATTAATTATATAGGTGTGGGTGTTCTCTCCAATGTCTTTGGAGGGTGAACTTCAGTTGGTTGATTTTTAAATGACTTTTTTTGTAAAACGCCACAACAATTGTGGATCTGGTAGAACAACAAATTAAATAGTACTAAGCTGTACTCACCCCTCACACAGCGAGACACTGTATACTAAGTATAAGCCTGTTGATTTGTTTCATACTGGCATATCAGAAGAGTCAACTGTTTGAACACATTGTACACAATTAAACAACACTGGCTAACAGATGTTAGTAAATAAAAAACGTGATAATTATGTAGAACACTTGGTGCAGTCCTATGTATATACAAGCACTGCAGTGGCCTTTCTGCCGTGCTATAGCCTGGCTGTCACCGGGCGTGTTGACTTCAAAGTATCATGTGTCAACTGATAGCGGCCAAGCGATCTTGTAGTAGTGGCGTGTTCTATTTATATCTATGGTTCACCCTAACCGAAAACGCAGAAATAAACTCTTTGTGCTTCGTCATTATATTGTGCGCGTTAAATTATGGTTGTGTAATTGTTTAATGACTATCTACATCCTAGGGTTGACACTGCATTACATATTACATACATACATACACACATATATATAATTATATATAATATAATATATATATATGTATGTATGCATATATATATATAATATATATATATGTGCGGGCCATGGCCCCTATTCAAATACACATACCCAAAATAAGTATTTTAAATAGCATACCACCAAGGCCTTTTAATTAGCACCATACCAATAATAAATTATGTTTTGTATTTTCTAAAAATATGTATATATACTTTAGGTCATATAAATATATATATATATTTATATATATATATATTATATATATATATATATATATATATATATATATATATGTATATGTATATGTATATGTATATGTATATGTATATGTATATGTATATATATATATATATATATATATATATATATATATACATACATGTATATGTATATGTATATGTATGTATATATATATATATATATATATATATATATATATATATATATACATACAAGTGTATATATATATATGTATGGCTAAATTGTAGGCTAAATTATAACTCTGTAACTGTAATTATGTTTGCATGATATATTTGGTTTTATATTTTTGTAGTGGTAGCTAAGAAACTAAGTGCAATGGCGAATGCCAGACCATGACTTCACTGACCAGTGCTGACATAATAAACCAGCGTGAAGGTTCAAACGCACACTACACTGGCTGTCGTCAGCTGTCCAATCTAATAATAGTACAAGTAGTATGTGACACCAGATAACTTGGGTAATTAGTGTAATTGTAAGACAGCCTACGCCCTTAGCATAAAGACACAGGTGGGAATTGTGTACACATTGGGAAGAAACATCAAACATGGTGGAAATATTTGTTTTTTAGACCCAGTATTTTCAAAGTAATTTATAATAAGATATCCCATGCGTAATTTTTTTATTTTAAACTCTAAATGGGGTGTATAACAAAAGGCTTTAAAATATAATCACTCATTATTAATTAGTAATTTGAACATGTGTCAGCATTGCATATAAGAGTGCATATGTATTTATTATATTGTTCTCATAAACATATATATGTTCTGATTAACACACACACACACACACACACACACACACACACACACACACACACACACACACACACACACACACACACATATAGTCCCACCACTTTTAAAAACCGGCTTGTGCATGCATATACGCGCATGTGTACTCGTGCGTGTTCCTGTGTGTGCGTGTGTGCTCGTGTACTGGCTTACGACTGGTAGCCCAAGACAATTTAGACGACGTGGTTTTTGGTGCTGTTTTACATCCCAATTAAAACATATAATACAATAAGAGTTTTGAACCTAGACATAAAATCATTCAGCACAGTTTAGAAAACAATCTGACGCTAGATGGAACCCGCTCATACAATTAACTCAAAGAATAAAGCTAAACATCCTGAGAACACAGAACACATGTGAGAACACAGTATCCCAATTCAGAATGGCTGGAAAAAACATCACGCGTTGAAAAACAAAAACGACATGGATCTTTGTAAATAACGAAAGTGACTAAGCGCAGCGTGACATTCACACGATTAATCAGTCTGTAGCTTTTTCAGGAAATCCCTCCGTTTCCCGGAAACTGGGGAATTTCCTAGTTTCGCATCTCATATACGTATCCGTTTCGCAACATCTGGCGATAAAACCACGGCTCCTGCAGTGTGTCTATTTTTACCCGTAGCGGTGTCTGAGTTTTCTATAACCATCTGGTCGAGGTCACGGGTTCACCCCAACCGAAAACGCAGAAATAAACTCTTTGGGTTTCGTCATTATATTGTTCGCGTTAAACAATATTTGTGTAACTATTTAATGACCATGTGGCATGTACATCTTAGCATTACATTAAATGTTACTAATATATACACATACACGTTCGTGCGTTTGCGTGTGAGTGTGCGTGTGCGTGTGTGTGCGCGTGTGTATTTGTTTGTGTGTGTGTGTGTGTGTGTATGTGTGTGTGTGTGTGTGTGTGTGTGTGTGTGTGTTTGTGTGTGTGTGTGTGTGTGTGTGTGTGTGTGTGTGTGTGAGAGAGCGCGCGCCCGCCCGCCTGCCCACCCTGCCGCCCGGCCGCCCAACCGACCGACCGACCTGAGAAGCATAATTATGTGTGTATAAACATTCACTGTGAAACTGACCACCCAATGGACACACTACACGGACTAGTGGACTCACCTAGGATACAACTTCGACGGTCGCAATGTCTGGAGACAAAGTGGGCGTTGTGTCGGTGTGGGGAGCCTGGCGAGAGAACACGCAGAGCTCACACGTACTGTCACATCAGAAGCACGAAGCAGACTAACGTAGTGACAGCCGGCCGCTGTCAGCCGCCGGGCCTCGTGCTTGTGAGTCACCGAGCGAAGTCTAAGTCCCACGCCAGCACTGCATAGTGACTGACAGCGAGCCGCTGTTAACCGCCAGGTATCGTGCTTGTGAGTCACCCTGTATACGATCTGCCTTATCTATTAGACGCCTTCGAACCTATGCATATTCAGCTCTCCAACGTAGAGCACTTCACATAGACACAACTCAGAAGTTCCAGGCACCACAGCGTGGGAGAGATATTTAATTGACAACACCACACATATAGGCATTCAGTTATAACAATCCGACTGACCAGACTGACCAGCCTGACCAGTAAAAGACAAACAAGTCTAATATAAGACTCCCTTCACTATATATGCGTTGACAATCAATGAGACATGCACTGTTCCGGTCATCGTTCGTCCGACTCTCGGGACGCTTCCGGTCATCCTTCTAAATTACACACACATTCTTCTGCCTGATTGTATGTCCTTTATTTCCACACATATATGCAATCTACCTACAATATACTGCCTGCAATCACAATCCGTGACTTCTGTCGATCATCGTTCCTTCTCTACATTACTGCAACCATTCAATTGCCAGGACTAGCCTTGCCACAACCACTATAATTACTAGAAGTAATCTGACTACACCCACACCAAATATAAGAACTAATCTAGTATATCTAGTATATATCCACACGGTGGATGTACGTTACAACCCGGCGAAGTCATCATTGTCACATGCCAGCAATGCGCTATAATTAGACTGACAGCTCAGCTACTCAAAGTTCAGTGGCGCGTCCTTGTGCGTTTGTATTATGCCCATGTGTATATGTATTCGTGTTCGTGTGTGTGTGTCTGTGTGTGTGTGCGTGTGTGCGTGTGTGCGTGTGTGCGTGTGTGCGTGTGTGTGCGTGTGTGTGTGTGTGTGTGTGCGTGCGCATGCAGGCTTACGATTGAATTCTCCTCGGTAAGAGCCTAAGAACATTCAAGCAATGCGGTTTTTGATGCTGTTTTACATCCCAATACAAATGTCTAGTACAATAAAGCTTTTGAACCTACAGACATTCAATCGATCAACACACGGTAGAACATAGTCTGATACTAGATGATACCCTCTCATACAGTTTACTCAAAGAGTAAAACTAAACATAATTAAGAAAACAGTATCCCCTTTGAGAAAGGCTGGAAAATAGATCACGCGTTGAATAAAAAAATAACCTAGATTAACGAAAGTGACTAAGCGCAGCGTAACGTTAACACAATCGGTCGGTAGCTTTTTCAGGAAACCCTCCGTTTCCCTAGTTTCGCATCTCATATACGTATCCGTTTGGCAACGATTGGCGACAAAACCACGGCTCCTGCAGAGTGTTTATTTTTACCCGTAGCGGTGTCTTTGTGTGTTTACATAACCACCTGATCAAGATAAAGGGTTCACCCCAAACGTAAACAAAAATAAACTTTCTGGTATTCGTTATTATATTGTTCTCATTAAACTAGGGTTACTTAAATGTTTGATGCCCATCTACATCCTAGGGTTGACACTCATACATATTACACACACGCACTAATGCGCACGCACACACACCCACACACACCCACCCACCCACCCACACACACACACACATACACACACACACACACACACACACACACACACACACACACACACACACACATTATTATTATTATTATTATTATTATGATTATTCACTCGTTCTGTCGAGTGAATAAGTGAGCTTGTTTGAGCAAGCGTTCGTGAGTTCGTGGATACATAGCCTACCATCTAAATTGCCGAATGACGACGGATAATAACGAAATTTGCTTATTTGTTATTACATTTGCTGTGACACGTACAGTACGACACACATGTAACATATGACAGTAGTAGCACTTTGCCAGAAGGCTGGCTGCTGCCTCTTTGACTTGTGACCGTAGTTCTGCCCACCCCGTTCTTTTCACATCATGAGAAATCATTACTGGTAAAGACCACACCCACGCGGGAGTATTCGAGCTCTGGTTAATGAATACCGGAAAACACGAAACAGCTACAACTGCCAAAACACAAACAAATAAGCTTGAGAACGCTCCCCGCTCTGCTTCTAGCCACTCTCCAGTTCCGCAGACCCGCGGGGGTGTCACAATCGCAGGCGAGGGGGGTCACTATCACATTTTCTCTCTTTAACACGTTACCCCCAGAACGAACTCAGATTGTCTTTAAAGATCACACCAAACAGTTTGCATCTAGCAAATCACAAATAACATATCTCATTGATCAAACATTACAGCTTCTCTAAGATCGTCTAATGTATACGTAAATGGACCACGCCGTAAAATCATCAAATTTACACTAACAAACGGTTCACAGCAAAAATATCACTACAACTTCTGGCCTTCTGCGGTACGAGGAATATAGACGGCTACTTCATTTTCATTACACACAAATGGAATGCTCACTTAGCTACCCAAGAAATATCCATTATGTCACAACTGTTTGAATTCAGCAACGACTGTCCTTCGTTACGAACTTTTCAGAACGCTTTCTAAATCAATATTGCATGAACAGTTTCTCGAGGCGCTTCTCGAGACTTAGAACAAACACAGTGCACATTCATAAGGTAACACATACGTCTCAAAATAAATACGTTTACGAATAAACACTTGTATTTACACTAGTAACTGTAAAGATCGATATAATTATTTATAATCAACACACAGAACATATAACCCTGTCTGCATTTTTTTTGGTTGCGCGTGCGAACACATGGTTACTAAATAAGATATTGTAAAGGGTATCCTGCCCTTTGTATCTCTGTTCGTATATCGTTCAAACTATTCAAATTAAGCGCACGCACATGCTGTAGTTTAAGAAGGCATTACTATGTGATGTGACTAGAACTCAGTGGCACCCGAAGAGGTCCGGAAGTGTCCGACGACTCTTCGACATTCTGCCGCTAACAGACGTGTCGCTCGCGTCCGATCGCGTCTTCTCTTTCGCGTCGGCGGCATTGTTTTTGGCACTACAGTTCTGCGATACAGTTTTGCACATTTCAACTCTGCCTGTTCGAGAGTCCATCGGCGGCGCAAACGTTTTCGCTGTAGTTAGGTGGAGCTGTGCGCTTCTGTGCATTGTTATATATATATATATATATATATATATATATATATATATATATATATATATATATATATATATATATATATTTATGCGGGACAACGCTACCATCTAAATTTGTGCCACAGAGACGTGGCTAGTTTGCTGAAAACACAAGTCAGATATATGTTTGTATGCGAGCTTAAAAGTAAGCCAACTCTTTATGTATAACTAGCACAAAATAATTCCAATACACTAGTACACAATGTCATCACCGTTATAACAAACACATAGATTGACAGCAAAGGTGGGGGAACCGACCACACGCAGGTGTTGGAAACCCACCATATCAATTATTCAAACAAAGTATGCAAGTTATAGGTTATGACCAAGGGGAAAGCGTTAGGAACATGAGCACATGTCCTCGCCCTAAAACCCCTTGAAAGTACACTCATATTAGACAAGTATATAACACAAATCGACAATGTGAGATGTAATATACAAGACAGTGTGATCGTAATGTCAAAAATACAAGACAATAACGTTTTAGACACCTGGTAACAATATAATATAGACTATGTATAGTGTATTTACAAATATGTACAAATAAACGAAACACAGCATATATCAACACCAGTTTGAAATACCCAGGTGACGATGGGGAAGGAGGGTGGGAAATTTGCGACGACATAGTACTGAACAACAGAATGATAAATGTCGCAATAAACGGAACCTCGTAACATAATTGTTTAACAACAATCGAGAGCAAATCAATATTTACCCTTTCAAACTCGAGAACTATCGAAAGAGAGGCTGGACACTGAGCTTGTCAGCGTCCTAATTTGTTTACCGTATACACCCGAATATAAGCTCTGGTTTTGTTGCCCACATAAATGCCTTTTGAGTTTCATTCAAAAGGTGTTTTTATGCGGGACAACGCTACCATCTAAATTTGTGACACAGAGACGTGGCTAGTTTGCTGAAAACACAAGTCAGATATATGTTTGTATGCGAGCTTAAAAGTAAGCCAACTCTTTATGTATAACTAGCACAAAATAATTCCAATACACTAGTACACAATGTCATCACCGTTATAACAAACACATAGATTGACAGCAAAGGTGGGGGAACCGACCACACCAGGCCACTTCTGTAATAGAATGGCTCCCCCCACCCCCAAAGGATATGTGTCACAAAGGAAAGTTACGTAACTTTAGTCACAAGTTCACCAACTAAGCCTCATAACTACAGGTGTAGAAAAAGTTGCTAACGGCGTTTGCATACGGCCGAACAAACCCGTAAGTGGCATGCGTGTCAAAAAACAAATAACATTAGGCTAAAAAGTATACATGGGCACCCGTACAGGCTATCAAAGCTACATGAAATGCCCCGCCTAAGCAGAAAACGGTCGTGCGCTACATAAAACCCACACACACTAAAGCAATATAGTTGCAACCCAAGTGCGAATATGAAATGCCACCTAGAAGGCAAGAGGCCCAGTTAATGCAAACAGCGAATGTGAACCTTAAGCATAACACGTGATGATTAAAAAGCGCACAACCTGATAATTTGCAACAAATGCAATCTAGACCATGTTAATTATATATATATATATATATATATATATATATATATATATATATATATATATATATATATATGTGTGTGTGTGTGTGTGTGTGTGTGTGCGTGTGTGTGTGTGTGTGTGTGTGTGTGTGTGTGTGTGTGTGTGTGTACGTAAATGTATATGCTACACAGCTACACCCAACAGTACACAGCTACACCCAACATTATTCCAATATACCCAACATGAAAGTACACAGCTATATATATATATATATATATATATATATATATATATATATATATATATATATATATATATATAAATATACATATTATACATATATATATATCCTTCGTATACATATATATATATATTATACATATATATATATATATATATAAAGCATATATGTTTATATATTTATATTATAAACATATAAATATTATCAATATATATATATATATATATATATATATATATATATATATATATATAAAGCATATATGTTTATATATATTATAAACAAAGCACACGTGTACACAACTACACCAAAAAATACACAGCTACACCCATCATTACTCATTACTCCACTATGCCCAACATGAAGTGATCTCTGCGCCCGCTCCCCCCCCCCCCCCCACTCCCAGGGAAAAGGATCCTTATTCATGACACTCATATGTTCTCTGCGAAGGGTATCAGGTCACAAATCAAACTTTTTGATTCGACGCGGGTAAGACAGGGTGATAATATGCAGTGCTGCCGCCTGGTGAATAGCACACTACTTTACTTACAACAGCAGTCGAGTAGATTTGTGATCCGCTCTTGTACGAGGTTCTCGGCCCCGAGGTCTACCGTTCACCACGGGTTGACTGTCTCTTGTACGACGAGATGCTCGGCCCCGAGGTCTACCGTCCACCACGGGTTGGGTGTCTCGTCCGTCTGGGTCCAGGAGCCGTGACGTCAGTCCTGGTCTCTGCTCCCATCCACAGCCAGCTGTGCTCTTTGTGAACAGTCGGTTGAGACCTGATCGGCCGACACATGCCACGTGATGTTGGCATCCACTGCATCGCACCAACAAACACAAGTCATGTAGTATCTTCCAATACTCAAGCTCCGTTAGGTGACAACACTTCTTAATCCCTCAAATCCGCCTAGGAGATTAACGCTCTGCCTATATTACCACCAGGACGGCTTGATCCCAGAATAGGTTACATACTCTGATTGGCTCTCAGGCCAACTTTGAAATAAACGATTTAAAACAAATGTTACTAACTATCTATGTTTCTGTCTAATTATATATCTAAGAATCGTTATTTTCATTTTAAGGTATTGCCTAATACACAACCTGGATGTATGCTATCACAAGGACGTGTTATTTATGTGTGATAGTATGAATTCATGTGAAATGGTTGACAGTTAAAACTGCTGCTTCTGTTAGGTAGCTTTGCTCCTCACTTTTATGAATAACGTCTCGAAAGAACAGCTCACGCTGTGTTCACTGTGATACGCTACTTTGTTTGATTTTAAATATTTTGTGAAACAATGCAATTTTTTATTAATTTGACTTTCGATGGCAATCACAGTATTATAGATAGATGTGATAGCCAGGTTGTAAAATATAGCAGTGTGGGGCGAAGCAGCGTACCCAATGTTTTAAACGAAAACGTGTGTTGGTGCGTGCGTGTGTGCGTGCGTGCGTGCGTGCGTGTGTGTGATAACGGTTCTAGTGCACGTGTGTATATGTGTATTAGTGGTATAGACACAACAATGCGGAACAATATTGGTCTGCGTCACATCTAGTGCTCAACCGTTGGAGCCCTATACCCAGACTCTCTTAAACCTCCAGGTCGCCACCCATACACAAAGCCTTTATGAAAGGGTCGTGTCTACATTGACTCAACACTTTACTTTGTTTTCCGCTAACCCTGTATCAGATGCATACGAAACCAATAATATCATATTACGTCTTATTGTGCACGATGAAGTTAAAACGCCGCATTTTGTAATGTTACAATATATTTATTATATTGTGTTATGTTATATTGTATATTACATTTTGTAATGTTACACTGAATATTACATTCCATACTTGCGTGTGTATCACCAACTAATGGTTCACACAAAACAAACACAATGACAAGGCGTCATTTACTAAAACGCTGTCACAACAGTTTGAATATGAATCTTTTTCGACGACACTACAAGACAACTCACCCGACGTTCTCCTGATGAGCGCTATCAGTATCAACATACTGATTGTGCGACGCTTCATTGTGTACGAGTTGTCCCCTCTCTATGCAATGAAGACAAGGCTGACATTATGTGACAATATCCACATCTCCACGTGGCCGAACGTCCTCTGTCGACCAACAAGAAAACCGCACCTGTCTACGGCCAGACAGTGTCGTTCGGCTCCCGGTGTCCGTGTACCTCTGTGTGCGGACAAACACACACAGAGGCGACGTGTATTCGCGACGACTTACAACATCATGTCATATCATGAATATTTTAAAACTCCCGAAACATTGAGCGTCAGCCATTGTTTTAGTCGATATAATATATCTGAAGTCACCGTGAACCAACTGGTGTTTCTCCGACAGATCGCTCGTAAGATTGCCACGGTGACGCCTCCAAGATAACTTTACTAACGACGAAAGAAGTGTCTATTCGATTTCACATTTAATTATAGCGGCTCCGGCGACTGCTGGCGATAGACGCCTGTTTAACATACTAGCATGATTTATGCAATGTCTATTTGCAGGTTTTCGTTTCGAGAGCGACAGGACGGCTCTGCCAATAGGATGAAGCGAGTGACAGCGTGTGTCAGATTTTAAAAAGTAAGGTAAATGTTGAGGTCACATAAATTCTTTTCATATCTAAACTAATATTATGTACGCCTACAGAAGTCACGTCTGGCAGCGTCACAAAACAACCAGGTCCAATGTCGTGAAGACGAACGACGCAGGACGACTTAATGGTGAGTGAAGTTGTGTTTCTCTCGGAGTATTGAGCACAACATTGTTGTCTATTACGATGTTTTCGGAATAGTGCTTCAGAGACGTATTTTCCTATCCTCCATTACAAATGATGTAGAACTTCTCTTATCGCACTTATTTCTTCTCGTGTTCTGCTCTGCAAATGTTTATGGGTCTTGTTCGACGCCATAAAACAGCTTCTCGTCTCGTCGGCTGTCTCCACTAACGACAAACATCAGGAGACGCAGGTTGTGCTGTTGAAAACTGTTTCGTCGTAACTTCATCTTCTAATTCACTGGGGGACGGGTGGGCAAAACCAAAAATAAAAAGGGACAAAATATTAGTCTGATATAGGAATGCACAGAGCGTTTTCCACTCTACTCACTGGCAGATATGTTCGATCGAATACAATCTCGACATCTTTGGGAAGCTTCCAGGCACGGTGCTACTAATATGCAAAGACTAATCGTGCAAACATAGCCACCACTGTCTGTAGTCGGGTACTCTTTCATACAGCTGAGTGAAATGAAGCGAGGTCGAGTGACCGAACTTGACAAAGGTTCAACGGATTTGAATTCGAGTTCTGTTACTCGAGACTCCGAATCGCCTGCGGCTGCGTCACTGCAACACGGCACCACTGCGCCACTGCACCACTGCGCCACTGCGCCACTGTGTCACTGCCCCAGTGCACAACTGTGCCACTGCGCCACTGCACCAGTGCACCACTGTGCCACTGCCCCAGTGCACCACAGCGCCACTGCACCACTGCGCCACTGTACCACTGCGTCACGGCAACATTGCGCCACTGCGTCACGGCACCACTGCGCTATTGCACCACTGCACCACTGCGTCACTAAACCACTGCGCCACTGCACCACTGCGTCACTGCGCCACTGCACCACTGCGTCACTGTATCGCTGCGTCACTGCACCATTGCACCAATGCGTCACTGCACCACTGCGTCAGTGCACCACTGCGTCACTGCACCACTGTACCGCTGCGTCACTACACCACTGCACCACTGCACCACTGCGCCACTGCACCACTGCGTCACTGCACCACTGCGCCCCTGCGCCCTTGCCCTGTCTGCATCTCACCCAAATTCCAGTGACACGATGTCCCCCTGCCACCCCGTTCCCCGCGCCTATGACATGAGCGCCAGTGTTTCCAGACGTTTGTGTGCATACACGTGCCTGTGTGTGCGTACGTGTATGGATGTATGTGAGCGCTTGTTTGTGTGTTCGACTGTGTTTGCATATGTGGTGTGTGTGACTGCATGTGTTAGTGCGTGTTTGTGTGTGTGTGTGTGTGTGTGTGTGTGTGTGTGTGTGTGTGTGTGTGTGTGTGTGTGTGTGTGTGTGTGTGTGTGTGTGTGTGTGTGTGTGTGTGTGCATCACTGCGCCACTGCACCATTGCGTCACTGCACCACTGCATCACTGCACCACTGCACCACCGCACCACTGCGTCACTGAGTCACTGCACCACTGCACCACTGCGTCACTGCACCACTGCACCACTGCACTGCTGCACCGCTGCACCGCTGCACCGCTGCACCGCTGCACCGCTGCACCACTGCTCCACTGCAACACTGCGTCACTGCACCACTGCGCCACTGCACAATTGCGTCACTGCACCACTGCGCCACTGCACCATTGCGTCACTGCACCACTACGTCACTGCACAACTGCGTCACTGCACCACTGCTTCACTGCATCACTGCACCACTGCACCACTGCACCACTGCGCCCTTGCCCTGTCTGCATCTCACGTTTGTATGCATACACCTGCTTGTGTGTGCGTACGGGCATGGATGTATGTGAGCGCGTGTTTGTGTGTTCGACTGTGTGTTTGCATATGTGGTGTGTGTGTGTGTGTGTGTGTGTGTGTGTGTGTATTTGTGTGTGTGTGTGTGTGTGTGTGTGTGTGTGTGTGTGTGTGTGTGTGTGTGTGTGTGTGAATGCATGTGTTAGTGCGTGTTTGTGTGTGTGCGTGTTTGTGTGTGTGTGTGTGTGTGTGTGTGTGTGTGTGTGTGTGTGTGTGTGTGTGTGTGTGTGTGTGTGTGTGTGTGTGTGTGTGTGTGTGTGTGTGTGTGTGTGTGTGTGTGTGTGTGTGTGTGTGTGTGTGTGTGTGTGTGTGGTCAGTTATCAAGAAACGTCGAAAACAATGTTTTCTAATAAAATTATAACCATTACAAAAGCATACCGCACTGCATTGTAATGGTGGTTATAGCAATCGCCTCGATGATAGGTACCATGGGCAGCTAAGTTTTTGCATGCGTTTTGTGGTGTATGTAATGATACAGACACGTCGATTGAGTTCGATTAGATTTATTCAGTCAAGTACAGGTCTCCGCTCTAATACGCCATAGTTGCAAGCTCTCGCGCGCATGCTTCCAGTCTCCCGCATCACGCGTCTTTCTACATATTCATCAGCATGCGTATTCATATATACATGTATTTTATAGCCATTATTTTTGGAAGTTTTTTCTCTAAACAATAAAGTACCAAAATTCTAATTGTATCTTTGTGTTGATACTTCCGTTTAGATAAACCCTGTATAGGTTAAATTGGTCTCCCAACAAAATGAAAACAAGTAGTAAAATAAAATAAAACAAACTCACGTGGGATAATTTCTGACGATACAGAATGGTATCGACGTACTGATTTTTGTATGAGTTTTTCACATTTTTCACACATTTACTTGGTATTACGTAAGGTACATGACAATGATCAATATGAAATGCAGCCATTTCGTTCTCCATTTGTCATGCCGTAGGGCCTATATATTGCTGATGGCACCGAGCGTATACACGAGACCGAGCGTATGCAAATAATATATCTAAAAATTGACGTATTGCTGCTATCTTGCGGGTATGATTTAAAGTAAAAATATGAAAGTGCTTTCACAAGGCTATAATAATGCCAAAAATGCAACAATTCGTGGGCTTTTTGAAGCTTCGGTTATCAAAACAGGTCGATATTAATGGAATTCAATGATTTGTTAACCCTTCATTGGGACCAATTGATGCAAAGTGCAAAATCTCACCAACAGGGGAAGGACGGGTAAAGTGGGTTCCCTATGTCACACCATTCCTAATATATTATGCGGTCAAAGCAACGGTCGTAGTATTTACAGACCCTCCAGGGGACACAATTCAACGTCGTATTTGTTTGTTTGGCGCGAAGGCAAAACGGTGAGTAGCACATTTGTGTTTTCGGTACTTTTCTTAAAAACATAATTGATGGCGCCTATTCAAATACCACCTCTTCATCAATTGTAAGGGTATAGTAAGTATAAATGTGGTCTATCGACAAATAGGCCACCATAGTTAGTTGAATCAGCAATGTTAGTTTGAAGTGAACAAACGCATTAATCCTACCCCAAGCGGCCGACTTTGGCCTCTGCCATATATTATCGGCCGGGTGCCAATTTAGGATTAACGCGGCAAGCTACACAGGGACGACCTGGGTCAACCACAGGCAGCCCTTACAAGAAAGACGTCGAGGCCACGGCAAGACTGGTAGCGTGCCTACAACCAACCGGTTCAAAGAAGAGAGGGCACAATGCGAAAGCTGGATGTATTGCGGGGAGTGTGGTCGGTGGGCACACCGTATATGTGCCGGGTATGAGCGTGGCGGATTTATGTGCGCGAGATTTGCTCCAACGATTAATTTGCCTTAAATATATATGTAGTATAATTATCCCTAATGCGTGTATACTTAGGTGTACATACGTATTAGGCATAATGATACAATTAACATACACATTTAAGGCAAATTACTTACAATAATACAATCAAATATACGTAATATAATATTATTATTGTAGATGTTTGTTAAAGTTAAAGGAACATGCAACCCAAAAAGTAAAAATTGCTTAAACCATTAAACAATGTTCATTGAATCATATCCCATATTTTGTTATTTTTTTCTGAAATGATTTGTTAACTTTTAAGGATAATTAGTGAACCTCCCTGGAGGCTGACATTTTGGACATTTCGCCTGTGGTCGTGTGACGTCACAGATCCACCACCGCTAGCGCCTCGGGTGGGCAACACAAAACGAATTCTTCACGTACCCACTGAGTCTGAGATATATTCATCCATTTAATTAGTTACAGAGCGTTAGCTATAAAAAAAAAACGCCGTCCCTTATAATATAAACATTAATAAAGAATAGGATAAAGAATAATGATGCTCAAGTAGAGACTGCAACAAAGGAAATCGCGCAATCCATTTTAGACTTGGTTGGTTCGACGGAGCTTAATAACTTTTATTATCGCCCACTTTCATATGTAAACAAATCGTTTATCCAACTAATTATTCCAGTCGACCGTCGCGCAATGAATATTTTACTAATCATTGATTTTTATTATAATAAAGGAAATACATTGAATGATATTCTAGTACCCCTATTTGCATACATTAAGTTCGTCCCTTTTGCGAGACCCTTCTTCGCGTGCAACACCGACCCTTCGCTTCGGCCCCGAACTTTTCGTTCTGTGCACAAATTCAGTGGGGACAGTAGCTTCGTTCAACAGTCATCTTTCACCCAATCCGGGCAACCTGTGTTCCATATCAACGGTGACATGGTCCTGGCAAACCATTTTCCGGTTGAAATTGAATGTTTCCACTGTATGATATTGTGGAGCCATTTGATCGCCAACTCGCCCTTCGACGGCGGGTTTCGTAGATAATTTATTGGCATTTGGACAAATCTCTTTCCTTTCACGGACTCATAAAACAACTCGATTCATGTCGCTATGCTAGTGTTTACATATTACCCTGCGCCTATATCGCTGAGTTAGTGGACCGCCTACGTCACACTCACGCATTCTCTCGCGTTAATCTTCGCGAGTTCCCCGTGAAATGGGCAACAATGGCAGCGCCCATGGTCTGTGAAAATGCACGTTTCAAGATTAAGTTTATGATGTATAACATTCTTACAAAATTAAACAAAAAATTGTATGTGTTACAATATTCTATCATGAATGGTATGTGGGAATTGGGAGGATTTTAACGCATTTTCAACACTATGGTTGCATGTTCCTTTAATTAAAATAACACTATGCAGACATTTAACATTTGTTTCTTTTCAAAAAAATGCAAGCAATTGATGAAATTGCGAACTCACAAATTAACCCTTCTCCAATGTAATATTAATTTAATGATTCAGATAATGTCAAGCTCAATTTAAGGCAATTATTAATGACACTTTTCAAGGTCGCTAAGATAAGACATACATTTTATTATTAATGAGACAGTACCCAGAGGATAACAAACCAATGAGTCATTGTGCATATTACCATACATAATTTACGATAGTGTTGTCATACACGTGGAAATTCTAGGTTATAATGAAATGCAGTAAAATTGTGACTGGCATATGGGTGACGAGTGATTAAAAATAGTGTTATAACCCTTTCTCAGCTGGTAGTATCTTACCCGGATGATTATTTTGCCCTTTCAGCAAGGATCGTACGCGATTATATCCGTTCGGAATGTCATTCTACATAGTATTATATCATTGTCGGTACAAAGAAGTAAGGTAATATTTTCATTAAATTGTGTTTCAGATAAATTGAATTGCCGTTTCCAGCACTTGTGGGGCGCCACCTGCAATTGCACTTGAAAGAAAAGTTACACACGCCAGCATGAGCATTCGAAAAAATTGTCGGAATAGTTGCTGCGTTAGACTGTTGCCCCCAGTGTTGGTGTAAATATTTGGCTAGTTTATTCGTTTTCATATACAATGAATAGTGTGTGAGTTGATATAAACTAGTAAGAAGGCCATCGGCAAAGGGTACACGTTTTCTGGGACTCTTACATCCACAACATCCATTAACATTCGTTGTCACATTTGTTTCGCGAACTTCACTTGACGTTGATGATTTTATAGGTATATCGAAATCCGCCAGATGGCGGCAGTCGTAGTTCTCCGATCGTACCGTGATTGTGATTGTTCGAAAATGTTTAAATATTCACAGTTTTGAAATTCGTTTATCGTTTCAAGTAATATTTCTTTGAAACATTTATTGTAATGTTGATTGTTGTGATGTCTTGTGACAGCTGTTGTCATTACACTAGTGTCTGGATGTTACATCGTTTTGACTTAGTGGAGTGGGCGAAAATACGGTCAGTTGCTGTGTAAACACGCTGTGATTTTGCTGTTGATTTGTTTTTGTGTCTTGTTCATGTGCCGCTGTGGGTGTTCAGAATAATTATTAGCACACTGGTTAATGTAGTAAATAATTGGTTTCGCATAACACCAAGTAATGTAATACTGGGTAAATTAAATGTCTTTTTGCAGTTAGAACATGTGCTGATGGAACAGATCTGACAGATCAGATGTACGAACACTGTGCTACAGAAGCCAACTTAAGAATATAAAAAATGTAACCTGTGATAGTTATTTAATTTTACATTGGACCTTATTGAGGTTGTTCACAAGTATTTATTGATCTGTGCTAAACTTATGCTCCTGTTGTCTGTGACATAATTTTTTTAAGTGCTCCATATAATGTATACTCTAGTCGATGTTTATTGTATCATGTCAACATCAGTATTGTGCAAATACCTGCTGTCAATGCAATGTGTTCTTCGGTGTCATTGCAGCCGCTGGACACATCTGTTGAGACTCCAGTGACAGACGTGACAGATGTGACAGTGGTGGGAGATGTGTGTCTTGTCATGTGTCAAGACAGTACAACAGTTGAAGGTGGAGAACTACGTCTTCCACAGTCCACATGTAAGTACATGTAGCCAAAGCAAATCTGTGTCACTGTTTGTTTGCATCAGAAATGAATGATTTAACTCCATAATTCTAGTATTTTATATTTGTGGGTAGATGTAAACTTAAATCTTAATTATCACTGTATTCTTGCAAGAGATGAAAACGTCAACTATTTAGAAGAGTTTGTTGTCATCTGTGGGTATGATGTCAGGTGTGATTTAAATGCAGCATGTTTGAAGACTAGTATTTTGGCTAATTGTAAAGGTTTAAAGGTAGGATAGGTATGGCAGCTGTCAATAGTTGTGAGATTTGAGGTGTGCATGTATCAAATGCACTTCAGTGTTTCAACCAATAATACACCACGGTAAAACATGGGACATTAAACCAGCATGCAATGACTTAATTTTGAAATCACATTTCTGCAACAGTCATGTTCTTGAAAGGGAAAAATTATGACTTACCCTGATCTTAAAATATTAATTAACCCTGTCTTAACTGCAAAGGAAATTGTAATGTGTAGTCGGCATAAACCTGTCTGGACAAGCAAAATACATTCATTGTTCAGTTATTTAACTAATAAAACCCCAAACTATATTGTTCGTGCATAATCAAGGAATATATGGATCAATAACAATTGAGAACTGATTATAATATTATGTAAAGTAGCTTTGGAAAATACTATGATTTTGCTGTCAAGTTGACCTTTCCCACGTTGTAGACATCAGACCTGCCACTACAAGACACTACTCGACCAAGTCTGGACTGAACCTGTCTCCCTCCCTTTAATGACAACACACTGTCTGTTTCAGTCGATCCGCCCGTCTTCTGTAGAGCGTCCAATTGCCCCGGCACCAAACCCCACATCAACCCCGCTCTCAGTTCCACTGGCTGTGCGCCCCTCCACTAGTGTCACTGGGGCAGTCGGGCAGCCCAACTTTCCTGCCAAAACTACAGCAGGTGAGTATCAGCCAACATTGGGGCAGCCCAACTTCCTGCAAGATCAATTGTATGTGAGTGTCTCGCTGGCATATGGAAATTATGGGCAACCCAATTTCTGGACAGCAAATTCCTGCCAAATTGACATTGAAGAATCTTTGATAAAGATGACAGGAACACAGCACTGAGAGTAAGAATGTTCAGTCAGATTACATCTATGTGACAGTGTGTATTCACAGGGGTACAGTGTGTCCCCCCCCCCCCCCATATGACAAGGACACAGCACTAAGAGTTAGAATGTTCAGACAGATGACATCTATGTGATAGTGTGTATTCACGGGGGCACAGTGTGTCCCCCCCCACATGACAAGGACGCAGCACTAAGAGTTAGAATGTCCGGTCAGATGACATCTATATGACAGTGTGTATTCACAGGTGTACAGTGTGTCTCTCCTATATGACAGGGACGCAGCACTGAGAGTGAGAATGTTCAGTCAGATGACATCTATGTGACAGTGTGTATTCACAGTCAGGTGTACAGTGTGTCCTCTCCTATATGACAGGAACACAGCACTGAGAGTGAGAATGTTCAGACAGATGACATCTATGTGACAGTGTGTATTCACAGGTGTACAGTGTGTCCCTCCTATATGACAGGGACGTAGCACTGAGAGTGAGAATGTTCAGTCAGATGACATCTATGTGACAGTGTGTATTCACAGTTGTCCTGTGTGTCCCTCCTATATGACAGGGACGCAGCACTGAGAGTGAGAATGTTCAGTCAGATGACATCTATGTGACAGTGTGTATTCACAGTTGTCCTGTGTGTCCCTCCTATATGACAGGGACGCAGCACTGAGAGTGAGAATGTTCAGTCAGATGACATCTATGTGACAGTGTGTATTCACAGGTGTACAGTGTGTCCCTCCTATATGACAGGGACGCAGCACTGAGAGTGAGAATGTTCAGTCAGATGACATCTATGTGACAGTGTGTATTCACAGGTGTACTGTGTGTCCCTCCTATATGACAGGGACGCAGCACTGAGAGTGAGAATGTTCAGTCAGATGACATCTATGTGACAGTGTGTATTCACAGTTGTCCTGTGTGTCCATCCTATATGACGAGTGAGGAAGGCAGCCTCGATGTTTTTCTAAGCCACCACAAATTGCCATCTCCGCTATCTCCTGTGTCTCTGCTGACTGTTTACAAACTGGAAACATGTTTACCTGCCAACTTGTAATTTCTTCCTCCACTGTGTGCCATGGAATACACTTCATGTGTTACACTGTTTGAAGCTAATTTAAAAATAGTTCCAGGGCCATGGCCCCCTCCCAGACACCCGTTCCATTTCAATAATTGCTCGGCTTACTTAATTGCCCCACCTACCCACACTTACCCACATTTCACTCACTATTTTACCCAGGGGAATATTGGTGTAAATACACACAATGTGCTGCTTATGTAAATCAATGGTTTTTTCTCTATATGTCCCATATTCAGCGAAATGAATATAATAAGGACTGTTATTTGTTAAGCATTACAATTATGGCTGCTATATTTCATTAATTTATTTTATTTTAAAACGTTGGTGTTTTTTTTTACTATATATTGTCATATTTTCATATTTTAGTAGGGTACCTTTTATATTAACACATTATCTTACTAATAATATTTATTTAGCTGTATTTGAAAATATTTATTTATCTGTATTTGTTTTGTCTGTATTTATTTATCTATTTATGTATTTATTTATGTATTTATTATTATTGTCTTCAATTAATTATAATTTTTTAGGAAGACCACATTAGAAATAAGTGTACTTTTGTGTCTTTTGATGTGTTTATGCTTATTCTTTGTTTGCTTTTGCATCTAAACTATGTTTATTTGTCATGTATATAATTTGTATCAATTAAACTCACTTGTGCATTGATTAAATGGTAGTTAGTTTGATATTTTCCATGTACTTGTGTTAATAACCGAGTTGTTTCTTTAATTTGACAAATGTTATCTGAACCACGCCCCCATAGCTGGAGGTCATAGGTCAGGCGGGGGTATAATCCACACTCAGCCACTCACAGCCCAGGTTTGTGGGGTTTGTTTTGTTGGATTCATAAAAACAATGTTTTAAATGTGATCGTCCTCTTTGCAACTTCTTGTAAAACTCCACTACAAGCCAGTCAAGATGTGTGTGAGTGTGTGAAATAAGCTACACACACGTGTGTGAAATAACCTGCACACATTTGGGATCAAAAGCGTATTAGACAATATATGTACATAAGTGTCACTATTCGACAGTTTGCTGTGAACATCACTGTGGGCTAAAATTATAAATAGTTTAATAAATAAAAAATAATTAATTATTAAGTTCAATGATTTTGTGTTATTTGGGACTCTCATAGGGTGACCTTAATTGAGAAGTGACTGTATCACTCAGGTGACCATGAAGCCACTACTAAATCAATTCCTACAAGGTTCACTCTCGTAAACAGACAATGTTAATTTTACACGTAACTATTGCATCAGTGACTGTCAAATTGTGTTTTTCCTCGTCGTGTTTCAGAGTGATGCTGAGCCACGCCCCCATAAGCCCCGCCCCTAACCCCGCCCCGGTCCATCTTTCCCTCCAGCAGACCCGCCCCACCCTGTCCATACCCAAGCCCGTCTCCGCCATCTCCCAGCAAGTATACCTGCCATCCCACCACGCTGCCGTTTCTTCCGTCAGCCAGAAGGTGGCAGCAGCAACGCTCATATAGCAGCCGCCAGGTGGCGCCAGTGTTGCAACCGTCGTCACCGCCCCGAAACATGGTGTGTGGTTTTTTGTTTTATGTCGAAAGTTAATGAATGGAAAATTTAAAATATCCTTGATGAAGCTTTTTGAGAATTTACTACCGACAACCAAAAAAGTAGCAGAATGGACACGGTTAACGTTTTGTTTAATTGGTCCAAGGTTTAGTAAAACTGCAACTTCACCCAACAGTGCTAATTACTGATGAAGACACTTAACAGCATCTGTCCCCCATGACCCTGGCAGTGACCACAATGTTTGTTTGCTCAGACTCTCAGTCAGAGCCACAGGATGGATTAGCACCAGACAGTGACCATAAGTCTATATCCACTTTGTACTTCAGTCAGGCTCCAAGCTGTCCCTGTGGATAGAGGTTTCTGAGTCAGTTGTCACTTTGATATAGTTACTAGCAATAACAAGACTCCGAGCTCTGGACTGCCTGTCATAAAGTGAATGTCTATAAACTACATGTCTCGATGTATGATTTTTGTTTCTTTTACTTGTGTATTAATATATCCTAAACATTTAAAGTATTTGAAATAGGATATTTTAAATACTTTCCAATGTATTTGTATTTAAATACTTTTTGTTCTTAAAAGTATTTTTAATTGTATTTGAATTCCTCAAGCCTGTTGATGCGTTACGATTAGGGACACATTGACTACGATTGATTGATGTAGGGTGGGGTGGAGTCTTGGATGACACATTGACCTTTACTAGACAAGCGGGCTTGTTATTTGGAAGGTTTACTAGTCTACTTTACTTTACCAGTCTACGGACTAGTGTGTACTTCTACCCCTGGTTTCCAATGTATTGGTTTTAAATACTTTTGCTTTTAAACGTATTTGTTATTGTATTTGTATTAGAATCCCGCAAGAGTAGTTGTATTTATATACATTTCAAAATATACCGTCATTTTGCGGCTGTAGTATAGCGTGATTGATGGTTATATTTACAAAATGACAGTTGTACAATAATTTCACACCTACTGTTATGATTACCAAATCAACGAGATGATTGTTCAACTTCATTTCCGACTTCAATCTTAAAATGAATCATTTAATTTGTTTATTTAGCCTCATCTACGTTATTTTGAATTCTTTGAAATAAATGTATGTGAATGAAAATAAAAGCAGATGTAATTTAATCTTGGATCTAGAACATTGTTGTCTGCCTGTGCTGCGCTGCGTTCCTTCGCTGACATAGGGGGCGCTGTGGTCAGCAAGGCAGCAGTATCTGCACACACCATCACGATCGGGGCGATGAGTAGTGTGCCCAGTGTGAGCCAGGGGGCGCCAAGTGAAGCGCATCTTCCGTCACAACTGAGCTAAACTGCTGCGACTACACCCACAGCTTCTCCACGCCCAAGTATCCTCCGGAAGCGAACTAGCGAAGGGTGGGTCAAATAGCCGGTAGGTGGCGCTAGTATCACCAGCTGAACTTCGTTGTATTATTATTATTATTTGCACCATCGCGTTGCTGTCGTGTTTAAAACTAAATCACGTCTGTTTCGCTTGTGCCACTCTATATCTCAACCGCTACGGTGAGTAAAATAAGTAAGTAAATAAATATGTGAATAAATAAATAATCAGTTATATACTTTTCATTTTGTTATTAAAAAGCTGAGTTTGTATCTTAAAATTTGTATTTTGCTGTATGTAGTATGTGTTGTTGCCAGGTCATGTTCATAGTTTATTGTAATGAGTGAAAGCATAACATTTTAAGATAAACATTGACGGTGCAAGTGTTTGAAACTGTGGACATGCAGCCATATTGTGCATGTAACTGTGAATGTTTAAGAATTGATGTACTCGTTTTATATTAGCGTATGAATTTTATTACTTTTAAAATAGTTACGTTGGTTAAGAAAGGCTACATGGCACCGGCAAGTTTAAGTCAGTGCGCATTTGCATGAAACATGTCCTCATGAACAATTTTGTGTTTGTATTAATTTAAAGACCCTGAAAATATATAACTATTATTATTATTTTTTTCAAATAATTTTTAATTGAGTCGGTAATGTGGGACAACATTTACAAATGTATTTCTTACAAAAATTACATAATTTGAACCCGTTTCCATGACAACAGGGTGCCTCTGGTGAAGAAGAACCTAACGGGGACATCGTCACCGCTGGAGTCGACCAGCCCTATGACAGGAGTGGGGCCACTGCCCCCACCACCCCACCAAAACCCTCTATTCCCTGGTAAGGTCACAGCTTTGCTTCCAAAAAGACTGGGAGCTGTTTCACTATAATGCAATACAACATAATGTAATATCCCGAAAGAGAAGTTTATTTGCAGTGCTCGTAAAATACATTAATTAAATAGTAGAACAAAATACACATCAATATGTTAGTAAAATAGTATCTAAACCTTAAATAACCTTAAGCTTTCACTATACTGTTACCATACGCGTATGAGGAACAGTGTGGCATATTGCTGTCGCTATTTCGTGGTAAACCGACGTAAGGCAACTTTTAGCGTACCGCTTGGCTCTATGTTATGACAGCTGAACCAGCAGACGACTCTCTGACATATTACTTTTCCAAACTGCTGGGTTGTGATTGGTTGCAAGGTCCAAGATGGGCCGGTTCATGGAGTCTGTGATTTATGTAGATTTTCCCACTTTAAGACCACTTTCTGAGGTAACCACTAAGGTGACAAATTGGATTGTAGATGCAAATGATTAGCTAATGTAAACTCTTTTAGGTGCATAACACTAAACTGTTGCCTTTTTTTTCACTTTAAGAATTGGTGTACTCGTTTTATATTAGCGTATGAATTTTATTACTTTTAAAATAGTTATGTTGGTTACGAAAGGCTACATGGCACAGGCAAGTGTGCATTTGCATGAAACATGCTCTCATAAACAATTTTGTGTTTTTTCATAATTTGAACCCGTTTCCATGACAACAGGGTGCCTCTGGTGAAGAAGAACCTAATGGGGACATCGTCACCGCGGGAGTCGACCAGCCCTATGACAGGAGTGGGGCCACTGCCCCCACCACCCCACCAAAACCCTCTATTCCCTGGTAAGGTCACAGCCTTGCTTCCCAAAAGACTGGGAACTGTTTCACTATAATGCAATACAACATAATGTAATATCCCGAAAGAGAAGTTCATTTGCAGTGCTCGTAAAATACATTAATAAAATAGTAGAACAAAATACACGTAAATACATGAGTAAAGCAGTAACTACACCTTAAATAACCTTAACCTTCAATAAAACCTTAAATAAAAAACCTAATCTATATTATAATAACACAACATACATATACAACCCACAATACATGTTACATGTTTCTCATCAAAATACCACAGATGTTTATCGCTGAGAACCCGCGTAGACATGGGAATGACTGACAAACACTTCCTATTTGTTTTTTATGCTTTTTAATTAGAGAGAGTAAATAAGATGTTTAAAAAGTATGGTTTGACACAGAGACTTTGACATGCACATCAATTGATGATTTCTTTTCGACAGTGATCCATCGAGGGAGAACAGCCAATCATCAACAGACACCCCGTCGTCTACAGAGAGCACACCGCTTTCAGCGCCATCTTCTGAGATAGAGATCAAACAGGAGCCAATCGATGCCGGTGAAAATGGTACGTCTGTAGACTTGTCTGTGGATATTTGTGATAATGACTTCTGTTGCACATAAATTCTTGTAGACCAAGCTTGGAGGCTATGAGAGAGTACCTGGCTATAGACAGTGGTGCACATTTGTACATGAATAGTTTGTGCATTTACTGCAGTGTGGCTGAAAGATTTCCAGATAAATCGAGATGATGTTCAATTGAACATGTCTGCCAGGGAGTATAGTGTAAAGTTTTGAGCAGCCCTGCACTATATAAGAACTTATGTTTGTATTAATTGCGTCTGATGGTAAGAGTTAGTGAGTCGGTACAACACTGACAAAGGCATCGTAATGATGTTGGAAGCTCCATTAAGTCCACTTTGTATTCAGCCCATAACTAAGCTTCCAGTTATGATGTTAATTCTGTCTGGAATCAATGTATCCATGGATGTTTGGTGTGTAGTTCCTGGTATCTCCTCCAGGGTCAGGCCATGTCCAGTCTGGCTTCTCTATGCTCGCTGCCGCTGCAGCAGGGCCAAAGGTCGAGGAGGCGTCCCCCCGCAAGAAACCCCGCAAACAATTGCTGTAAGTAACCATGGCAACCACAGGAAAACAAATGACCTGCCGAATGTACATATTTTAGGTCGAATTCTGGGTTCCTATTGTAAGTATGATATTGGAGCTAATGTAATTTCTAAACTTACAAGTCGCTGTCTTAGAGTGTTTATTGGTTTTGACAAGAAAAGTGATATTGTCACATGTTGTTGTTTATCTATCCTGGAAATTATTCTGATGAAGAAAAAAACAGAGAAAAAATAATGCATAATATCATGTGATGTACACATGTATAGTAAAAAAACATTAATACCCGGTATATTTTTTTCAATGTACAAATAAAATATTTCATTAAGTATATATTTATTATATCTACTGATGACTCACGGTACTTTATAGTTGATATTTTATATACACCTACAAGATTGTGTTCTGTTAAAATAAAGTCGTTCTACGGTAACGGGACAAAATATGTGACAGGAATGCAAATGAGGAACTGAAAGACAGCAACTCGACGGACGAGGACGAGTTCTTGGCAAAAGTGAATCTGAAACGGGAACTGGAAAAGGTAGCAGAGGACGTGAAACAGGAAGGTGTGTGAGAGTGTCTCATTCCGTCTTTCTGGGTCTGTTGGGATTAGACAGTCTCTCTCTGGTTTCTGATCTTGTGCCTTGCTGCATGATAGTTTATTAATTTTTTGAACTTATTTATTATCTAGTTTACTTATTTTTTGTGTTAAAATCATTTACTTTAACTAATTTAATATTATTAATTTAATGTAACTTATTAATATTGTGCTTATGTACATGTATTCATATTTATGTACTCACAGCGCCTCTGAATGGGTTTTATCTACATTTACATATCTGATGGAGTATTGTAATATTTTTAAATAATACAACAGCCCTCCGTGCATTATTTCCGTGGTCTCCCCACTGAAGTGTGGTCATACTTACAGATCTGATGGAGTATTGTAATATTTGTAATAATACTACAGCCCTCCGTGCATTATTTCCGTGGTCTCCCCACTGAAGTGTGGTCATACTTACAGATCTGATGGAGTATGTGGATGAGGAAGGGGTGCGGTGGGTGCGGGAACGCAAGAGGTCAAACCACTTCCTGCTTGACCACTACGACTGCACCTGGAAGTCTAAACTCAACCACTTTGTCAAACCGACTGACGTCAAACCTAAAGGTACATGTGGCCACACACACCTTGACTTGCTGTGTCTGGAGACTTGACATCTTGAAATTATATCATTATCCCTGTGTGTGTGTGCGTGTGCGTGTGAGTATGTGAGTATGTGTGTGTGAGTGTGTGTGTGAGTGAGTGAGTGAGTGAGTGAGTGAGTGAGTGAGTGAGTGAGTGAGTGAGTGAGTGAGTGAATGTGATTTGGTGAGTGTGAGTATGTGTGTGTGTGAGTGAGTATGTGTGTGAGTCAGTGTGTGTGTGAGTGAATGTGAGTCGGTGGGTTGGTTGTGAGTATGTGTATGTGTGTGTGTGAGTGGGTATGTGTGTGTGTATGTGTGTGTGAGGGTTGGGTGTGTGTGTGGAGTATGTGTGTGTGAGTGTGTGTGTGTGTGTGTGTGTGTGTGTGAGTGAGTATGTGTGTGCGTGGGTGGGTGAGTGGTTGTATGTGTGTGAGAAAAATGTAATTATTATTATTTGTGTGAGTGCATATGTGGACTGCATACGTATGGTCTGTGTAAACACGTACTTCTTGAGTCAGCGTTCTCTTTTGCGTGATCTGATGTAAACTGCTAATTATTTAACTTCTTCCCAATTGTGCAAGTTGCGTACACTCTGTGAAAGTACAACTGGTCTGAGTGGCTGGAAATATCACAATTTGTTTTCATGGTTGTCACTTTTGGTTATCATCATGCTGTCGGTCGCGAAGCGACAAAGACTGCTTCCATCACTTGACTCTTGCTCTCCATTTATCTCTCTGCTCTGAGAGTGATGTCCAGGAGTCGATCTTTATGTCTCTCAGCTTCAGGTTTCTCTTGATGGTATCTTTGAACCGGAGACGAGGGCGCCCTCTCTTTCTGTGACCAGAAGACAGTTGGGAGTAGAGAACCTGCTTCGGTAGCCTGTCTGATGACATCCTCATGAGGTGTCCAGTCCACCGGAGATTCTTTCTGATCAGAAGATCTTCCATAGATGGCAGCCCTGTCCGTTCGAGTATTTCCTTGTTTGTCACTTTGTCCATCCAGGTTATCCTCATGATCGAACGCAGATGTCGCATCATGAAGGCGTGCAACTTTTTCACCTGTCGTCTGTACACTGTCCAGGCCTCGGCTCCGTATAGGAGGGTGGACAGCACAATTGCACGGTATATCTTGCCTTTAACCCGCATGGACACATGGTGGTTGTTCCAGAGTCTCTGGCGTAGTCGGCCGAAAGATGCACTAGCCTTGGCCATCCTCCTCTGTATTTCATCGTCAATGCATCCGTCACTTGATATAGTGCTTCCGAGGTAGGTGAATTCCATAACAGAGTTCAACTTGTTTCCATCAACCATGATATCCTCCTCTCGGGTTCTTGTAGAGTTGGGTTGGTACAGCACCTCGGTCTTCTTGATGTTAATCTTCAGGCCGAACTTCTTTGACGCATTGGAAAAAGCATCCACTATTTTCTGCATCTCTTCAGCAGAGTGTGCAACCAGTGCACTGTCATCTGCGAATAGCAGCTCCCTCATCAGTATCCGTGTAGTCTTGGTCTTCGCTCTGAAGTGTGCGACGTTGAATAGGTCAGCGCTCTGTCTGGACTGTATGTAGATGCCATCCCCCATGTCTCGGAAAGCATTGTCGAGCATTGCTGATAGGAAGATGGAAAAGAGCGTGGGCGCCAGTACACAGCCTTGCTTGACCCCATTTGTGACCCTAAACGATTCCGAGACTTCTCCACCAACATTAACAGTCGCCATCATTCCGGTATGTAGTGCCTCGATCATTGTTGTGAACTTCTCTGGGCAGCCATACTTCTTCAGTAGCTGCCATAGTCCGGTCCTCCCAACTGTATCGAACGCCTTACTGAAGTCGACAAATACCATGTACAGTGGTCGGTCCTGCTCAATGCACTTTTCTTGTAGTTGTCGGAGACAAAATATCATATCCACGGTGCTCCGGTTACCTCTGAAGCCACATTGTGTCTCCGGAACTACCTCTGGTGTTAGGTGGGTAGATAGTCTGTTGAGGAGGATCCTGGCGAAGATCTTGCCTGCTATGGAAAGAAGAGAGATTCCTCTATAGTTCCCACAGTCTGTTCGATCACCTTTCTTGTAGATGGTTATAATGCTTGCATCCTTCCATGCTTGTGGTACAGAACCCATCTCCCAGGCATTGGTGATTAGTTGGTGCAGTCTGCTGAACAGATTGTCTCCTCCATGCTTCCATACTTCTGCAGGAATTCCATCTCCTCCAGGTGCTTTGCCATCTTTCAGGCTGGCGATTGCTCTAGCCATCTCATCCATAGTTGGAATTTCATCAAGGCTTGTCTTGGTAATGCGCTGCGGGATGTTGTCCAGAGCTTCGTGATCTATGTCGCCAGGGACGTTGAGTAGCTTCTGGAAGTGTTCACTCCATCTTGCCACAACTCTCTTGCTGTCAGAGAAGGTTTCCATTCCGTCTGTTGATTTTAGTTGAACAGGTCCCTTCTTTTTGGGTCCCCACACTTCCTTCAGTCCATTGTAGAAGCCCTTCATGTTGTTACTGTCGGCAGCTCTCTGCAGCTCCACTGCCTTCCTTTCCCACCAGTCCGACTTCAGTGCACGGGTGTGTTTTTGTAGCAGTCTGCAGGCATCTTTGTATGCTGCAGTGGTGGATCTAGTGCTCCTGGTTTGCAACACTCTCTGGTGGGCTTGGTCTCTTCTGCTCATAAGAGTCTGTAGCTCCTGGTCGTTGGGGTCGAACCAGTCCTGGTGTTTTCTCTCTGGCTTGCCAAGATATGTCTTGGCTGTGTTGTACACAACCTGCTGCAGAGCTGCCCATTCCTCGTCTGGTGTTGAGTTTTCCTTCTCCTCCCAGTGGGCGAGAGCACTGTCCATCTCCTGCTCAAAACTCTCCCTATGGCTGATGGTACTTAGTTTTGCAGTGTTGAGCTTGGTCGGCTTATTTGTCCCTTGCCTGTTGTGCTTTTGTCGTATTCTGAAAGCCACTTTTGATCTCAGCATCTGGTGATCGGTCCAGCAGTTTGCTCCACGCATGGCTCGGGTACTGTGGATGTCCATCTTATCCCGACACCTCGTGATGATGAAGTCTATCATATGCCAGTGTTTGGAACGAGGATGCATCCAGGTGGTCTTGCGTTCATCCTTCTGCTTGAACATGGTGTTCGTCACTATCAGTTCGAACTCAGAGCACAGAGCCAGTAGAAGTTCGCCATTGGAGTTGCATTTCCCAATCCCATGTTTGCCCATGACCAAGGGCCACTTGTCATTGTCTCTTCCTATCCTTGCATTGAAGTCTCCTATCAGCAGTAGCTTATCGGTATGAGGGATGCCCCTGAGCACACTTGTGAGCTGGTTGTAGAAGGCCTCCTTGTTTTCGTCTGGGTTTGTCATTGTCGGAGCATACACGTTGATAATTGTAGCAAAGTTGTCCTTGCTCAGAGGTAGTCTCATCGTCATGATTCTGTCACTTACTGGCCGTGGCATTTCTGTCAGCTTTGTGATGATATCCTTTTTGATAGCAAAGCCCACTCCGGCCTCCCTTCTTTCTCCTTCGGGTTTGCCACTCCAGAAGAAAGAGTATTCCAAGTCGTCGAGACTACCAGACTCTGAGAACCTTGTTTCACATAGGGCGGCGATGTCGATGTTGTATTTGGCAAGTTCCATTGCTACTAGTGCCGTACGTCTTTCTGGTCGGTTAGCTCCTTCTCGGTCGAGGAGAGTCCTGACGTTCCATTGTCCAATTGTCAGTAGTTGTCTTCTTTGTCTTCTTCTTCCTAGCTGATTTTCCACTGTCGACGGAAGATGAGGTCGAGCAGCGCGGTCCTTGGTAACCCGGGCGACGGCCGATCCGGTATCATGTTTCGTGCAGTTGTACATTTCATGGAAGCTGCTAGCAAAAACTTTTGAAGTATCGCTGGCTTTTGCAGGTTACTAGCGACACTCTCTCGGGGAACAAATAGAGGTCTCACACCGGCAAGAACATGTCAAGACAGGCGCAAACTATTTGTCCCTGCAGTGGCTGGTCGAGAGATGTTGGGAGTTCCATACACCAACCGCCCTTGATGCTGCCACAGTGACATGGTTTTCTGTTTAGGGTTTGCTCCCTTAGCCTTCGGTTCTGACAAGAACCTATACCACAAGGCAGTGGTTTACAACTCTGCATGGCAGGGGCGTCAAACTCCCTGAGGTATTGCAATACCTGAGGTACTGCAATACCTGCATACCACAACTTTTGGTTATACCTGTTTCATAACCTAAGTAATTGTTATATCAGAGGATCTGTCATAAACATTGATAAGACGTCTTTTTATTTGCTATGTCAGTTTGAGACATTGATAAGACGACTTGACACATTTAACTTGTTGCATCAGAGGAGCGACGACTGACTGTGACGGAGTTGGCAAATGAACGCAAAGTCTACCAAAAGGCGAGCGGCTGGAAGTTATATCACATGGCCACACAGCTTGACGAAGTGGTACGTACAGCAAGCATTACCTCGTGCATGTAGATTATATGTTATTGTATTTATTATCATATTAACTTAACGCAGTCTTTGCAACAAATATGGTCCCTACGTCATACTCCTAGTGAATTGATAACATAAAAGGTAGCCATGTTAGTTCATACACGGTGTTGTATTGAGACATTGGCACTGATCAATGCTCATTATTCGTCACCTGAGCTGCATTTGTTCACGTCAACATCTTCTGTACGTGTTGTAAGTCCTCATGTATCCAATGGGGATCTGTCACCTTGTAATGATGTCCCCTGTAACATTCCCTATGCCTTAGTTAACTGGACCAAAAGGAAGTATGTCCTACTGTTAAATGTAAGCAATGCTACACCTCCATTTGACCATAGCAGTAGCAGGGTTTATGGGGCCAGAAACCTGCCAAGTTCTACCAAGAATCAAGTCCCCATGTTAGTAACACTTATACAACACTTGAAATGTGGGTGTACACTAGTAGATGTTAACTATCTATTTGATGATGTATTCTTATGACTACAAGTGTAATACATTATGTGTTTACGGTTTAGTGACTGTCAGATTGTGCTTAGTTACTATATCAAGCTTATTACTATTAGCTGTATTAGCTTAACGATATTCGTAATTGATAAATGTCCACCACACAACAATTTCAAGTGATAGACATAACGTCCAGTGTCAAGACAAGCTTGATTGGCAATAATGCAGAGGCAAGCCAAGTTAACCACAATACATACAGATGTTCAATACTTCCACTACCGTACAGCAGACGTCCTTTACAAAGTACCACACTAGCTACTTCTGGACACAGGAGCAGGCACCTTCACTTTAAGACTCACCAACCTCCACTCAGACGTGTGGCAAAATCCAGAACATGTGCTGTATATGTTTTAAATGGAACTTATTTTCAAACTGTTCACATATTGCACTGTAATATTATTCAAATCGAATCCATCCACCAACTGATATAAATTTCCATGCAAAAATCAATCCATGAGAAATATTTTCAACTCCATTTACTGAGAAAACTCTCATCATGAATATCCTGAGTTATTGACCCATGTAAACTCACAAGAGTCGAGTAAATTTAGAGGGGAGATTATTTGCAGATGGACCAGGAGAAGGACGTGCTTGAGCGACTGCGAGAAGTGCGCGAGACCGTGGCCCCAAGACACATGTCAAAGTTGACACTTGAAAACGACATCGGCATGATACACGAATTGACACAGGTGAGTCGACACAATGCTTCGAATCGTGTCGGTTGGGCTGAAACTTGTTTACCCAATCATTGGCACATTTACTTACTGTTGACAAATGGTCTGCTCCATTTGTATCTCTAGAAAATACCTGTAAATAACTCACTATAATGTAGCAGATATGTTGGTTAATCTGAATATTTTCCTGCTAATTGGCAGTTTGACCACCAAACTCCTAAGGATTGATGTGTGATCACTCGGATGAAGCATAAATTCTTTATTTTTTGTTTTTATTAACACTTATTCTGCATTTGCTGCAATTGTTAGGTTTATACTCGATCGACTCACTGTGGTTTGATCATAATGAGTCGTTTCTGTGATTGCTCCAAGGAAAGTAATCACAGGAGGACGTTTTACATAACTTATGTTAGTTAAGTTAACAAGGTGAAATGTTTAAGATTTATGTATCTTTCTCTGTCTCTCTCCTTGTCGCTCTCTCTCCCTCGCTCTCTCTCTCCCTGACGCGCTCTCTCCCTCACGCACTCTCCCATGCGCTCTCTCTCCCTCACGCTCTCTCTCCCTCGCTCTCTCTCCCTCACGCACTCTCCCTCGCGCTCTCTCTCCCTCACGCTCTCTCTGTCTCTCTCCCTCACGCTCTCTCTCCCTCACGCTCTCTCTGTCTCTCTCCCTCACGCTCTCTCTCCCTCACGCTCTCTCTGTCTCTCTCCCTCACGCTCTCTCTGTCTCTCTCCCTCGCGCTCTCTCCCTCTCGTGCTCTCTCTCCCTCACGCACTCTCCCTCGCGCTCTCTCTCCCTCGCGCTCTCTCTCCCTCGTGCCCTCTCTCCCTCATGCTCTCTCTCATGCTCTCTCTCCCTCGTGCCCTCTCTCCCTCGTGCTCTCTCTCATGCTCTCTCTCCCTCACGCACTCTCTCTCTCTCGTGCTCTCTCTCCCTCGCGCTCTCTCTCGTGCACTCTCTCCATCGCGCTCTCTCTCCCTCACGCTCTCTCCCTCGTGCTCTCTCCCTCGCGCTCTCTCTCCCTCACGCTCTCTCCCTCGTGCTCTCTCCCTCGCGCTCTCTCCCTCGCGCTCTCTCCCCCTCACGCTCTCTCCCTCGCACTCTCTCCCTCGCGCTCGCTCTCCCTCACGCTCTCTCTCCCTCACACACTCTCTTCCTCGCGCTCGCGCTCTCTCTCCCTCGTGCTCTCTCTCCCTCTCTCTCCCTCGTGCTCTCTCCCCCTCACGCTCTCTCCCTCACGCTCTCTCTCCCTCGCGCTCTCTCTCCGTCACTCTCTCCCTCGCGCTCTCTCTCCCTCGTGCTCTCTCTCCGTCACTCTCTCCCTCGCGCTCTCTCCCCCTCACGCTCTCCCTCCCTCCTCCCTCTCCCTCCCTCTCCCTCCCTCCCTCCCTCTCTCCCTCCCTCCCTCTCCATGTGCACTCCCCACCTCTACTCCACCATTCTCGTCTCTCTCCCATCTCCTCCTGTATCAGTCTTGTAGCCAACCAACCGTGACATGTCGGATGAAAGTCTCCATCTTTCCTGTAGCAGCAGTCCTTGAAGCATCAGGTTTCTCTGACCTTGAGCGTGTGGTCCAGTGCTAGAGCACAAGGGCCTGACTTATACCTGGACTTCTTGGTCTCACTCTGTTTGACGTCACTTTCAGGGCAACATTCAGCGCTGTCAGTTGCTGGTTGACCAGTTGTCTGAGGCGAGGACCACCATGTTACGTCTGCTTGACCACAAGCCTCGTATCCTTGAGGTCATCAATAAACACCACAGCAAGCGGTCAGTGAAGAAGAAGGAGAGAACATAATAGCGTGGCTGGTGAACGAGTGCGGTCACCGCTCGTGGTCAGTAGAGTGGACACGGTCCAGAGAGGCAGCTACATGTGTGTGGACAGTCGGGCGTTATTACCTGAAGTTAGTCATGTGACAGGCTGACCATAGGTCACTGGTCAGTAAGTTTGGATGAATGTGATAAAACTTGAGCCTTGACTCGTGGTCACTGATCGGTCAGTTTGAACCCATAGTGGACGTTGCGTCCAGAGTGTGTGTATCCAGAGAAGGTCATTGACTATCAAAAAGGGTGTCACTGTGTTGCAGTATTTACTGATATTTCGCTGTTAAACAGCTAATTATATGGACACAATACAGTTTCTGTCCATCTGGTTTCTGCTTGTCACTAAGGATGGTTTACAATGTTTTAGACCTGTGTATGTTTTGCTCGGTGCCAAAGAGGTCTTTACATTGTCTTGGAGGTGGTTGAAGTGACGGTTACCAACATTAGCAACTGTGAAGTAATTATGTGCTAAAACACTCCCTCGCCATCAGTGAAACGGCCCATTGGTATTCGCCAAGTTGTAATGATGGATCTGTCGCATTTGGTGCAGTCGTTGCCTTGTAGGTGGCAGCACACACTCCATTACTGGTAGGTTCGTCCAATGTCGCCTGTAATCAACGTCTGTCATCAGTGTTCTAGCGTGGCATTATACTGCAGCCGAGAAACTGATTGATGTTTGTTTTCAACATGAATAAAATGTTAATCGTATATGTCCAGAATATATTTTCATGAGTGAACTCTGTGCACGTTTGGTCCTATCGAGGAAGTGCCCAACCTCATATCTAATAGCTGAGGTTTCACTTTTCAATTCCGTATATGCTGCTCCGAAGTGTAGATTCATAAGTAAAAGTACATTTACGTGTCAATAAATAAACAAATACACAATTATAGTAAAATAGTATGATTGAAATTTCCCTATGGTAATCTAGCTTATCTAATAAAATGTAAGTAGAAAGTGTACTAAAAGTAATAAATGCTGTATATTATTTTGAAATTTTGCAATAAATCATCCCAATTCTTGCTGTTGTAAATATTCTAATCATTCACAAACTCAACACTCGACCAACCGAACCGACAGCAGACATCATAGCACATTTAAGGAAATAGCAGTATTGAAATGATGTCAGGAAGATATCATGGAGGTAGAACAACTGGACTGTCTCCAAGGATGGGACACTTGTAGTTTTTACTAATATCTCCTCCGCTATATGTAACGTAGCCATTATAGCATATTTCGGGAAATAGCAGCGAGAAATGTAAAAGTAAATTAGCGATGCGTCTGCAGTGTATGAATAACTACAAGACATAGTCACACCATTTATGTCTTGTAGTTATTCTTACAATGCAGAAGCATCGCTCATGTTTTCTTAAATTCCCAAGTGTCCACCATAGTGTCTACATCCGCACAATGACAAAATAAGACATGTTCAGGTCAATCGTCATGGCGACAGTTTATTGGAGTCACTAAAATGGCGCCACAATTTGGCTAAGGATTAAACTCTGTAGCGAATTCTTCAAAATACAAAGCCCAGGTAAACGTGTATGTTTCCAACAGCTGTTATCAGGCATCGCCCGTTTACTATACTGTTCAATATTAACATGACAAATCATGAACATATGTCGCAATCACTGCACATTCGCTATACTTTGATAAAGACCTGATTATATCCAGTGTTCGTGCAGTTGGTGCTACAGTACAAAGCGAAGTGTCAACACATGTCAATAACAACGGAATAGAAAACAACCATGTGGTGCTATACATGGCAAGTTGAATTCACACCTGTCATAAGTCCTCGGAACTCTCAGCATGCTACGTTAAATAGGCATTGTTATTTTCTTGTATAATAATTGTCACTCCACATAACGTCAGGTAAATAATAAACTAAGACCCAACACCACAGTAATGTACAGTAAGTACAATGACAGTCACTAATTCATACCCTAATTGAAATAACAACATTGGTGACTACCAATAGATTCCCTTCGAGTGCAGCGTAATGTAAAAAAGAACGCATGTTATAATCGCCAGCGCCATAATGTATCAATGCACTCGTGATAAGTCAACTATGAAGAAAACGACAATGACATCCTCGTCATCATGTTGCCTCACATTTTCACCCCACCCTCCCCTTATCAGTCTCTACATCAATATCTGCATCCTCGTCACAGCCTGAATATTGATTATAATTATTAGATGTTGACAATCACATCATTTGGTGAGTATTACATCACAGAATCGATTGATGATCTCACTACCTGTTGTAATAGACACACTCATACAGCAAGCTACATCACAAAGTGTTGTTACCTCTTTGTATAAAAGTAACCACATGGGCGTAACACGACTGTCAATTAACCATAGATCAGTGAAGTCACGAATCCTACACAGCTAGGTAGAAGTGCTACAACAAAAGGTTAAGCATCACTTATGGAGTCAATAATGCAGAGTGAACGAGTGAATACACTGTATAAGTGACGTTCACATTGTCATTTCATTATAAGCCTGGAATTAGTGTCTCAAATTAGTAAGTGCAATATGCAATCTACAAATGTAGCGAGACAGTCACTATTTCATATAAAAAAGCATGATTGTTTGAATATGTGGTTTGAATATACAGGTATACATTTTCTCAATATAAGAATTCAACATCTTATAACATTAACTAAAATGCATTAAATATGTTACGTAACATTGCATTCATTTCATAGTGAAGTTTTAATTACAACAAACTGAACTTTAATAATAATTTTCCTGCTATGAAGATTATATACGTGTCCATACTGCTACATTGTAATGTTCCACCAGTATTGATCTGTCTAGATTAAGACACCCACAAAAGTGCACACACACACAAAATACTGAAAACTAGGTGATATATTATTCAAGTCATTGCATTACGTTAAATTTGTTTCAATAACATCACAAACCAATCTTGCTGACCAACAATTCAACTGTTAATACAGAAAACAAATGTTAGTGTTACAACCATGACTGACAATACTACGTCCGTGCACTTCCCAAGTTTATATGAAGTGTGTCAGGACAATTTGAAACTGATTCAAATGTTTCATCCTTGTTGGTGCGACATTTCAGTATTGATATTATGTTAACCTTTGTTAACAGTGTTTAGTCCATGGCACGTGTCCAACACGAGGTAGTGTGATGACACATGTTGATTACACCTCAAGGATCGAATGTCATCATGAGGTGTCACGTGTCATTGTCAACATGTCCTGTGCTTGGGACCTTGACGTCTCATCACAGCGTGATGACTGGGTGTTCTGGAAAGCCAGGAGTAGACAGAACGTCTTGGAGACTTCGTGTTGTCAGAATGTCCTTGACGACACTGGTATCTTGACGACAGTGTGGTGGTCTGAAGAAAAGAAGCGTCACAACAATAATTAGTCACACCTATTTACCTACACATCAATCTTGCTATCGTACGAAAACAGGTACATTTGTTTAAGTGAACTGTGTACCCATTTGAATTAATGTTGATTAGGTTTTACAATATCGCCAAGGAGACAGTGTGTTTGTGAAGATTTCCAATTATCCATACTTGCTGACCGGGGGCACTAAAATAAAGCTGACCTTTCATCATTATCATTGTTTTCTTCTTCAGAAAATTAATTCTGCCCAAATAATAATAGTAAAGTGTGCGAGTGGTTCACTTCCCGTCAAGTCTACGTATCAATTCAAATTCATTAAAAAAAGTGCAATTGATATACAAAAGTTAGACAATAACTATATGACTTCAGAGAAATGAAATATGTATATTGAAATATGAAATGCAGTTACTGATGGCACAAAAGTATAGCTCTTTAGAAAAAATGGTGGAAGGGAGGAATTCTCACTTCACATGGCAATAAATACATGAAAAGATGCATTTATCATGACACTTAAATTAGCATATTCAACTAATATACCCAAATTGGTATAACACATTTTCGGATCAGAAAAGGGCGTGTGGACCCCCCTGGTCACTGGGATCTGCCCACGCTAACTGGATGTGTTAGTTGCTTTTGAGCCAGTCAGTTGGCCTACTAAAACAGTAAATCGCTGGTTGATTTTGAGATTGTCCCTGAAATGTTTCTATTTGCGGCCGTCTTGAAACAATGTATCAAAAATGTCCTCGGCTGGAATAAAATAATCTGGGTCAAAACTACAGATTAATTTGACATTAAAGTGAAGAAATAAACAAATGTAGACGTAAACAACTGACAAACAATAAACAATACCGTAGTTTGACACCATAATACGTCACGTGTACATTACATGTATGTCACATAAAGACTGCAGTGACAGGGTATTTACCCCTGCCCTGGACGCAGCCTTGTCACAGCTCAACCTGGACTCGGTGTCACGAGGGTGAATTTAGTCATGTCCCTTGTCAAGTGTATTATGTCACTAGATGACGTTGTCACGGTGTAGGTGTGTGACAAGAGACTGAGGTGTGAGTGAGAACATTTACCTGTCACGTGGAGTCAATCACGTGGTCTGTTTTGTCTCAGTGCATCAAGTTGACGCTGTAGTTGTCGCCGTCTGTCCAGAGTCACAAGGTCAACTGTCTCTCCGTCTCTCTCGTCCTGCGCCAGACTCAACATGCCTTGTCCGGTGGCCAGGTAACCTTTGACCTTAGCGACCTGGTGACCCCAATACCACTCCCTCAGCCCCACAGGCCGCCCCAGAAGTCGTCTCAGTGCTCTCTTGTGGGCAGCCACTTGACGCTCCCAGTGCACGACCCAGTCGGGATGGTTGAGTTCCTCCCCGGGGGGTCTTTGGACATCCAGACTACAACAATGACACAGGACACTTGTACCAACTGTCACCTCTTTCTATACTAACCCACGTGACATGTGACATACGCTGTGACTGTCAACAATCTGTGTTGTACTCACTCTACTAACTGCACCCGCTCCCGGCCTTGTGTCACGTTCCAGTAGACTGTCCTTCTGATCAAGTTGACACAAGACTCCGACAACCAGTTGTAGTTGAGTCTACAACACACAGTGAGACACGTCACATGTCACACCGGTTGACGACACCTGCCGCTATAAACACCCACTACAGCCAGTTCACCCCGTAGAGAGGGTTGGCCGTGGATCCCTCAACTCAAATCTGACTGTGATTTGTTTCAACTGAAACTGTTGTTTTGATCCTTGGAAAGTTCGTTGTGAAAACTCTGTCACGCGACTGGACGAGACAAATTAGTTTAAATTTATAATAAAACTTAAATAATAAACCATTTAATCTAAACTGATGCAAACCAGATCATGTGACGGAGACATTAAAGTTGTCATTTTATCTTGTTTTTTGACACTGGGTGGACATACATTTTGACACGTTTTATAGAAAGGAGTTTCCTGAAGTTTGGCAGCAGATGTAAAAAGAAACAATGTTTCAATTTTGAAGCCACATTTGGTGTCACCTCAGGAGGGGACATATTCACTGGCGGTGGACACAGAGGACCAGGACAATTACCTGATTCAGATGAATGTTGTACTGTATTAAGTCAAGTTGGTGACATTTCCTACCTGTAGGCAACAAGACGTGGCAAGGCCCAGACCGCTTCTGTCACTTTGCAAGCTCCGAAGTCTTCAATGGAGTTGGACTGCAAACTGTCACCAAACATCATCAATGACGTGATATTTGTACACTGTAGCATGGGTCGGGTGACAAGTGACAGGGACACAACACACGATTGACATCACTAACACGGTCGGTTTATTTTAATGATGACTGTTTTGTACTTGTGGTTGTGTGAACGTGTTTTGTCAGAGTTTATTTGTACAGTTGCTGTAGTCTTCAGGACTCACTCGATATGCAGTAACCTCTTCAGACTCTGTAGGGCTGGCGACAACTCAATGACGTCCTCGTCTTTGAGTCCACATCCACCCAGACTGTTGACACACACACATTAATTTATTTACAACAGAAAATAGTTGACGTTTTTGTGTCGTCATCATCAGCACATCACTCAAATTAATCAATAATAATATCACGGCAACCTCTTAATTGGTTGTCACTTTGTATTACGTGACAAGTTCGTCTGATTTTTATATTCGAGATGGATTGATAATAGTCAACAGTTGACATACACCATATCAAGACATTAACGACATCATACATAACATTTCACCGTCGGGGATATCAGATAAGACAAGATCAATTTAGTGTGTTGTAATCAACATGCCTGATTTCTTCCAAGTGGGTCAGTTCCTTTAAGCTTGCAGCTAGTGCTACTGCCACACGCCGGCCGTTGAGTTCACTGTTGGCCTTGAGGCTAAAAGAAAAAGGACAAACGTGTAAGTTACTTGAGCACACATAAAACAGTTCACTGAATACAACACATCATATGTCCACGCGACTTACTCAACACTTGGTAGAACAGAGTAATTCCTGACATGTCTAATTACTACAACACAACGCTTCATCTTGTTGTGACAGAACGCCCGCTGATGTCTGAAACGTTGTTTTAAATATGTAGATTACTGTCGCTGTGAAATATTGATCACCATAAATTAACACAACAAATATTGTATTGATCTTTTAACAATTAAACAAAACAACGCACTAATATCACTTCGCACATCTCAAAATAATAATACTTGAACATAACTAATACGATTACATTTCCGTACAAGATGCCCCTTTAGCGGCATCAACACTTGTGACAGTTCGGTATGGAGATTTTGACAAGTTTTGCTAGTCAAAGCGTTTTAACGCATTATTATCCACTTGGAGGAGCCACCTATTGTAAACTGTGGCCAAGCTAAATTAATTATGTAGTTAATGGTTGTTGTAGATTATTATCATTCATATTTTACCGAATATCTCGGTTTTTGAAGATGGATTATACATGTTTTTTGATTGATAAATGATCACCAGTATTGATAAACGTTACATAATAAAACCGGAGCAAGAACAGTGTACCGAGTTGTCAGGACAATAATATATATAGTACAGCCCACTTTACTCGCTGATTATGGTACTTTCCGAAAATCTATATCATCCCCATTCATAAAATACATATTTGGTTTTCAAATCATGCCTCGGAAGGAGGTTGTCAACTTTGCTGCCCATCACTGGGAATGCTGTACTGAGTGGTCACAGCACACCAGGGGTGTCGACTGACATGGTTAAATGTATCACTCCAATAATAAAATCAATGATATGATGTTATTATTTCAATCTATGTAATGCTACATGTTACCAGGGTGATCATCTATCAACTCGTACATGAGCATGAATATTATTTAAGTTATACAACAATAAATATTGATGTTTGTGCAACATTCGTGGAATTAAAAAATTAATAGGAAACCAGGAGGAGGTAGCAAAGGGCTTAATAATATATTAAAACAACAGTAATTTGAAAGGGTTTTCTTTTGTTGTTTTGATCTGTACAGCATCTTATATTGGTATGGCACATTTATTTATTGGTCCCTATGTTCTTATGAAATATGTTACATTCCATTTTAAATGGGAATTACTAAGACATACACTGCTCATATCATTACCTCAAGTGTGTGAGCTTTGTTAGACCTCTCAACCCACCAACCAGTTCGTTTCCACGGAGACTGCATTTGGACATGCTGAAAGACAAGATATAACATCCAGTTAGCACTTGTAAAAAACTTGTAATAATTGCATTATATCAAATCATCAATAAATATTACAAATGCAACCTTAAATAATTGGCTACACGAAAAATATGCTCTATGACTGTGGTGATTGTTATATCCACAAGTATAATTATATTTAGGACGTTGTTGCGTAGCCGAGCATCGGAACCGTGTTCGCTCTATGGTGATTGTTATATCCACAAGTATAATTATATTTAACGTTATAGTTAATGATTAACTGTTATTGATTCACATGGAAGTATTTATTCAGTTTTTTATTAAAAGCAAGGTAACGCATCAGTATGCCCGATAAGATTATTAAGAGGCCCCACCAATATATAGGGACCACTCCTTGGTTGTACCCTACTTTGTAAAATGGGGATTATATTACACCCGACGTTGGACGGTGGGTGTATGAGAAGCCTTCAATACCAAGTCAAAATCTAGTCTAAATGCGTAATCAATAATGTTTGTAGTCAATCTCATCAAAAGCCACAAAAACAAAATTACGTCTACACAATGAAACTCACTAAAGAGCTCTAACTGGTTTGTGTCTAACATTAATATACTTGCTGTATTATTAACGCAATATCTTTTCTTCAGTTGAACGCCAGCATCAACAGGCACTTCTTAAAATAACATCTTCAGTGTCTTAAGTAATAATGGCCCTCTCAACATTCGAAACCTACTGAGCAGTCATTATTTCAACAGTAGAGTTAGCAACGAGCATGCGTAGACAAGACTGGTGCATGACTGGGCCACCACACGGGGATTCCTTACTCGTGTGTCATGACGAAAGGTTTAGTTATTTAACATTTTAGTTTATTTTGTTCCTCCCTTGTTTCTTGGACACACGATGGGGTTAGCACTATTTTACGTAGTTATAGCTTTTTTTTTAGCAATTACAGAACAGTTGTACTAATCCCACTAACTTATAAAAGCGTCGGAACAGGGGAGGCTTTGGGACAGAGCCGTCAACATTCAGGGAATGGAGCTGAAAATCTTATTAAGACCCAGTGGTGGCTGAAGTACAAATGAGAAATCAAAGGGGTTTGGTGCAAGTCGAGGAGTAGAGGAACCCTTAAAAGATCAGAAAAACATTCATCGCTGAGAAATCGTCAACACCCCTTCCCAGTTTACTGGTGCTATGCGCCGAGCTGAAAACAGAGGATCAGATTAAGATACTAAGTTTCAGTTGAATGTGGTTAAGAAACAACAAAATAATGTCCCACCTGATCATCCAATGTCATAATATTTGAGACAGGTGAAATGTTTCTTGCTTGCCTCTTCATGCAATAACTGACCTATTCACAAATAATCTTCTTCACAGAACAGTAATATTTCATTATTATTCTTCAATTGCATTACATTGTACCAATATATGTTATTCAGTTGATTGATTGTAAAGTATTTGTAACCACTATTTCTGCAGACGCTACAGCTAATACTGGACTAGAATTGATGGAAACATCGCTACTTTGAAGATACTGAATATTAATAACTATATATTAACACAGTACTTACTCTAATACGTGTACATCTTGCATACTTGGCATCACATATGTCAGTGCTTGTATTTCCATTGGACTGATGTGTCTTTTTGAGAGATTCAGTTCATCGCCACCGTTCATCACAAACTCTCTTATTTCGACCCATAGATCTGGCTGACGTGATTCAAAGACAAGAGTCAGCAGTAGAAATACGGTGGCCATGTGATCGCGTCTTCTGTGTTGAAGCTCCTGGCTAACAACAAGCCTAAGCAAATCGCCAGCTGCCATGCATGTCTGACATCCCAAGGTCTTGAGAAAGTCTTTGCTGTCTGCGTCGCCCAATAGCCCAGCTACGAAGGTCAGGATCATGTCCAGATCGCCATCACTTGCTGACAGCCTCACCAGTTCCTCAATGTCGTTCTGTTGTGAAACGAGGGCGATGGCACCGAGGAACTCTTGCATGATTAAATGCACAAAGTAATACACCGATATCACCTGCCTGGACACAGCATATTTGACGTTCTCCATAGAAACAGTCAAGAGGCCACACTGTGCTGCGGTATCATGTGACAAGTGACAATTTTCAATGTCTCCTTTTGTGAAAAGGATTTGCATGGGTCGATGACTAATGCCCTTCTTTGCCAGTTTGGAATGTTGCAGAAGAGGGTCTTTGATTTGACTGATTACTTCGTCATCTTCATCGAGTGATTTCCCTTTGAAGTCTGGATGAAGTTGGTTTACAAAACTGACTACTGTGTCCTTTAGCAACTGAGTAACAGTGGTTGGCAGAGGAATGTCAACATGTTGCTCCAGTTTCATCTTTGCGATACGACAAATGAGACTGCAAAACATAGGGATGTAGCAGAAGCTGCGGATGTTGATCTCGTTGTCGATGTAGTCGAGAATGAAGCTTTCCAGGTCCACATTCTTTATGGCATTCCTTTCACAGAACGTGTACACATACTGAAGTACCCTCAATTCGCTGAAGCCATATATATGAGTTATCCTATCGAACACCTTGTATTCGCGGACTGCACCCGACCGACAAGTCACAACCAGTTTGGCAGAAGCCATTGTTTTCCCACAGATGATGGACCCAAGTAGTTCGGAAATCTCAACCTTTGTGAAGATGTTGTCCAAAGGCACAGATTCCTCTTCAGATGAACAGTGGCCCATTTCTTCGTATCCATCCAAAATGACCATCACTCCAGACATATTTCGCAAATATTGGGCTATCATTTCATCGCTTGGTTTCTGTATAGCTTGATGAGTAAACAGAAGGTCAGCCAACGAACATGGTCCGAGGTGAGCCAGATCTCGCATTGAGTAGTAGAAGACGTTCTCAATGGCTCGAGGCAGCTTTCCGTTCAGCCACTTGTTAAGTAAGCAAAGGGAAAATGTAGATTTTCCCACGCCTGGCTGGCCTGTCACCAAAACCTTCAGTGGGACAAACTCACTGCCCTCATCTTTGTGGAATAACTCATCAACTTTGATTAGTCTGCAAAGACCAATGTCCGTCTGAAGTTGCAAAGTGTTGATGTCCGATCGTGTCTCCAACCGTTTGTATTGTTCATTGTCATGTACACGCAGTTCAATGTACATATCATCGAGTGAGTTGATTGTGATCTTGTCAACGTCTCTTTTTTCCTTCAGATAGTCATCAATTCTGCACTGATGAACATCTCTAAACTGTTGTTTCAAACGTTGCAGCTCCTCTGAAAACAAAACACAACAATAAATCATACATAATATGAGTGTAGGGCAGATTATTCACACTCACACAAACACACACACCACAGTTGTTTTTGATTTGATTTAATACAAATAATATTTTGACATTCAAGTCCATGCACAAATGAACAAAATGGTTTGGATGGTTTCATATACAATTTCTTAATGATAATATATGTTTCATAATTCCAAGGGTTACTTTGGACTTCTTGTCTATGTGAATATATGACGTAACCATATATGTATATTTGACTTTTACACAGTACCGTCAATCTCTTGTTGATAACTGGCGGCGTGGTCTTCCATTTCAGTGATTTGTTCATCGCTTTGGTTCTGAAGTGCTGGTTGTTCCACGTGATCTGCTGTCAGAAATATAGCATCACGTAGTGTGTGACTGCATTATTACCTAACTATTTGTCTGTTGAAACAGTTCGTTTGTATTTATCCAGCAAATTCGCCTTGAATATTGTTCTTCACTTGTGTCTTTCCACTGATATACTTGGTGACTCATTCGTATGTACAATACGTACATATGTATAAATTCACTGAACACGTGGAATCATTCGAACAACACGTTCTCATGGAATCATTGAGATGGCGATTTGAAGAGTGCAACATTTACATCTAAAACTCTTGATTATAAGCAACTTTGTTTACAAATCAAATGTTTTTCTGAGCTATAACAATATTAGTTGTCCAACAGCAGACGCACGAAGACCTCATTTTTTGACAATTTCAACATGGACCAATCGGCCTTTTCTCTTCATTACTTTGAACTGTGGCGTTTACCCTCTGAACTGAACGTTGATCACCATCATACATCCATGTGACGGGAAGTATGTTATTATAAGGGAATCGACTTTAACGATGGTTAGATTATGTGATGGGAAATATCAAACTTGATTCCGGGTTTCTGTAAACAAAACCAGCAAGTGACATGACGTCACACACTACCTGTGGTGTGTTCCTCTGACACTGGACCACCAAATTCCACTGCAGTCAACCGGCGCTTAAGTGCATTATGTCGATCTAGATAGAACAAACATGATATTGTGTTAACTATTATAAATAATATCTAAGTTAAGCTGACAAACAACGTTAATAAAAAGAAAATGAGCGACTTAAGTAGACTACTGAGTTGAATAGAGATGAATAAATATCACTGGAATAGTCTGTAAACACATGCATGTGAAGTTCGCTTCTGTACTTTAAACATGTGGTTACAGTGTCTTAGGCCAGCTAAGACATGTATATTTTTCATACAATCGCCTTTTCAATGATAGTAAACCATCCTGTGCAATAAGTGTAGGACACAAGTTGAGATCATGAACCATGCTGTAGCTCTGTAAGTATTGTTTATCAATAAATATTTGTCATTGAGATGGCGATTTGAAGAGTGAAACATTTATACATAAAACTCTTGATTATAAACAAATATCTATACAACTCTTTTCTTTACAACTCAAATGTTTTTTCTGAGCAATAATAATATTAGTTTTTCAACAGCAGACGCACAATGACCTCATTTCTTGAGAATGTGACTTGGACCTATCGGCCTTTTCGCTTCATTACTTTGACCTGTGGTTTTACCCTCTGAATTGAACGTTGATCCTCATCATCCATCCATGTGACGGAAAATATGTTGTTATAAGGGAATCGACTTTAACGATGGTTAGATTATGTGATGGGAAATATCAAACTTGATTCCGGGTTTCTGTAAATAAAACCAGCCAGTGACATGACGTCACACACTACCTGTGGTGTGTTCCTCTGACACTGGACCACCAAATTCCACTGCAGTCAACCGGCGCTTAAGTGCATTATGTCGATCTAGATAGAACAAACATGATATTGTGTTAACTATTATAAATAATAACTAGGTTAAGCTGAACAATAACATTAATAAACAGAAAAAGACGACCTAAGTAGACTTCTGAGTTGAATAGAGATGAATAAATATCACTTGAATAGTCTGTAAACAGATGCATATGAAATTCGCTTCTATATCTTAAACATGTGGTTACAGTGTCTTAGGCCAGCTAAGACATGAATATTTTTCATACAATCGCCTTTTCAATGAGAGTAAACCATCCTGTGCATTATTAGTGAAGAACACAAGTTGAGATCATGAACCATATTAGAGTTCTGTAAGTAAATATAGCTTATATATAAATATTGTTTATATATATATATATGTATGTGCATATATATATATATATATATATATATATATATATATATATATATATATATATATATATATATATATATATATATATATATATATATATATATGTACATATGTACAACATGTAACAGCTAATATACCCAACAATGTGAATGTGTAACGCCTTGCTACTTCAATATGATATTAACATTTGTATGCTTTTGATTTCTTACTGCTGGGGCTGGTCACATTTTGCATGCGTTTTATTTCTTACTGCTGGGGCTGGTCACGTAACAATGCAACTGTTGCACTTCTCTGGCGCTTATCTTCGTTCAAGCGCATAGTAAATCAAAATACCGCTAGTATTTGGTACCTTTTGCAATTGAACAGCTGCAATGCACTGTTAACATTATAATACAACTGCATACTATTACGATGTTAACTAGACTAAGATATGCGATCACTGCGAATACAAATGTGTTTTTGGAACGTACATGTTGATCCGTGGAACACTTCACCGTTATTATGAAAATGTTGTCAGTTTCCTAGATGTTGAAAGGGGGATTTTCACATTCACATGAAACATTGTTGTTATTAAAGGAACATGCAACCCAAAAAGTAAAAATTGCTTAAACCATTAAACAATGTTCATTGAATCATATCCCATATTTTTTTATTTTGTTCTGAAATGATTTGTTAACTTTTAAGGATAATTAGTGAACCTCCCTGGAGGCTGACATTTTGGACATTTCGGCTGTGGTCGTGTGACGTCACAGATCCACCACCGCTAGCGCCTCGGGTGGGCAAAACAAAACGAATTCTTCACGTACCCACTGAGTCTGAGATATATTCATCCATTTAATTAGTTACAGAGCGTTAGCTATAAAAAAAACGCCGTCCCTTATAATATAAACATTCATAAAGAATAGGATTAAGAATAATGATGCTCAAGTAGAGACTGCAACAAAGGAAATCGCGCAATCCATTTTGGACTTGGTTGGTTCGACGGAGCTTAATAACTTTTATTATCGCCCACTTTCATATGTAAACAAATCGTTTATCCAACTAATTATTCTAGTCGACCGTCGCGCAATGAATATTTTACTAATCATTGATTTTTATTATAATAAAGGAAATGCATTGAATGATATTCTAGTACCCCATATATAGTATTTGCATACATTAAGTTCGTCCCTTTAGCGAGACCCTTCTTCGCGTGCAACACCAACCCTTCGCTTCGGCCCCGAACTTTTCGTTCTGTGCACAAATTCAGTGGGGACAGTAGCTTCGTTCAACAGTCATCTTTCACCCAATCCCGGCAACCTGTGTTCCATATCAACGGTGACATGGTCCTGGCAAACCATTTTCCGGTTGAAATTGAATGTTTCCACTGTATGACTCGTACCTATATTGTGGAGCCATTTGATCGCCAACTTGCCCTTCGACGGCGGGCTTCGTAGAAAATTTATTGGCATTTGGACAAATCTCTTTCCTTTCACGGACTCTTCTCCTGCCTTCTTTTGACATCCGCATGCTTGATATTCAAGCATTTCATTATCACAAGACTCATAGAACAACTCGATTCATGTCGCTATGCTAGTGTTTACATATTACGCTACGCCTATATCGCTGAGGTGGTGGACCGCCTACGTCACACTCACGCATTCTCTCGCGTTAATCTTCGTGAGTTCCCCGTGAAATGGGCAACAATGGCAGCGCCCATGGTCAGTGAAAATGCACGTTTCAAGATTAATTTTATGATGTATAACATTCTTACAAAATTAAACAAAAAATACATGTGTTACAATATTCTATCATGAATGGTATGTGGGAATTGGGGGGATTTTAACGCATTTTCAATACTATGGTTGCATGTTCCTTTAAGGGGCGCGTTGGAGAAATAACGCACCAGTGCCGCATTATTTCATAGCACATGTGTTCCTACCAACGCCTTTGAACATTCTGCGAAATATAAATAGAATGACCTATCACGATAACAGTACCACGTTAAATATATGAGCACTTCAGAGACCCAATAATCTACCTTGCACTTCATCCGTTCTTGATCTCAGACTCTCCACATGAGTGGTCAAGGAGGCAATCTCTGTTTCCAGAGAGTTGGTCAGTGCAGGTAGGGCAGTCACAAAGCCTATGATGTCAGCCAACTGAAAAACATTACAGGTTTTCGTTTCTTATATTCGTATACACAACTATGCCTACATATGTGTACAATTGACACACACAAGTGTAATCCATATAAAATGTATAGGTATATGCTTAAAACACAAATATACCATCCGTCCTGCTATCCACACTAATTCATATCACTCATATAGGTATATACCTATAAAGGTTGCACAATTATTCAATCTTACTACTGTCGTACCGCTCCTTAGAGATTATTCATAGGCAACGGCAGAGTAACTTAATGGGGATAAGCAACGGCAGAGTAAGTTAAGGGGGATTAACTTTGATATAAGTAAATATAAATAAACACTCTTGTATAAAGTCTGATAGGCACACACTTTATTTTTACATAACACAATATATGTCACAAACTGCCCATGTGTAACAAAACTACTGATACAAATTAAGCCCCTGTTCGCCCTCTCAGTCTCTGGCACAAAAGCCACCTGTCTTCCCCCGGCCTGGCATTTATGCTCCTCCCCAAGGGTGGGAAACCTTTGTTTCATTCAGCATGACACATGACACACTGGGATGGTCCTACCACCAGCAGGAAACCTTTGCGGTTAGCCCTGTTTGTGTTACTCATGGGAAACAAACCCATGTGGCAGTCTTACCATACTACCGTGAAAATTGTTCTCGCTTCAGTTATGTTATTACACTTCTAGATAATTAAAAAACATATAAAATGAAACACACATTAATGTAATACCGAGTTTGAATACGGTGGAAAGTTTGTATCAATGTTGTCTTTGTCCTGTAGCAATACATAGAAATGTGTTACAATAATATTATATTAATATTTCGTATTGTCATTATTTTGTTATATTTACTGGATATGTCGGTTTATTATATGATTAATACAAGTGTTTCATTTATACTGGCAATACTTGTGGACTCTTCAGTTTTTCTAACTGATCCTGTCTTGTCATATCTGTGAACCATGAGCAGTGGGTAGGCACCTGCTGTTGTGTCAGTGACTGGTCCTGACGGACGCTGTCGAGTTTCTGCTTCCACAGAATTCTCTCACTTCGAAGAAACTGTTGGTCGTTCTGTTGGACTGGATCTGTTTCTATCTGTTGTGAACGATAATGACATCGAGCAGATGATTAAAATACCATCATTTTAAAATATATACTCACTTAGCTATATACATGTCATCACGAAAACAAATAGACGTGCAACTATATAACAAAAAGAAACCCATATTGAAGTGGACCAATCAATGCCATAGTAGTGTGATCAGCAGTTTGAATATAATCGATATTTGATCAATTACAAAGGCGTCTGTGCAATAAAGTGTTTACTTACTTTATATTGTGTAACTCCAAAAATGCTACAAATGTATACATGTTTGTCCATTAGAAAACAGACAAATAATTGAAATCCAAATACACTGTTCATATCTTTAAAAGGTGTAAAGTATAGGTGGAGTATGATATTGTTGTTATGCTATTCACCCGCTAATTGTTCTCATTACAATACATTTCAATAAAGTGTACCTGTTGAAGTTTCACAACAGCTTGCATGGCGCCAGCATTGGTTCTGAGCAGCGTGGGATCTCTAAGCAACGTCGTCATCGCCTTGATGTAGTCCATCAACTCAGTGCTTGTCAGCTTGAAACCGGCGGAGTTGAACATTCTCTCTCGAATTTCTTTGACCTGTATCATATAAAACACATCTAGCCACAACTGATCCTTGAATCAATCATATTACCTGTGCATACTCCTCTGTTGCACAGCGTTCTGTGTGTCACTCTTTAAAATGATTATTACTTATGTGGTATCCCCAGTGGTTGTCATTCATTCATCTGACGACAAATTAATGACAATAGTTTGTGTTATCAATGTCTTTGCTGGTAAAATGGTTGTCATCATCGCATATTATAACCCGAATATGCAATTATTCAAGAAAACTACAACACCAGCACGGAAGCAATTAATTTCGTACATTCAATTCCATGATTAATTTATTTTGATCAAATTACATATATATTATAATAACTGTTGCAAACCAGAATAAACTTTCATATACTATACCAGTTGTTTACCATGTCTGAAGTCAAGGCAAAAGCATATCGACAGATACATGGAATTACAAGAATGCACATGACATTTGAGAACAAAAACAAATCGGTACTTGCCTCCTCAAACGACTGCCGACTGGAGATGCAACCGGAGAACAACTGACTGTTGAGGACCAGCTGCACCAATGCGATGGTGTCGCCTCCTCCAGCCATCAACTCGCCTTCACCATGACTCGTGAACACTTTCGCTATCTCCCACGGATCACTGTCCCATTTGGACGTGTCCGAATGTGTCCAACATGGGACTGCGTGGGGAGTGACCTGGGAGAGGATCTCTTGTTTCCAGTTGCTGTGTCGTGTCGTGCATACTGAACACTCATTGCCCACCCTGGTGAATACACTCGTTGTGGTCATATAGTGTCATGTTTGCATGCAGTGCATGACACGTCAGAACAGGGTCAAACAGTGCTACTGTATTCGACTGTTCAATAGATAGTGTGACTTCATATATATAACAATTGACTGCATTTCTTTTGTAGTTGTAACCGTTATTGAATATGTACAACTGCTGTCACTATATGGGTATTATTCTTAAAACACAGGTGTTTACTCAAACTGCAGAAACAGGTAGCAACAGAGAGTTTGCGTAATCAGACTCTACATGATAAATAAAAACTGAAGTGAAATGTATTGTAAACAAACGGTGATTAAGCAGTAAGTAGTTGTAAATAAATGAACATGGTGTAAAATTGACTTTGCTCAAATACAAATAAAAAACTGAGCAAGTTGCTGGCAAACTTGTTACCAACGTTTGTTTGTTACACCAAGAAAAGCACAATGTCTTGTAACATGTACATACTGACAGTTGACATCACATGGCTGGCGTGGAAATTTCCGATGTAATGACCGATGATAATTCGTGATCTTGTCATTGCACAACTCGTATATGCCTTCCGCTGTACATATCAAGGCCAGACCCGCTTTCACCCAGTTGACGTATTCAACGTCCTGGAAACGATCTGGCCTAGCCATGCTTCTTACTGCTGCAACATATATTTATACCACACGTGCACCCTCATAACATTAGAACATTACGTTTGCGATATTATTTTGTCGTTTAACCAGTCAAACAATGTACATATTTTGAAATCGGAAATCCCAAAATGCTATATACATAAACTTGTACGCGTTCGTATAGGCACATTATATAAATATGGAATAGTAAGTTATTTCAAAAGTATTTGCTAATATATTTTAGTTAGTAACACATGAATGTTTATCAAATGGTGCCACAATACCATGCAAGTGTTCATGTTGATGTGTTTTCTTCGTACATTGTCACTGGGTTCTTGTTTCAGGAGCTGTGGTGTCCGACGCCTTGCCATGGCGCCGGCGGTGCACTCTGTCTCTCTTCCAGCCTACCCCATCTTGGCTGAAATAAAACATACCATTGCTGATTATGTCATTATGTAAGACACTACCTTTGAGAATATATGCATTCCTATTCACACAGTTTCATAAACCACATATCAGAAGAACGAAAATATAATCACAAATTTGAACTGCGTGTACTTCATATAACGTTGTAGTTCCATACAGTTTTAAAGAAAACAGCTATTCGTCACATCTATGTACGCTGCACTAATTTGGTTACTATTATAACATTTAAATGAAGAGTTTGTTCATGATTCATGTTAGAATGGGAGATTTACCGTTATTCGTAGACGGTTGTAAGTGAATTGGAAGATCTTCGTTAGTTCCTTGAGCAGTAGAGTTTATCTACATGACGTCAACCTAGGGACAGAAACAACTCGGTAACAGGCTTAGCATTCCCTTGATCTCTCATGGGGTGGGGTGTTTGTTTCACCCCTTCAATAAATTACACCAGTGGAAAGGGATATGCACATAGAAAAAGTTGGACTCTCCATAGCATAAGCTAAAGACGTCTCCTTGGCTATTTGTCATAGCTTTACACAGATACCTGACCAGTGTCCCCCCATCATTTGTGACTGGGTAGAAATATCACTGGACTTGTGGTGGACGGGTAAAAAATGAAGGAGCAAAACAAAGGTCTTCAAACATCATAGATATTGTCAGTTTTGCCTTGTAAATGGATTTCATATGTGTGTTTGTAGGTTATTTCAGGTCGTAAAGCATATCTCAACTGGCTTGTATGTGTATGAGTTAACATCCACATGTCCACCAAATAATGTGTGACCACAAAAACAATTTTATTGCATAAACCTTGCTATCTCAGAATGGCATTCTTTTAGTCTTGTTAAAGTCATCTGTCTATCTACTGTAATGTACCGTGTCATTTCCACACTCTTAGTTCTTCTCTCCAGCCCTTCCATAACCTCTTGAAACTGTCATAATTTGAGTTTCTTCTTTTGATCATCATATTTTATAATGGAGCAAGTTCAGATGTTCAACAATCCAACTGTTAGATGAAGAAGAACTGATTTTAAGTTATAGTACATTATAAATTCCGCACAGTGAACCATTATTAAATGTTATTAAAATATAGACTTATTCTCTTTAATTAAAAAATGGTTGCAGAAATGTTATGCAAATAGCCAGTTTCTTATTTTGTATACACCAAGTATCTGCACGATTGCTATTTTTCACATCAATTTGCGTAAAGCAGTGCAATGATCTTAAAACAACATTTCTGGTATCACCATAAACCTTTCACATTTGGAATCCAGAGCTGATGGCCACATGACGCTGCATAGTGACATGTCAGTATATATGAGCTATTAACTACCCTGACCCTACCTACGTTTTTCAGTCTGCTGAAACCTGGCATTTGCTAACAGAATTATGCCTGGGGGAAACATCCCTCCTGACATTCCTCCCAGAATCCCCGCTGCTGGTTTCCTACCAACACATGGCAGTGATTAGATAGGGGAGCAGACCGCATTCCCAACCTGGTGTAGTCAGGCCAGCTGTCCAGGGTGTGGATAAAGAACATTGCGGGCTGCACCCAAATACATTTACATTTACAGATCTTACTGGCATTGTTACATCTACACGTTGACTTTAGGCAGGAGTGGAGTTCTGTTGTTGCATTCAAGGTTGTTGTCTAAATATGGTTTGAAACACAATGACTTATGTCCACACCGAAACAATCTAATAATGTTTTTAAAGAGTCATTATACATAGGTTTATTATGTTTTTTGATCCATCATGCTGGTGGACTAACTGATCATAAAAAGACTAAGGTTCATTATTGTAACTGAAATAAAAAAAATCAAACATCTGGTCATATGTGTGAATGTAAAATAATAAACATAGTGATCGGTGTCTGTGCAAGGACACAGTGTCTGGAGTTATGCACTTTAACAGAGTACCAGGTTTGAATCTTGTTCTGTTTGTCCTATCTACAGTTGTCGCGTTCATTCAGCCATGTGTACGAGTAACTGGCTATAGATAGTGGTGGGTATTTGTGTATGAATATTCTTCGCGCATTAATTACAATGTGAATGGATGCCTCCCAGAGAAGTGGACATGATGTTCGATTGAACAAGTCTGCCATAGAGTAAAGTGTAAAAGGCTTAGAACAATCCTGAGGACTGGCTACTGCACAATATAAGAACTGAACCTGTTTTCTATTTTAGACTTTCTGTAGCATTATGCACTTGCAACAGGGCGTGTACTTTTCTTTATGTCATAACCCCAGTTTTTATGTCACCTTAACTCATAACGATGCTGTTTCCGTAGATTGTATCCAGCTATCCTTACCCATAAATCTCTGTACCCCAGCCTCCAGAAGCCACAAGTAGCCACTAGGGTTCCTCCCTTTATCACCCTTTCCTGGAAGTGATGTTTTTTCTCAGGGCAAACTCGGCCACTTGATGATCATTCATTTACTGCCACTGAAAAACTGGACCACAAAAATGCAGAAAATGGGCCACAAATTAGCTGTGTTATCTTTATGTGTGAGCAGTTGGAAGGATGTCTAAAATGCTTGTGGATAACTGGATATGTGTGATATCTTCTGTCTGTACGTGACATCTTCTGTCTGTACATAATATCTTCTGTCTGTTTTATTTTTTATCACTAGAAATTTGTCGAACTTTAATCATAGTGTTACAGTGGGGGTATAAATGAGAATCTGTTTGTATTTTCCACAACATTTCTATTCACAGCAGTTTCGGTCTGACAAATACGATTTAATTTCCAAACTGATTTCTGTTTTGATAACAGTTACCCATCAATTCAATCAGCACCATTTAATTACCAAATACATGCAGGTACCCAAGACTACCAATTCAGACATTTTTTCTCAAAGCACAATCTGCCGTTGTCATCAACCGTATTGCCCCTATTTAAAGATGTAGATCATTTGTGTATCCAGGATCCTGAATGGAGGAAATAATGATGCCATCCAAAAGCTAGGGTGTGTATTCAGGGTGTCTGATTGCGAGATATCAAGTGACTTGCCAGTCAGTCCCCTGGGTGTCTAGGTGTATGCCCAGCCCCAGTGGAGCTGATTAACTGCTGAGATCTCACTGCACAAGAGGGGCATAGGAAAAGGTTTTGTGAGAGAAATGCAGCAGGGTGACATGTACCTGATTATGATGTACCCCTGGTATGTCAGTCTGTTGATGAGTAGCATACGGAACTTGATCAGTTGTACATCAACATTTCTTCTCGCTTCGCTTCTCTCAGATACTGGACTGGACCTTTGCAGGGCGTTTAAAGTCCAACGAGAATTTGTGAGTCCACTACAGGTTACACATTTACCCCCTGTGTGGGGTCTTTTACTTCCCCTGGCTTTGACACCAAATAGAAGGGACCACCGGCTTTTAGTGTCTCTTCCGAAAGACGCAGGCAAATGTGGGGTGAACGAAATTGACAAAATTTCGAAATGGCGGTAGGTGGGATTTTTCTTTGATTGTAATGGAGAATGCACAATACTGCCCAAACTTCAGAATGAGGATTCAAACACTAGTTCTTTGACTGGGTCTAGTATTCTAACCACCACACTACTGCATTGACCCATATAGATACATTTTGTATATCTAGTACTAAAACTGCACATGAGCCAGCAGGGTTTAACTAGAACACTTTGTTTATGCATCTCTCTCTCTCTCTCTCTCTCTCTCTCTCTCTCTCTCTCTCTCTCTCTCTCTCTCTCTCTCTCTCTCTCTCTCTGCAGTGCTAGTTGGCACAGCTTACTGCCAGAGATAAATTGACTTTCCTCTGCCCAGGGGGTAGTGGACCCACCCTGCCTGCCATCTCAGTCACAATTTTACTGTGGCGTAACGTTATTACTCTGACAGCATCAGTAAATGAAGTGGTTTTCGGTGGTCGGTATTACTCGTGTAGTATAATATACACACGCTCACTCATATTCACACAGCCACGTAATCAATCACACGCACACATTCATGCGCTAGGACATACATATATTCAAGCCCAAACGCAAGCACACAAACACCTGCCTACACAAACTCCCATGCACGCACAAACACACGCACAAAAACGCGCGCGCGCGCGCACACACACAAACACACACACACACATATATATATATATATATATATATATATATATATATATATATATATATATATATATATATATATATATATACACACACACACACACATATATATATATATATATATATATATATATATATATATATATATATACACACGCACACACACACACACGCACACACGCACACACGCACACACGCACACACACATAAACAGACAAACAAATACACGAAGTGAAACGCAAGCTGACAGAACTGATCAATTAATTCACACTGCTTTATAGCAATACATAATTAGGAACAGCCAAGGTCAGGGCCACTTGTTGATTGAGTTCAGCGGTGTCCGGCGGATCACAGTCGAACTAAGACAATTCTCTACGTGTAATGTGCTCAATTAAATCATATTCGGCCAACGCCCACTCCAGGCTGAAATGACAATGTCACCTGTCGGCACGGTCACGCCAATCCTAGGCCGTCAATCGAGTATACCAAAATGGACACAGGTTGCATATCGTGCATCGGTCACGATTGACGGTTATGTGTGTCCGGTTACTATGTTTACCGTCACATAAAGGCTGGTTACACGCTGACCCATTTACTGGATAGCTGTTACCTTGCTGACCATATGAACCTATCACATTGATGTGTGTGAGGAGCTACGTAAAGGTGTGTTTCTTATACAGACAGAGTGATATAAAATATAATCACAACAGCTCACTGCGATGTGGATATGTCTGGTTTCAAACAATAGCATCCCTAAAATGGGGTAAACACGCCTGATATCAAACGCAGAGGCCGCCTTTGATTGAGATACGCGAGTAACTCGAATAACCCGAGTACCAATCCAACATCCAAGATCAGTTTCTCACGTGACCCTTGTTGACACAGATATGCATAGTCTCGCTTAACCGACTGTCGTTCGGCTGCGGAACTACGCCGAGAAGACAGTCTGGCGACATTAACGGCTTTTGTTTGGGTAGCAGCCGTGATCTATACAATGCTGCCACCTCACGGACACTGCCGTAATATATATTTTTATAAACAACTGCAAATTTGTATTTCTATTTATTTTGTTTTAATATAAGTTTAATTTTTAATAGTTTTTATAATACAGCATTATTTGATCAAAAGGTTTCCTTATTTAATTTGTATGCTATCCGTGTCGAGCTAGACAATGCTGCCACCTCACGGATACTGGTTAATCTTGCCGTAATTCTTATTTTATAAACAACGGTAAATTTGAATTTTTACTTACTTTTGTGTTAATATAAGTTCAATGGTGAATACTTTTCATATGATATTATTATCTTGTAAAAGTATATCTTTATTTTAATTTTTATTTCATAGTTGGCCTGAGAGCCAATCAGCGTCTCTACCCTAATCTGGGGTAAGGCTGCCCGGATGTAGAAACTTAAGCCCATATACTGTCCCAGGCGGAGATGAGGCGGCTTAAAAGTGCTGCCACCTCACGGAGTCTGGGTAACCGAGGCTAAGATATGCAAGGTTAATCTTCAAGGCCGCTGTTGTGCGAAGCACACACGAAAATAGTTCAGATATCACCAGCACCAGAATACACACACCAACTTCCAAGTTAGACCGCATTACACCCTAACAATAGTCCGCATCATATAAAAGCCACAACTATATATACAATAGCGAGGGTCCGAGTCAACCAGCCGTCGTTACGCCATCACAATTGTGATTACTTTATTTTATTTATTTACATTTTTTAATGGGTTTATCTCCGTGATCACGATCATCGCTGTTCAGTTGGATTACTCTCGTGGTGCTGCGTGCAAAGCGTAACACGGGTACAACGAGAGGGTTACGCGAGTGACCCGAGTAGGTCAATCGAAGTCTCTACCAGAGGGATGGAATTTAAACAGCTCGTTGTAACAACAAGATGTCGCCATCATTCGCCAGGTGGCAACTCCGAAGTGTTGAATAAAAAAGTGAAGTTTGACTTGATTTTAGTTGGCTCCACTCATTCATATAATATACGACGTGTATATTGCACCTAAAGTTGGTACAATAGTTGTGGGATTATTGCACCGATTATTGCATTACAGCATGGGAATGCACCTGCCGTCGTTGCTGGTGTCATGCAGATAACGGTGTTTAGATTCGGTGCATCTGAATTGTAGAACGTTTGACGAGTTGCTACATTTGTTTGAGCAACTAAGGCATAGTCAGTTTAATATGAGAGACACCTGAACTTAGAAGGCGGCAAAGAAAACGACGCTAAACATAGTCTCGTTTAACCGACTGTCGGCCGGCTGCGGATGCACGCCGAGAAGACAGTCTGGTTACTTAGTCGGCTTTTGTTTGTTTATCCGAGAGATATATACAATGCTGCCACCTCACCGACACTGGTTAATCCTGCCGTAATATATATATATATATATATATATATATATATATATATATATATATATATATATATATATATATATATAAGTCTAAAGGCAGCTTATGTCGACCAGTGCATAGAGAACCGGCTTATGTAGACCAGGCATATTGTTTTATTTAATACATTTTCGAAAGATGTAAAACTGGAACATTATTTCTAATATTAAAGTTTAACACATAGTGAAAGTTCATCAAAATATTTCAATAAATAAGGTATATGCAACAACATCGGTCTACATAAATCCGCGTATGCATAGATGCCGACTTCTGTAGACCGGAGCAACGCCAGAAGCTGCATACATTTATTTAGCCTTTTTTGCGGTAGACAGCCGAGTCTAGTAATCAGTAAAACACTGTTGCGAAACGTAAACTAAGTCGAATACCAATACCAGCAAACTTATGTTTTAACAGGGAATGTATCGATGCAACAAAGACAAAATGCAAGTTTTACTAATTTACATATAATAATATAGCCTTTTGCATCAGTATGAAGCGTATCATACACTGAACACGAAATTCCAACCCTTCATTCCGTATATAGCATAAGTATAGAGTTATAAGAACTTTGACCCGGTATACATAACCCGGCACACAATATACTCAAAAATATGCACGGCGCTGGAGAAAACATGCTGAAAATCACTTATGATGTTGTTCATTTAAAAATTAATTACGCACAGTACTTCACTGTCATATGAACTGTGGGCACAAGCAATGGTACTGATCAATTCAATTGTGTTAGTTGTGAACTAACACGTCGAATCTTTATGTAGACCAGTTTTGGTCTACATAAAACAGCGGTCTACATAAGCCGATCCTATATGCATAATCGGTCGACATCAGCTGCCTTTAGGAGTATATATATATATATATATATATATATATATATATATATATATATATATATATATATATATATATATGTGTGTGTATATATATATATATATATATATATATATATATATATATATACATATATATATATATATATATATATATATATATACACACATATATATATATATATATATATATATATATATATATATATATAATCAACTGAAAATGTGTATTTATATTTATTTTGTGTTAGTATACGTTTAATTTTAAATAGTTTTTATAATACAGCATTATTTGATAAAAAACGGTATCCTTATTTAATTTGTATGCTATCCGTGTGGGACTAGACAATGCTGTCATTTCACGGATACTGGTTAATTCTGTTGTAATTCTTAATTGATAAACAACTGTAAATTTGAATTTATACTTACTTTTGTATTAACATATGTTCAATGTTGAATTATTGTCATATGCTACCATTATCTTGTAAAAGTATATCGTTATTTTAATTTTTATTTCATAGTTAGCCTGAGAGCCATTTAGGGTAGACACGCTGATTGGCTCTAATGCTAACTATGAAATAAAGATTAACTTCAATTAAAAATTGACATCAACACCGCTACCTGGGAAGACACCGTAGCTGACCGCGCAACATGGAGAAGCACCCTAAAACAACACCTGAAGACAGGAGAAGAAAAGCTGATGAACGCAACGGCTGACAAGCGGGCACTCCGAAAGGAACGCAGCACCTCAGATAAACCAGAGACCACGTACAAATGTGATAGTCCAGTAGCCAAAGCCCTAAATTTTAGTGAACCTGGTTTTGTCGGATAAAGTTTTTTCCTCTGTTGATTCTGGTAGTCTGGGGCATGGTTAATCAGAATCAGTATGATGCCCGGTGATATATATTGGGCAACTCTAGATGTTAACCCTTTTCTATCGGATACACTCAAATTCTGAAAAAACGGAAACTCCCATATTTTCATGGTAAAACCTCATATCAAATGAACCCAGTTTGCTTTCTCTGATATTTATTAACATAATACTATGGTGCAGAATCAAATATGGATCAACACTGAATGAATTAACCCCTTTCTAGCCATTTAAAATTAGGGAAATGCCACGATTTCAGGCATGATTTTGCAGAAAATGGTCAAACAACAGTAGGATAAAGTTTTTTCTCTGTTGATTATTGTAGCCTGGGGCATGCTTAATCAGAATCAGGAGGGTGCCCGGTGATATCTATTGGGCAACTCTAGATATTAACCCCTTTATATTGGATACACTGAAAATCTGAAGAAACAAATAATTTATTCCATTTGTTAATGAAGAGTGTTTACCAGTGGCTTAAATATGTTTGTTAATCATGAATATTCCTGCTATTGAGTTTGTTAAGCCATTCTTTATGCCATACAGAGGGCAATTAACCATTTTTGGTAATTTTGTGGTACCCTGGGTGCTCGACTGGGTAATATCAGCTTAGCATATCGAACGTGAAGGTCAGCAATGCTAGGCTTGTCAGATGCTAGGCTTGTCAGATTAACAAAACAAACAATATATGGCACCACTGAGGTATCAACTTCCTGTTCAAAACACACATGTTTGCCTTTCCATTGTTTTAAGTTTTCAGTCAAGTAAAAGTATGTAAGAGCTTAGTTTTTGACTGCTTCGAAGGCGACAAACGTAAGTACATGCACTGTAGCACCACCAGAATGGTGCCTTTTAAATCTCAGATGCCATAGAGGCAGTTTTTACAGCAATTTATAATTAGATAAAGCCAACATCTCCAATGCTGCCATCTTTTTGCAGATCATCAAACTACTAATAACTGCATCATGGAAAATCCTGAGTAAATTCGATTCAATTATATTGCCACAAGCAGAATAACCTAAATTTCCTGAGCAAATAAGACACTGAAACCTCATACTAATTCTGCACAGGGAAACAGATTGACGATATAGCTTTATGAGGTACGGCCACAGTGTTGGCGGAATAATAGGAATCACGCTAAAGTCGAACGCACTGAAGATATGGGCGCTAAGCCGTCATATCTGCTGCAAGATAGAGTCTGACATGGGGGAGATGGAAGAGGAGGAGACAGGTGCCACCAGGGTTCAACTGTATCTCAAGGATACAAGCGGATGCGAAGGACAGGGCTAGACTCCGTCGCAAACTTGACTATTGCATAGTTCCTATGGATTCGAAGGAGCATCCAGAAGGCAGCATTGTGAGCATTGTTAGCGGGAAGCTAGCCCCAGCATATGTCAATGTAGAAAATGCTGGGATGATTGAAGAGACTATGTTGGAAGATTACGAGAAGACATGGCCGGAAGGATTCAACAGCACCATCTCCAAGAAAGTGGAGACAATGGCGGCATCATGCAAATGTGTAAAGATTGGTGACTCTAATGTCTACGATTTGAATGCAATCTACTCAAGGGTCATTGCATTGCTATCTAGTGACCGGATGTCGACGTGAATGATGTATTTTCTGATGAGCTTGCACCTGTCCCAACTGCAATGTTCATGAATGATGAAATGCGGATTTGTAAAGCTAAGTCAAAGCTCAAGAGGTCGCTCCAGATTGAAGTTTCGCGGAGGAATGTTGGTGATGCAGTTGCCACTGTCATAGATGGGTCAGCCCTAATATGGACTGTACATTGGCCAGCAGATGGTTCTGTTGCAGATTTCATCGTTAATGTCAAGAAACGGATAGCTTCATACCTGACCAACAGTGATGTCTACCTCATGTTTGACAGATACCATGAGTACAGCATCAAGTCCACTACGCGAGATGGCAGAGAGACCGGAATTACTAGGAAACATCATCTGCTACGGACAACAAAGTTGCCTGCACAGAAGGTTGTCTTGTCTTCTGTTGATAACAAGAAACAGCTGATCCGGATCCTATGTGAAGAGCTGACAGAAGACAGGCTTTTTCATCTGCGGAGTACGGGAGACCACAAGTTGGTTGTCACAGGGGAGGATCCTTGCCCCATTGAAGTCCAAAACGAAGAGAAAAGGATCCGGTACGATCTGGAAACATACCAGGAAGAGGCTGACATCATCATTGTCCAGCAAGCCTTGAAGTGTGTCGGAGAGGCCCAATCAATCTCAGTGATTTCAGACGATACTGATGTTTTTGTTTTGCTACTGCATCACTACCAAATGGCAGGACTGGAAGTGCCACTGACTATGGAATCCCCAAGCAAAGAAAGGGGGATACTGGACATCAAGTTGACACAGGCAAAGCATAAGGAAATTGTGACGAACCTTCTACCTGCGAATGTTATATCAGGATGCGACACAGTGGCATGTTACCTTGGCATTGGCAAAGGCAGAGTAATCAAACACCTGAAAGAAGGATGTGACTTAACAGCAATTGGCAATGTGGATGCACCCCTCCAGCAAGTGATAGATCAAGCCACTCGTTTTATTTCAGCGTGTTATGGCATGAAGGACAGCACAGACATGTCACACACTAGGCTTCTTGTATGGGGGAAAAAGAATGGCAAAGGCCATTCACCTTCTCCAAACTTGGCTTCTCTTCCACCAACGAGGGAGGCATTCATAGAAAATGTGAAGAGGGCCCATTTCCAGACAGTGTTGTGGCGTACTATCAATATTGACCCTACGCAGCTGAAACCAGAAGAATTTGGTTGGAAGATGGACACAGACAACAAATCACTGAGTCCGATCGATTTACCAGACGACACAAAAGACTACATTTTGGAAATGATCAGATGTGACTGCAAAGCTGAACCCCCCTGTAACACCAAGAGATGCAGTTGTAAGAATAAAGGCTTACCTTGCCCAATGTTTTGTGCATGTTTCAAGGTGGGCTGCTCTAGACCACAGTAGCCGCTGAACTAGCCATCATGCATCATTCAGATTGTCAGCGTTTTTCAATCTGTCAATCTGTCAATCTGACAGCAAGTTTCAGGACTAAGCTCTCCGTCAAGGATTTTTGCAGTAATTTAGGTTTGTTTTATACATAAAGTATTGAAGATAAACCATACTACATCCACAGAGAAGTTTCTGAGTGTTTCTGAGTGTTTGCCAGTAAGGTTAAAAACATATCACATAGACTCTTTCAAGGTGGAATTTTCCTACTGTTGATTGACCATTTTCTGCAAAACCATGCCTGAATCGTGGAATTTCCCAAATTGTAAATGGCTAGAAAAGGGTTAATTCATTCAGTGTTGATCCATATTTGATTCTGCACTATAGTATTATGTTAATAAATATCAGAGAAAGCAAACTGGGTTCATTTGATATTAGTTTTTACCTTGAAAATATGGGAGTTTCCGTTTTTTTCAGAATTTGAGTGTATCCGATAGAAAAGTGTTAATATCTAGAGTTGCCCAATAGATATCACCGGGCATCATCCTGATTCTGATTAACCATGCCCCAGGCGACCAGAATCAACAGAGAAAAAACTGTATCCGACAAAACCAGGTTCAACCCCACGACTCCTTGACTATGACCTTTGTGGCAGAGACTGCTACTCCCACATTGGACTTTATAGCCACACATTACACTGCTCCAACCGAGCAACCCGAGGACACGCAGCGGCGACAACCTCACCTCCCTGTTTTGGAATAGTGGTTTGGTCCAAATCGACTGTCGCTGCAATAGTCGTGCGTTAATAGCCGACTGTCGTTGCAATCACGGACTTCTATACACATAGTGTATGGAAGTCCGTGTTGCAATGTTATGCTAGAATATATCGCTGTACTGTATTCCAGACGAACTTATTCTTGCTGTTGTGCGACAAGTGGCACATTCACCCGGATGTGTCTAGCAGTGGCTCCGGTGTCGTCACGCTTCACCGCACACAAGTGACAAGTGCAGTGTGTGGAGAATAAACACCGTCACTAGACCGACCGTGTGTACGTATTACACAGCTCTAATAACATATATGTGCAAGAAAGACACGATTATGCATATAAAACTACATTCACATTTAGTTATCCGCTGAACCAGCGTTGTTAGTAGCAGTTGTGTCCAGGGCTTGGCAATAATCTAATGTAAATTTGAAGGGTTTCAGGACAAAACGCGATGAAAGCCAAATAAAACATTTCGTCCAAACAAGTATAAATATTTAGTTCAAAGTGACATATGACAAAATTCTTTGCCAAAAGGCGGGATTGGGAAGTCCTACACAGACACCACTATAACCTCTGCATATTACTACTCTATGAATTAGGCATACAATTGTGGTTCCAAAGTCTAAAAGTCTGTCCTCCAAATGCTTAGTTATGGGGCAGGCCATGGCCCTTATTCAAATACATGTAGGCAACATAACAACTTCAGATCATATATATATATATATATATATATATATATATATATATATATATATATATATATATATATATATATATATATATATATATATATATATATATATATATATATATATAGTTCCACCACTTTTTTAAACCGGATCGACGCCCCTGGCTTGTGCGTGTATGAGCGTGCATGTGTGTATGTACTCGTGCGTGTTCCTGTGTGTGTGTACCTGTGCAGGCTTACGATTGCTAGCACAAGAACATTCAGGGCGACGTGTTTTTTGGTGCTGTTTTACATCCCAATAAAAACGTCTACGACAATAAGGCTTTTGAACCTTGAACAGACATAAAATCATTCAATACACTTTAGAAGACAGTCTGAGACTAGATGACACCCGCTCATACAGTTAACTCAAAGAATAAAGGTAAACATAAGAACACATTATCCCGATTCAGAATGGTTGGAAAATACACCACGCGCAGAATAAATAACGAAAGTGACTAAGCGCAGCGTGACATTTACACAACCAATCGGTCGGTTGCCTTTTCAGGAAATCCCTCCGTTTCCCGAACACTGGGAAATTCCCTAGTTTCGCATCCCGTATAGATATCCGTTTGGCAACATCTGGCGCTAAAACCACGGCTGTTGCAGTGTATCTGTTTTTTACCCGTAGCGGTTTATGTGTTTTATATAACCATCTGATCGAGGTAAAGGGTTCACCCCACAGAGTTAAATCATTAATCTTTCCCCTATAGACTAGAGTGACAACCTGGCTCGCTGCACTGAGGCCGTGGAGGACCACTGGCGATAATTCACATAGCACGGCAGAAAGTGCCGTACTCACTGGCAGGATATATAGAATACAACTTTTGAGCAACGTAATAAATGTAAAAAAAGTCTGCTAAGACGAATTTTTTTAACTTGGATGTGTGTCGTTGTGCCCCTAGCCCTAGGCCATATAAGACAGCTGATGATTAATTTCTGGAGTAGACCAGCAGGGCCAGCTGTTGAATGTTTTGAGTTGGTTCACCGTGTTGGGGTAGGGATCTAAATATTGGTCACTGTGGTTCCTCGGCTATGTTAATAATGATTCAGTGGAATGGGTTGTAGCCTCCAGCTTATATAGTCATTAGGGGAAGGGTTGTGACCTGGAAATGAGTTTAACCTGAGGTCAATATCCCAGATGGCTACTCTGTCTCTGGCCAGTTCGGTGGTTGACAATGATGTGAACAACGTTAATCCATTTGGGCACATACTGGCTACAACAGTCATTGTGAACTAGCAAGTATGGTTATTTCCTGTGTAGCGTACAACTGTACCAACCGACAGAAAACAGGATCCAGAGTCTCTTTCCACATGTGAGAATCTCAGTTATACAATATATAGCTTAGGTTATAGTCTGCGAACATATTTATGTTCCACTGCTATTAATTTAGGAAATGAATAGTTTTAAGACAATTGATCAACAATAATACATGTTGGATGAATTATGTACCAAACCGATTTTTAATAATATTACAGTGCATAGTAGTAGTGTGAGTGACATATTTTATATTAATCTAATAGCCTAATTATAATATGGTACTATTTTATGACTACTAGTTATTGATAATCTGCAGATTTCCAGATGAAAAGAAAATACCAGAATGCCGAGCAAAGTGAAAGGGAAACTGTGGTCATTTTAAGGAAACCTGTTACCATGACATCCCTGCTGTTTTGTTGTAGTTTGTCTAATTTTATTTATTTATTGTTATTACTATTGACACTATCTTAGTAGTACAACTTTTCTACCTTGTCTAGTACTGTTGTTGCTAGTAATGTTGGCAGCTCTGTTTTGTTGTTGTTTTCCCTATTCTCTCATCCACTTTGCATGGTCTGTTTTTTAATCTGTAAAATTGTAATTAATTATATAGGTGTGGGTGTTCTCTCCAATGTCTTTGGAGGGTGAACTTCAGTTGGTTGATTTTTAAATGACTTTTTTTGTAAAACGCCACAACAATTGTGGATCTGGTAGAACAACAAATTAAATAGTACTAAGCTGTACTCACCCCTCACACAGCGAGACACTGTATACTAAGTATAAGCCTGTTGATTTGTTTCATACTGGCATATCAGAAGAGTCAACTGTTTGAACACATTGTACACAATTAAACAACACTGGCTAACAGATGTTAGTAAATAAAAAAC
>OZ024867.1:11761247-11781747 GCA_964017155.1 Oasisia sp. SBJ-2009 | reverse complement strand
GTTCGCTTCTGTACTTTAAACATGTGGTTACAGTGTCTTAGGCCAGCTAAGACATGTATATTTTTCATACAATCGCCTTTTCAATGATAGTAAACCATCCTGTGCAATAAGTGTAGGACACAAGTTGAGATCATGAACCATGCTGTAGCTCTGTAAGTATTGTTTATCAATAAATATTTGTCATTGAGATGGCGATTTGAAGAGTGAAACATTTATACATAAAACTCTTGATTATAAACAAATATCTATACAACTCTTTTCTTTACAACTCAAATGTTTTTTCTGAGCAATAATAATATTAGTTTTTCAACAGCAGACGCACAATGACCTCATTTCTTGAGAATGTGACTTGGACCTATCGGCCTTTTCGCTTCATTACTTTGACCTGTGGTTTTACCCTCTGAATTGAACGTTGATCCTCATCATCCATCCATGTGACGGAAAATATGTTGTTATAAGGGAATCGACTTTAACGATGGTTAGATTATGTGATGGGAAATATCAAACTTGATTCCGGGTTTCTGTAAATAAAACCAGCCAGTGACATGACGTCACACACTACCTGTGGTGTGTTCCTCTGACACTGGACCACCAAATTCCACTGCAGTCAACCGGCGCTTAAGTGCATTATGTCGATCTAGATAGAACAAACATGATATTGTGTTAACTATTATAAATAATAACTAGGTTAAGCTGAACAATAACATTAATAAACAGAAAAAGACGACCTAAGTAGACTTCTGAGTTGAATAGAGATGAATAAATATCACTTGAATAGTCTGTAAACAGATGCATATGAAATTCGCTTCTATATCTTAAACATGTGGTTACAGTGTCTTAGGCCAGCTAAGACATGAATATTTTTCATACAATCGCCTTTTCAATGAGAGTAAACCATCCTGTGCATTATTAGTGAAGAACACAAGTTGAGATCATGAACCATATTAGAGTTCTGTAAGTAAATATAGCTTATATATAAATATTGTTTATATATATATATATGTATGTGCATATATATATATATATATATATATATATATATATATATATATATATATATATATATATATATATATATATATATATATATATATATATATATGTACATATGTACAACATGTAACAGCTAATATACCCAACAATGTGAATGTGTAACGCCTTGCTACTTCAATATGATATTAACATTTGTATGCTTTTGATTTCTTACTGCTGGGGCTGGTCACATTTTGCATGCGTTTTATTTCTTACTGCTGGGGCTGGTCACGTAACAATGCAACTGTTGCACTTCTCTGGCGCTTATCTTCGTTCAAGCGCATAGTAAATCAAAATACCGCTAGTATTTGGTACCTTTTGCAATTGAACAGCTGCAATGCACTGTTAACATTATAATACAACTGCATACTATTACGATGTTAACTAGACTAAGATATGCGATCACTGCGAATACAAATGTGTTTTTGGAACGTACATGTTGATCCGTGGAACACTTCACCGTTATTATGAAAATGTTGTCAGTTTCCTAGATGTTGAAAGGGGGATTTTCACATTCACATGAAACATTGTTGTTATTAAAGGAACATGCAACCCAAAAAGTAAAAATTGCTTAAACCATTAAACAATGTTCATTGAATCATATCCCATATTTTTTTATTTTGTTCTGAAATGATTTGTTAACTTTTAAGGATAATTAGTGAACCTCCCTGGAGGCTGACATTTTGGACATTTCGGCTGTGGTCGTGTGACGTCACAGATCCACCACCGCTAGCGCCTCGGGTGGGCAAAACAAAACGAATTCTTCACGTACCCACTGAGTCTGAGATATATTCATCCATTTAATTAGTTACAGAGCGTTAGCTATAAAAAAAACGCCGTCCCTTATAATATAAACATTCATAAAGAATAGGATTAAGAATAATGATGCTCAAGTAGAGACTGCAACAAAGGAAATCGCGCAATCCATTTTGGACTTGGTTGGTTCGACGGAGCTTAATAACTTTTATTATCGCCCACTTTCATATGTAAACAAATCGTTTATCCAACTAATTATTCTAGTCGACCGTCGCGCAATGAATATTTTACTAATCATTGATTTTTATTATAATAAAGGAAATGCATTGAATGATATTCTAGTACCCCATATATAGTATTTGCATACATTAAGTTCGTCCCTTTAGCGAGACCCTTCTTCGCGTGCAACACCAACCCTTCGCTTCGGCCCCGAACTTTTCGTTCTGTGCACAAATTCAGTGGGGACAGTAGCTTCGTTCAACAGTCATCTTTCACCCAATCCCGGCAACCTGTGTTCCATATCAACGGTGACATGGTCCTGGCAAACCATTTTCCGGTTGAAATTGAATGTTTCCACTGTATGACTCGTACCTATATTGTGGAGCCATTTGATCGCCAACTTGCCCTTCGACGGCGGGCTTCGTAGAAAATTTATTGGCATTTGGACAAATCTCTTTCCTTTCACGGACTCTTCTCCTGCCTTCTTTTGACATCCGCATGCTTGATATTCAAGCATTTCATTATCACAAGACTCATAGAACAACTCGATTCATGTCGCTATGCTAGTGTTTACATATTACGCTACGCCTATATCGCTGAGGTGGTGGACCGCCTACGTCACACTCACGCATTCTCTCGCGTTAATCTTCGTGAGTTCCCCGTGAAATGGGCAACAATGGCAGCGCCCATGGTCAGTGAAAATGCACGTTTCAAGATTAATTTTATGATGTATAACATTCTTACAAAATTAAACAAAAAATACATGTGTTACAATATTCTATCATGAATGGTATGTGGGAATTGGGGGGATTTTAACGCATTTTCAATACTATGGTTGCATGTTCCTTTAAGGGGCGCGTTGGAGAAATAACGCACCAGTGCCGCATTATTTCATAGCACATGTGTTCCTACCAACGCCTTTGAACATTCTGCGAAATATAAATAGAATGACCTATCACGATAACAGTACCACGTTAAATATATGAGCACTTCAGAGACCCAATAATCTACCTTGCACTTCATCCGTTCTTGATCTCAGACTCTCCACATGAGTGGTCAAGGAGGCAATCTCTGTTTCCAGAGAGTTGGTCAGTGCAGGTAGGGCAGTCACAAAGCCTATGATGTCAGCCAACTGAAAAACATTACAGGTTTTCGTTTCTTATATTCGTATACACAACTATGCCTACATATGTGTACAATTGACACACACAAGTGTAATCCATATAAAATGTATAGGTATATGCTTAAAACACAAATATACCATCCGTCCTGCTATCCACACTAATTCATATCACTCATATAGGTATATACCTATAAAGGTTGCACAATTATTCAATCTTACTACTGTCGTACCGCTCCTTAGAGATTATTCATAGGCAACGGCAGAGTAACTTAATGGGGATAAGCAACGGCAGAGTAAGTTAAGGGGGATTAACTTTGATATAAGTAAATATAAATAAACACTCTTGTATAAAGTCTGATAGGCACACACTTTATTTTTACATAACACAATATATGTCACAAACTGCCCATGTGTAACAAAACTACTGATACAAATTAAGCCCCTGTTCGCCCTCTCAGTCTCTGGCACAAAAGCCACCTGTCTTCCCCCGGCCTGGCATTTATGCTCCTCCCCAAGGGTGGGAAACCTTTGTTTCATTCAGCATGACACATGACACACTGGGATGGTCCTACCACCAGCAGGAAACCTTTGCGGTTAGCCCTGTTTGTGTTACTCATGGGAAACAAACCCATGTGGCAGTCTTACCATACTACCGTGAAAATTGTTCTCGCTTCAGTTATGTTATTACACTTCTAGATAATTAAAAAACATATAAAATGAAACACACATTAATGTAATACCGAGTTTGAATACGGTGGAAAGTTTGTATCAATGTTGTCTTTGTCCTGTAGCAATACATAGAAATGTGTTACAATAATATTATATTAATATTTCGTATTGTCATTATTTTGTTATATTTACTGGATATGTCGGTTTATTATATGATTAATACAAGTGTTTCATTTATACTGGCAATACTTGTGGACTCTTCAGTTTTTCTAACTGATCCTGTCTTGTCATATCTGTGAACCATGAGCAGTGGGTAGGCACCTGCTGTTGTGTCAGTGACTGGTCCTGACGGACGCTGTCGAGTTTCTGCTTCCACAGAATTCTCTCACTTCGAAGAAACTGTTGGTCGTTCTGTTGGACTGGATCTGTTTCTATCTGTTGTGAACGATAATGACATCGAGCAGATGATTAAAATACCATCATTTTAAAATATATACTCACTTAGCTATATACATGTCATCACGAAAACAAATAGACGTGCAACTATATAACAAAAAGAAACCCATATTGAAGTGGACCAATCAATGCCATAGTAGTGTGATCAGCAGTTTGAATATAATCGATATTTGATCAATTACAAAGGCGTCTGTGCAATAAAGTGTTTACTTACTTTATATTGTGTAACTCCAAAAATGCTACAAATGTATACATGTTTGTCCATTAGAAAACAGACAAATAATTGAAATCCAAATACACTGTTCATATCTTTAAAAGGTGTAAAGTATAGGTGGAGTATGATATTGTTGTTATGCTATTCACCCGCTAATTGTTCTCATTACAATACATTTCAATAAAGTGTACCTGTTGAAGTTTCACAACAGCTTGCATGGCGCCAGCATTGGTTCTGAGCAGCGTGGGATCTCTAAGCAACGTCGTCATCGCCTTGATGTAGTCCATCAACTCAGTGCTTGTCAGCTTGAAACCGGCGGAGTTGAACATTCTCTCTCGAATTTCTTTGACCTGTATCATATAAAACACATCTAGCCACAACTGATCCTTGAATCAATCATATTACCTGTGCATACTCCTCTGTTGCACAGCGTTCTGTGTGTCACTCTTTAAAATGATTATTACTTATGTGGTATCCCCAGTGGTTGTCATTCATTCATCTGACGACAAATTAATGACAATAGTTTGTGTTATCAATGTCTTTGCTGGTAAAATGGTTGTCATCATCGCATATTATAACCCGAATATGCAATTATTCAAGAAAACTACAACACCAGCACGGAAGCAATTAATTTCGTACATTCAATTCCATGATTAATTTATTTTGATCAAATTACATATATATTATAATAACTGTTGCAAACCAGAATAAACTTTCATATACTATACCAGTTGTTTACCATGTCTGAAGTCAAGGCAAAAGCATATCGACAGATACATGGAATTACAAGAATGCACATGACATTTGAGAACAAAAACAAATCGGTACTTGCCTCCTCAAACGACTGCCGACTGGAGATGCAACCGGAGAACAACTGACTGTTGAGGACCAGCTGCACCAATGCGATGGTGTCGCCTCCTCCAGCCATCAACTCGCCTTCACCATGACTCGTGAACACTTTCGCTATCTCCCACGGATCACTGTCCCATTTGGACGTGTCCGAATGTGTCCAACATGGGACTGCGTGGGGAGTGACCTGGGAGAGGATCTCTTGTTTCCAGTTGCTGTGTCGTGTCGTGCATACTGAACACTCATTGCCCACCCTGGTGAATACACTCGTTGTGGTCATATAGTGTCATGTTTGCATGCAGTGCATGACACGTCAGAACAGGGTCAAACAGTGCTACTGTATTCGACTGTTCAATAGATAGTGTGACTTCATATATATAACAATTGACTGCATTTCTTTTGTAGTTGTAACCGTTATTGAATATGTACAACTGCTGTCACTATATGGGTATTATTCTTAAAACACAGGTGTTTACTCAAACTGCAGAAACAGGTAGCAACAGAGAGTTTGCGTAATCAGACTCTACATGATAAATAAAAACTGAAGTGAAATGTATTGTAAACAAACGGTGATTAAGCAGTAAGTAGTTGTAAATAAATGAACATGGTGTAAAATTGACTTTGCTCAAATACAAATAAAAAACTGAGCAAGTTGCTGGCAAACTTGTTACCAACGTTTGTTTGTTACACCAAGAAAAGCACAATGTCTTGTAACATGTACATACTGACAGTTGACATCACATGGCTGGCGTGGAAATTTCCGATGTAATGACCGATGATAATTCGTGATCTTGTCATTGCACAACTCGTATATGCCTTCCGCTGTACATATCAAGGCCAGACCCGCTTTCACCCAGTTGACGTATTCAACGTCCTGGAAACGATCTGGCCTAGCCATGCTTCTTACTGCTGCAACATATATTTATACCACACGTGCACCCTCATAACATTAGAACATTACGTTTGCGATATTATTTTGTCGTTTAACCAGTCAAACAATGTACATATTTTGAAATCGGAAATCCCAAAATGCTATATACATAAACTTGTACGCGTTCGTATAGGCACATTATATAAATATGGAATAGTAAGTTATTTCAAAAGTATTTGCTAATATATTTTAGTTAGTAACACATGAATGTTTATCAAATGGTGCCACAATACCATGCAAGTGTTCATGTTGATGTGTTTTCTTCGTACATTGTCACTGGGTTCTTGTTTCAGGAGCTGTGGTGTCCGACGCCTTGCCATGGCGCCGGCGGTGCACTCTGTCTCTCTTCCAGCCTACCCCATCTTGGCTGAAATAAAACATACCATTGCTGATTATGTCATTATGTAAGACACTACCTTTGAGAATATATGCATTCCTATTCACACAGTTTCATAAACCACATATCAGAAGAACGAAAATATAATCACAAATTTGAACTGCGTGTACTTCATATAACGTTGTAGTTCCATACAGTTTTAAAGAAAACAGCTATTCGTCACATCTATGTACGCTGCACTAATTTGGTTACTATTATAACATTTAAATGAAGAGTTTGTTCATGATTCATGTTAGAATGGGAGATTTACCGTTATTCGTAGACGGTTGTAAGTGAATTGGAAGATCTTCGTTAGTTCCTTGAGCAGTAGAGTTTATCTACATGACGTCAACCTAGGGACAGAAACAACTCGGTAACAGGCTTAGCATTCCCTTGATCTCTCATGGGGTGGGGTGTTTGTTTCACCCCTTCAATAAATTACACCAGTGGAAAGGGATATGCACATAGAAAAAGTTGGACTCTCCATAGCATAAGCTAAAGACGTCTCCTTGGCTATTTGTCATAGCTTTACACAGATACCTGACCAGTGTCCCCCCATCATTTGTGACTGGGTAGAAATATCACTGGACTTGTGGTGGACGGGTAAAAAATGAAGGAGCAAAACAAAGGTCTTCAAACATCATAGATATTGTCAGTTTTGCCTTGTAAATGGATTTCATATGTGTGTTTGTAGGTTATTTCAGGTCGTAAAGCATATCTCAACTGGCTTGTATGTGTATGAGTTAACATCCACATGTCCACCAAATAATGTGTGACCACAAAAACAATTTTATTGCATAAACCTTGCTATCTCAGAATGGCATTCTTTTAGTCTTGTTAAAGTCATCTGTCTATCTACTGTAATGTACCGTGTCATTTCCACACTCTTAGTTCTTCTCTCCAGCCCTTCCATAACCTCTTGAAACTGTCATAATTTGAGTTTCTTCTTTTGATCATCATATTTTATAATGGAGCAAGTTCAGATGTTCAACAATCCAACTGTTAGATGAAGAAGAACTGATTTTAAGTTATAGTACATTATAAATTCCGCACAGTGAACCATTATTAAATGTTATTAAAATATAGACTTATTCTCTTTAATTAAAAAATGGTTGCAGAAATGTTATGCAAATAGCCAGTTTCTTATTTTGTATACACCAAGTATCTGCACGATTGCTATTTTTCACATCAATTTGCGTAAAGCAGTGCAATGATCTTAAAACAACATTTCTGGTATCACCATAAACCTTTCACATTTGGAATCCAGAGCTGATGGCCACATGACGCTGCATAGTGACATGTCAGTATATATGAGCTATTAACTACCCTGACCCTACCTACGTTTTTCAGTCTGCTGAAACCTGGCATTTGCTAACAGAATTATGCCTGGGGGAAACATCCCTCCTGACATTCCTCCCAGAATCCCCGCTGCTGGTTTCCTACCAACACATGGCAGTGATTAGATAGGGGAGCAGACCGCATTCCCAACCTGGTGTAGTCAGGCCAGCTGTCCAGGGTGTGGATAAAGAACATTGCGGGCTGCACCCAAATACATTTACATTTACAGATCTTACTGGCATTGTTACATCTACACGTTGACTTTAGGCAGGAGTGGAGTTCTGTTGTTGCATTCAAGGTTGTTGTCTAAATATGGTTTGAAACACAATGACTTATGTCCACACCGAAACAATCTAATAATGTTTTTAAAGAGTCATTATACATAGGTTTATTATGTTTTTTGATCCATCATGCTGGTGGACTAACTGATCATAAAAAGACTAAGGTTCATTATTGTAACTGAAATAAAAAAAATCAAACATCTGGTCATATGTGTGAATGTAAAATAATAAACATAGTGATCGGTGTCTGTGCAAGGACACAGTGTCTGGAGTTATGCACTTTAACAGAGTACCAGGTTTGAATCTTGTTCTGTTTGTCCTATCTACAGTTGTCGCGTTCATTCAGCCATGTGTACGAGTAACTGGCTATAGATAGTGGTGGGTATTTGTGTATGAATATTCTTCGCGCATTAATTACAATGTGAATGGATGCCTCCCAGAGAAGTGGACATGATGTTCGATTGAACAAGTCTGCCATAGAGTAAAGTGTAAAAGGCTTAGAACAATCCTGAGGACTGGCTACTGCACAATATAAGAACTGAACCTGTTTTCTATTTTAGACTTTCTGTAGCATTATGCACTTGCAACAGGGCGTGTACTTTTCTTTATGTCATAACCCCAGTTTTTATGTCACCTTAACTCATAACGATGCTGTTTCCGTAGATTGTATCCAGCTATCCTTACCCATAAATCTCTGTACCCCAGCCTCCAGAAGCCACAAGTAGCCACTAGGGTTCCTCCCTTTATCACCCTTTCCTGGAAGTGATGTTTTTTCTCAGGGCAAACTCGGCCACTTGATGATCATTCATTTACTGCCACTGAAAAACTGGACCACAAAAATGCAGAAAATGGGCCACAAATTAGCTGTGTTATCTTTATGTGTGAGCAGTTGGAAGGATGTCTAAAATGCTTGTGGATAACTGGATATGTGTGATATCTTCTGTCTGTACGTGACATCTTCTGTCTGTACATAATATCTTCTGTCTGTTTTATTTTTTATCACTAGAAATTTGTCGAACTTTAATCATAGTGTTACAGTGGGGGTATAAATGAGAATCTGTTTGTATTTTCCACAACATTTCTATTCACAGCAGTTTCGGTCTGACAAATACGATTTAATTTCCAAACTGATTTCTGTTTTGATAACAGTTACCCATCAATTCAATCAGCACCATTTAATTACCAAATACATGCAGGTACCCAAGACTACCAATTCAGACATTTTTTCTCAAAGCACAATCTGCCGTTGTCATCAACCGTATTGCCCCTATTTAAAGATGTAGATCATTTGTGTATCCAGGATCCTGAATGGAGGAAATAATGATGCCATCCAAAAGCTAGGGTGTGTATTCAGGGTGTCTGATTGCGAGATATCAAGTGACTTGCCAGTCAGTCCCCTGGGTGTCTAGGTGTATGCCCAGCCCCAGTGGAGCTGATTAACTGCTGAGATCTCACTGCACAAGAGGGGCATAGGAAAAGGTTTTGTGAGAGAAATGCAGCAGGGTGACATGTACCTGATTATGATGTACCCCTGGTATGTCAGTCTGTTGATGAGTAGCATACGGAACTTGATCAGTTGTACATCAACATTTCTTCTCGCTTCGCTTCTCTCAGATACTGGACTGGACCTTTGCAGGGCGTTTAAAGTCCAACGAGAATTTGTGAGTCCACTACAGGTTACACATTTACCCCCTGTGTGGGGTCTTTTACTTCCCCTGGCTTTGACACCAAATAGAAGGGACCACCGGCTTTTAGTGTCTCTTCCGAAAGACGCAGGCAAATGTGGGGTGAACGAAATTGACAAAATTTCGAAATGGCGGTAGGTGGGATTTTTCTTTGATTGTAATGGAGAATGCACAATACTGCCCAAACTTCAGAATGAGGATTCAAACACTAGTTCTTTGACTGGGTCTAGTATTCTAACCACCACACTACTGCATTGACCCATATAGATACATTTTGTATATCTAGTACTAAAACTGCACATGAGCCAGCAGGGTTTAACTAGAACACTTTGTTTATGCATCTCTCTCTCTCTCTCTCTCTCTCTCTCTCTCTCTCTCTCTCTCTCTGCAGTGCTAGTTGGCACAGCTTACTGCCAGAGATAAATTGACTTTCCTCTGCCCAGGGGGTAGTGGACCCACCCTGCCTGCCATCTCAGTCACAATTTTACTGTGGCGTAACGTTATTACTCTGACAGCATCAGTAAATGAAGTGGTTTTCGGTGGTCGGTATTACTCGTGTAGTATAATATACACACGCTCACTCATATTCACACAGCCACGTAATCAATCACACGCACACATTCATGCGCTAGGACATACATATATTCAAGCCCAAACGCAAGCACACAAACACCTGCCTACACAAACTCCCATGCACGCACAAACACACGCACAAAAACGCGCGCGCGCGCGCACACACACAAACACACACACACACACATATATATATATATATATATATATATATATATATATATATATATATATATATATATATATATACACACACACACACACATATATATATATATATATATATATATATATATATATATATATATATATATATATATACACACGCACACACACACACACGCACACACGCACACACGCACACACGCACACACGCACACACACATAAACAGACAAACAAATACACGAAGTGAAACGCAAGCTGACAGAACTGATCAATTAATTCACACTGCTTTATAGCAATACATAATTAGGAACAGCCAAGGTCAGGGCCACTTGTTGATTGAGTTCAGCGGTGTCCGGCGGATCACAGTCGAACTAAGACAATTCTCTACGTGTAATGTGCTCAATTAAATCATATTCGGCCAACGCCCACTCCAGGCTGAAATGACAATGTCACCTGTCGGCACGGTCACGCCAATCCTAGGCCGTCAATCGAGTATACCAAAATGGACACAGGTTGCATATCGTGCATCGGTCACGATTGACGGTTATGTGTGTCCGGTTACTATGTTTACCGTCACATAAAGGCTGGTTACACGCTGACCCATTTACTGGATAGCTGTTACCTTGCTGACCATATGAACCTATCACATTGATGTGTGTGAGGAGCTACGTAAAGGTGTGTTTCTTATACAGACAGAGTGATATAAAATATAATCACAACAGCTCACTGCGATGTGGATATGTCTGGTTTCAAACAATAGCATCCCTAAAATGGGGTAAACACGCCTGATATCAAACGCAGAGGCCGCCTTTGATTGAGATACGCGAGTAACTCGAATAACCCGAGTACCAATCCAACATCCAAGATCAGTTTCTCACGTGACCCTTGTTGACACAGATATGCATAGTCTCGCTTAACCGACTGTCGTTCGGCTGCGGAACTACGCCGAGAAGACAGTCTGGCGACATTAACGGCTTTTGTTTGGGTAGCAGCCGTGATCTATACAATGCTGCCACCTCACGGACACTGCCGTAATATATATTTTTATAAACAACTGCAAATTTGTATTTCTATTTATTTTGTTTTAATATAAGTTTAATTTTTAATAGTTTTTATAATACAGCATTATTTGATCAAAAGGTTTCCTTATTTAATTTGTATGCTATCCGTGTCGAGCTAGACAATGCTGCCACCTCACGGATACTGGTTAATCTTGCCGTAATTCTTATTTTATAAACAACGGTAAATTTGAATTTTTACTTACTTTTGTGTTAATATAAGTTCAATGGTGAATACTTTTCATATGATATTATTATCTTGTAAAAGTATATCTTTATTTTAATTTTTATTTCATAGTTGGCCTGAGAGCCAATCAGCGTCTCTACCCTAATCTGGGGTAAGGCTGCCCGGATGTAGAAACTTAAGCCCATATACTGTCCCAGGCGGAGATGAGGCGGCTTAAAAGTGCTGCCACCTCACGGAGTCTGGGTAACCGAGGCTAAGATATGCAAGGTTAATCTTCAAGGCCGCTGTTGTGCGAAGCACACACGAAAATAGTTCAGATATCACCAGCACCAGAATACACACACCAACTTCCAAGTTAGACCGCATTACACCCTAACAATAGTCCGCATCATATAAAAGCCACAACTATATATACAATAGCGAGGGTCCGAGTCAACCAGCCGTCGTTACGCCATCACAATTGTGATTACTTTATTTTATTTATTTACATTTTTTAATGGGTTTATCTCCGTGATCACGATCATCGCTGTTCAGTTGGATTACTCTCGTGGTGCTGCGTGCAAAGCGTAACACGGGTACAACGAGAGGGTTACGCGAGTGACCCGAGTAGGTCAATCGAAGTCTCTACCAGAGGGATGGAATTTAAACAGCTCGTTGTAACAACAAGATGTCGCCATCATTCGCCAGGTGGCAACTCCGAAGTGTTGAATAAAAAAGTGAAGTTTGACTTGATTTTAGTTGGCTCCACTCATTCATATAATATACGACGTGTATATTGCACCTAAAGTTGGTACAATAGTTGTGGGATTATTGCACCGATTATTGCATTACAGCATGGGAATGCACCTGCCGTCGTTGCTGGTGTCATGCAGATAACGGTGTTTAGATTCGGTGCATCTGAATTGTAGAACGTTTGACGAGTTGCTACATTTGTTTGAGCAACTAAGGCATAGTCAGTTTAATATGAGAGACACCTGAACTTAGAAGGCGGCAAAGAAAACGACGCTAAACATAGTCTCGTTTAACCGACTGTCGGCCGGCTGCGGATGCACGCCGAGAAGACAGTCTGGTTACTTAGTCGGCTTTTGTTTGTTTATCCGAGAGATATATACAATGCTGCCACCTCACCGACACTGGTTAATCCTGCCGTAATATATATATATATATATATATATATATATATATATATATATATATATATATATATATATATATATATATATAAGTCTAAAGGCAGCTTATGTCGACCAGTGCATAGAGAACCGGCTTATGTAGACCAGGCATATTGTTTTATTTAATACATTTTCGAAAGATGTAAAACTGGAACATTATTTCTAATATTAAAGTTTAACACATAGTGAAAGTTCATCAAAATATTTCAATAAATAAGGTATATGCAACAACATCGGTCTACATAAATCCGCGTATGCATAGATGCCGACTTCTGTAGACCGGAGCAACGCCAGAAGCTGCATACATTTATTTAGCCTTTTTTGCGGTAGACAGCCGAGTCTAGTAATCAGTAAAACACTGTTGCGAAACGTAAACTAAGTCGAATACCAATACCAGCAAACTTATGTTTTAACAGGGAATGTATCGATGCAACAAAGACAAAATGCAAGTTTTACTAATTTACATATAATAATATAGCCTTTTGCATCAGTATGAAGCGTATCATACACTGAACACGAAATTCCAACCCTTCATTCCGTATATAGCATAAGTATAGAGTTATAAGAACTTTGACCCGGTATACATAACCCGGCACACAATATACTCAAAAATATGCACGGCGCTGGAGAAAACATGCTGAAAATCACTTATGATGTTGTTCATTTAAAAATTAATTACGCACAGTACTTCACTGTCATATGAACTGTGGGCACAAGCAATGGTACTGATCAATTCAATTGTGTTAGTTGTGAACTAACACGTCGAATCTTTATGTAGACCAGTTTTGGTCTACATAAAACAGCGGTCTACATAAGCCGATCCTATATGCATAATCGGTCGACATCAGCTGCCTTTAGGAGTATATATATATATATATATATATATATATATATATATATATATATATATATATATATATATATATGTGTGTGTATATATATATATATATATATATATATATATATATATATATACATATATATATATATATATATATATATATATACACACATATATATATATATATATATATATATATATATATATATATATATAATCAACTGAAAATGTGTATTTATATTTATTTTGTGTTAGTATACGTTTAATTTTAAATAGTTTTTATAATACAGCATTATTTGATAAAAAACGGTATCCTTATTTAATTTGTATGCTATCCGTGTGGGACTAGACAATGCTGTCATTTCACGGATACTGGTTAATTCTGTTGTAATTCTTAATTGATAAACAACTGTAAATTTGAATTTATACTTACTTTTGTATTAACATATGTTCAATGTTGAATTATTGTCATATGCTACCATTATCTTGTAAAAGTATATCGTTATTTTAATTTTTATTTCATAGTTAGCCTGAGAGCCATTTAGGGTAGACACGCTGATTGGCTCTAATGCTAACTATGAAATAAAGATTAACTTCAATTAAAAATTGACATCAACACCGCTACCTGGGAAGACACCGTAGCTGACCGCGCAACATGGAGAAGCACCCTAAAACAACACCTGAAGACAGGAGAAGAAAAGCTGATGAACGCAACGGCTGACAAGCGGGCACTCCGAAAGGAACGCAGCACCTCAGATAAACCAGAGACCACGTACAAATGTGATAGTCCAGTAGCCAAAGCCCTAAATTTTAGTGAACCTGGTTTTGTCGGATAAAGTTTTTTCCTCTGTTGATTCTGGTAGTCTGGGGCATGGTTAATCAGAATCAGTATGATGCCCGGTGATATATATTGGGCAACTCTAGATGTTAACCCTTTTCTATCGGATACACTCAAATTCTGAAAAAACGGAAACTCCCATATTTTCATGGTAAAACCTCATATCAAATGAACCCAGTTTGCTTTCTCTGATATTTATTAACATAATACTATGGTGCAGAATCAAATATGGATCAACACTGAATGAATTAACCCCTTTCTAGCCATTTAAAATTAGGGAAATGCCACGATTTCAGGCATGATTTTGCAGAAAATGGTCAAACAACAGTAGGATAAAGTTTTTTCTCTGTTGATTATTGTAGCCTGGGGCATGCTTAATCAGAATCAGGAGGGTGCCCGGTGATATCTATTGGGCAACTCTAGATATTAACCCCTTTATATTGGATACACTGAAAATCTGAAGAAACAAATAATTTATTCCATTTGTTAATGAAGAGTGTTTACCAGTGGCTTAAATATGTTTGTTAATCATGAATATTCCTGCTATTGAGTTTGTTAAGCCATTCTTTATGCCATACAGAGGGCAATTAACCATTTTTGGTAATTTTGTGGTACCCTGGGTGCTCGACTGGGTAATATCAGCTTAGCATATCGAACGTGAAGGTCAGCAATGCTAGGCTTGTCAGATGCTAGGCTTGTCAGATTAACAAAACAAACAATATATGGCACCACTGAGGTATCAACTTCCTGTTCAAAACACACATGTTTGCCTTTCCATTGTTTTAAGTTTTCAGTCAAGTAAAAGTATGTAAGAGCTTAGTTTTTGACTGCTTCGAAGGCGACAAACGTAAGTACATGCACTGTAGCACCACCAGAATGGTGCCTTTTAAATCTCAGATGCCATAGAGGCAGTTTTTACAGCAATTTATAATTAGATAAAGCCAACATCTCCAATGCTGCCATCTTTTTGCAGATCATCAAACTACTAATAACTGCATCATGGAAAATCCTGAGTAAATTCGATTCAATTATATTGCCACAAGCAGAATAACCTAAATTTCCTGAGCAAATAAGACACTGAAACCTCATACTAATTCTGCACAGGGAAACAGATTGACGATATAGCTTTATGAGGTACGGCCACAGTGTTGGCGGAATAATAGGAATCACGCTAAAGTCGAACGCACTGAAGATATGGGCGCTAAGCCGTCATATCTGCTGCAAGATAGAGTCTGACATGGGGGAGATGGAAGAGGAGGAGACAGGTGCCACCAGGGTTCAACTGTATCTCAAGGATACAAGCGGATGCGAAGGACAGGGCTAGACTCCGTCGCAAACTTGACTATTGCATAGTTCCTATGGATTCGAAGGAGCATCCAGAAGGCAGCATTGTGAGCATTGTTAGCGGGAAGCTAGCCCCAGCATATGTCAATGTAGAAAATGCTGGGATGATTGAAGAGACTATGTTGGAAGATTACGAGAAGACATGGCCGGAAGGATTCAACAGCACCATCTCCAAGAAAGTGGAGACAATGGCGGCATCATGCAAATGTGTAAAGATTGGTGACTCTAATGTCTACGATTTGAATGCAATCTACTCAAGGGTCATTGCATTGCTATCTAGTGGCCGGATGTCGACGTGAATGATGTATTTTCTGATGAGCTTGCACCTGTCCCAACTGCAATGTTCATGAATGATGAAATGCGGATTTGTAAAGCTAAGTCAAAGCTCAAGAGGTCGCTCCAGATTGAAGTTTCGCGGAGGAATGTTGGTGATGCAGTTGCCACTGTCATAGATGGGTCAGCCCTAATATGGACTGTACATTGGCCAGCAGATGGTTCTGTTGCAGATTTCATCGTTAATGTCAAGAAACGGATAGCTTCATACCTGACCAACAGTGATGTCTACCTCATGTTTGACAGATACCATGAGTACAGCATCAAGTCCACTACGCGAGATGGCAGAGAGACCGGAATTACTAGGAAACATCATCTGCTACGGACAACAAAGTTGCCTGCACAGAAGGTTGTCTTGTCTTCTGTTGATAACAAGAAACAGCTGATCCGGATCCTATGTGAAGAGCTGACAGAAGACAGGCTTTTTCATCTGCGGAGTACGGGAGACCACAAGTTGGTTGTCACAGGGGAGGATCCTTGCCCCATTGAAGTCCAAAACGAAGAGAAAAGGATCCGGTACGATCTGGAAACATACCAGGAAGAGGCTGACATCATCATTGTCCAGCAAGCCTTGAAGTGTGTCGGAGAGGCCCAATCAATCTCAGTGATTTCAGACGATACTGATGTTTTTGTTTTGCTACTGCATCACTACCAAATGGCAGGACTGGAAGTGCCACTGACTATGGAATCCCCAAGCAAAGAAAGGGGGATACTGGACATCAAGTTGACACAGGCAAAGCATAAGGAAATTGTGACGAACCTTCTACCTGCGAATGTTATATCAGGATGCGACACAGTGGCATGTTACCTTGGCATTGGCAAAGGCAGAGTAATCAAACACCTGAAAGAAGGATGTGACTTAACAGCAATTGGCAATGTGGATGCACCCCTCCAGCAAGTGATAGATCAAGCCACTCGTTTTATTTCAGCGTGTTATGGCATGAAGGACAGCACAGACATGTCACACACTAGGCTTCTTGTATGGGGGAAAAAGAATGGCAAAGGCCATTCACCTTCTCCAAACTTGGCTTCTCTTCCACCAACGAGGGAGGCATTCATAGAAAATGTGAAGAGGGCCCATTTCCAGACAGTGTTGTGGCGTACTATCAATATTGACCCTACGCAGCTGAAACCAGAAGAATTTGGTTGGAAGATGGACACAGACAACAAATCACTGAGTCCGATCGATTTACCAGACGACACAAAAGACTACATTTTGGAAATGATCAGATGTGACTGCAAAGCTGAACCCCCCTGTAACACCAAGAGATGCAGTTGTAAGAATAAAGGCTTACCTTGCCCAATGTTTTGTGCATGTTTCAAGGTGGGCTGCTCTAGACCACAGTAGCCGCTGAACTAGCCATCATGCATCATTCAGATTGTCAGCGTTTTTCAATCTGTCAATCTGTCAATCTGACAGCAAGTTTCAGGACTAAGCTCTCCGTCAAGGATTTTTGCAGTAATTTAGGTTTGTTTTATACATAAAGTATTGAAGATAAACCATACTACATCCACAGAGAAGTTTCTGAGTGTTTCTGAGTGTTTGCCAGTAAGGTTAAAAACATATCACATAGACTCTTTCAAGGTGGAATTTTCCTACTGTTGATTGACCATTTTCTGCAAAACCATGCCTGAATCGTGGAATTTCCCAAATTGTAAATGGCTAGAAAAGGGTTAATTCATTCAGTGTTGATCCATATTTGATTCTGCACTATAGTATTATGTTAATAAATATCAGAGAAAGCAAACTGGGTTCATTTGATATTAGTTTTTACCTTGAAAATATGGGAGTTTCCGTTTTTTTCAGAATTTGAGTGTATCCGATAGAAAAGTGTTAATATCTAGAGTTGCCCAATAGATATCACCGGGCATCATCCTGATTCTGATTAACCATGCCCCAGGCGACCAGAATCAACAGAGAAAAAACTGTATCCGACAAAACCAGGTTCAACCCCACGACTCCTTGACTATGACCTTTGTGGCAGAGACTGCTACTCCCACATTGGACTTTATAGCCACACATTACACTGCTCCAACCGAGCAACCCGAGGACACGCAGCGGCGACAACCTCACCTCCCTGTTTTGGAATAGTGGTTTGGTCCAAATCGACTGTCGCTGCAATAGTCGTGCGTTAATAGCCGACTGTCGTTGCAATCACGGACTTCTATACACATAGTGTATGGAAGTCCGTGTTGCAATGTTATGCTAGAATATATCGCTGTACTGTATTCCAGACGAACTTATTCTTGCTGTTGTGCGACAAGTGGCACATTCACCCGGATGTGTCTAGCAGTGGCTCCGGTGTCGTCACGCTTCACCGCACACAAGTGACAAGTGCAGTGTGTGGAGAATAAACACCGTCACTAGACCGACCGTGTGTACGTATTACACAGCTCTAATAACATATATGTGCAAGAAAGACACGATTATGCATATAAAACTACATTCACATTTAGTTATCCGCTGAACCAGCGTTGTTAGTAGCAGTTGTGTCCAGGGCTTGGCAATAATCTAATGTAAATTTGAAGGGTTTCAGGACAAAACGCGATGAAAGCCAAATAAAACATTTCGTCCAAACAAGTATAAATATTTAGTTCAAAGTGACATATGACAAAATTCTTTGCCAAAAGGCGGGATTGGGAAGTCCTACACAGACACCACTATAACCTCTGCATATTACTACTCTATGAATTAGGCATACAATTGTGGTTCCAAAGTCTAAAAGTCTGTCCTCCAAATGCTTAGTTATGGGGCAGGCCATGGCCCTTATTCAAATACATGTAGGCAACATAACAACTTCAGATCATATATATATATATATATATATATATATATATATATATATATATATATATATATATATATATATATATATATATATATATATATATATATATATATATATATAGTTCCACCACTTTTTTAAACCGGATCGACGCCCCTGGCTTGTGCGTGTATGAGCGTGCATGTGTGTATGTACTCGTGCGTGTTCCTGTGTGTGTGTACCTGTGCAGGCTTACGATTGCTAGCACAAGAACATTCAGGGCGACGTGTTTTTTGGTGCTGTTTTACATCCCAATAAAAACGTCTACGACAATAAGGCTTTTGAACCTTGAACAGACATAAAATCATTCAATACACTTTAGAAGACAGTCTGAGACTAGATGACACCCGCTCATACAGTTAACTCAAAGAATAAAGGTAAACATAAGAACACATTATCCCGATTCAGAATGGTTGGAAAATACACCACGCGCAGAATAAATAACGAAAGTGACTAAGCGCAGCGTGACATTTACACAACCAATCGGTCGGTTGCCTTTTCAGGAAATCCCTCCGTTTCCCGAACACTGGGAAATTCCCTAGTTTCGCATCCCGTATAGATATCCGTTTGGCAACATCTGGCGCTAAAACCACGGCTGTTGCAGTGTATCTGTTTTTTACCCGTAGCGGTTTATGTGTTTTATATAACCATCTGATCGAGGTAAAGGGTTCACCCCACAGAGTTAAATCATTAATCTTTCCCCTATAGACTAGAGTGACAACCTGGCTCGCTGCACTGAGGCCGTGGAGGACCACTGGCGATAATTCACATAGCACGGCAGAAAGTGCCGTACTCACTGGCAGGATATATAGAATACAACTTTTGAGCAACGTAATAAATGTAAAAAAAGTCTGCTAAGACGAATTTTTTTAACTTGGATGTGTGTCGTTGTGCCCCTAGCCCTAGGCCATATAAGACAGCTGATGATTAATTTCTGGAGTAGACCAGCAGGGCCAGCTGTTGAATGTTTTGAGTTGGTTCACCGTGTTGGGGTAGGGATCTAAATATTGGTCACTGTGGTTCCTCGGCTATGTTAATAATGATTCAGTGGAATGGGTTGTAGCCTCCAGCTTATATAGTCATTAGGGGAAGGGTTGTGACCTGGAAATGAGTTTAACCTGAGGTCAATATCCCAGATGGCTACTCTGTCTCTGGCCAGTTCGGTGGTTGACAATGATGTGAACAACGTTAATCCATTTGGGCACATACTGGCTACAACAGTCATTGTGAACTA
>OZ024867.1:11723747-11756247 GCA_964017155.1 Oasisia sp. SBJ-2009 | reverse complement strand
ACTTTCTGGTATTCGTTATTATATTGTTCTCATTAAACTAGGGTTACTTAAATGTTTGATGCCCATCTACATCCTAGGGTTGACACTCATACATATTACACACACGCACTAATGCGCACGCACACACACCCACACCCACCCACCCACACCCACCCACCCACCCACCCACCCACCCACCCACCCACCCACACACACACACACACACACACACACACACACACACACACACACACACACACACACACACACATTATTATTATTATTATTATGATTATTCACTCGTTCTGTCGAGTGAATAAGTGAGCTTGTTTGAGCAAGCGTTCGTGAGTTCGTGGATACATAGCCTACCATCTAAATTGCCGAATGACGACGGATAATAACGAAATTTGCTTATTTGTTATTACATTTGCTGTGACACGTACAGTACGACACACATGTAACATATGACAGTAGTAGCACTTTGCCAGAAGGCTGGCTGCTGCCTCTTTGACTTGTGACCGTAGTTCTGCCCACCCCGTTCTTTTCACATCATGAGAAATCATTACTGGTAAAGACCACACCCACGCGGGAGTATTCGAGCTCTGGTTAATGAATACCGGAAAACACGAAACAGCTACAACTGCCAAAACACAAACAAATAAGCTTGAGAACGCTCCCCGCTCTGCTTCTAGCCACTCTCCAGTTCCGCAGACCCGCGGGGGTGTCACAATCGCAGGCGAGGGGGGTCACTATCACATTTTCTCTCTTTAACACGTTACCCCCAGAACGAACTCAGATTGTCTTTAAAGATCACACCAAACAGTTTGCATCTAGCAAATCACAAATAACATATCTCATTGATCAAACATTACAGCTTCTCTAAGATCGTCTAATGTATACGTAAATGGACCACGCCGTAAAATCATCAAATTTACACTAACAAACGGTTCACAGCAAAAATATCACTACAACTTCTGGCCTTCTGCGGTACGAGGAATATAGACGGCTACTTCACTTTCATTACACACAAATGGAATGCTCACTTAGCTACCCAAGAAATATCCATTATGTCACAACTGTTTGAATTCAGCAACGACTGTCCTTCGTTACGAACTTTTCAGAACGCTTTCTAAATCAATATTGCATGAACAGTTTCTCGAGGCGCTTCTCGAGACTTAGAACAAACACAGTGCACATTCATAAGGTAACACATACGTCTCAAAATAAATACGTTTACGAATAAACACTTGTATTTACACTAGTAACTGTAAAGATCGATATAATTATTTATAATCAACACACAGAACATATAACCCTGTCTGCATTTTTTTTGGTTGCGCGTGCCAACACATGGTTACTAAATAAGATATTGTAAAGGGTATCCTGCCCTTTGTATCTCTGTTCGTATATCGTTCAAACTATTCAAATTAAGCGCACGCACATGCTGTAGTTTAAGAAGGCATTACTATGTGATGTGACTAGAACTCAGTGGCACCCGAAGAGGTCCGGAAGTGTCCGACGACTCTTCGACATTCTGCCGCTAACAGACGTGTCGCTCGCGTCCGATCGCGTCTTCTCTTTCGCGTCGGCGGCATTGTTTTTGGCACTACAGTTCTGCGATACAGTTTTGCACATTTCAACTCTGCCTGTTCGAGAGTCCATCGGCGGCGCAAACGTTTTCGCTGTAGTTAGGTGGAGCTCACAAGTCAGATATATGTTTGTATGCGAGCTTAAAAGTAAGCCAACTCTTTATGTATAACTAGCACAAAATAATTCCAATACACTAGTACACAATGTCATCACCGTTATAACAAACACATAGATTGACAGCAAAGGTGGGGGAACCGACCACACCAGGCCACTTCTGTAATAGAATGGCTCCCCCCACCCCAAAGGATATGTGTCACAAAGGAAAGTTACGTAACTTTAGTCACAAGTTCACCAACTAAGCCTCATAACTACAGGTGTAGAAAAAGTTGCTAACGGCGTTTGCATACGGCCGAACAAACCCGTAAGTGGCATGCGTGTCAAAAAACAAATAACATTAGGCTAAAAAGTATACATGGGCACCCGTACAGGCTATCAAAGCTACATGAAATGCCCCGCCTAAGCAGAAAACGGTCGTGCGCTACATAAAACCCACACACACTAAAGCGATATAGTTGCAACCCAAGTGCGAAGATGAAATGCCACCTAGAAGGCAAGAGGCCCAGTTAATGCAAACAGCGAATGTGAACCTTAAGCATAACACGTGATGATTAAAAAGCGCACAACCTGATAATTTGCAACAAATGAAATCTAGACCATGTTAATTGTTATAAGATTATATACCGACATATGTCAGTAACGCAACAGCGACACGTTGTAGGTTGCCACTACCAACTAAGTACATGTAAAGAGCAAGGTGTGTTACATGGAATGCCCCACCTAAGTAGAAAACATCCTGATAACCTAGCGAAGGACACCTTCAGCGATGAATAGCACCAGAGAAATGATGACGTCTAGAATGAGTAATACACTTCTGTATGTGACAGGGAATGTCCCACCTAAGCAGAAAACATTCAGTGCACATGTTAGATGGGTTTTGGTTACATGCAATGCCCCACCTAAGTAGAAAGCATCTGGATAACCTAGCGGAGGACACCTTCAGCGATGAATAGCACCGGTGAAATGATGACGTCTAGAATGAGTAATACACTGCTGAATGTGACAGGGAATGCCCCACCTAAGCAGAACACATTCAGTCACATGTTAGATGATTTTGGTATGTAACAAGTGGATGTATATAAGCACTGGTGTTCCAAATGCCCCACCTAAGTGGAAAACACAAGTGTTCGGATCTGCCGTCCGCAGTGTCATGGTCCGAGCTATCCAACGAGTCCGAGGTGTCCAACGAGTCCGAGGTATCCAACGAGTCCGAGCTGTCCAACGAGTCCGAGCTGTCCAACGAGTCCGAGGTGTCCAACGAGTCCGAGGTATCCAACGAGTCCGAGCTGTCCAACGAGTCCGAGCTATCCAACGAGTCCGAGCTATCCAACGAGTCCTAGGTGTCCAACGAGTCCGAGTTGTCCAACGAGTCGGAGCGATCCAACGAGTCCCAGCTATCCAACGAGTCCGAGCTGTCCAACGAGTCCGAGCTGTCAGACGAGTCATCTGTCAGTCTCGCAGGTATCCGAGTTGACCTCGTGAAGCATCGACGTGTAGATGGAGGGCCACATTACCTCCCAGGTTTAACCTTAGGTATTGCAGAAATACGAAAACACAGCAGCGCAGTATTTCGTTCACACAAAAGAAATATGAATATACAGGCACCATGCCGTGATGTCAGCCTGTGACAGGTAGCACACATATGTTTGTGGCCATGCCATAATAACCTGAGACAAGAAAGTGGCAAAGTGAATCCAATACACTGTATTAACCTCAGGTAATTGAAGTGTGCAGCAATAGCGCACCTAGGAAAGTTAGAAAACATAGTAACGTAAGGAGGTCAATACAGCAATGTAACGCGACCAACTATCATATGCCAAAATGTGTTATACAGCAACACCTGGTTCCATATAACAAGATGACATGTACACAAGGAACCCTATTTGTGTGGGACATCATCAAGCCTGTTACATAATAGAAGGTGAGAACGTGGATGTGGAGACTCATCCTCACCGCCCTGGTCCAACAGCAGTGGATGTCCAAAAGGAAAACCTGTTGATGAAATCAGGCTCGAAAGAATAAACAACATCACCCTGGGCCGACCACAAAGCACGCCCGACAGTAAATGTGTGGTCTATAACAGCCTGCTGAATGCATACCGGCACGAACGCATATATGGGAGTGGAACAAACGACATCTCCCTGGGCCGACCACAGTCAACCGAAACAATGTATGTGTGGTCTCCAACAGGGTGGTCATGCATACAGGCACAAACACATATATGGGAGCGGCACAAACATCATCTTCTTGCGGCGACCACAGTCAACCCAAACAAGATATATGTGGTCACCAACAGGGTGTTCAAGCATACCGGCATGAGCGCATATATGGGTGTGGAACATAACATCATCGTCACACTGGGCTGACCACAAAGCACGCCCAACAATACATGCGTGGTCAACAGCATGTGCCATTCAAATGGAGAGGCATTAATGTAATCATGCAGGTAGCATGTATGGGTGTGGATCACGTCCACATCAACCTGTGCAACAATCGACATTTTGTCCGAAACATGTCCGGTTTAAAACTGAATAATGTGGGTCTGGAAATAAATCCTCATCATGGATCGACCATCTGCAGACCCAGTAAACATGTGCAGGTGTAGTGCTAGTAAAGAAAGCAAAGAATAGAACACACATTATTGAAGTATGTAGACTTGCTAACCAAGTGTAGAGCTACATGGGTACATGGTCCGTAACAAATTGTGATGGTGAAGTATTACCTCCATTACAATTTTGTAACAAATAAACATTAACTCCATGTCATATATCGATCAGATCGGCCGGCAGCCAGGTAGGCTAGTACGAAATCCTGAAAGTAATAAATAATATGTGCAGTTGGTAGGCACCCTAATCAAACCAAGGCCTCAGGATATCACCTATTAAAAAGGAGTAAGTATCAAAACACAACGCAAAATCTACTTAACGACTTGACACGGCAAATACAGCTGGTGCCTAGAAGATGGAGTGAATTTGCCAACACGGTTGTGTGAGGAGTATATAATAACATCTCGACGCAGAGACCTGTAATACATGGTCAAACCAAGTTCATTCAACTGCACGCCCTCTGCCAAAAGATATTGTTGCCAGTTTTCCAGGAGACCCTGGTGACGGAGGAATTGATTGGGGCGTGTGTACCGAGGACCGGCTACATAAATTCTCTTTTTTCAACGAAGTATTGTAAGATACAACACTGTAATTAAAGTCAACGGGTCAGTGATACCTGCCAGTCGACAACCTGCGGAAAATTCCAACATTACCACCTGTGTGACATGATAAAAGGATATCAATAGACGCGCCGCAGCCCTCTACAAAACGTGAAACCCGGCGACAACTCATCCGTCCCAATATCACGGAAGCCAACATGAGGGCTCATGCAGCCAAACAAAAGCGTCTTCTGTTCCAAGTGGGCAGTTGTCATTCCTCCCTGCCATGTAAGGGAGATAACATGACCACCGGGACACAGTGCGAAATTGCGGGTGTCCTCCCGGTTCATAAACTGTAATCTCCGGAAAAAAACCTGTGTCCGTAAAACACAATGGTGACAGGGTAACATGCGGTGTTCATGATGACTGATCAGACACAAGCATAACATCGTATATTGTGGCATAGGAGCCTGATCGGGCTATATAGCGTCTAAAAATATTGACGTTGGCCCCTTTGGACAAGTTTGTGTAGTAGCAAACGATAAGTGGTCACCGATGGCAACGAAACAACGTTATTGCATAATCGCCAGGTGGCGATACGTGTAAAAAAAGGGGGGCGTAAAATGTACTAGTAGATCCGCTGAATGGCTGTACGGAATCAAAGAGATCGTAGCGGGAGTCTTAAACACCCATACCGTCGTGGACTGGTGCAATTGAAGTTAACACACCTGTAAATATAACGTTATGGCACACAAGGCAAAAGGAACATGCAGGCACTCCAGCAAACAACGATTTGAAATGTTTGAAAAGTACTCGGTCATGAAGACATGAACGATAACGTGTAATACTAACAGCGTTGCAAAGAACGAGACGAGATAAAACTGAAACTGAAAGTGCGGTAGTAAGTAGGTGGAATCGAAGAAATTACGTTAATAACACCACAATGAAGCCGTAATGGCAATCAAGTACGCTGACGTGGCCTGGAAGAGGCACAGCCCAAACGGCAAATGCATTACACGGCCATAACAAGGCACAGCCCGAATGGCGAAACAATTACACAGCCTGTAAACAGGCACACACAGAAGGGCATAAAATATCCAATTACACGGCCTTAAAAAAGGCACAGCCAAAATGGCCGAGAAGTGACAATTACACGGCCTTAAAAAAGGCACAGCCATAATGCCATAAAATATCCAATTACACGGCCTTAAAAAGGCACAGCCATAGTGGCATAACATTTCCAATTACACGGCCTTAAAAAAGGCACAGCCGTAATGGCAGAAAATGTCGAATTACACTGCCTTAAAAAGGCACAGCCACAATGGCATAAAATATGCAATTACACCGCCTTAAATTTGGCACCGCCATAATGGCATAAAATACCAAATTACACGGCCTTAAAAAGGCACAGCCATAAGGGCATAAAATATCCAATTACACGGCCTTAAAAAGGCACAGCCAGAATGGCATAAAATATCCAATTACACGGCCTTAAAAAGGCACAGCCAGAATGGCATAAACTATCCAATTACACGGCCTTAAAAAGGCACAGCCAGAATGGCATAAAATATCCAATTACACTGCCTTAAAAAGGCACAGCCAGAATGGCATAAAATATCCAATTACACGGCCTTAAAAAGGCACAGCCAGAATGGCATAAAATATCCAATTACACGGCCTTAAAAAAGGCACAGCCAGAATGGCATAAAATATCCAATTACACGGCCTTAAAAAGGCACAGCCAGAATGGCATAAAATATCCTATTACACGGCCTTAAAAAGGCACAGCCAGAATGGCATACAATATCCAATTACACGGCCTTAAAAAGGCACAGCCAGAATGGCATAAAATATCCAATTACACGGCCTTAAAAAGGCACAGCCAGAATGGCATAAAATATCCAATTACACGGCCTTAAAAAGGCACAGCCATAATGGCATAAAATATCCAATTACACGGCCTTTAAAAGGCACAGCCAGAATGGCATAAAATATCAAATTACACGGCCTGAAAAAGGCACATCCATAATGGGAACAACTTACAATGACATGACCTGAAACAGGCACAGCCATAATGGCAGAAAATGTACAATGACACGGCCTGAAAAAGGCACAGCTGAAATGGCAAAGTGACAATTACAAGTCCTTAACTGACAAAGACACATTGCTGTGAAAAAATCACCGCCATAATGGCAGGAAAGTTACATTTGCAAGTCATGGAAAAATCACAGCCTTACAAGCAGATAATATACAAAGACAGGTGCACGAACAAGGCACAATGTAAACCAGCGAAGCAGGTAACGGTCTGGAAAATGCAACGCCAGTAAGTAACAGTCCCCACAGGATACACCGGGAGGATACAAAGCAAGTAGCAAAGCAATGATTACATGAGGTATGATTATACATGGAAAAAAATTTGGCACAGTGTCTATTGCACTGTGCAAATGCGTTATGTAATATATTTGAACTAATTATAAGTAAACATAAAAACAATGGAACATCATTTACCCTTTTTTTAAATTGGTATTGTATGTATAATGTAGTAGTAATTGTAGTATGGGTAGTTGTTGTTGAAATAAATTTAATTCAAATTCAATTTAATTAAAGCAGCGCCCACGTGTCGAAGAACAGTAAAGGAGCTACTAGTTATTTTCTGTAGCAAGAACGATCCCGCGAACACTGTGGAAAGATTTCTGATTTCCTCCGTCGTTTAAATGGACCCCGTCTAAAAAATACTGCTGCCAGTTCGACAACACCCGTCACCCGTGATAGGACCAAAATTGTACTTATGTCATGTGATGTGGTGGCGACGAACATGTATGTATTTAAGATATAGGAAGACACGGGTATTAAACTCATCATCGAGGCGATAGAGAGAAATGTCAGAATCGCGGTAAAACATATGGGAAATAACCACTGCCACCAGTGAGATATGACGGGGAAAGTATCACTTTATCGCCCACGTCAACAATATAGAATACAGGGAGGGGTAGTCAATAAGTGGTGCCAAAGTCAATAAAAACGACATCCCGACTGGCACTTATAATATCCCGGGTTAGGGAGTATAGCCAAAGCCCCGTTAACTCCCCTCTCAAAAGAAAGATAGCTTGATATCGCTCATCCAGAGCGAGGTTCATGGACCGATGCGACGGTCGAAGACGCCCGAGGCGAACAAAGGATTAACGCACAACAGCGATGTTAATCATCGCCATTAGTGCGATTCGCACGGGCAGTGACAACATAAACGGTCAACAAATTTGCGACGACATAGTACTGAACAACAGAATGATAAATGTCGCAATAAACGGAACCTATATACATATATATATATATATATATATATATATATATATATATATATATATATATATACACATATATATATATATATATATATATATATATATATATATATATATATATATATATATATATATATATATATATATATATATATATATATATATATATATATATATATATATAATCAACTGAAAATGTGTATTTATATTTATTTTGTGTTAGTATACGTTTAATTTTAAATAGTTTTTATAATACAGCATTATTTGATAAAAACGGTATCCTTATTTAATTTGTATGCTATCCGTGTGGGACTAGACAATGCTGTCATTTCACGGATACTGGTTAATTCTGTTGTAATTCTTAATTGATAAACAACTGTAAATTTGAATTTATACTTACTTTTGTATTAACATATGTTCAATGTTGAATTATTTTCATATGCTACCATTATCTTGTAAAAGTATATCGTTATTTTAATTTTTATTTCATAGTTAGCCTGAGAGCCATTTAGGGTAGACACGCTGATTGGCTCTAATGCTAACTATGAAATAAAGATTAACTTCAATTAAAAATTGACATCAACACCGCTACCTGGGAAGACACCGCAGCTGACCGCGCAACATAGAGAAGCACCCTAAAACAACACCTGAAGACAGGAGAAGAAAAGCTGATGAACGCAACGGCTGACAAGCGGGCACTCCGAAAGGAACGCAGCACCTCAGATAAACCAGAGACCACGTACAAATGTGATAGTCCAGTAGCCAAAGCCCTAAATTTTAGTGAACCTGGTTTTGTCGGATAAAGTTTTTTCCTCTGTTGATTCTGGTAGTCTGGGGCATGGTTAATCAGAATCAGTATGATGCCCGGTGATATATATTGGGCAACTCTAGATGTTAACCCTTTTCTATCGGATACACTCAAATTCTGAAAAAACGGAAACTCCCATATTTTCATGCTAAAACCTCATATCAAATGAACCCAGTTTGCTTTCTCTGATATTTATTAACATAATACTATGGTGCAGAATCAAATATGGATCAACACTGAATGAATTAACCCCTTTCTAGCCATTTAAAATTAGGGAAATGCCACGATTTCAGGCATGATTTTGCAGAAAATGGTCAAACAACAGTAGGATAAAGTTTTTTCTCTGTTGATTTTTGTAGCCTGGGACATGCTTAATCAGAATCAGGAGGGTGCCTGGTGATATATATTGGACAACTCTAGATATTAACCCCTTTATATTGGATACACTGAAAATCTGAAGAAACAAATAATTTATTCCATTTGTTAATGAAGAGTGTTTACCAGTGGCTTAAATATGTTTGTTAATCATGAATATTCCTGCTATTGAGTTTGTTAAGCCATTCTTTATGCCATACAGAGGGCAATTAACCATTTTTGGTAATTTTGTGGTACCCTGGGTGCTCGCCTGGGTAATATCAGCTTAGCATATCGAACGTGAAGGTCAGCAATGCTAGGCTTGTCAGATGCTAGGCTTGTCAGATTAACAAAACAAACAATATATGGCACCACTGAGGTATCAACTTCCTGTTAAAAACACACATGTTTGCCTTTCCATTGTTTTAAGTTTTCAGTCAAGTAAAAGTATGTAAGAGCTTAGTTTTTGACTGCTTCGAAGGCGACAAACGTAAGTACATGCACTGTAGCACCACCAGAATGGTGCCTTTTAAATCTCAGATGCCATAGAGGCAGTTTTTACAGCAATTTATAATTAGATAAAGCCAACATCTCCAATGCTGCCATCTTTTTGCAGATCATCAAACTACTAATAACTGCATCATGGAAAATCCTGAGTAAATTCGATTCAATTATATTGCCACAAGCAGAATAACCTAAATTTCCTGAGCAAATAAGACACTGAAACCTCATACTAATTCTGCACAGGGAAACAGATTGACGATATAGCTTTATGAGGTACGGCCACAGTGTTGGCGGAATAATAGGAATCACGCTAAAGTCGAACGCAGTGAAGATATGGGCGCTAAGCCGTCATATCTGCTGCAAGATAGAGTCTGACATGGGGGAGATGGAAGAGGAGGAGACAGGTGCCACCAGGGTTCAACTGTATCTCAAGGATACAAGCGGATGCGAAGGACAGGGCTAGACTCCGTCGCAAACTTGACTATTGCATAGTTCCTATGGATTCGAAGGAGCATCCAGAAGGCAGCATTGTGAGCATTGTTAGCGGGAAGCTAGCCCCAGCATATGTCAATGTAGAAAATGCTGGGATGATTGAAGAGACTATGTTGGAAGATTACGAGAAGACATGGCCGGAAGGATTCAACAGCACCATCTCCAAGAAAGTGGAGACAATGGCGGCATCATGCAAATTTGTAAAGATTGGTGACTCTAATGTCTACGATTTGAATGCAATCTACTCAAGGGTCATTGCATTGCTATCTAGTGACCGGGATGTCGACGTGAATGATGTATTTTCTGATGAGCTTGCACCTGTCCCAACTGCAATGTTCATGAATGATGAAATGCGGATTTGTAAAGCTAAGTCAAAGCTCAAGAGGTCGCTCCAGATTGAAGTTTCGCGGAGGAATGTTGGTGATGCAGTTGCCACTGTCATAGATGGGTCAGCCCTAATATGGACTGTACATTGGCCAGCAGATGGTTCTGTTGCAGATTTCATCGTTAATGTCAAGAAACGGATAGCTTCATACCTGACCAACAGTGATGTCTACCTCATGTTTGACAGATACCATGAGTACAGCATCAAGTCCACTACGCGAGATGGCAGAGAGACCGGAATTACTAGGAAACATCATCTGCTACGGACAACAAAGTTGCCTGCACAGAAGGTTGTCTTGTCTTCTGTTGATAACAAGAAACAGCTGATCCGGATCCTATGTGAAGAGCTGACAGAAGACAGGCTTTTTCATCTGCGGAGTACGGGAGACCACAAGTTGGTTGTCACAGGGGAGGATCCTTGCCCCATTGAAGTCCAAAACGAAGAGAAAAGGATCCGGTACGATCTGGAAACATACCAGGAAGAGGCTGACATCATCATTGTCCAGCAAGCCTTGAAGTGTGTCGGAGAGGCCCAATCAATCTCAGTGATTTCAGACGATACTGATGTTTTTGTTTTGCTACTGCATCACTACCAAATGGCAGGACTGGAAGTGCCACTGACTATGGAATCCCCAAGCAAAGAAAGGGGGATACTGGACATCAAGTTGACACAGGCAAAGCATAAGGAAATTGTGACGAACCTTCTACCTGCGAATGTTATATCAGGATGCGACACAGTGGCATGTTACCTTGGCATTGGCAAAGGCAGAGTAATCAAACACCTGAAAGAAGGATGTGACTTAACAGCAATTGGCAATGTGGATGCACCCCTCCAGCAAGTGATAGATCAAGCCACTCGTTTTATTTCAGCGTGTTATGGCATGAAGGACAGCACAGACATGTCACACACTAGGCTTCTTGTATGGGGAAAAAAGAATGGCAAAGGCCATTCACCTTCTCCAAACTTGGCTTCTCTTCCACCAACGAGGGAGGCATTCATAGAAAATGTGAAGAGGGCCCATTTCCAGACAGTGTTGTGGCGTACTATCAATATTGACCCTACGCAGCTGAAACCAGAAGAATTTGGTTGGAAGATGGACACAGACAACAAATCACTGAGTCCGATCGATTTACCAGACGACACAAAAGACTACATTTTGGAAATGATCAGATGTGACTGCAAAGCTGAACCCCCCTGTAACACCAAGAGATGCAGTTGTAAGAATAAAGGCTTACCTTGCCCAATGTTTTGTGCATGTTTCAAGGTGGGCTGCTCTAGACCACAGTAGCCGCTGAACTAGCCATCATGCATCATTCAGATTGTCAGCGTTTTTCAATCTGTCAATCTGTCAATCTGACAGCAAGTTTCAGGACTAAGCTCTCCGTCAAGGATTTTTGCAGTAATTTAGGTTTGTTTTATACATAAAGTATTGAAGATAAACCATACTACATCCACAGAGAAGTTTCTGAGTGTTTCTGAGTGTTTGCCAGTAAGGTTAAAAACATATCACATAGACTCTTTCAAGCTGGAATTTTCCTACTGTTGATTGACCATTTTCTGCAAAACCATGCCTGAATCGTGGAATTTCCCAAATTGTAAATGGCTAGAAAAGGGTTAATTCATTCAGTGTTGATCCATATTTGATTCTGCACTATAGTATTATGTTAATAAATATCAGAGAAAGCAAACTGGGTTCATTTGATATTAGTTTTTACCTTGAAAATATGGGAGTTTCCGTTTTTTTCAGAATTTGAGTGTATCCGATAGAAAAGTGTTAATATCTAGAGTTGCCCAATAGATATCACCGGGCATCATCCTGATTCTGATTAACCATGCCCCAGGCGACCAGAATCAACAGAGAAAAAACTGTATCCGACAAAACCAGGTTCAACCCCACGACTCCTTGACTATGACCTTTGTGGCAGAGACTGCTACTCCCACATTGGACTTTATAGCCACACATTACACTGCTCCAACCGAGCAACCCGAGGACACGCAGCGGCGACAACCTCACCTCCCTGTTTTGGAATAGTGGTTTGGTCCAAATCGACTGTCGCTGCAATAGTCGTGCGTTAATAGCCGACTGTCGTTGCAATCACGGACTTCTATACACATAGTGTATGGAAGTCCGTGTTGCAATGTTATGCTAGAATATATCGCTGTACTGTATTCCAGACGAACTTATTCTTGCTGTTGTGCGACAAGTGGCACATTCACCCGGATGTGTCTAGCAGTGGCTCCGGTGTCGTCACGCTTCACCGCACACAAGTGACAAGTGCAGTGTGTGGAGAATAAACACCGTCACTAGACCGACCGTGTGTACGTATTACACCGCTCTAATAACATATATGTGCAAGAAAGACACGATTATGCATATAAAACTACATTCACATTTAGTTATCCGCTGAACCAGCGTTGTTAGTAGCAGTTGTGTCCAGGGCTTGGCAATAATCTAATGTAAATTTGAAGGGTTTCAGGACAAAACGCGATGAAAGCCAAATAAAACATTTCGTCCAAACAAGTATAAATATTTAGTTCAAAGTGACATATGACAAAATTCTTTGCCAAAAGGCGGGATTGGGAAGTCCTACACAGACACCACTATAACCTCTGCATATTACTACTCTATGAATTAGGCATACAATTGTGGTTCCAAAGTCTAAAAGTCTGTCCTCCAAATGCTTAGTTATGGGGCAGGCCATGGCCCTTATTCAAATACATGTAGGCAACATAACAACTTCAGATCATATATATATATATATATATATATATATATATATATATATATATATATATATATATATATATATATATATATATATATATATATATATATAGTTCCACCACTTTTTTAAACCGGATCGACGCCCCTGGCTTGTGCGTGTATGAGCGTGCATGTGTGTATGTACTCGTGCGTGTTCCTGTGTGTGTGTGCCTGTGCAGGCTTACGATTGCTAGCACAAGAACATTCAGGGCGACGTGGTTTTTGGTGCTGTTTTACATCCCAATAAAAACGTCTACGACAATAAGGCTTTTGAACCTTGAACAGACATAAAATCATTCAATACACTTTAGAAGACAGTCTGAGACTAGATGACACCCGCTCATACAGTTAACTCAAAGAATAAAGGTAAACATAAGAACACATTATCCCCATTCAGAATGGTTGGAAAATACACCACGCGCAGAATAAATAACGAAAGTGACTAAGCGCAGCGTGACATTTACACAACCAATCGGTCGGTTGCCTTTTCAGGAAATCCCTCCGTTTCCCGAACACTGGGAAATTCCCTAGTTTTGCATCCCGTATAGATATCCGTTTGGCAACATCTGGCGCTAAAACCACGGCTGTTGCAGTGTATCTGTTTTTTACCCGTAGCGGTTTATGTGTTTTATATAACCATCTGATCGAGGTAAAGGGTTCACCCCACAGAGTTAAATCATTAATCTTTCCCCTATAGACTAGAGTGACAACCTGGCTCGCTGCACTGAGGCCGTGGAGGACCACTGGCGATAATTCACATAGCACGGCAGAAAGTGCCGTACTCACTGGCAGGATATATAGAATACAACTTTTGAGCAACGTAATAAATGTAAAAAAAGTCTGCTAAGACGAATTTTTTTAACTTGGATGTGTGTCGTTGTGCTCCTAGCCCTAGGCCATATAAGACAGCTGATGATTAATTTCTGGAGTAGACCAGCAGGGCCAGCTGTTGAATGTTTTGAGTTGGTTCACCGTGTTGGGGTAGGGATCTAAATATTGGTCACTGTGGTTCCTCGGCTATGTTAATAATGATTCAGTGGAATGGGTTGTAGCCTCCAGCTTATATAGTCATTAGGGGAAGGGTTGTGACCTGGAAATGAGTTTAACCTGAGGTCAATATCCCAGATGGCTACTCTGTCTCTGGCCAGTTCGGTGGTTGACAATGATGTGAACAACGTTAATCCATTTGGGCACATACTGGCTACAACAGTCATTGTGAACTAGCAAGTATGGTTATTTCCTGTGTAGCGTACAACTGTACCAACCGACAGAAAACAGGATCCAGAGTCTCTTTCCACATGTGAGAATCTCAGTTATACAATATATAGCTTAGGTTATAGTCTGCGAACATATTTATGTTCCACTGCTATTAATTTAGGAAATGAATAGTTTTAAGACATTACACTCATATGAAAATTGATCAACAATAATACATTTTGGATGAATTATGTACCAAACCGATTTTTAATAATATTACAGTGCATAGTCGTAGTGTGAGTGACATATTTTATATTAATCTAATAGCCTAATTATAATATGGTACTATTTTATGACTACTAGTTATTGATAATCTGCAGATTTCCAGATGAAAAGAAAATACCAGAATGCCGAGCAAAGTGAAAGGGAAACTGTGGTCATTTTAAGGAAACCTGTTACCATGACATCCCTGCTGTTTTGTTGTAGTTTGTCTAATTTTATTTATTTATTGTTATTACTATTGACACTATCTTAGTAGTACAACTTTTCTACCTTGTCTAGTACTGTTGTTGCTAGTAATGTTGGCAGCTCTGTTTTGTTGTTGTTTTCCCTATTCTCTCATCCACTTTGCATGGTCTGTTTTTTAATCTGTAAAATTGTAATTAATTATATAGGTGTGGGTGTTCTCTCCAATGTCTTTGGAGGGTGAACTTCAGTTGGTTGATTTTTAAATGACTTTTTTTGTAAAACGCCACAACAATTGTGGATCTGGTAGAACAACAAATTAAATAGTACTAAGCTGTACTCACCCCTCACACAGCGAGACACTGTATACTAAGTATAAGCCTGTTGATTTGTTTCATACTGGCATATCAGAAGAGTCAACTGTTTGAACACATTGTACACAATTAAACAACACTGGCTAACAGATGTTAGTAAATAAAAAACGTGATAATTATGTAGAACACTTGGTGCAGTCCTATGTATATACAAGCACTGCAGTGGCCTTTCTGCCGTGCTATAGCCTCGCTGTCACCGGGCGTGTTGACTTCAAAGTATCATGTGTCAACTGATAGCGGCCAAGCGATCTTGTAGTAGTGGCGTGTTCTATTTATATCTATGGTTCACCCTAACCGAAAACGCAGAAATAAACTCTTTGTGCTTCGTCATTATATTGTGCGCGTTAAATTATGGTTGTGTAATTGTTTAATGACTATCTACATCCTAGGGTTGACACTGCATTACATATTACATACATACATACACACATATATATAATTATATATAATATAATATATATATATATATATGTATGTATGCATATATATATATAATATATATATATATGTGCGGGCCATGGCCCCTATTCAAATACACATACACAAAATAAGTATTTTAAATAGCATACCACCAAGGCCTTTTAATTAGCACCATACCAATAATAAATTATGTTTTGTATTTTCTAAAAATATGTATATATACTTTAGGTCATATAAATATATATATTTATATATTATATATATATATATATATATATATGTATATGTATATGTATATATATATACATACATGTATATGTATATGTATATATATATATATATATATATATATATATATATATATATATATATATATATATATATATACATACAAGTGTATATATATATGTATGGCTAAATTGTAGGCTAAATTATAACTCTGTAACTGTAATTATGTTTGCATGATATATTTGGTTTTATATTTTTGTAGTGGTAGCTAAGAAACTAAGTGCAATGGCGAATGCCAGACCATGACTTCACTGACCAGTGCTGACATAATAAACCAGCGTGAAGGTTCAAACGCACACTACACTGGCTGTCGTCAGCTGTCCAATCTAATAATAGTACAAGTAGTATGTGACACCAGATAACTTGGGTAATTAGTGTAATTGTAAGACAGCCTACGCCCTTAGCATAAAGACACAGGTGGGAATTGTGTACACATTGGGAAGAAACATCAAACATGGTGGAAATATTTGTTTTTTAGACCCAGTATTTTCAAAGCAATTTATAATAAGATATCCCATGCGTAATTTTTTTATTTTAAACTCTAAATGGGGTGTATAACAAAAGGCTTTAAAATATAATCACTCATTATTAATTAGTAATTTGAACATGTGTCAGCATTGCATATAAGAGTGCATATGTATTTATTATATTGTTCTCATAAACATATATATGTTCTGATTAACACACACACACACACACACACACACACACACACACACACACACACACACACACATATAGTCCCACCACTTTTAAAAACCGGCTTGTGCATGCATATACGCGCATGTGTACTCGTGCGTGTTCCTGTGTGTGCGTGTGTGCTCGTGTACTGGCTTACGACTGGTAGCCCAAGACAATTTAGACGACGTGGTTTTTGGTGCTGTTTTACATCCCAATTAAAACATATAATACAATAAGAGTTTTGAACCTAGACATAAAATCATTCAGCACAGTTTAGAAAACAATCTGACGCTAGATGGAACCCGCTCATACAATTAACTCAAAGAATAAAGCTAAACATCCTGAGAACACAGAACACATGTGAGAACACAGTATCCCAATTCAGAATGGCTGGAAAAAACATCACGCGTTGAAAAACAAAAACGACATGGATCTTTGTAAATAACGAAAGTGACTAAGCGCAGCGTGACATTCACACGATTAATCAGTCTGTAGCTTTTTCAGGAAATCCCTCCGTTTCCCGGAAACTGGGGAATTTCCTAGTTTCGCATCTCATATACGTATCCGTTTCGCAACATGTGGCGATAAAACCACGGCTCCTGCAGTGTGTCTATTTTTACCCGTAGCGGTGTCTGAGTTTTCTATAACCATCTGGTCGAGGTCACGGGTTCACCCCAACCGAAAACGCAGAAATAAACTCTTTGGGTTTCGTCATTATATTGTTCGCGTTAAACAATATTTGTGTAACTATTTAATGACCATGTGGCATGTACATCTTAGCATTACATTAAATGTTACTAATATATACACATACACGTTCGTGCGTTTGCGTGTGAGTGTGCGTGTGTGTGCGCGTGTGTATTTGTTTGTGTGTGTGTGTGTGTGTATGTGTGTGTGTGTGTGTGTGTGTGTGTGTGTGTGTGTGTGTGTGTGTGTGTGTGAGAGAGCGCGCGCCCGCCCGCCTGCCCACCCGGCCGCCCGGCCGCCCAACCGACCGACCGACCTGAGAAGCATAATTATGTGTGTATAAACATTCACTGTGAAACTGACCACCCAATGGACACACTACACGGACTAGTGGACTCACCTAGGATACAACTTCGACGGTCGCAATGTCTGGAGACAAAGTGGGCGTTGTGTCGGTGTGGGGAGCCTGGCGAGAGAACACGCAGAGCTCACACGTACTGTCACATCAGAAGCACGAAGCAGACTAACGTAGTGACAGCCGGCCGCTGTCAGCCGCCGGGCCTCGTGCTTGTGAGTCACCGAGCGAAGTCTAAGTCCCACGCCAGCACTGCATAGTGACTGACAGCGAGCCGCTGTCAACCGCCGGGTATCGTGCTTGTGAGTCACCCTGTATACGATCTGCCTTATCTATTAGACGCCTTCGAACCTATGCATATTCAGCTCTCCAACGTAGAGCACTTCACATAGACACAACTCAGAAGTTCCAGGCACCACAGCGTGGGAGAGATATTTAATTGACAACACCACACATATAGGCATTCAGTTATAACAATCCGACTGACCAGACTGACCAGCCTGACCAGTAAAAGACAAACAAGTCTAATATAAGACTCCCTTCACTATATATGCGTTGACAATCAATGAGACATGCACTGTTCCGGTCATCGTTCGTCCGACTCTCGGGACGCTTCCGGTCATCCTTCTAAATTACACACACATTCTTCTGCCTGATTGTCTGTCCTTTATTTCCACACATATATGCAATCTACCTACAATATACTGCCTGCAATCACAATCCGTGACTTCTGTCGATCATCGTTCCTTCTCTACATTACTGCAACCATTCAATTGCCAGGACTAGCCTTGCCACAACCACTAATTACTAGAAGTAATCTGACTACACCCACACCAAATATAAGAACTAATCTAGTATATCTAGTATATATCCACACGGTGGATGTACGTTACAACCCGGCGAAGTCATCATTGTCACATGCCAGCAATGCGCTATAATTAGACTGACAGCTCAGCTACTCAAAGTTCAGTGGCGCGTCCTTGTGCGTTTGTATTATGCCCATGTGTATATGTAGTCGTGTTCGTGTGTGTGTGTTTGTGTGTGTGCGTGTGTGCGTGTGTGTGCGTGTGTGTGTGTGTGTGTGTGTGTGTGTGTGTGTGTGTGCGTGTGCATGCAGGCTTACGATTGAATTCTCCTCGGTAAGAGCCTAAGAACATTCAAGCAATGCGGTTTTTGATGCTGTTTTACATCCCAATACAAATGTCTAGTACAATAAAGCTTTTGAACCTACAGACATTCAATCGATCAACACACGGTAGAACATAGTCTGATACTAGATGATACCCTCTCATACAGTTTACTCAAAGAGTAAAACTAAACATAATTAAGAAAACAGTATCCCCTTTGAGAAAGGCTGGAAAATAGATCACGCGTTGAATAAAAAAATAACCTAGATTAACGAAAGTGACTAAGCGCAGCGTAACGTTAACACAATCGGTCGGTAGCTTTTTCAGGAAACCCTCCGTTTCCCTAGTTTCGCATCTCATATACGTATCCGTTTGGCAACGATTGGCGACAAAACCACGGCTCCTGCAGAGTGTTTATTTTTACCCGTAGCGGTGTCTTTGTGTGTTTACATAACCACCTGATCAAGATAAAGGGTTCACCCCAAACGTAAACAAAAATAAACTTTCTGGTATTCGTTATTATATTGTTCTCATTAAACTAGGGTTACTTAAATGTTTGATGCCCATCTACATCCTAGGGTTGACACTCATACATATTACACACACGCACTAATGCGCACGCACACACACCCACACCCACCCACCCACACCCACCCACCCACCCACCCAGCCACCCACCCACACACACACACACACACACACACACACACACACACACACACACACACACACACACACACACACATTATTATTATTATTATTATTATTATGATTATTCACTCGTTCTGTCGAGTGAATAAGTGAGCTTGTTTGAGCAAGCGTTCGTGAGTTCGTGGATACATAGCCTACCATCTAAATTGCCGAATGACGACGGATAATAACGAAATTTGCTTATTTGTTATTACATTTGCTGTGACACGTACAGTACGACACACATGTAACATATGACAGTAGTAGCACTTTGCCAGAAGGCTGGCTGCTGCCTCTTTGACTTGTGACCGTAGTTCTGCCCACCCCGTTCTTTTCACATCATGAGAAATCATTACTGGTAAAGACCACACCCACGCGGGAGTATTCGAGCTCTGGTTAATGAATACCGGAAAACACGAAACAGCTACAACTGCCAAAACACAAACAAATAAGCTTGAGAACGCTCCCCGCTCTGCTTCTAGCCACTCTCCAGTTCCGCAGACCCGCGGGGGTGTCACAATCGCAGGCGAGGGGGGTCACTATCACATGTTCTCTCTTTAACACGTTACCCCCAGAACGAACTCAGATTGTCTTTAAAGATCACACCAAACAGTTTGCATCTAGCAAATCACAAATAACATATCTCATTGATCAAACATTACAGCTTCTCTAAGATCGTCTAATGTATACGTAAATGGACCACGCCGTAAAATCATCAAATTTACACTAACAAACGGTTCACAGCAAAAATATCACTACAACTTCTGGCCTTCTGCGGTACGAGGAATATAGACGGCTACTTCACTTTCATTACACACAAATGGAATGCTCACTTAGCTACCCAAGAAATATCCATTATGTCACAACTGTTTGAATTCAGCAACGACTGTCCTTCGTTACGAACTTTTCAGAACGCTTTCTAAATCAATATTGCATGAACAGTTTCTCGAGGCGCTTCTCGAGACTTAGAACAAACACAGTGCACATTCATAAGGTAACACATACGTCTCAAAATAAATACGTTTACGAATAAACACTTGTATTTACACTAGTAACTGTAAAGATCGATATAATTATTTATAATCAACACACAGAACATATAACCTTGTCTGCATTTTTTTTGGTTGCGCGTGCGAACACATGGTTACTAAATAAGATATTGTAAAGGGTATCCTGCCCTTTGTATCTCTGTTCGTATATCGTTCAAACTATTCAAATTAAGCGCACGCACATGCTGTAGTTTAAGAAGGCATTACTATGTGATGTGACTAGAACTCAGTGGCACCCGAAGAGGTCCGGAAGTGTCCGACGACTCTTCGACATTCTGCCGCTAACAGACGTGTCGCTCGCGTCCGATCGCGTCTTCTCTTTCGCGTCGGCGGCATTGTTTTTGGCACTACAGTTCTGCGATACAGTTTTGCACATTTCAACTCTGCCTGTTCGAGAGTCCATCGGCGGCGCAAACGTTTTCGCTGTAGTTAGGTGGAGCTCACAAGTCAGATATATGTTTGTATGCGAGCTTAAAAGTAAGCCAACTCTTTATGTATAACTAGCACAAAATAATTCCAATACACTAGTACACAATGTCATCACCGTTATAACAAACACATAGATTGACAGCAAAGGTGGGGGAACCGACCACACCAGGCCACTTCTGTAATAGAATGGCTCCCCCCACCCCAAAGGATATGTGTCACAAAGGAAAGTTACGTAACTTTAGTCACAAGTTCACCAACTAAGCCTCATAACTACAGGTGTAGAAAAAGTTGCTAACGGCGTTTGCATACGGCCGAACAAACCCGTAAGTGGCATGCGTGTCAAAAAACAAATAACATTAGGCTAAAAAGTATACATGGGCACCCGTACAGGCTATCAAAGCTACATGAAATGCCCCGCCTAAGCAGAAAACGGTCGTGCGCTACATAAAACCCACACACACTAAAGCGATATAGTTGCAACCCAAGTGCGAAGATGAAATGCCACCTAGAAGGCAAGAGGCCCAGTTAATGCAAACAGCGAATGTGAACCTTAAGCATAACACGTGATGATTAAAAAGCGCACAACCTGATAATTTGCAACAAATGAAATCTAGACCATGTTAATTGTTATAAGATTATATACCGACATATGTCAGTAACGCAACAGCGACACGTTGTAGGTTGCCACTACCAACTAAGTACATGTAAAGAGCAAGGTGTGTTACATGGAATGCCCCACCTAAGTAGAAAACATCCTGATAACCTAGCGAAGGACACCTTCAGCGATGAATAGCACCAGAGAAATGATGACGTCTAGAATGAGTAATACACTTCTGTATGTGACAGGGAATGTCCCACCTAAGCAGAAAACATTCAGTGCACATGTTAGATGGGTTTTGGTTACATGCAATGCCCCACCTAAGTAGAAAGCATCTGGATAACCTAGCGGAGGACACCTTCAGCGATGAATAGCACCGGTGAAATGATGACGTCTAGAATGAGTAATACACTGCTGAATGTGACAGGGAATGTCCCACCTAAGCAGAACACATTCAGTCACATGTTAGATGATTTTGGTATGTAACAAGTGGATGTATATAAGCACTGGTGTTCCAAATGCCCCACCTAAGTGGAAAACACAAGTGTTCGGATCTGCCGTCCGCAGTGTCATGGTCCGAGCTATCCAACGAGTCCGAGGTGTCCAACGAGTCCGAGGTATCCAACGAGTCCGAGCTGTCCAACGAGTCCGAGCTGTCCAACGAGTCCGAGGTGTCCAACGAGTCCGAGGTATCCAACGAGTCCGAGCTGTCCAACGAGTCCGAGCTATCCAACGAGTCCGAGCTATCCAACGAGTCCTAGGTGTCCAACGAGTCCGAGTTGTCCAACGAGTCGGAGCGGTCCAACGAGTCCCAGCTATCCAACGAGTCCGAGCTGTCCAACGAGTCCGAGCTGTCAGACGAGTCATCTGTCAGTCTCGCAGGTATCCGAGTTGACCTCGTGAAGCATCGACGTGTAGATGGAGGGCCACATTACCTCCCAGGTTTAACCTTAGGTATTGCAGAAATACGAAAACACAGCAGCGCAGTATTTCGTTCACACAAAAGAAATATGAATATACAGGCACCATGCCGTGATGTCAGCCTGTGACAGGTAGCACACATATGTTTGTGGCCATGCCATAATAACCTGAGACAAGAAAGTGGCAAAGTGAATCCAATACACTGTATTAACCTCAGGTAATTGAAGTGTGCAGCAATAGCGCACCTAGGAAAGTTAGAAAACATAGTAACGTAAGGAGGTCAATACAGCAATGTAACGCGACCAACTATCATATGCCAAAATGTGTTATACAGCAACACCTGGTTCCATATAACAAGATGACATGTACACAAGGAACCCTATTTGTGTGGGACATCATCAAGCCTGTTACATAATAGAAGGTGAGAACGTGGATGTGGAGACTCATCTTCACCGCCCTGGTCCAACAGCAGTGGATGTCCAAAAGGAAAACCTGTTGATGAAATCAGGCTCGAAAGAATAAACAACATCACCCTGGGCCGACCACAAAGCACGCCCGACAGTAAATGTGTGGTCTATAACAGCCTGCTGAATGCATACCGGCACGAACGCATATATGGGAGTGGAACAAACGACATCTCCCTGGGCCGACCACAGTCAACCGAAACAATGTATGTGTGGTCTCCAACAGGGTGGTCATGCATACAGGCACAAACACATATATGGGAGCGGCACAAACATCATCTTCTTGCGGCGACCACAGTCAACCCAAACAAGATATATGTGGTCACCAACAGGGTGTTCAAGCATACCGGCATGAGCGCATATATGGGTGTGGAACATAACATCATCGTCACACTGGGCTGACCACAAAGCACGCCCAACAATACATGCGTGGTCAACAGCATGTGCCATTCAAATGGAGAGGCATTAATGTAATCATGCAGGTAGCATGTATGGGTGTGGATCACGTCCACATCAACCTGTGCAACAATCGACATTTTGTCCGAAACATGTCCGGTTTAAAACTGAATAATGTGGGTCTGGAAATAAATCCTCATCATGGATCGACCATCTGCAGACCCAGTAAACATGTGCAGGTGTAGTGCTAGTAAAGAAAGCAAAGAATAGAACACACATTATTGAAGTATGTAGACTTGCTAACCAAGTGTAGAGCTACATGGGTACATGGTCCGTAACAAATTGTGATGGTGAAGTATTACCTCCATTACAATTTTGTAACAAATAAACATTAACTCCATGTCATATATCGATCAGATCGGCCGGCAGCCAGGTAGGCTAGTACGAAATCCTGAAAGTAATAAATAATATGTGCAGTTGGTAGGCACCCTAATCAAACCAAGGCCTCAGGATATCACCTATTAAAAAGGAGTAAGTATCAAAACACAACGCAAAATCTACTTAACGACTTGACACGGCAAATACAGCTGGTGCCTAGAAGATGGAGTGAATTTGCCAACACGGTTGTGTGAGGAGTATATAATAACATCTCGACGCAGAGACCTGTAATACATGGTCAAACCAAGTTCATTCAACTGCACGCCCTCTGCCAAAAGATATTGTTGCCAGTTTTCCAGGAGACCCTGGTGACGGAGGAATTGATTGGGGCGTGTGTACCGAGGACCGGCTACATAAATTCTCTTTTTTCAACGAAGTATTGTAAGATACAACACTGTAATTAAAGTCAACGGGTCAGTGATACCTGCCAGTCGACAACCTGCGGAAAATTCCAACATTACCACCTGTGTGACATGATAAAAGGATATCAATAGACGCGCCGCAGCCCTCTACAAAACGTGAAACCCGGCGACAACTCATCCGTCCCAATATCACGGAAGCCAACATGAGGGCTCATGCAGCCAAACAAAAGCGTCTTCTGTTCCAAGTGGGCAGTTGTCATTCCTCCCTGCCATGTAAGGGAGATAACATGACCACCGGGACACAGTGCGAAATTGCGGGTGTCCTCCCGGTTCATAAACTGTAATCTCCGGAAAAAAACCTGTGTCCGTAAAACACAATGGTGACAGGGTAACATGCGGTGTTCATGATGACTGATCAGACACAAGCATAACATCGTATATTGTGGCATAGGAGCCTGATCGGGCTATATAGCGTCTAAAAATATTGACGTTGGCCCCTTTGGACAAGTTTGTGTAGTAGCAAACGATAAGTGGTCACCGATGGCAACGAAACAACGTTATTGCATAATCGCCAGGTGGCGATACGTGTAAAAAAAAGGGGGGCGTAAAATGTACTAGTAGATCCGCTGAATGGCTGTACGGAATCAAAGAGATCGTAGCGGGAGTCTTAAACACCCATACCGTCGTGGACTGGTGCAATTGAAGTTAACACACCTGTAAATATAACGTTATGGCACACAAGGCAAAAGGAACATGCAGGCACTCCAGCAAACAACGATTTGAAATGTTTGAAAAGTACTCGGTCATGAAGACATGAACGATAACGTGTAATACTAACAGCGTTGCAAAGAACGAGACGAGATAAAACTGAAACTGAAAGTGCGGTAGTAAGCAGGTGGAATCGAAGAAATTACGTTAATAACACCACAATGAAGCCGTAATGGCAATCAAGTACGCTGACGTGGCCTGGAAGAGGCACAGCCCAAACGGCAAATGCATTACACGGCCATAACAAGGCACAGCCCGAATGGCGAAACAATTACACAGCCTGTAAACAGGCACACACAGAAGGGCATAAAATATCCAATTACACGGCCTTAAAAAAGGCACAGCCAAAATGGCCGAGAAGTGACAATTACACGGCCTTAAAAAAGGCACAGCCATAATGCCATAAAATATCCAATTACACGGCCTTAAAAAGGCACAGCCATAGTGGCATAACATTTCCAATTACACGGCCTTAAAAAAGGCACAGCCATAATGCCATAAAATATCCAATTACACGGCCTTAAAAAGGCACAGCCATAGTGGCATAACATTTCCAATTACACGGCCTTAAAAAAGGCACAGCCGTAATGGCAGAAAATGTCGAATTACACTGCCTTAAAAAGGCACAGCCACAATGGCATAAAATATGCAATTACACCGCCTTAAATTTGGCACCGCCATAATGGCATAAAATACCAAATTACACGGCCTTAAAAAGGCACAGCCATAAGGGCATAAAATATCCAATTACACGGCCTTAAAAAGGCACAGCCAGAATGGCATAAAATATCCAATTACACGGCCTTAAAAAGGCACAGCCAGAATGGCATAAACTATCCAATTACACGGCCTTAAAAAGGCACAGCCAGAATGGCATAAAATATCCAATTACACGGCCTTAAAAAGGCACAGCCAGAATGGCATAAAATATCCAATTACACGGCCTTAAAAAGGCACAGCCAGAATGGCATAAAATATCCAATTACACGGCCTTAAAAAAGGCACAGCCAGAATGGCATAAAATATCCAATTACACGGCCTTAAAAAGGCACAGCCAGAATGGCATAAAATATCCTATTACACGGCCTTAAAAAGGCACAGCCAGAATGGCATACAATATCCAATTACACGGCCTTAAAAAGGCACAGCCAGAATGGCATAAAATATCCAATTACACGGCCTTAAAAAGGCACAGCCAGAATGGCATAAAATATCCAATTACACGGCCTTAAAAAGGCACAGCCATAATGGCATAAAATATCCAATTACACGGCCTTTAAAAGGCACAGCCAGAATGGCATAAAATATCAAATTACACGGCCTGAAAAAGGCACATCCATAATGGGAACAACTTACAATGACATGACCTGAAACAGGCACAGCCATAATGGCAGAAAATGTACAATGACACGGCCTGAAAAAGGCACAGCTGAAATGGCAAAGTGACAATTACAAGTCCTTAACTGACAAAGACACATTGCTGTGAAAAAATCACCGCCATAATGGCAGGAAAGTTACATTTGCAAGTCATGGAAAAATCACAGCCTTACAAGCAGATAATATACAAAGACAGGTGCACGAACAAGGCACAATGTAAACCAGCGAAGCAGGTAACGGTCTGGAAAATGCAACGCCAGTAAGTAACAGTCCCCACAGGATACACCGGGAGGATACAAAGCAAGTAGCAAAGCAATGATTACATGAGGTATGATTATACATGGAAAAAAATTTGGCACAGTGTCTATTGCACTGTGCAAATGCGTTATGTAATATATTTGAACTAATTATAAGTAAACATGAAAACAATGGAACATCATTTACCCTTTTTTTAAATTGGTATTGTATGTATAATGTAGTAGTAATTGTAGTATGGGTAGTTGTTGTTGAAATAAATTTAATTCAAATTCAATTTAATTAAAGCAGCGCCCACGTGTCGAAGAACAGTAAAGGAGCTACTAGTTATTTTCTGTAGCAAGAACGATCCCGCGAACACTGTGGAAAGATTTCTGATTTCCTCCGTCGTTTAAATGGACCCCGTCTAAAAAATACTGCTGCCAGTTCGACAACACCCGTCACCCGTGATAGGACCAAAATTGTACTTATGTCATGTGATGTGGTGGCGACGAACATGTATGTATTTAAGATATAGGAAGACACGGGTATTAAACTCATCATCGAGGCGATAGAGAGAAATGTCAGAATCGCGGTAAAACATATGGGAAATAACCACTGCCACCAGTGAGATATGACGGGGAAAGTATCACTTTATCGCCCACGTCAACAATATAGAATACAGGGAGGGGTAGTCAATAAGTGGTGCCAAAGTCAATAAAAACGACATCCCGACTGGCACTTATAATATCCCGGGTTAGGGAGTATAGCCAAAGCCCCGTTAACTCCCCTCTCAAAAGAAAGATAGCTTGATATCGCTCATCCAGAGCGAGGTTCATGGACCGATGCGACGGTCGAAGACGCCCGAGGCGAACAAAGGATTAACGCACAACAGCGATGTTAATCATCGCCATTAGTGCGATTCGCACGGGCAGTGACAACATAAACGGTCAACAAATTTGCGACGACATAGTACTGAACAACAGAATGATAAATGTCGCAATAAACGGAACCTATATACATATATATATACACACACACATATATATATATATATATATATATATATATATATATATATATATATATATATATATATATATATATATGTATATATATATATATATATATATATATATATATATATATATATATAATCAACTGAAAATGTGTATTTATATTTATTTTGTGTTAGTATACGTTTAATTTTAAATAGTTTTTATAATACAGCATTATTTGATAAAAACGGTATCCTTATTTAATTTGTATGCTATCCGTGTGGGACTAGACAATGCTGTCATTTCACGGATACTGGTTAATTCTGTTGTACTTCTTAATTGATAAACAACTGTAAATTTGAATTTATACTTACTTTTGTATTAACATATGTTCAATGTTGAATTATTTTCATATGCTACCATTATCTTGTAAAAGTATATCGTTATTTTAATTTTTATTTCATAGTTAGCCTGAGAGCCATTTAGGGTAGACACGCTGATTGGCTCTAATGCTAACTATGAAATAAAGATTAACTTCAATTAAAAATTGACATCAACACCGCTACCTGGGAAGACACCGCAGCTGACCGCGCAACATAGAGAAGCACCCTAAAACAACACCTGAAGACAGGAGAAGAAAAGCTGATGAACGCAACGGCTGACAAGCGGGCACTCCGAAAGGAACGCAGCACCTCAGATAAACCAGAGACCACGTACAAATGTGATAGTCCAGTAGCCAAAGCCCTAAATTTTAGTGAACCTGGTTTTGTCGGATAAAGTTTTTTCCTCTGTTGATTCTGGTAGTCTGGGGCATGGTTAATCAGAATCAGTATGATGCCCGGTGATATATATTGGGCAACTCTAGATGTTAACCCTTTTCTATCGGATACACTCAAATTCTGAAAAAACGGAAACTCCCATATTTTCATGCTAAAACCTCATATCAAATGAACCCAGTTTGCTTTCTCTGATATTTATTAACATAATACTATGGTGCAGAATCAAATATGGATCAACACTGAATGAATTAACCCCTTTCTAGCCATTTAAAATTAGGGAAATGCCACGATTTCAGGCATGATTTTGCAGAAAATGGTCAAACAACAGTAGGATAAAGTTTTTTCTCTGTTGATTTTTGTAGCCTGGGGCATGCTTAATCAGAATCAGGAGGGTGCCTGGTGATATATATTGGACAACTCTAGATATTAACCCCTTTATATTGGATACACTGAAAATCTGAAGAAACAAATAATTTATTCCATTTGTTAATGAAGAGTGTTTACCAGTGGCTTAAATATGTTTGTTAATCATGAATATTCCTGCTATTGAGTTTGTTAAGCCATTCTTTATGCCATACAGAGGGCAATTAACCATTTTTGGTAATTTTGTGGTACCCTGGGTGCTCGCCTGGGTAATATCAGCTTAGCATATCGAACGTGAAGGTCAGCAATGCTAGGCTTGTCAGATGCTAGGCTTGTCAGATTAACAAAACAAACAATATATGGCACCACTGAGGTATCAACTTCCTGTTAAAAACACACATGTTTGCCTTTCCATTGTTTTAAGTTTTCAGTCAAGTAAAAGTATGTAAGAGCTTAGTTTTTGACTGCTTCGAAGGCGACAAACGTAAGTACATGCACTGTAGCACCACCAGAATGGTGCCTTTTAAATCTCAGATGCCATAGAGGCAGTTTTTACAGCAATTTATAATTAGATAAAGCCAACATCTCCAATGCTGCCATCTTTTTGCAGATCATCAAACTACTAATAACTGCATCATGGAAAATCCTGAGTAAATTCGATTCAATTATATTGCCACAAGCAGAATAACCTAAATTTCCTGAGCAAATAAGACACTGAAACCTCATACTAATTCTGCACAGGGAAACAGATTGACGATATAGCTTTATGAGGTACGGCCACAGTGTTGGCGGAATAATAGGAATCACGCTAAAGTCGAACGCAGTGAAGATATGGGCGCTAAGCCGTCATATCTGCTGCAAGATAGAGTCTGACATGGGGGAGATGGAAGAGGAGGAGACAGGTGCCACCAGGGTTCAACTGTATCTCAAGGATACAAGCGGATGCGAAGGACAGGGCTAGACTCCGTCGCAAACCTGACTATTGCATAGTTCCTATGGATTCGAAGGAGCATCCAGAAGGCAGCATTGTGAGCATTGTTAGCGGGAAGCTAGCCCCAGCATATGTCAATGTAGAAAATGCTGGGATGATTGAAGAGACTATGTTGGAAGATTACGAGAAGACATGGCCGGAAGGATTCAACAGCACCATCTCCAAGAAAGTGGAGACAATGGCGGCATCATGCAAATTTGTAAAGATTGGTGACTCTAATGTCTACGATTTGAATGCAATCTACTCAAGGGTCATTGCATTGCTATCTAGTGACCGGGATGTCGACGTGAATGATGTATTTTCTGATGAGCTTGCACCTGTCCCAACTGCAATGTTCATGAATGATGAAATGCGGATTTGTAAAGCTAAGTCAAAGCTCAAGAGGTCGCTCCAGATTGAAGTTTCGCGGAGGAATGTTGGTGATGCAGTTGCCACTGTCATAGATGGGTCAGCCCTAATATGGACTGTACATTGGCCAGCAGATGGTTCTGTTGCAGATTTCATCGTTAATGTCAAGAAACGGATAGCTTCATACCTGACCAACAGTGATGTCTACCTCATGTTTGACAGATACCATGAGTACAGCATCAAGTCCACTACGCGAGATGGCAGAGAGACCGGAATTACTAGGAAACATCATCTGCTACGGACAACAAAGTTGCCTGCACAGAAGGTTGTCTTGTCTTCTGTTGATAACAAGAAACAGCTGATCCGGATCCTATGTGAAGAGCTGACAGAAGACAGGCTTTTTCATCTGCGGAGTACGGGAGACCACAAGTTGGTTGTCACAGGGGAGGATCCTTGCCCCATTGAAGTCCAAAACGAAGAGAAAAGGATCCGGTACGATCTGGAAACATACCAGGAAGAGGCTGACATCATCATTGTCCAGCAAGCCTTGAAGTGTGTCGGAGAGGCCCAATCAATCTCAGTGATTTCAGACGATACTGATGTTTTTGTTTTGCTACTGCATCACTACCAAATGGCAGGACTGGAAGTGCCACTGACTATGGAATCCCCAAGCAAAGAAAGGGGGATACTGGACATCAAGTTGACACAGGCAAAGCATAAGGAAATTGTGACGAACCTTCTACCTGCGAATGTTATATCAGGATGCGACACAGTGGCATGTTACCTTGGCATTGGCAAAGGCAGAGTAATCAAACACCTGAAAGAAGGATGTGACTTAACAGCAATTGGCAATGTGGATGCACCCCTCCAGCAAGTGATAGATCAAGCCACTCGTTTTATTTCAGCGTGTTATGGCATGAAGGACAGCACAGACATGTCACACACTAGGCTTCTTGTATGGGGAAAAAAGAATGGCAAAGGCCATTCACCTTCTCCAAACTTGGCTTCTCTTCCACCAACGAGGGAGGCATTCATAGAAAATGTGAAGAGGGCCCATTTCCAGACAGTGTTGTGGCGTACTATCAATATTAACCCTACGCAGCTGAAACCAGAAGAATTTGGTTGGAAGATGGACACAGACAACAAATCACTGAGTCCGATCGATTTACCAGACGACACAAAAGACTACATTTTGGAAATGATCAGATGTGACTGCAAAGCTGAACCCCCCTGTAACACCAAGAGATGCAGTTGTAAGAATAAAGGCTTACCTTGCCCAATGTTTTGTGCATGTTTCAAGGTGGGCTGCTCTAGACCACAGTAGCCGCTGAACTAGCCATCATGCATCATTCAGATTGTCAGCGTTTTTCAATCTGTCAATCTGTCAATCTGACAGCAAGTTTCAGGACTAAGCTCTCCGTCAAGGATTTTTGCAGTAATTTAGGTTTGTTTTATACATAAAGTATTGAAGATAAACCATACTACATCCACAGAGAAGTTTCTGAGTGTTTCTGAGTGTTTGCCAGTAAGGTTAAAAACATATCACATAGACTCTTTCAAGCTGGAATTTTCCTACTGTTGATTGACCATTTTCTGCAAAACCATGCCTGAATCGTGGAATTTCCCAAATTGTAAATGGCTAGAAAAGGGTTAATTGATTCAGTGTTGATCCATATTTGATTCTGCACTATAGTATTATGTTAATAAATATCAGAGAAAGCAAACTGGGTTCATTTGATATTAGTTTTTACCTTGAAAATATGGGAGTTTCCGTTTTTTTCAGAATTTGAGTGTATCCGATAGAAAAGTGTTAATATCTAGAGTTGCCCAATAGATATCACCGGGCATCATCCTGATTCTGATTAACCATGCCCCAGGCGACCAGAATCAACAGAGAAAAAACTGTATCCGACAAAACCAGGTTCAACCCCACGACTCCTTGACTATGACCTTTGTGGTAGAGACTGCTACTCCCACATTGGACTTTATAGCCACACATTACACTGCTCCAACCGAGCAACCCGAGGACACGCAGCGGCGACAACCTCACCTCCCTGTTTTGGAATAGTGGTTTGGTCCAAATCGACTGTCGCTGCAATAGTCGTGCGTTAATAGCCGACTGTCGTTGCAATCACGGACTTCTATACACATAGTGTATGGAAGTCCGTGTTGCAATGTTATGCTAGAATATATCGCTGTACTGTATTCCAGACGAACTTATTCTTGCTGTTGTGCGACAAGTGGCACATTCACCCGGATGT
>OZ024867.1:11706715-11723547 GCA_964017155.1 Oasisia sp. SBJ-2009 | reverse complement strand
GTCTGGCAGTGGCTCCGGTGTCGTCACGCTTCACCGCACACAAGTGACAAGTGCAGTGTGTGGAGAATAAACACCGTCACTAGACCGACCGTGTGTACGTATTACACCGCTCTAATAACATATATGTGCAAGAAAGACACGATTATGCATATAAAACTACATTCACATTTAGTTATCCGCTGAACCAGCGTTGTTAGTAGCAGTTGTGTCCAGGGCTTGGCAATAATCTAATGTAAATTTGAAGGGTTTCAGGACAAAACGCGATGAAAGCCAAATAAAACATTTCGTCCAAACAAGTATAAATATTTAGTTCAAAGTGACATATGACAAAATTCTTTGCCAAAAGGCGGGATTGGGAAGTCCTACACAGACACCACTATAACCTCTGCATATTACTACTCTATGAATTAGGCATACAATTGTGGTTCCAAAGTCTAAAAGTCTGTCCTCCAAATGCTTAGTTATGGGGCAGGCCATGACCCTTATTCAAATACATGTAGGCAACATAACAACTTCAGATCATATATATATATATATATATATATATATATATATATATATATATATATATATATATAGTTCCACCACTTTTTTAAACCGGATCGACGCCCCTGGCTTGTGCGTGTATGAGCGTGCATGTGTGTATGTACTCGTGCGTGTTCCTGTGTGTGTGTGCCTGTGCAGGCTTACGATTGCTAGCACAAGAACATTCAGGGCGACGTGGTTTTTGGTGCTGTTTTACATCCCAATAAAAACGTCTACGACAATAAGGCTTTTGAACCTTGAACAGACATAAAATCATTCAATACACTTTAGAAGACAGTCTGAGACTAGATGACACCCGCTCATACAGTTAACTCAAAGAATAAAGGTAAACATAAGAACACATTATCCCCATTCAGAATGGTTGGAAAATACACCACGCGCAGAATAAATAACGAAAGTGACTAAGCGCAGCGTGACATTTACACAACCAATCGGTCGGTTGCCTTTTCAGGAAATCCCTCCGTTTCCCGAACACTGGGAAATTCCCTAGTTTCGCATCCCGTATAGATATCCGTTTGGCAACATCTGGCGCTAAAACCACGGCTGTTGCAGTGTATCTGTTTTTTACCCGTAGCGGTTTATGTGTTTTATATAACCACCCCACAGAGTTAAATCATTAATCTTTCCCCTATAGACTAGAGTGACAACCTGGCTCGCTGCACTGAGGCCGTGGAGGACCACTGGCGATAATTCACATAGCACGGCAGAAAGTGCCGTACTCACTGGCAGGATATATAGAATACAACTTTTGAGCAACGTAATAAATGTAAAAAAAGTCTGCTAAGACGAATTTTTTTAATTTGGATGTGTGTCGTTGTGCTCCTAGCCCTAGGCCATATAAGACAGCTGATGATTAATTTCTGGAGTAGACCAGCAGGGCCAGCTGTTGAATGTTTTGAGTTGGTTCACCGTGTTGGGGTAGGGATCTAAATATTGGTCACTGTGGTTCCTCGGCTATGTTAATAATGATTCAGTGGAATGGGTTGTAGCCTCCAGCTTATATAGTCATTAGGGGAAGGGTTGTGACCTGGAAATGAGTTTAACCTGAGGTCAATATCCCAGATGGCTACTCTGTCTCTGGCCAGTTCGGTGGTTGACAATGATGTGAACAACGTTAATCCATTTGGGCACATACTGGCTACAACAGTCATTGTGAACTAGCAAGTATGGTTATTTCCTGTGTAGCGTACAACTGTACCAACCGACAGAAAACAGGATCCAGAGTCTCTTTCCACATGGGAGAATCTCAGTTATACAATATATAGCTTAGGTTATAGTCTGCGAACATATTTATGTTCCACTGCTATTAATTTAGGAAATGAATAGTTTTAAGACATTACACTCATATGAAAATTGATCAACAATAATACATTTTGGATGAATTATGTACCAAACCGATTTTTAATAATATTACAGTGCATAGTCGTAGTGTGAGTGACATATTTTATATTCATCTAATAGCCTAATTATAATATGGTACTATTTTATGACTACTAGTTATTGATAATCTGCAGATTTCCAGATGAAAAGAAAATACCAGAATGCCGAGCAAAGTGAAAGGGAAACTGTGGTCATTTTAAGGAAACCTGTTACCATGACATCCCTGCTGTTTTGTTGTAGTTTGTCTAATTTTATTTATTTATTGTTATTACTATTGACACTATCTTAGTAGTACAACTTTTCTACCTTGTCTAGTACTGTTGTTGCTAGTAATGTTGGCAGCTCTGTTTTGTTGTTGTTTTCCCTATTCTCTCATCCACTTTGCATGGTCTGTTTTTTAATCTGTAAAATTGTAATTAATTATATAGGTGTGGGTGTTCTCTCCAATGTCTTTGGAGGGTGAACTTCAGTTGGTTGATTTTTAAATGACTTTTTTTGTAAAACGCCACAACAATTGTGGATCTGGTAGAACAACAAATTAAATAGTACTAAGCTGTACTCACCCCTCACACAGCGAGACACTGTATACTAAGTATAAGCCTGTTGATTTGTTTCATACTGGCATATCAGAAGAGTCAACTGTTTGAACACATTGTACACAATTAAACAACACTGGCTAACAGATGTTAGTAAATAAAAAACGTGATAATTATGTAGAACACTTGGTGCAGTCCTATGTATATACAAGCACTGCAGTGGCCTTTCTGCCGTGCTATAGCCTGGCTGTCACCGGGCGTGTTGACTTCAAAGTATCATGTGTCAACTGATAGCGGCCAAGCGATCTTGTAGTAGTGGCGTGTTCTATTTATATCTATGGTTCACCCTAACCGAAAACGCAGAAATAAACTCTTTGTGCTTCGTCATTATATTGTGCGCGTTAAATTATGGTTGTGTAATTGTTTAATGACTATCTACATCCTAGGGTTGACACTGCATTACATATTACATACATACATACACACATATATATAATTATATATAATATAATATATATATATGTATGTATGCATATATATATATATAATATATATATATATGTGCGGGCCATGGCCCCTATTCAAATACACATACACAAAATAAGTATTTTAAATAGCATACCACCAAGGCCTTTTAATTAGCACCATACCAATAATAAATTATGTTTTGTATTTTCTAAAAATATGTATATATACTTTAGGTCATATAAATATATATATTTATATATTATATATATATATATATATATATATATATATATATATATATATGTATATGTATATGTATATATATATACATACATGTATATGTATATGTATATATATATATATATATATATATATATATATATACATACAAGTGTATATATATATGTATGGCTAAATTGTAGGCTAAATTATAACTCTGTAACTGTAATTATGTTTGCATGATATATTTGGTTTTATATTTTTGTAGTGGTAGCTAAGAAACTAAGTGCAATGGCGAATGCCAGACCATGACTTCACTGACCAGTGCTGACATAATAAACCAGCGTGAAGGTTCAAACGCACACTACACTGGCTGTCGTCAGCTGTCCAATCTAATAATAGTACAAGTAGTATGTGACACCAGATAACTTGGGTAATTAGTGTAATTGTAAGACAGCCTACGCCCTTAGCATAAAGACACAGGTGGGAATTGTGTACACATTGGGAAGAAACATCAAACATGGTGGAAATATTTGTTTTTTAGACCCAGTATTTTCAAAGCAATTTATAATAAGATATCCCATGCGTAATTTTTTTATTTTAAACTCTAAATGGGGTGTATAACAAAAGGCTTTAAAATATAATCACTCATTATTAATTAGTAATTTGAACATGTGTCAGCATTGCATATAAGAGTGCATATGTATTTATTATATTGTTCTCATAAACATATATATGTTCTGATTAACACACACACACACACACACACACACACACACACACACACACACACACACACACACACACATATAGTCCCACCACTTTTAAAAACCGGCTTGTGCATGCATATACGCGCATGTGTACTCGTGCGTGTTCCTGTGTGTGCGTGTGTGCTCGTGTACTGGCTTACGACTGGTAGCCCAAGACAATTTAGACGACGTGGTTTTTGGTGCTGTTTTACATCCCAATTAAAACATATAATACAATAAGAGTTTTGAACCTAGACATAAAATCATTCAGCACAGTTTAGAAAACAATCTGACGCTAGATGGAACCCGCTCATACAATTAACTCAAAGAATAAAGCTAAACATCCTGAGAACACAGAACACATGTGAGAACACAGTATCCCAATTCAGAATGGCTGGAAAAAACATCACGCGTTGAAAAACAAAAACGACATGGATCTTTGTAAATAACGAAAGTGACTAAGCGCAGCGTGACATTCACACGATTAATCAGTCTGTAGCTTTTTCAGGAAATCCCTCCGTTTCCCGTAAACTGGGGAATTTCCTAGTTTCGCATCTCATATACGTATCCGTTTCGCAACATGTGGCGATAAAACCACGGCTCCTGCAGTGTGTCTATTTTTACCCGTAGCGGTGTCTGAGTTTTCTATAACCATCTGGTCGAGGTCACGGGTTCACCCCAACCGAAAACGCAGAAATAAACTCTTTGGGTTTCGTCATTATATTGTTCGCGTTAAACAATATTTGTGTAACTATTTAATGACCATGTGGCATGTACATCTTAGCATTACATTAAATGTTACTAATATATACACATACACGTTCGTGCGTTTGCGTGTGAGTGTGCGTGTGTGTGCGCGTGTGTATTTGTTTGTGTGTGTGTGTGTGTGTGTATGTGTGTGTGTGTGTGTGTGTGTGTGTGTGTGTGTGTGTGTGTGTGTGTGTGTGTGAGAGCGCGCGCCCGCCCGCCTGCCCACCCGGCCGCCCGGCCGCCCAACCGACCGACCGACCTGAGAAGCATAATTATGTGTGTATAAACATTCACTGTGAAACTGACCACCCAATGGACACACTACACGGACTAGTGGACTCACGTAGGATACAACTTCGACGGTCGCAATGTCTGGAGACAAAGTGGGCGTTGTGTCGGTGTGGGGAGCCTGGCGAGAGAACACGCAGAGCTCACACGTACTGTCACATCAGAAGCACGAAGCAGACTAACGTAGTGACAGCCGGCCGCTGTCAGCCGCCGGGCCTCGTGCTTGTGAGTCACCGAGCGAAGTCTAAGTCCCACGCCAGCACTGCATAGTGACTGACAGCGAGCCGCTGTCAACCGCCGGGTATCGTGCTTGTGAGTCACCCTGTATACGATCTGCCTTATCTATTAGACGCCTTCGAACCTATGCATATTCAGCTCTCCAACGTAGAGCACTTCACATAGACACAACTCAGAAGTTCCAGGCACCACAGCGTGGGAGAGATATTTAATTGACAACACCACACATATAGGCATTCAGTTATAACAATCCGACTGACCAGACTGACCAGCCTGACCAGTAAAAGACAAACAAGTCTAATATAAGACTCCCTTCACTATATATGCGTTGACAATCAATGAGACATGCACTGTTCCGGTCATCGTTCGTCCGACTCTCGGGACGCTTCCGGTCATCCTTCTAAATTACACACACATTCTTCTGCCTGATTGTATGTCCTTTATTTCCACACATATATGCAATCTACCTACAATATACTGCCTGCAATCACAATCCGTGACTTCTGTCGATCATCGTTCCTTCTCTACATTACTGCAACCATTCAATTGCCAGGACTAGCCTTGCCACAACCACTAATTACTAGAAGTAATCTGACTACACCCACACCAAATATAAGAACTAATCTAGTATATCTAGTATATATCCACACGGTGGATGTACGTTACAACCCGGCGAAGTCATCATTGTCACATGCCAGCAATGCGCTATAATTAGACTGACAGCTCAGCTACTCAAAGTTCAGTGGCGCGTCCTTGTGCGTTTGTATTATGCCCATGTGTATATGTATTCGTGTTCGTGTGTGTGTGTTTGTGTGTGCGTGTGTGCGTGTGTGCGTGTGTGTGCGTGTGTGCGTGTGTGTGTTTGTGTGTGTGTGTGTGTGTGCGTGTGCATGCAGGCTTACGATTGAATTCTCCTCGGTAAGAGCCTAAGAACATTCAAGCAATGCGGTTTTTGATGCTGTTTTACATCCCAATACAAATGTCTAGTACAATAAAGCTTTTGAACCTACAGACATTCAATCGATCAACACACGGTAGAACATAGTCTGATACTAGATGATACCCTCTCATACAGTTTACTCAAAGAGTAAAACTAAACATAATTAAGAAAACAGTATCCCCTTTGAGAAAGGCTGGAAAATAGATCACGCGTTGAATAAAAAAATAACCTAGATTAACGAAAGTGACTAAGCGCAGCGTAACGTTAACACAATCGGTCGGTAGCTTTTTCAGGAAACCCTCCGTTTCCCTAGTTTCGCATCTCATATACGTATCCGTTTGGCAACGACTGGCGACAAAACCACGGCTCCTGCAGAGTGTTTATTTTTACCCGTAGCGGTGTCTTTGTGTGTTTACATAACCACCTGATCAAGATAAAGGGTTCACCCCAAACGTAAACAAAAATAAACTTTCTGGTATTCGTTATTATATTGTTCTCATTAAACTAGGGTTACTTAAATGTTTGATGCCCATCTACATCCTAGGGTTGACACTCATACATATTACACACACGCACTAATGCGCACGCACGCACGCACACACACCCACACCCACCCACCCACACCCACCCACCCACCCACCCACCCACACACACACACACACACACACACACACACACACACACACACACACACACACACACATACATTATTATTATTATTATTATGATTATTCACTCGTTCTGTCGAGTGAATAAGTGAGCTTGTTTGAGCAAGCGTTCGTGAGTTCGTGGATACACAGCCTACCATCTAAATTGCCGAATGACGACGGATAATAACGAAATTTGCTTATTTGTTATTACATTTGCTGTGACACGTACAGTACGACACACATGTAACATATGACAGTAGTAGCACTTTGCCAGAAGGCTGGCTGCTGCCTCTTTGACTTGTGACCGTAGTTCTGCCCACCCCGTTCTTTTCACATCATGAGAAATCATTACTGGTAAAGACCACACCCACGCGGGAGTATTCGAGCTCTGGTTAATTAATACCGGAAAACACGAAACAGCTACAACTGCCAAAACACAAATAAATAAGCTTGAGAACGCTCCCCGCTCTGCTTCTAGCCACTCTCCAGTTCCGCAGACCCGCGGGGGTGTCACAATCGCAGGCGAGGGGGGTCACTATCACATTTTCCCTCTTTAACACGTTACCCCCAGAACGAACTCAGATTGTCTTTAAAGATCACACCAAACAGTTTGCATCTAGCAAATCACAAATAACATATCTCATTGATCAAACATTACAGCTTCTCTAAGATCGTCTAATGTATACGCAAATGGACCACGCCGTAAAATCATCAAATTTACACTAACAAACGGTTCACAGCAAAAATATCACTACAACTTCTGGCCTTCTGCGGTACGAGGAATATAGACGGCTACTTCACTTTCATTACACACAAATGGAATGCTCACTTAGCTACCCAAGAAATATCCATTATGTCACAACTGTTTGAATTCAGCAACGACTGTCCTTCGTTACGAACTTTTCAGAACGCTTTCTAAATCAATATTGCATGAACAGTTTATCGAGGCGCTTCTCGAGACTTAGAACAAACACAGTGCACATTCATAAGGTAACACATACGTCTCAAAATAAATACGTTTACGAATAAACACTTGTATTTACACTAGTAACTGTAAAGATCGATATAATTATTTATAACCAACACACAGAACATATAACCCTGTCTGCATTGTTTTTGGTTGCGCGTGCGAACACATGGTTACTAAATAAGATATTGTAAAGGGTATCCTGCCCTTTGTATCTCTGTTCGTATATCGTTCAAACTATTCAAATTAAGCGCACGCACATGCTGTAGTTTAAGAAGGCATTACTATGTGATGTGACTAGAACTCAGTGGCACCCGAAGAGGTCCGGAAGTGTCCGACGACTCTTCGACATTCTGCCGCTAACAGACGTGTCGCTCGCGTCCGATCGCGTCTTCTCTTTCGCGTCGGCGGCATTGTTTTTGGCACTACAGTTCTGCGATACAGTTTTGCACATTTCAACTCTGCCTGTTCGAGAGTCCATCGGCGGCGCAAACGTTTTCGCTGTAGTTAGGTGGAGCTGTGCGCTTCTGTGCATTGTTATATATATATATATATATATATATATATATATATATATATATATATATATATATATATATATATATATATATATATATATATATATATATGAGTGTGTGTGTGTGTTTGTTTGTGTGTGTGTGTGTGTGTGTGTGTGTGTGTGTGTGTGTGTGTGTGTGTGTGTGTGTGTGTGTGTGTGTGTGTGTGTGTGTACGTAAATGTATATGCTACACAGCTACACCCAACAGTACACAGCTACACCCAACATTATTCCATTATTGGCTGTCTCTTGTACGACGAGATGCTCGGCCCCGAGGTCTACCGTCCACCACGGGTTGGGTGTCTCGTCCGTCTGGGTCCAGGAGCCGTGACGTCAGTCCTGGTCTCTGCTCCCATCCACAGCCAGCTGTGCTCTTTGTGAACAGTCGGTTGAGACCTGATCGGCCGACACATGCCACGTGATGTTGGCATCCACTGCATCGCACCAACAAACACAAGTCATGTAGTATCTTCCAATACTCAAGCTCCGTTAGGTGACAACACTTCTTAATCCCTCAAATCCGCCTGGGAGATTAACGCTCTGCCTATATTACCACCAGGACGGCTTGATCCCAGAATAGGTTACATACTCTGATTGGCTCTCAGGCCAACTTTGAAATAAACGATTTAAAACAAATGTTATTAACTATCTATGTTTCTGTCTAATTATATATCTAAGAATCGTTATTTTCATTTTAAGGTATTGCCTAATACACAACCTGGATGTATGCTATCACAAGGACGTGTTATTTATGTGTGATAGTATGAATTCATGTGAAATGGTTGACAGTTAAAACTGCTGCTTCTGTTAGGTAGCTTTGCTCCTCACTTTTATGAATAACGTCTCGAAAGAACAGCTCACGCTGTGTTCACTGTGATACGCTACTTTGTTTGATTTTAAATATTTTGTGAAACAATGCAATTTGTTATTAATTTGACTTTCGATGGCAATCACAGTATTATAGATAGATGTGATAGCCAGGTTGTAAAATATAGCAGTGTGGGGCGAAGCAGCGTACCCAATGTTTTAAACGAAAACGTGTGTTGGTGCGTGCGTGCGTGCGTGCGTGCGTGCGTGTGTGTGATAACGGTTCTAGTGCACGTGTGTATATGTGTATTAGTGGCATAGACACAACAATGCGGAACAATATTGGTCTGCGTCACATCTAGTGCTCAACCGTTGGAGCCCTATACCCAGACTCTCTTAAACCTCCAGGTCGCCACCCATACACAAAGCCTTTATGAAAGGGTCGTGTCTACATTGACTCAACACTTTACTTTGTTTTCCGCTAACCCTGTATCAGATGCATACCAAACCAATAATATCATATTACGTCTTATTGTGCACGATGAAGTTAAAACGCCGCATTTTGTAATGTTACAATATATTTATTATATTGTGTTATGTTATATTGTATATTACATTTTGTAATGTTACACTGAATATTACATTGCATACTTGCGTGTGTATCACCAACTAATGGTTCACACAAAACAAACACAATGACAAGGCGTCATTTACTAAAACGCTGTCACAACAGTTTGAATATGAATCTTTTTCGACGACACTACAAGACAACTCACCCGACGTTCTCCTGATGAGCGCTATCAGTATCAACATACTGATTGTGCGACGCTTCATTGTGTACGAGTTGTCCCCTCTCTATGCAATGAAGACAAGGCTGACATTATGTGACAATATCCACATCTCCACGTGGCCGAACGTCCTCTGTCGACCAACAAGAAAACCGCACCTGTCTACGGCCAGACAGTGTCGTTCGGCTCCCGGTGTCCGTGTACCTCTGTGTGCGGACAAACACACACAGAGGCGACGTGTATTCGCGACGACTTACAACATCATGTCATATCATGAATATTTTAAAACTCCCGAAACATTGAGCGTCAGCCATTGTTTTAGTCGATATAATATATCTGAAGTCACCGTGAACCAACTGGTGTTTCTCCGACAGATCGCTCGTAAGATTGCCACGGTGACGCCTCCAAGATAAGTTTACTAACGACGAAAGAAGTGTCTATTCGATTTCACATTTAATTATAGCGGCTCCGGCGACTGCTGGCGATAGACGCCTGTTTATTATACTAGCAGGATTTATGCAATGTCTATTTGCAGGTTTTCGTTTCGAGAGCGACAGGAGGGCTCTGCCAATAGGATGAAGCGAGTGACAGCGTGTGTCAGATTTTAAAAAGTAAGGTAAATGTTGAGGTCACATAAATTCTTTTCATATCTAAACTAATATTATGTACGCCTACAGAAGTCACGTCTGGCAGCGTCACAAAACAACCAGGTCCAATGTCGTGAAGACGAACGACGCAGGACGACTTAATGGTGAGTGAAGTTGTGTTTCTCTCGGAGTATTGAGCACAACATTGTTGTCTATTACGATGTTTTCGGAATAGTGCTTCAGAGACGTATTTTCCTATCCTCCATTACAAATGATGTAGAACTTCTCTTATCGCACTTATTTCTTCTCGTGTTCTGCTCTGCAAATGTTTATGGGTCTTGTTCGACGCCATAAAACAGCTTCTCGTCTCGTCGGCTGTCTCCACTAACGACAAACATCAGGAGACGCAGGTTGTGCTGTTGAAAACTGTTTCGTCGTAACTTCATCTTCTAATTCACTGGGGGACGGGTGGGCAAAACCAAAAATAAAAAGGGACAAAATATTAGTCTGATATAGGAATGCACAGAGCGTTTTCCACTCTACTCACTGGCAGATATGTTCGATCGAATACAATCTCGACATCTTTGGGAAGCTTCCAGGCACGGTGCTACTAATATGCAAAGACTAATCGTGCAAACATAGCCACCACTGTCTGTAGTCGGGTACTCTTTCATACAGCTGAGTGAAATGAAGCGAGGTCGAGTGACCGAACTTGACAAAGGTTCAACGGATTTGAATTCGAGTTCTGTTACTCGAGACTCCGAATCGCCTGCGGCTGCGTCACTGCAACACGGCACCACTGCGCCACTGCACCACTGCGCCACTGCGCCACTGTGTCACTGCCCCAGTGCACAACTGTGCCACTGCGCCACTGCACCACTGCACCAGTGCACCACTGTGCCACTGCCCCAGTGCACCACAGCGCCACTGCACCACTGCGCCACTGCACCACTGCACCAATGCACCACTGCGTCACTGCACATCTGCACCACTGCGCCACTGTACCACTGCGTCACGGCAACATTGCGCCACTGCGTCACTGCACCACTGCGCTATTGCACCACTGCACCACTGCGTCACTAAACCACTGCGCCACTGCACCACTGCGTCACTGCGCCGCTGCACCACTGCGTCACTGTATCGCTGCGTCACTGCACCACTGCACCAATGCGTCACTGCACCACTGCGTCAGTGCACCACTGCGTCACTGCACCACTGTACCGCTGCGTCACTACACCACTGCACCACTGCACCACTGCACCACTGCACCACTGCGCCACTGCACCACTGCGTCACTGCACCACTGCGCCCCTGCGCCCTTGCCCTGTCTGCATCTCACCCAAATTCCAGTGACACGATGTCCCCCTGCCACCCCGTTCCCCGCGCCTATGACATGAGCGCCAGTGTTTCCAGACGTTTGTGTGCATACACGTGCCTGTGTGTGCGTACGTGTATGGATGTATGTGAGCGCTTGTTTGTGTGTTCGACTGTGTTTGCATATGTGGTGTGTGTGACTGCATGTGTTAGTGCGTGTTTGTGTGTGTGTGTGTGTGTGTGTGTGTGTGTGTGTGTGTGTGTGTGTGTGTGTGTGTGTGTGTGTGTGTGTGTGTGCATCACTGCGCCACTGCACCATTGCGTCACTGCACCACTGCATCACTGCATCACTGCACCACTGCACCACCGCACCACTGCGTCACTGCGTCACTGAGTCACTGCACCACTGCACCACTGCGTCACTGCACCACTGCACCACTGCACTGCTGCACCGCTGCACCGCTGCACCGCTGCACCGCTGCACCACTGCTCCACTGCAACACTGCGTCACTGCACCACTGCGCCACTGCACAATTGCGTCACTGCACCACTGCGCCACTGCACCATTGCGTCACTGCACAACTGCGTCACTGCACCACTGCTTCACTGCATCACTGCACCACTGCACCACTGCGCCCTTGCCCTGTCTGCATCTCACGTTTGTATGCATACACCTGCTTGTGTGTGCGTACGGGCATGGATGTATGTGAGCGCGTGTTTGTGTGTTCGACTGTGTGTTTGCATATGTGGTGTGTGTGTGTGTGTGTGTGTGTGCGTGTGTGTGTGTGTGTGTGTGTGTGTGTGTGTGTGTGTGTGTGTGTGTGTGAATGCATGTGTTAGTGCGTGTTTGTGTGTGTGCGTGTTTGTGTGTGTGTGTTTGTGTGTGTGTGTGTGTGTGTGTGTGTGTGTTTGTGTGTGTGTGTGTGTGTGTGTGTGTGTGTGTGTGTGTGTGTGTGTGTGTGTGTGTGTGTGTGTGTGTGTGTGTGTGTGTGTGTGTGTGTGTGTGTGTGTGTGTGTGTGTGTGTGTGTGTGTGTGTGTGTGTGTGTGTGTGTGTGTGTGTGTGTGTGTGTGTGTGTGGTCAGTTATCAAGAAACGTCGAAAACAATGTTTTCTAATAAAATTATAACCATTACAAAAGCATACCGCACTGCATTGTAATGGTGGTTATAGCAATCGCCTCGATGATAGGTACCATGGGCAGCTAAGTTTTTGCATGCGTTTTGTGGTGTATGTAATGATACAGACACGTCGATTGAGTTCGATTATATTTATTCAGTCAAGTACAGGTCTCCGCTCTAATACGCCATAGTTGCAAGCTCTCGCGCGCATGCTTCCAGTCTCCCGCATCACGCGTCTTTCTACATATTCATCAGCATGCGTATTCATATATACATGTATTTTATAGCCATTATTTTTGGAAGTTTTTTCTCTAAACAATAAAGTACCAAAATTCTAATTGTATCTTTGTGTTGATACTTCCGTTTAGATAAACCCTGTATAGGTTAAATTGGTCTCCCAACAAAATGAAAACAAGTAGTAAAATAAAATAAAACAAACTCACGTGGGATAATTTCTGACGATACAGAATGGTATCGACGTACTGATTTTTGTATGAGTTTTTCACATTTTTCACACATTTACTTGGTATTACGTAAGGTACATGACAATGATCAATATGAAATGCAGCCATTTCGTTCTCCATTTGTCATGCCGTAGGGCCTATATATTGCTGATGGCACCGAGCGTATACACGAGACCGAGCGTATGCAAATAATATATCTAAAAATTGACGTATTGCTGCTATCTTGCGGGTATGATTTAAAGTAAAAATATGAAAGTGCTTTCACAAGGCTATAATAATGCAAAAAATGCAACAATTCGTGGGCTTTTTGAAGCTTCGGTTATCAAAACAGGTCGATATTAATGGAATTCAATGATTTGTTAACCCTTCATTGGGACCAATTGATGCAAAGTGCAAAATCTCACCCACAGGGGAAGGACGGGTAAAGTGGGTTCCCTATGTCACACCATTCCTAATATATTATGCGGTCAAAGCAACGGTCGTAGTATTTACAGACCCTCCAGGGGACACAATTCAACGTCGTATTTGTTTGTTTGGCGCGAAGGCAAAACGGTGAGTAGCAAATTTGTGTTTTCGGTACTTTTCTTAAAAACATAATTGATGGCGCCTATTCAAATACCACCTCTTCATCAATTGTAAGGGTATAGTAAGTATAAATGTGGTCTATCGACAAATAGGCCACCATAGTTAGTTGAATCAGCAATGTTAGTTTGAAGTGAACAAACGCATTAATCCTACCCCAAGGGGCCGACTTTGGCCTCTGCCATATATTATCGGCCGGGTGCCAATTTAGGATTAACGCGGCAAGCTACACAGGGACGACCTGGGTCAACCACAGGCAGCCCTTACAAGAAAGACGTCGAGGCCACGGCAAGACTGGTAGCGTGCCTACAACAAACCGGTTCAAAGAAGAGAGGGCACAATGCGAAAGCTGGATGTATTGCGGGGAGTGTGGTCGGTGGGCACACCGTATATGTGCCGGGTATGAGCGTGGCGGATTTATGTGCGCGAGATTTGCTCCAACGATTAATTTGCCTTAAATATATATGTAGTATAATTATCCCTAATGCGTGTATACATAGGTGTACATACGTATTAGGCCTAATAATACAATTAACATACACATTTAAGGCAAATTACTTACAATAACACAATCAAATATATATATACCATTTCAAGTTAATTAAAATACAGACATTTAACATTTGTTTCTTTTCAAAAGAATGCAAGCAATTGATGACATTGCGCATGATCGAGCTAAGCCTACATTCTCACAAATTAACCCTTCTCCAATGTAATATTAATTTAATGATTCAGATAATGTCAAGCTCAATTTAAGGCAATTATTAATGACACTTTTCAAGGTCGCTAAGATAAGACATACATTTTATTATTAATGAGACAGTACCCAGAGGATAACAAACCAATGAGTGCTTGTGCATATTACCATACATAGTTTACAATAGTGTTGTCATACACGTGGAAATTCTAGGTTATAATGAAATGCAGTAAAATTGTGGCTGGCATATGGGTGACGAGTGATTAAAAAAAATAGTGTTATAACCCTTTCTCAGCTGGTAGTATCTTCCCCGGATGATTATTTTGCCCTTTATAAATGATATCAGCAAGGATCGTACTAGCCTCGGTTACCCAGACTCCGTGAGGTGGCAGCACTTTTAAGCCCCCTCAACTCCGCCTGGGACAGTATATGGGCTTAAGTTTCTACATCCGGGCAGCCTTACCCCAGATTAGGGTAGAGACGCTGATTGGCTCTCAGGCCAACTATGAAATAAAAATTTAAATAACGATATAGTTTTACAAGATAATAATATCATATGAAAAGTATTCACCATTGAACTTATATTAACACAAAAGTAAGTAAAAATTCAAATTTATCGTTGTTTATAAAATAAGAATTACGGCAGGATTAACCAGTATCCGTGAGGTGGCAGCAATGTCTAGCCCGACACGGATAGCATACAAAATTAAATAAGGAAACCTTTTGATCAAATAATGCTGTATTATAAAAACTATTCAAAATTAAACTTATATTAACACAAAATAAATAAAAATAAAAATTTGCAGTTGTTTATAAAAAATATATATTACGGCAATGTCCGTAAGGTGGCAGCATTTTATAGATCACGGCTGCTACCCAAACAAAAGCCGTTAATGTAGCCAGACTGTCTTCTCGGCGTAGTTCCGCAGCCGACCGACAGTCGGTTAAGCGAGACTAGGATCGTACGCGATTATATCCGTTCGGAATGTCATTCTACATAGTATTACATAATTGTCGGTACAAAGAAGTAAGGTAATATTTTCATTAAATTGTGTTTTAGATCAATTGAATTGCCGTTTCCAGCACTTGTGGGGCGCCACCTGCAATTGCACTTGAAAGAAAAGTTACACACGCCATGAGCATTCGAAAAAATGGCCGGAATAGTTGCTGCGTTAGACTGTTGGTGTAAATATTTTGGCTAGTTTATTCGTTTTCAATGAATAGTGTGTGAGTTGATATAAACTAGTAAGAAGGCCATCGGCAAAGGGTACACGTTTTCTGGAACTCTTACATCCACAACATCCATTAACATTCGTTGTCACATTTGTTTCGCGAACTTCCATTGACGTTGATGATTTTATAGGTATATCGAAATCCGCCAGATGGCGGCAGTCGTAGTTCTCCGATCGTACCGTGATTGTGATTGTTCGAAAAAAAATTAATATTCACAGTTTTGAAATTCGTTTCAAGTTATATTTCTTTGAAACATTGATTGTAATGTTGATTGTTGTGATGTCTTGTGATAGCTGTTGTCATTACACTAGTGTCTGGATGTTACATCGTTTTGACTTAGTGGAGTGGGCGATAATACGGTGAATTGCTGTGTAAACGACTGATTTTGCTGTTGATTTGTTTTTGTGTCTTGTTCATGTGACGCTGTGGGTGTTCAGAATAATGATTAGCACACTGGTTAATGTAGTAAATAATTGGTTTCGCATAACACCAAGTAATGTAATACTGGGTAAATTAAATGTCTTTTTGCAGTTAGAACATGTGCTGATGGAACAGATCAGCATCAGGTGTGTGTCTTGTGGCCTATGGACGTTATGTCCCAAGTCACATATGTCCTAGACGATATGTCCTAAATTTGGAGCGGTATGTCCCAAATTACTTGGACGATTTGTCCCAAATTTATTCAACTTCTATTTTGTTGTTCACCAACGAAATACAAAATCTACAGTAATTACGTTGGTTATTTACGCTAATGTTGGTCCATCTGCCGTCGTTGATGACTTATCATCGCCCATCGTCATAGAATTTAAAAGCAATAATTCACTATTTAAAGTGGCGCCATCTATTGAACGACGCGGTTGTTGGATGTTTTGCCATTAAATCAAAAGTTGTAAATTTGTTATTGTCTTTATAAGACATGAAAGATCGGGGCGGTTTTGACATAGAAGTAGAA
>OZ024867.1:11601715-11701715 GCA_964017155.1 Oasisia sp. SBJ-2009 | reverse complement strand
AATTGTAAATATCAATTTTATAAGATATTTTAGTCCTTTTAGTCCTCTTATATTTGTTTATTAATATTAATTATATTTTTAGAAGATAATTTATAAGTTTTATCATTTTAAAGGACATTTTATATTTATTTATTTATTAACTAGCTTAACACAATTATTGTTAAATAGCTAATATATTAATTTAATTTTTTTCTTTATTTATTTATTATATTATATATTTTTTATCACACGCACGCGCAGGCACACGCGCGCGCACACACACACACACAACCATTATCTTTTTAATACTTGGCAAATCCAAGCTGGTTATCGTGTCAAGACAGACGATTATTATAACGAGTTGCACATTATGACGTAAATTCTACATTCGAGCATTCCAACTTTGTGTAACGTTGTTTAGAGCGTTACTGTTCGGCGCTGCCATTACATGCATTCAGACAATGAAGTAGTCCACTATTTAAAGTGGCGCCATCTATTGAACGATATGAACGCTAACATTAGAAACAAGATTTGCGATTTCCGACGCGGTTGTTGGATGTTTTGCCACAAAACGAAGATTACACATGAACACAGTTAGTATAAGTGACATTTATTGGAGTTAAAAAAATCTGTACAAATCGTCTTTTTTGGGACATAACGCTCCTTTTTTAGACATATCGTCCACCGTTTGGGACATAAGCGACTTGGGACATAAGTGACTTGGGACATATAACGTCTATAATTCTGTCTTGTCATGTGTCAAGACAGTACAACAGTTGCAGGTGGAGAACTACGTCTTCCACAGTCCACATGTAAGTACATGCAGCCAAAGCAAATCTGCATCATTGTTTGTTTGCACCAGAAGTAAATTATTTAACTCCATAATTCTAGTTTTTTATATATGTGGGTAGACATAAAGTTAAATCTTAATTATCACCGTGTTCTTGCAAGAGATGAAAACGTCAAGTATTTAGAAGAGTTTGTTGTGATCTGTGGGTATGATGTCAGGCGTGATTTAAATGCAGCATGTTTGAAGACTAGTATTTTGGCTAATTGTAAAGGTTTAAAGGTAGGATAGGTATGACAGCTGTCAGTAGTTGTGAGATTTTAGAAGTATATAAAATGCAGTTCAGTATTCCAACCAATAATACAGCACGATAAAGCATGGGACATTAAACCAGCATACAATCACTTAATTATGCAGTCACATTTCTGCAACAGTCAGCTCTCCAAGCTCTAAAGGGAAACATTATCACTTACCCTGATCTTAAAATATTAATTAACCCTGTCTTACCTGCAAAGGAAATTGTAATGTGTAGTCAGCATAAACCTGCCTGGACAAGCATGATACATTCATTGTTCAATTATTTAACTAATAAAATCCCAAACTATATTGTTCGTGCATAATAAAGGAATATATGCATGAATAAGAATTGAGGACTGATTATAATATTATGTAAAGTAGCTTTGGAAAATACTCTGATTTTGCTGTCAAGTTTCCCTTTTCCACGTTGTAGACATCAGACCTCCCATGACAAGATACTACTCGGCCAAGTCTGGACTGAACCTGTCTCCATTAATGGCAAAACACTGTCTGTTTCAGTCGATCCGCCCGTCTTCTGTAGAGCGTCCAATTGCCCCGGCACCAAACCCCACATCAACCCCGCTCTCAGTTCCACTGGCTGTGCGCCCCACCACTAGTGTCACTGGGGCAGTCGGGCAGCCCAACTTTCCTGCCAAAACTACAGCAGGTGAGTGTCAGCCAACATTGGGGCAGCCCAACTTCCTGCAAAATCAATTGTATGTGAGCGTCTGTGGGTTATGGAATTTATAGGCAACCCAATTTTTGGACAGTGAATTTCTGCCAAATTGACGTTCAAGAATATGTGATCAAGAAGACAGGGATGTAATATTGAGAGCGAGATTGTTCAGTCAGATGACGTCTACGTCTTGTCTTGTATGTATACTGGCCAACACTCCTGGTGGAGTCAAACGGTCAGGGTTGGGTGCGCATGCTGTTGTGGTTTTTAGTCGTGTATTAAAGCTTGTTTGAAATGTTGTGGTTTAGAAATGTTAACTATTGCATCTGGCAGGGAATTCCAGTCTCTTATTGTTCTAGGGAAATATGAATATTTATAGCAGTTCTTGCTGGCATGGATGGTGTTGAAAGCTTTATTGTTTAAATGTCTTGATAGGCGTTGTACGGACTGGAGGAGGTTATTGACAGGCAAGGATAGGTGTCCATAGATGGCTTTGTGGAGTATGGTGAGGCGTCTGTTTGTTCGTCTGGTTTTTAATTGATGTAGTTGTAATTTGTTTAGCATTTCTGACACACAGCCCGCTTCTCTAGATGTATAGTCGTTGAGACAGAAACGGGCTGCACGTCTTTGAACCATTTCTATTTGGTTTATAAGGGTCTGGGTGTGGGGGTCCCATACTGAGGATGAGTATTCTAAGAGTGGTCTGACTAGGGTTTTGTAGGCTGTTGTTTTGATGTTTATGGGGCATGAGTGGAGGTTGCGTCTGATGAATGCTAGGGTGCGGTTTGCTGAGGCTGTTATCTGATGTATATGTTTGTTCCAGTTTAAGTCTTTGGTGATGCATATTCCTAGGTATGAGTGGCTGTCTGTTTCTTGTAGTGTTGTTTTTCCTAGGGTGTAATCAAATTGTTTTATATTTCTTGCATGAGTTAGTCTCATCACAAAGCATTTGTCAGGGTTAAAGTTCATTTGCCAGTCATGTTCCCATTTAGTTAGTTCATCTAGGTCTTTCTGTAGTTCTTGTGAATCTAATTGGTTGTTAATTTCTCTGTACAGGACACAGTCATCTGCAAACAGACGGACTGTGCAGTGGATATTGTTAGGTAAATCGTTGATGTATATTAGGAACAGAAGAGGGCCTAGTACCGTGCCTTGTGGTACTCCAGACTCAACATGGGTCCAGGGGGAATGTGCACCACTGACCACCACTCTCTGTTCACGGCATGTAAGGAATTTTGAAATCCAGGCATGTATTTTGTTGTTGATGCCATATCTTTTTAATTTGTTTAGGAGCCGGTTATGAGGGACAGTGTCGAATGCTTTTGAGAAATCCATTATGATCATGTCTATTTCTGATTTATTATTTAGAGATTTGGATAGGTCATGTGTTGTGAGTATTAACTGGGTTTCAGTCGAGTGTTTACTGCGGAAGCCATGTTGTTTGTCAGATAAAATTGAGTGCAGGTCAAGTAAAATTGAGTGCAGTGACAGTGTGTATTCACAGGTGTACAGTGTGTCCCCTCCTATATGACATGGACACAGCACTGAGAGTGAGAATGTTCAGTCAGATGACATCTATGTGACAGTGTGTATTCACAGGGGTACAGTGTGTCCCTCCTATATGACAAGGACACAGCACTGAGAGTGAGAATGTTCAGTCAGATGACATCTATGTGACAGTGTGTATTCACAGGTGTACAGTGTGTCCCTCCTATATGACATGGACACAGCACTGAGAGTGAGAATGTTCAGTCAGATGACATCTATGTGACAGTGTGTATTCACAGGGGTACAGTGTGTCCCTCCTGTATGACATGGACATAGCACTGAGAGTGAGAATGTTCAGTCAGATGACATCTATGTGACAGTGTGTATTCACAGGGGTACAGTGTGTCCCTCCTATATGACAAGGACACAGCACTGAGAGTGAGAATGTTCAGTCAGATGACATCTATGTGACAGTGTGTATTCACAGGTGTACAGTGTGTCCCTCCTATATGACATGGACACAGCACTGAGAGTGAGAATGTTCAGTCAGATGACATCTATGTGACAGTGTGTATTCACAGGGGTACAGTGTGTCCCTCCTGTATGACATGGACATAGCACTGAGAGTGAGAATGTTCAGTCAGATGACATCTATGTGACAGTGTGTATTCACAGGGGTACAGTGTGTCCCCTCCTGTATGACATGGACATAGCACTGAGAGTGAGAATGTTCAGTCAGATGAACTGTATTTATTATTATTTTCTTCAATTAATTATAATTTTTAGGAAGACCACATTAGAAATAAGTGTACTTTTGTGTCTTTTGATGTGTTTATGCTTATTCTTTGTTTGCTTTTGCATCTAAACTATGTTTATTTGTCATGTATATAATTTATATCAATTAAACTCACTTGTGCATTGATTAAATGGTAGTTAGTTTGATATTTTTCATGTACTTGTGTTAATAATCAAGTTGTTTCTTTGGTTTGACAAATGTTATCTGAACCAGTTCCAGTTTCTGCAGCGGAAGCCGGCAGTCGGACGGTTGTCATGACAACGTCACAGCCACAGCTTCTCGCAACCGGGGGGCATTGTTGCCGCGACGACAGTTGTTGGGTCAACGGTTCCCGTTCCCGCAAGCATTGCCACGGCAACAGTGTAAGTGGCGGCCGCCCAAGCCTTGTCTCTCCATGCGCCCATAGCTGGAGGTCATAGGTCAGGCGGGGGTATAATCCACACTCAGCCACTCACAGCCCAGGTTTGTGGGGTTCATTTTGTTGGATTTATAAAAATGATGTTTTAAATGTGATCGTCCTCTTTGCAACTTCTTATCAAACTCCAATACGAGCCAGTCAAGATGTGTCCAAGTGTGTGAAATAAGCTACACACACGTGTGTGAAATAACCTGTATACATGTGTGAAATAACCTGCACACATATTTGGCATCAAAAGCATATTTGACAATATATGTATATGATTTTGTACACATTGTTATCTTTATTTTTTACCCGATTTTAACAGTCGAGGAGAGAATAAACATGACAAATGTATAAATACAATTTGTGGTATATATGTGTCATTATCTGAGAGTTTGTTACATCACTGGACTAAAATAATAAATAGTTTAATAAATATAAATTAATTAATTATACTTTAAATCTCCCGTGTGTTTCCCTGTTGTAGGCGGCCCAGGCATCCCTCATCCGAGGTCATCTCCCGTCAACTGTTGTTTCCCACGCTGGACTTCTGGGGCACGCCGGCCGCCCCCAACTCACACAGGCATTCTACCCCCATCACATACCGCGGGGTGAGTTGTCATTGCCATTTCACTTTTACCTGCAGACAATACAGAGGTGCTGTTATTTCTCTACTGTATACTATTGTCTTCTTCCTCTTGTGGTTGGTTCAGCACTCTATGTTAGCCACGTGTTTGTGGCTAGAGTAATGTCAAGCTTTTTTCAGAATTGTCCTCTAGAATTAGTGAGTCCACTACAGGTTACACATTTACCCCCTGTGTGGGATCTTTTACTTCCCCTAGCATAGACACCAGATAGAAGGAGCCACCGGCTTTTAATGTCTCTTCCAAAAGACACAGGCAAATGCGAAATTACCTAAGTTTCCAAACAGCGGGAGGTGTGATTGAACCACCGTCCCCTCGATTGACACAGTGCAACTACCGCTCCTATTGATTCTGATGATGACTAAAATCACTGGTTTTCTAACAGTTGGCATTTCAGAGATTGGTTGTGATAAATTTGTTTTGCAATAGTGATCTACATGTTGTTGACCTGTTCTTTATTTTATTTTATTGTAGTGATATAATGTGTGGCATGGTGGGAGGCAGAATCTACAATGAAACTAGTTGATGTATTTTATCATTTTACACAGACATTTAACAGTTGATTTGTATTAATTCAAATTAGTAAACGGCAACGTCTTAATATTGCACAATTTAATATTTTGGGTAATTTCAGCCACATGCACATGTTTTGGGGTAGTTTCAAACTATGGCTTGTGATGATGGTTTTCTTGTTACAATCTGAATTGCACAACAGGTGCCATAGCTGCGTCCGCCCTGTCGTCCCCGAAGATTGCCATGACAACCGCGATCCTCCGTCCCTCGCAGCCTGGCGTTGGAGCCATCAGTATCGCCGCGACGACCGCCCCACAGTCACTCCTGAACAAGATCCCGCAACAACCTCACCCGATGCTCCCTGTGAGGACGAACGTCGTCACAAGGATTGCTCCCCCAGTCGTCAGTTTGACGGGCAGCGTCGCACATACCGTGCTGCCCCCTACTGACATGCAGAGGTACACATCATTTTATGTATACAGCGTAATGATTATAAAATTATGTGTTTGGACTCCAAAGAATATTTGAAATCTCAGCCACCCGGAAATGCTCACTACAAAATATATTTTTATTTAAAAAAAAAATGTCCCAGTACAAACCATTAGGTTATTTCATCTCCATGTGAAATGTACTTTCAAACAAAATTATCATTGGCGTGCATAGCACATACTTTAACTAACTCCAGAATTATTTCTAGCGGCTTACAATGATCAACTCTACCTTTTTTGTAAAATCTTCTCATTCTCCAGAGATTTTGTCACAGGCAGCTGTCGTTTGTGAGGTGAAGTACATGAAAATCTAATTTTCCAAAATATTGGGTTATAAACATCTCCATCATCCGAAACAAAATATTGGGAGTTTCACCCTCCATTCCCAAGTTCCAATGCTATCGATTTCATGGTTCAATGTTTTCATGTTATTCGGGACTCTCATAGGGTGACCTTAATGGAGAAGTGACTGTGTTACTCAGGTGACCATGAAGCCACTAGTACATGAATTCCTACAAGGTTCACTCTCGTAAACAGACAATGTAAATTTACATGTAACTATTGCAACAGCGACTTTCAAATCATGTTTTTCCTCGTCGTGTTTCAGAGTGATGCTGAGCCACGCCCCCATAAGCCCCGCCCCTAACCCCGCCCCGGTCCATCTTTCCCTCCAGCAGACCCGCCCCACCCTGTCCATACCCAAGCCCGTCTCCGCCATGTCCCAGCAAGTATACCTGCCATCCCACCACGCTGCCGTTTCTTCCGTCAGCCAGAAGGTGGCAGCAGCAACGCTCATACAGCAGCCGCCAGGTGGCGCCAGTGTTGCAACCGTCGTCACCGCCCCGAAACATGGTGTGTGGTTTTTTGTTTTATGTCGAAAGTTAATGAATGGAATATTAAAAATATCCTTGAAGCATTTTGAGAATTTACCACCGACACCCAAATAAGTAGCAGAATGGCTCAATTAGTGTTTCGTTTAATTGGTCCAAGGTTCAGTAAAACAAGGCTCAGGGCTCTTTGAAATCTGTGGGATTACAAGTGATTGAAAACAATCGAAAAAATTACAAAATGTTCTAAGTACGAGATTTGTGTTTCCTTCTGTAGTTCGGCCCGGAACTGCACTGAACATTGGAGCTGTGCCCACCCCCACAACCCTACCCCATCCAGACAGGGTCGTCACCTCCCAGGCCGCGGTTGCTACTTCCACCCTGCAAGCAAGTGCCCCAAGTCTTGGTGGGTGTCCATATGCTAAGGTCAAATTTCTCGTGAAAACGGTCGGAGAAAAACTCATTTTCTACCAACCCATGCATCAATCAAGTCACTTTGTAATTCTTTCTCAAGTCATTTTAAAGACAAAATCAGCCTGATACATTCAGCCTTCACAGATCACACCTCAGACACTATAAATGCCGACTCTCCACAACTAAATTCTAAACTCATGTCGTTTGAACCAGCCACAACTACTGAAGTGAAAAAAATTATCATGTCATCCCCAAATAAATCCTGTGATCTTGACCCACTTCCGACCATACTACTGAAAGCATGCTGCTGAAAGCATGCCTTGACGTTTTAATTAAACCAATAACAGATATAATAAATGCATCACTCTGCTCCGGCTTATTCCCTGAAGACTTTAAAGGAACGCAAAACCGAAAAGTTACATGCTATGCACGTGAAAGAGTAAATAAAAACAAACTATTTTGAACGGTAATCACATTTTTAATGTCAATGGTTTATTAGTAAAAAAAATCTGAACACCTTTTCTATCAAAGTTTGTAAGTTGCGCCATTTTGACTGATGTGTGACGTCAATAATGCTCGCAGTCTGGCAATTCTGTATTTAAAAATAATCGCTAGGTGGCGCTGTGTACATCCGATTCGTGTAGGCGAACCGACCTGATTTTCGTTCAGAAATAGCTGAATTTCGATTGCAACGATAAGGGCCAACATTTTCAAGATAGAACTGAACGCGCTGGTAAACCTGGTAAAGAAGACCCGCCGGAAGCCGAAATGCAGAGGCGAGTAACAAGCCGAGGCGACATTGAGTGATCGACAAGTGGTCGAAACTCGCCGAAACTTCGAAAGGCGAATGTATGCTGTTACTGTGGATACCCGTTACTGTAACTGTATTGTTAGGAGGAAGACTCAAAAATCTGTCGGTGAAGGTAAGCATTTATGTGTCTAATATGAGAAATGTTGCCCTAAATGTTCATTATGAAATCTGGGCTGGATGTTAATTTAAGTAATTAAAATATCAACGCCAACGGAGTCGATGGTGGGTCAGTGACACTGTCACTGACAGATATGCTGATGGCCACCTCGCATTCGGTCCCGGAATTCGGCAGTTTCTACTTAGTCACAGCCATGCCATGTATTATTCTCCAAGTCAGTGGTGTAGTGTCGGATATGTTATACACAACTTGAAGTTACCCAATTTGAAACACATCATATCACATATGGGGTCATGGCTCTCCGATTTATCTCAGCCTGACACAGACTGACAGAGTGACAGGCTCGGTCCTTCGCCCATGTTTTCAGGAATCAATTTCCAAATTGCCCACAAATCATTGAAATGTGGAAAAAATGCAGATTAATTGTTGTTTTTTCAAATACTGGACATTATTATATTAACAGCAGCGACTGTGGCATGTTTTTTGTATTATTGACATAGCATGACCTGTGCGACTAAAAAACAGATGTGTGTCAATATTGATTGTTCTTTTAATAGGCGTGGTATATTTAAAGCGAGGGTTTGGAGCCTAATTCTGGAGGGCTAAATAAAGAAAGAAAATCACCACCCATGTTCTTTATGAAATCAACTTCATGCTGAATAATAAAGTTGTTTTTAGCTGAATATATGTCTCTATTAAAAATAACCATTTTGAACTGGGTAAAAGTAACACAACTAGCAGAACAAATATTCTAAACTATAACATATGTGGATATATTTATGTATATTCTGTGGTGGTCTTAATTGCAATGTAACTTTGTTGTCGTGTCAAGGTAACCATAATAGTAGCTGTGATGTTCTATATTGTGCTAATAATATTTCTTATTCATGAAAAACTCATTTATACATCTGGTTCTGTTTCAGATGTGCCATGATATATTACAAATGGCCATGGATTTTATAGTCTGTGTTTGGAGCAGACAGTGCTTCCAAATGTTAGACAACTGTCACATATATCTGCCAACAAAGATGTAAGTATAATATTATGTTCATGTATTTATAACAACAGTGAAATGTGTTGCTCACAATTTATTGACAATGAAAATAACATTAGAGTAACCAGAACACCAAACATTTTATATAATACAAATGACATTTCATACAATGAAAACACCACATATTATTCCATAGTATAAATATACCCAAAAAATTAGGTTTAACAGTAAATGATGTAGGATCATTCTAGAACATTTCGAGTAGCATGGCCAGTTGTCCACTATGTGAGAATTGAAAAAAGTTCCAGTGATTTTATAAAAACAGAACATGTATTCTATTGTATTTTCTACAATGATAATGGATTGAGTTACCTCCATTTTCATATGTCACCTGTCAACACAGTTCTTATATAGTGCAGTATCCAATCCTCAGACATGGTGTCAAATACATTTGTATTTGAAAGTATTTAAATAGTTTTAAGTAACTGTAATTGATGTTTAGTAATTAAATGTATTTGGATTCCTCAAGAGTATTTGTATTTAAATAAATGTCAACGTATTTGACCCCATGTCTGCTCGGCATTGTCCAAAGTGCTTTACACTTTACTCCCTGGCATACCTATTCAGTTAAACACCATCTCATGACTGTGGGAAGCATCCAGCCAAGCTGTAATTAATGAATCAAGACGGTTCGTGTTACAAATATCCACCACTGTCAATAGCCAGTTACTTGTTTACACAGCCGAGTGAATTGGAGCAATGACGGGTGAACAGACTTGCCCAAGGTTCGACACAGCAGCACATGGTTTCGTTCTCGTAGTTGAGAGTCTGAAGCCAAGTCCAAAGCTTTAAACCACTGTGCCACTATACATAGTTGATATATTTATTTAAGCCTTATTTTATTTCAGGAGTCCAAGTCGGCCATATACAGAGAATTTTACCCGGTGGATCCATGACAGGCTTGGTCGAAGGGTACAGAGAGTCATACCAGTGTATACCGGCCATAAGATCGAACTTCTGTGCTCTCAGCAGAGAACAAGATCTAGGATAACACTTGGCACTTGTTGACTGCTGCCCTTGCGAATTATCAGTTGATTTGTGAATAAGCAGTTGGATTGTCAATGAACAAATCAACTGACTCTTGACACCAGCAGACCTTCTTTCATTAGCTAGGGCATATCTGAACCAAGGATTGCAATTCTGACATGGACAGTCGTTGTGGGCAGCGGCCAGAGTTCTGACAAAGATGTAATTCACCATTCACTCATTCTTCCCACCACAGTGTGGTGGATCTGCAGGTAAACATACAGCTGTAGTGTCTTCTGCAGCTCCAATTACTTGCGTCTTGACCAGAAAACAGCCATGTTGTCAAGGTTCGCTAGGACATGGCCGGACGTTCTTGCTAGAGCCATGGTTCCACCCTATAAATAAACAGGACATGCTGTACTGCTAAATATTTGTGTCATGTTGTATCTTATATACAGTGGCTTGTTATCAAGTGTGGTTGTCTTTAATAAAAAAAATTGTTATAATGACATTTAAGTGCTTCAGATTCTATTATCCAATAAACACAAACGTTGGCACCTCAAAATATCAATCGAACAGGAATATCTATGACAATGTATATTTTAACTGGCAAAATGTCATATTGACACATCACGCCAATGTGCATGGTGGATCATCTGACTTACTTGCTAAACTATTGGATTAAATTATTATTGAATTAGGTTAGTGATTTGCACTCTTATTGTGGGGAAGAAACTGGTACCAAATGTTTACCGACTGATCTTGTGGGATATCTACAAATCCTCGTTGACTCGTTCCATCTAGTATATTATGCTAGTCTGTTATTGGGGTGTGTTAATGTTTCTTCTTGTTTGCTGAGTGTGTCCCAATATTTCAAGAAACTCTACCTACCAATAAAGGCAATATTGCAAATTTGCAAAGTAATTTTTACAGTACATAAGTTATGTCTCATCATAGCTAATTATTCATCCTTTACTGTAAGCCTGTAACATGTCCTAGTATCAATGTATTAGTATCTGAACTGACACAGCACACAGAATTTGTAATTGTGTGTCTCGCTGAACGAATAACATGATTGAAAACAACATTCGCAATGCCAGTTTGTGATGTTTGAATAATATATTTACTGAAAAATATTGCAGGCATGCTGGCACATTCACAGTGGTCAACCTGAAAATAGGAACTGCGTAACTATGAAAGGCAGTATTTTTGAAAACTTATTTAGTGAATATTGTAAAACCTTAATTTATTCTTTAGACCTATTTATTTTAATGTTTTAAAGTATTTATTAAAATATTTTATTAAAGTAATTTTTAAGTTTATTCAAATAATCAAAGAAAATATGTTTTAATGTCTTAACATATTTAATTTACCTTTATAGATACATTTCAAATAAATTATTCTCTACTTTTTTAATTAATTTTTTATTTATGCTAATGTTTTAAATTATATATTATTTCAATCTATTTTAACAAATATATTTTGCATGTTTTATGTACCTATTTCAATATGTATTGATTGCCCAGAGAATGAAATAAACCAACCAAAATCTAGGTGCTATATTATCGTTCATGCGAATTGATGGGGACATCTATGATCTGGCTTGCATTCAGCTGTGTTTTAATGTTACGGTCATGTTTAACACATGTAGCTTTACCTTATTTATATGCCTCTGTTCATGCAAACGTGATACCATTCAATGTAGGATAAAATAAAACTAATAATAATGAATAACAATATCGAACGGTTTAACTCGCTTGGACTTGGTCCTAGACCTAGTTAGCGGCTCCATGATCCCATGTCATGTACATACCTTCTAGAACGTTAACTGTGGTGGATGTTTATAAAATATATCAGTATGTACATAAGTCATAACGACAGACATCGCAATGTGTCTAATGGTACAAGATTTAAATAATTTAGACACAGAAGACTTAATATTTACTAACCTTCTTGCGCGCGCTGACTTGGCTACGGCGATGGAAGGTTTCGACCGGTAACCCGTTTCAACGACTATCGTTGGTGATTAAATATCGCGCCAATATCGTTTGCACAGCTCTAAATTTCAAAACTCGACGTCGCCAACGTTTCTGCGGATCTTGACCCACTATATACGATGAGAAACATCCCATTCGAAGCAAGGTTCTTCGAACGGATGTTCTTCTTCGAAGTTCGGGTATCTGACAACATTGTGTTTACAACGGCGATAAGCATTATTATGCGTCATCGGACACGTGACTTTAAGGCCGGTTCTGCGTGCTGAATGGTTATACAACAGGAAGAGGCGTACCGGGGCGCGTTAATGGCCGCCTCTACGGAGCCGAGGATTTCAGTGAAATTATCCACTTTGAAATTATTTTACTAATAAACCACTGTCGTTAAAAATGTGATTACCGTTCAGAATGGTTGCTTTGTATTAGCTCTTTCACGTGCATATCACGTAATATTTCCCTTTTGGCTTCCTTTAAATGTGCACATATAAATCCAATTCTTAAGAAGACAACTCTGTCAAAAGAAGATCTAAACAGCTACAGACCTATTTCTAACCTTAGCTTCATTTCCAAAATACTCGAAAAGGTTGTTGCAAATCGACTTACTTCTCACATCAACATAAATGGTTTAACCAATGCATCACAGTCTGCGTACAAACAATTTCACTCAACAGAAACTGCTCTTTTAAAAGTACACAATCACATAAACCTTAACATTGATAATGGCAAATTTACTGCACTGACCCTGCTTGACCTATCCGCCGCTTTCGACACCATTGACCACGACATTCTCATTACACGCTTATCAACGTGGTACGGGATATCTGGCACAGCCTTGAGCTGGTTTACTTCATACCTTACTGACAGACGGCAAGCCATTAAAATAGGTAACTGCTTCTCAGACATGCTGCCCACCTCTTGTGGTGTCCCCCAAGGTTCTGTTTTGGGTCCGTTGCTTTTCACTCTGTACACAACACCATTAAGCTCAGTTATCCAGAGTCACAACCTGGATCATCACCTTTGTGCAGATGACACACAAATCTATGTTTCTCTTACCACACCAGATACTTGTCGCTCCCTAAACCAGCTCAGGGATTGTCTCCAAGATGTCTCCCTCTGGATGAAAAATAGTAAATTAAAACTAAATGCAGATAAGACTGAATTTCTCATCATTGGTACCTCAACGCAGCGGGCAAAACTCAATGGCTTTTTCCAGACACATATTCTGAGTCAGAGTATCACACCAGCCGCCTCAGTTTTAAATCTCGGAGTAACGTTTGATGAAAACTTCAATTTCAAACAACATATCTCAAAAACATGCCGTTGCTGTTTCTACCATATCCCTGATCTTCGCCGTATCCGCCGGTTTTTATCACTTTCCGTTGCTAAAACCATCGCCACAGCTCTAGTAAGCAGCAGATTCGACTACTGCAATTCCCTCCTTTACAATACCGCAAACAAGGACATAGCAAAACTTCAGCGTGTCCAAAATTGTTTAGCAAGGGTAGTCACGCGTTCTCCTCGTTTTTCTCGCTCAGTGCCGCTTCTAAAATCACTGCATTGGCTACCTGTGCACTATCGCATCATTTTCAAAATGTGTACAATAGCCTATCAAGCACTCTCATCTACACAACCAGCATATCTAAATTCAATGGTAACTCCAACAAGAAATTCCAGACAGCTACGCTCAACCAGTAGAAAACGAAAGCCGGGACCCGAGCTTTCTCGGTTGCCGCACCAACGGTGTGGAATTCGCTTCCTGCCAGTGTTAAATTGCAAGGTAATATAGTTTCATTCCGCCGACATCTAAAAACCTATCTCTTTACTGCTGCCTATCCTCCTTAGCCTCCTAGCTTTTCCATCCAACCGTTGACGACTCACGCATTGCTTTCGATTATGAGATTGATTAATCCCCTTGTTTTGTCGCGCCACTGAGCTTGATTTTCGAGGATATTGGCGCAAAAGAAGTTACTATTATTATTATTATTATTATATTTTATCAACTTTGTAAGAAATTCACTTACTTTGGAACATAGCTAGTGAAATGTATGACATTTCGACCCATCAACTCTAGGTCTTGATCAAGTACTGGTGTCACACGCGATATCAGTATGTGACCGTTGTTGTTGATGGGTCGAAATGTTGTACGTTTCATAAGCTATGTTTAATCTGTAATGTGAGCCCTCTTTTTTGCTCAACATATCTGCATATCTTTTAGTAATAAATATAAAATAACTGAAGATATTTTAACTTTTCATTTTCACGTTTAGATCTCATGCTGCCAATAAAACATGCCAAACTCCATTTTATAACTGTTGTGGTAGGTTGACATTTGTATATTAGTTTGTGTGCAGTAATTAGATTTATTTTATTTTATTGTACATAGGCACGTAGTGATTTGGAAGCCAGAACACATTCTTAATTGACATGAAACGTACGTTGAAAATGGTGAATAAACTTTTAATCCTTTTTATAATCTCATGTCCAGTTGTAGGTCAGCAACAGATCCTGGGTCAGTTGTTCCCACGCTACCAGAAGATCATCATGACCACCACACCCCCGCCCTCCTTGTCACCACCTCTGGGGCGACTGTCGTCTCAAAGACAGGTCAGGGTGCATTTTGTTGTCTTGTAGGGTCACTGGTGTCACCCACCGTCATTACTGGTGACACGGTGACTGTGTCACTGAGATAAAGAGCTCGCAAGGAAAGTTCATCACTAATCAAAATCTGTTGTTAAATTAAATGAGTTTTTTCAAAACAAAAATATCCATTGCCTTATTGCAGAGGACACTATTTCGATGACACACTAGTGACACTGTCCATCTGGTGTGTCGTGTTGTTGACGGTTTTCGTGTATTCTGAATTACTGTTAAGGATAAAAGAATTTTCTTAAAGTACAAAATTGTGTTTAACAGCTCTTAAGAACATTAGTAAAATTGTCTCCATTGAGTCCATTCGATAGCTGCAATTGTGTAGATTCACATGCATTCCTGGCATGATGTCTCATACACTTGCATTCCTGACATGACATCTCATACACTTGTATTCCTGGCATGACGTATCATACACTTGCATTCCTGACATGACATCTCATACACTTGTATTCCTGGCATGACATGTCATACACTTGCATTCCTGACATGACATCTCATACACTTGCATTCCTGGCATGACGTATCATACACTTGCATTCCTGACATGACGTCTCATACACTTGCATTCCTGGCATAACGTCTCATACATTTCCGTTCCTGGCATGACGTCTCATACACTTGCATTCCTGGCATGATGTCTCATACACTTGCATTCCTGGCATGACGTCTCATACACTTGTATTCCTGGTATGACGTGTCATACACTTGCATTCCTGGTATGACATCTCATACACTTGTATTCCTGGCATGACGTGTCATACACTTGCATTCCTGGTATGACATCTCATACACTTGCATTCCTGGTATGACATCTCATACACTTGCATTCCTGGTATGACATCTCATTCACTTGCATTCCTGGTATGACATCTCATACAATTGCATTCCTGGTATGACATCTCATACACTTGCATTCCTGGTATGACATCTCATTCACTTGCATTCCTGGTATGACGTCTCATACACTTAAATTCCTGGTATGACGTCTCATACACTTGCATTCCTGGCATGACGACTCATACACTTGCATTCCTGGCATGATATCTCATACACTTGCATTCCTGGCATGACGTCTCATACACTTGCATTCCTGGTATGACATCTCATACACTTGCATTCCTGGTATGACATCTCATTCACTTGCATTCCTGGTATGACATCTCATACACTTAAATTCCTGGTATGACATCTCATACACTTGCATTCCTGGCGTGACGTCTCATACACTTGCATTCCTGGCGTGACGTCTCATACACTTGCATTCCTGGCATGACGTCTCATACACTTGCATTCCTGGTGTCATATAGAATATGCACTTCATGGAAAATGGACCACGGGTCCATATTCTGTAATAGACCATGGACCCGCCAGTCTAGAGGGCCAATGTCGTAGACGTTGAACTCTTCCTTGGCCACTGCTTTCAACTCAACTTTGTAATACAGGTTTCATTGAAACTGAAATTGAGATGTTCCCTAAATTGTTTTCCCAGGCCCAGCGACAGCCCTGAATCTCACCCAGCCGATGCCGAGGCTGTCCCAGAAAGTTCTGACAACCCGTATTACCATGGCAACCACGGCGCCAGCAAATGTGCCACTAGCAGCAGCAGCCCAGGCGATTAAAACAGGTACGTGTCTATTTGTGACCAGTGACAGTAAATTGTGAAATAAAGACATCATCTCCTCTAAAATTGTACCTTTGAACCATCAGTACGACAGGGCTATTGCAGCCGCACAATTATCTGTTTTTACGCACAATTATCTGCTACACGGAGGCACGTGTTATATCTCACCTTGAAGGCTGATCCTTAGCATTGTAATAGACTAATCGTGGATTGTTGTCCTGTTGAATTTTGGTGGATTTGTGCATTTTGTTCAACTACAGTAATGGCGAATGACATAATATTTTATTGATGGCAATTTACTAAGTAACAACGTATTTAAATGGATTGTTTTCATAATATTTGTGATGTATTTTGTTGGATATAGCCCGTGACGATCGCAATATATAAATAAAGCCGACGATAATAGATTTATTTTATCAATAGGAACATCATATATATTATGAACGTTGAATACTCATCAATCAATTATCTGGAATATTAACAAGTTATGTTATTTTTTTCACCATTCCCAGTAGCCATGGGCCACCGGTGTTGCCCCTAGCAACCACTGCGGCTGTTACCATGGTAACCACCATACCTGTGGGTGAGTAACTGTTTTGTCATATATGAGTTATTCAGTGATGCTTGGAGAAAAAGGCATTCACCCTCACGAATACATTTGAAAATTGCGTTACAATGTTTCAACATGTCCCAGAAATAGATCACATCCTCATATGCTAAGGTTTGACGTTCTAAGCTTATCACTGTGTTAAGCAGTCATGATTTTGAAACTCCTATGATTTAAAAAGTATACAGAGTTTCCCTCATCCACTGACATAGTTGTAGGTGGCATAATTATCTTTACAATGATGTAGAAAAACATGACATTCTATGGATGAAATATCCATTCTATTGATAAAACAACCATTCTATGGATAAAACATCCAATCTATGGATAGAACATCCTCATGTAGCCTTTTGAAATGTTATGAAATATCGAGTGACCAAGTTTTCCAACTCCCCGGACGAATTTAGGAAACGGTCTTACTCTATGAACCATCCCAGTCGGCTCGATGTATAGCTGGGAAAATGTTAGCAAACCTGACAGAGATGTGGACAGATAGACAGACAGCCTGACAGACGGACGGACGGACGGACGGACGGACGGACGGACGGACAATTCAATGCAGAACACACACACGAAAGTTCACAGGAGCAAAACAGCTTAAAGTAGAGACACCTGGTGACCATTTTCAAAGACAACACATTTATTGGGGCAGTTTTGACATTACTGTATTGCTGTTGCTTCCGTCAACTTTGACCTCTCAACTCTGACCATTGACAGCCAAGGTTCCGCCGCAGCAACAACTCGCGACGGTGACCTCACAACCACTGCCACCAGAGGGCGCTTCAGCCCGCGAGGCCGTCACCACGGCAACCGCTCCAGCACCTGTGCCACAGATGTTGTCACAGCAACACCCACCAGGTGGCAGCATCTTCCTGTCACATGCCACACATCGACTGCCCGGTGTGTCAGTAGCCGCAACTCAGTCTGACCACTGGTCAAGCTGATGTCCAGTCACAGTCTCTGCCAAGGTCAGTAGCAGTCTCAGTGTCAGTTAATACATATGTGTGAGGAACAGTTTCACAAAGACAACAGACTCTTTAGGAAAAGGCATCCTTAAACAAAAACCATTGTTAAATTAAGAGTTTCAAAATGCAAATATATGTTGCTGTATTACAGAGGGCATATATATATATATATATATATATATATATACATGTGTGTGTGTGTGTGTGTGTGTGTGTGTGTGTGTGTGTGTGTGTGTGTGTGTGTGTGTGTGTGTGTGTGTGTGTGTGTGTGTGTGTGTGTGTGTGTGTGTGTGTGTGTGTGTGTGTGTGTGTGTGTGTGTGTGTGTGTGTGTACACATCAGTTATATTGAAATGGGATGTGAAACAACTTATTGGTATGTTCAAAAACTACAACTTTAAACATCTTTACATAAATTTATGTGATAATATATGTTATATATATATATATATATATATATATATATATATATACATATAATATAATATATATATATGTGTGTATATAGATCAGTGTTGTTACATTGCTTCATCTCGCTCTCTGTTCTTTAGGGCCAACTTCACACCGCAGCTTCCGTACACCATCCCACCAGACTTTGAGTACGGCACATACTACGGCACCTACCCCAACCTGATGTACTCCCAGGTGGCAGCACCGCATGCTCATCCATTTTCGCTTCCCTCCGCCACTGCGTTGCGGCCAGGCCTGGGTGAGTGTAGAGTTGACACACAAGTCTGCTGCCGTCATATAATGCATAGTGATTGTGTGTCAAAGCGATAATTACTTTCATTTATAATTACTTTGCTGCATTCATTCGTTTTATCCAACATTTATTAACACACATTGTAGATATGCCTTAAGTTAATAAAAGTTGGAGGCTAAAACAATTCAAAGGTGAACTGAAAAAAGAAATAAACAGTGCGTGAAAATGTCACAGGCCTGAGTTGCATATCAGCGCCCCCTGGTGGTCCTGTAGGTTCCATTTTAATGATATTTAGCGCATTTATCAGCTAACAAGAAATCAACATTTCCAGTTATAAAAATTCTAGGCCAACTATTATAGAACAAGTTTAACCCAATTCACATACTGACTGTTACATGAACTTACAGGACTTCGCTTCTGAAGCGGCCAGGAAAGAAAGTTATACATCACAGGAAAGCCAATTGATATACTTCTGTTATCATAAATAACAGTGTCATTTGTCATAGTGTGACTTTTTACCTCCAATACCAAAGAATTATCCTGTTTAATCAAATAGAATGCTACGTCACTGCTCAGGAATATGTTGGGATGTATTGGGCAAATGGTAAATAATAATGTTTGGAGATAACTAAATTTGGTATCACCTTGCGACCAATTTTTTTAGCTTGCAAGTCAATAAATATCATAATAAATTTAGGATTACCTTATCAGATTGCATAAAAAAGCTGTTTTGATAAAATGAGGAACTTCTTACAGATTTTATAATAGCTCTTGTCATATGTCGCTTTCAGTGCCAAATCCAGCTGTTAGTTTGGCTGGAACAGCTGGAACACCAAGCCAGGCAGTTGGAATCAACCCTATGATGGTGACCGTTGACCCCAGACAGCCAGCACTAGCCATTAAACCCCTGCTACACTCCCAGTGGCACAGAAGGTAGGTCATCGCCATAGCAACTGGTAATGTCTAGCAGTGTTTACCTTTAGTTTAGTTGCTTTATGACTAGGTATTGCAGAACTAGTTGTGAAAAACATTTTTATAAAGGTTCTCTTATAAACAGTTCCAGACATGGGGTCAAATACATTTGTATTTGTGTTTGAAAGTAATAAAATACTTAAAAAAAGTATTTATATTTGTATTTGACATTTAGGAATTATAAGTATTTGTATTTAAATACTTTCCTAAAGTATTTGACATTTTCAAATATTTTCTAATACTTTTTTCGAATATATATTATCAGTATGAACACATCTGATTCAAGATCACGTGTAATACCTGCCAAACTGATGACCTTCACCTCAACTTCACCCAACACTGCTAATAAGTGATGAAGACACTTAAAAACAGGTGTCCCCCATGGCCCTGGCAGTGACCAGAATTTTTGTTTGCTCAGAGCCAGAGGATGGATTAGCACCTGACAGTGAGCATAGGTCTATATCCAGTTTGTTCTTTAGTCAGGCTCCAAGCTGTCACTGGTCAGACTATTCTGGTCTCCTGTCTGCCTTTCAAGTTGAGGTGTCACACTTCCTCACAAGATCCTAGCAGTCATTAGCAGTGTCTCTTCTGAGGACAACTTACATATTTTATTATGGACCTCCTGGCTTAACTTAACAAACAGCATATATTGTGGCCTTTGCCTCTGTGGATAGAGGTTTCTGAGTCAGTTGTCACTTTGATATAGTTACTAGCAATAACAAGACTCCGAGCTCTGGACTGCCTGTCATAAATTGTATGAGCATAACACTAATTATGTCTATAAACTACATGTCTCGATGTATGATTTGCTTTTCTTTTACCTGTATGGTAATATATCCTGACAATGTAAAGTATTTGAAAAAAGTATTTGAAATACTTTCCAATGTATTTGATTTTAAATACTTTTGCTCATAATAGTATTTGTAACTGTATTTGAATCCCTCAAGAGTGTTTGTATTTAAATATATTTCAATTTATTTCACCCCATGTCTGGACTGTTCCCAACATCGTCATTTTGGGGCTGTAGTGTTGCGTGATTGATGGTTATACAGGTATTTACAAAATGACAGTTGTACAATAATTTCACAACTGCTGTTATGGTTACCAATTTACCAAATCAACGAGATGAATGATCAATTTCATTTCCGACTTCAATCTTAAAATAAATCATTAATTTTTTTATTGAGTATCATCTACGTTATTTTGAGGTCTTTGAAATAAATCTATATGAATGTAAATAAAAGAAGCAGATGTAATTTAATCTTGGATCTAGAACATTGTTGTCTGCCTGTGCAGCGCCGCGTTCCTTCGCTGACATAGGGGGCGCTGTGGTCAGCAAGGCAGCAGTATCTGCGCACACCATCACGATCGGGGCGATGAGTAGTGTGCCCAGTGTCAGCCAGGGGGCGCCAACTGAAGTGCATCTTCCGTCACAACTGAGCTCAACTGCTGCGACCACACCCACAGCTTCTCCACGGCCAAGTATCCTCCGCAAGCGAACTAGCGAAGGGTGAGTTAAATAGCCAGTAGGTGGCGCTAGTGTCACCAGCTGAACATTGTGTATTATTATTATTATTTGACCATCGCGTTGCTGTCGTGTTTAAAACTAAATCACGTCTGTTTCGCTTGTGCCACTCCATATCTCAACCGCTACGGTGAGTAAAATAAGTAAGTAAATAAATATGTAAATAAATAATCAATTGTATACGGTATCTTAAGAATTGTATTATGCCGTATGTAGTATGTGTTGTTTCCAGGTCATGTTCATAGTTTATTGCAATGAGTGGAAACATTACATTTCAAGATAAACATTGAAGGTGCAAGTGTTTGAAACTGTGGACATGCAGCCATATTGTGCATGTAAATGTGAATGTTTAAGAATTTATCTACTCGTTTTATATTAGTGTATGTATTTTATTACTTTTAAAATAGTTACGTTGGTTAAGAAAGGCTACATGGCACCGGCAAGTTTAAATCAGTGCGCATTTGCATGAAACATGTCCTCATGAACAATTTTGTGTTTGTATTAATTTAAAGACCCTGAAAATATATAACTATTATTATTATTTTTTTCAAATAATTTTTAATTGAGTCGGTAATGTGGGACAACATTTACAAATGTATTTCTTACAAAAATTACATAATTTGAACCCGTTTCCATGACAACAGGGTGCCTCTAGTGAAGAAGAACCTAACGGGGACATCGTCACCGCGGGAGTCGACCAGCCCTATGACAGGAGTGGGGCCACTGCCCCCACCACCCCACCAAAACCCTCTATTCCCTGGTAAGGTCACAGTCTTGCTTCCCAAAAGACTGGGAGCTGTTTCACTATAATGCAATACAACATAATGTAATATCCCGAAAGAGAAGTTTATTTGCAGTGCTCGCAAAATACATTAATTAAATAGTAGAACAAAATACACATCAATATGTTAGTAAAATAGTATCTAAACCTTAGATAACCTTAAGCTTTCACTGTACTGTTACCATACGCGTATGAGGAACAGTGTGGCATATTGTTGTCGCGATTTCGTGGTAAACCGACATAAGGCAACTTTTAGCGTACCGCTTGGCTCTCTGTTATGACAGCTGAACCAGCAGACGACTCTCTGACGTATTACTTTTCCAAACTGCTGGGTTGTGATTGGTTGCAAGGTCCAAGATGGGCCGGTTCATGGAGTCTGTGATTTATCTAGATTTTCCCACTTTAAGACCACTTTCTGAGGTAACCACTAAGGTGAAAAATTGGATTGTAGATGCAAATGATTAGCTAGTGTAAACTCTTTTAGGTGCATAACACTAAACTGTTGCCTTTTTTTTCACTTTAAGAATTGATGTACTCGTTTTATATTAGCGTATGAATTTTATTACTTTTAAAATAGTTATGTTGGTTACGAAAGGCTACATGGCACAGGCAAGTTTAAGTCAGTGTGCATTTGCATGAAACATGCTCTCATAAACAATTTTGTGTTTGTATTAATTTAAAGACCCTGAAAATATATAACTATTATTTTTTATTTTTTTCAAATAATTTTTAATTGAGTCCGTAATGTGGGACAACATTTACAAATGTATTTCTTACACAAATTACATAATTTGAACCCGTTTCCATGACAACAGGGTTCCACTGGTGAAGAAGAACCTAATGGGGACATCGTCACCGCGGGAGTCGACCAGCCCTATGACAGGAGTGGGGCCACTGCCCCCACCACCCCACCAAAACCCTCTATTCCCTGGTAAGGTCACAGCCTTGCTTCCCAAAAGACTGGGAGCTGTTTCACTATAATGCAATACAACATAATGTAATATCCCGAAAGAGAAGTTCATTTGCAGTTCTCGTAAAATACATTAATAAAATAGTAGAACAAAATACACGTAAATACATGAGTAAAGCAGTAACTACAACTTAAATAACCTTAACCTTCAATAAAACCTTAAATAAAAAACCTAATCTATATTATAATAACACAACATACATATACAACCCACAATACATGTTACATGTTTCTCATCAAAATACCACAGATGTTTATCGCTGAGAACCCGCGTAGACATGGGAATGACTGACAAACACTTCCTATTTGTTTTTTATGCTTTTTAATTAGAGAGAGTAAATAAGATGTTTAAAAAGTATGGTTTGACACAGAGACTTTGACATGCACATCAATTGATGATTTCTTTTCGACAGTGATCCATCGAGGGAGAACAGCCAATCATCAACAGACACCCCGTCGTCTACAGAGAGCACACCGCTTTCAGCGCCATCTTCTGAGATAGAGATCAAACAGGAGCCAATCGATGCCGGTGAAAATGGTACGTCTGTAGACTTGTCTGTGGATATTTGTGATAATGACTTCTGTTGCACATAAATTCTTGTAAACCAAGCTTGGAGGCTATGAGAGAGTACCTGGCTATAGACAGTGGTGCACATTTGTACATGAATAGTTTGTGCATTTACTGCAGTGTGGCTGAAAGATTTCCAGATAAATCGAGATGATGTTCAATTGAACATGTCTGCCAGGGAGTATAGTGTAAAGTTTTGAGCAGCCCTGCACTATATAAGAACTTATGTTTGTATTAATTGCGTCTGATGGTAAGAGTTAGTGAGTCGGTACAACACTGACAAAGGCATCATAATGATGTTGGAAGCTCCATTAAGTCCACTTTGTATTCAGCCCATAACTAAGCTTCCAGTTATGATGTTAATTCTGTCTGGAATCAATGTATCCATGGATGTTTGGTGTGTAGTTCCTGGTCTCTCCTCCAGGGTCAGGCCATGTCCAGTCTGGCTTCTCTATGCTCGCTGCCGCTGCAGCAGGGCCAAAGGTCGAGGAGGCGTCCCCCCGCAAGAAACCCCGCAAACAATTGCTGTAAGTAACCATGGCAACCACAGGAAAACAAATGACCTGCCGAATGTACATATTTTAGGTCGAATTCTGGGTTCCTATTGTAAGTATGATATTGGAGCTAATGTAATTTCTAAACTTACAAGTCGCTGTCTTAGAGTGTTTATTCGTTTTGACAAGAAAAGTAATATTGTCACATGTTGTTGTTTATCTATCCTGGAAATTATTCTGATGAAGAAAAAAACAGAGAAAAAATAATGCATAATATCATGTGATGTACACATGTATAGTAAAAAAACATTAATACCCGGTATATTTTTTTCAATGTACAAATAAAATATTTCATTAAGTATATATTTATTATATCTACTGATGACTCACGGTACTTTATAGTTGATATTTTATATACACCTACAAGATTGTGTTCTGTTAAAATAAAGTCGTTCTACGGTAACGGGACAAAATATGTGACAGGAATGCAAATGAGGAACTGAAAGACAGCAACTCAACGGACGAGGATGAGTTCTCGGCAAAAGTGAATCTGAAACGGGAACTGGAAAAGGTAGCAGAGGACGTGAAACAGGAAGGTGTGTGAGAGTGTCTCATTCCGTCTTTCTGGGTCTGTTGGGATTAGACAGTCTCTCTCTTGTTTCTGATCTTGTGTCTTGCTGCATGATAGTTTATTAATTTTTTGAACTTATTTATTATCTAGTTTACTTATTTTTTGTGTTAAAATCATTTACTTTAACTAATTTAATATTATTAATTTAATGTAACTTATTAATATTGTGCTTATGTACATGTATTCATATTTATGTACTCACAGCGCCTCTGAATGGGTTTTATCTACATTTACAAATCTGATGGAGTATTGTAATATTTTTAAATAATACAACAGCCCTATATGCATTATTTCCGTGGTCTCCCCACTGAAGTGTGGTCATACTTACAGATCTGATGGAGTATGTGGATGAGGAAGGGGTGCGGTGGGTGCGGGAACGCAAGAGGTCAAACCACTTCCTGCTTGACCACTACGACTGCACCTGGAAGTCTAAACTCAACCACTTTGTCAAACCAACTCACGTCAAACCTAAAGGTACATGTGGCCACACACACCTTGACTTGCTGTGTCTGGAGACTTGACATCTTGAAATTATATCATTATCCCTGTGTGTGTGTGTGTGTGTGCGTGCGTGCGTGCGTGTGTGCGTGCGTGCGTGCGTGCGTGCGTGCGTGAGTGAGTGAGTGTATGTGATTTGGTGAGTGTGGGTGTGAGTATGTGTGTGTGTGTGAGTCAGTGTGTGTGTGAGTGAATGTGAGTCAGTGGGTTGGTTGTGAGTGTGTGTGTGTGTGAGTGAGTATGTGTGTGTGTGAGGGTTGGGTGTGTGAGTGAGTATGTGTGTGTGAGTGGGTGTGTGTGTGTGAGTGAGTATGTGTGTGCGTGGGTGGGTGAGTGGTTGTATGTGTGTGAGAAAAATGTAATTATTATTATTTGTGTGAGTGCACATGTGTGGACTGCATACGTATGGTCTGTGTAAACACGTACTTCTTGAGTCAGCATTCTCTTTTGCGTGATCTGATGTAAACTGCTAATTATTTAACTTCTTCCCAATTGTGCAAGTTGCGTACACTCTGTGAAAGTACAACTGGTCTGAGTGGCTGGAAATATCACAATTTGTTTTCATGGTTGTCACTTTTGGTTATACCTGTTTCATAACCTAAGTAATTGTTATATCAGAGGATCTGTCATAAACATTGATAAGACGTCTTTTTATTTGCTATGTCAGTTTGAGACATTGATAAGACGACTTAACACATTCAACTTGTTGCATCAGAGGAGCGACGACTGACTGTCACGGAGTTGGCAAATGAACGCAAAGTCTACCAAAAGGCGAGCGGCTGGAAGTTATATCACATGGCCACACAGCTTGACGAAGTGGTACGCACAGCAAGCATTACCTCGTGCATGTAGATTATATCTTATTGTATTTTATTATCATATTAACTCAGCGCAGTCTTTGCAACACATATGGTCCCTACGTCATACTCCTAGTGAATTGATAACATAAAAGGTAGCCATGTTAGTTCATACACGGTGTTGTATTGAAATATTGGCACTGATCAATCCTCATTATTCGTCACCTGAGCTGCCTTTGTTCACGTCAACATCTTCTGTACGTCTTGTAAGTCCTCATGTATCCAATGGGGATCTGTCACCTTGTAATGATGTCCCATGTAAAATGTCATATGCCTTAGTTAACTGGACCAAAACAAATTATTTCTTAATGTTAAATGTAAGCCCTACTACACCTCTATCTGACCATAGCAGTAACAGGGTGTACGGGGCCACACAACTTTCAAGTTCTACCAAGAATCAAGTCTCCGTATTAGTAACACTTAGTAGCACTTGAAATGAGGGTGTCCACTACCAGATTTATTTAATCTATTTGATGTTGTATTCTTATGATTACAAGTGTAAAATATTATGTATTGGCGGTTTGGTTAGATTATGTTCAGTTACTATATTAAGCTTATTAGCTATTATCTATATTGGTTTATTACATTAGTTAATTGGAAAGTTTCCACCTCACACCATATTCAAGTGAAAAACATAACGTCCAGTGTCAAGACAAGCTTGATTGGCAATAATGCAGAGGCGAGCCAAGTTAACCACAATACATACAGATGTTCAATACTTCCACATTCAGGACAGCAGACGTCCTTTACAAAGTACCACACTGGCTACTTCTGGACACAGGAGCAGGCACCTTCACTTTAAGACTCACCAACCTCCACTCAGACGTGTGGCAAAATCCAGAACATGCTGTATATGTTTTGAATGGAACTTATTTTCAAACTGTTCACATATTGCACTGTAATTACTCAAATCGAATCCATCCACCAGCTGATATAAATTTCCATGCAAAAATCAATCTGTGAGAAATATTTTCAACTCCATTTACTGAGAAAACTCTCATCATGAATATCCTGAGTTATTGACCCATGTAAACTCACAAGTGTCGAGTGAATTTAGAGGGGAGATTATTTGCAGATGGACCAGGAGAAGGACGTGCTTGAGCGACTGCGAGAAGTGCACGAGACCGTGGCCCCAAGACACATGTCAAAGTTGACACTTGAAGACGACATCGGCATGATACACGAATTGACACAGGTGAGTCGACACTTGTTTACCCAATCATTGGCACATTTACTTACTGTTGACAAATGGTCTGCTCCATTTGATCTCTAGAAAATACCTGTTTTAATAACTCTCTATAATGTAGCAGATATGTGGGTGAATCTGAATATTTTCCTGCTAATTGGTTGTCAGTTTGACCACCAGACTCCTAAGGATTGAAGTGTGAGCACTCGGATTAAGCATAATTTTTTTTTTTTTTTATTAACACTTATTCTGCATTTGCAGCAATTGTTAGGTTTATACTCGATCGACTCGCTGTGGTTTGATCATAATGAGTCGTTTCTGTGATTGCTCCAAGGAAAGTAATCACAGGAGGACGTTTTACATAACTTATGTTAGTTAAGTTAACAAGGTGAAATGTTTAAGATTTATGTATCTTTCTCTCTCTCTCTCCCTCGCGCTCTCTCTCCCTTGCTCTCTCTCTCCCTCACGCTCTCTCTCCCTCACGCTCTCTCCCACACGCTCTCTCCCTCGTGCTCTCTCCCTAGCGCTCTCTCCCTCGCTCTCTCTCCCTCGTGCTCTCTCCCTAGCGCTCTCTCCCTCACGCTCTCCCCCTCGCGCTCTCTCTCCCTCGCGCTCTCTCTCCCTCGGGCTCTCTCTCCCTCACGCTCTCTCTCCCTCGCGCTCTCTCTCCCTCGGGCTCTCTCTCCCTCGCGCTCTCTCTCCCTCACGCTCTCTCCCTCGCACTCTCTCTCCCTCGGGCTCTCTCTCCCTCATGCTCTCTCCCCCTCGCGCTCTCTCTCCCTCGCGCTCTCTCTCCCTCGCGCTCTCTCCCTCGGGCTCTCTCTCCCTCATGCTCTCTCCCCCTCGCGCTCTCTCCCCCTCGCGCTCTCTCTCCCTCGCGCTCTCTCTCCCCTGCGCTCTCTCTCCCTCGTGCTCTCTCCCTCGCGCTCTCTCCCTCACGCTCTCTCCCTCGCGCTCTCTCTCCCTCGCGCTCTCTCTCCCTCACGCTCTCTCCCTCGCACTCTCTCTCCCTCGGGCTCTCTCTCCCTCACGCTCTCTCTCCCTTGCGCTCTCTCTCCCTCGAGCTCTCTCTCCCTCGTGCTCTCTCTCCCTCGTGCTATCTCTCCCTCGTGCTCTCTCTCCCTCACGCTCTCTCCCACACGCTCTCTCCCTCGCTCTCTCTCCCTCGTGCTCTCTCCCTAGCGCTCTCTCCCTCGCTCTCTCTCCCTCGTGCTCTCTCCCTAGCGCTCTCTCCCTCATGCTCTCTCCCCCTCGCGCTCTCTCTCCCTCGCGCTCTCTCTCCCTCGCGCTCTCTCCCCTGCGCTCTCTCTCCGTCGTGCTCTCTCTCCCTCATGCTCTCTCCATCACGCTCTCTCCCTCGCGCTCTCTCTCCCTTGCGCTCTCTCTCCCTCGAGCTCTCTCTCCCTCGTGCTCTCTCTCCCTCGTGCTCTCTCTCCCTCGTGCTCTCTCTCCCTCGTGCTCTCTCTCCCTCGCGTTCTCTCTCCCTCACGCTCTCTCCCACACGCTCTCTCCCTCGCGCTCTCTCCCTCGCTCTCTCTCCCTCGTGCTCTCTCCCTAGCGCTCTCTCCCTCGCTCTCTCTCCCTCGTGCTCTCTCCCTAGCGCTCTCTCCCTCACGCTCTCTCCCTCGCGCTCTCTCTCCCTCGCGCTCTCTCTCCCTCGCGCTCTCTCTCCCTCGTGCTCTCTCCCTCACGCTCTCTCCCCCTCGCGCTCTCTCTCCCTCGCGCTCTCTCTCCCTCGCGCTCTCTCTCCCTCACGCTCTCTCCCTCGCACTCTCTCTCCCTCGGGCTCTCTCTCCCTCGTGCTCTCTCTCCCTCGTGCTCTCTCCCTCGCGTTCTCTCTCCCTCACGCTCTCTCCCACACGCTCTCTCCCTCGCGCTCTCTCCCTCGCTCTCTCTCCCTCGTGCTCTCTCCCTAGCGCTCTCTCCCTCGCTCTCTCTCCCTCGTGCTCTCTCCCTAGCGCTCTCTCCCTCACGCTCTCTCCCTCGCGCTCCCTCTCCCTTGCGCTCTCTCTCCCTTGCGCTCTCTCTCCCTTGCGCTCTTTCTCCCTCGCGCTCTCTCTCCCTTGCTCTCTCCCCCTCGCGCTCTCTCCCTCGCAATATCTCTCCCTCGTGCTCCCTCTCCCTCACGCTCTCTCCCTCGCGCTCCCTCTCCCTTGCGCTTTCTCTCCCTTGTGCTCTCTCGCGCGCTCTCTCTCCCTTGCGCTCTTTCTCCCTCGCGCTCTCTCTCCCTCGCGCTCTCCCATGCGCTCTCTCATTCGCGCTCTCTCTCCCTCATGCTCTCTCCCTCGCACTATCTCTCCCTCGCACTATCTCTCCCTCGCACTATCTCTCCCTCGTGCTCTCTCTCCGTGGCGCTCTCACTCACGCTCTCTCCCTCGCGCTCTCTCTCCCTCTCTCTCACTGGCACTCTCTCCCTCGCACTATCTCTCCCTCGCGCTCCCTCTCCCTCACGCTCTCTCCCTCGCGCTCTCTCTCCCTTGCGCTCTCTCTCCCTCGTGCTCTCTCTCCCTCATGCTCTCTCCATCACGCTCTCTCCCTCGCGCTCTCTCCCTTGCGCTCTCTCTCCCTCGAGCTCTCTCTCCCTCGTGCTCTCTCTCCCTCGTGCTCTCTCTCCCTCGTGCTCTCTCTCCCTCGTGCTCTCTCTCCCTCGCGTTCTCTCTCCCTCACGCTCTCTCCCACACGCTCTCTCCCTCGCGCTCTCTCCCTCGCTCTCTCTCCCTCGTGCTCTCTCCCTAGCGCTCTCTCCCTCGCTCTCTCTCCCTCGTGCTCTCTCCCTAGCGCTCTCTCCCTCACGCTCTCTCCCTCGCGCTCTCTCTCCCTCGCGCTCTCTCTCCCTCGCGCTCTCTCTCCCTCGTGCTCTCTCCCTCACGCTCTCTCCCCCTCGCGCTCTCTCTCCCTCGCGCTCTCTCTCCCTCGCGCTCTCTCTCCCTCACGCTCTCTCCCTCGCACTCTCTCTCCCTCGGGCTCTCTCTCCCTCGTGCTCTCTCTCCCTCGCGCTCTCTCTCCCTCGCGTTCTCTCTCCCTCACGCTCTCTCCCACACGCTCTCTCCCTCGCGCTCTCTCCCTCGCTCTCTCTCCCTCGTGCTCTCTCCCTAGCGCTCTCTCCCTCGCTCTCTCTCCCTCGTGCTCTCTCCCTAGCGCTCTCTCCCTCACGCTCTCTCCCTCGCGCTCCCTCTCCCTTGCGCTCTCTCTCCCTTGCGCTCTCTCTCCCTTGCGCTCTTTCTCCCTCGCGCTCTCTCTCCCTTGCTCTCTCCCCCTCGCGCTCTCTCCCTCGCAATATCTCTCCCTCGTGCTCCCTCTCCCTCACGCTCTCTCCCTCGCGCTCCCTCTCCCTTGCGCTTTCTCTCCCTTGTGCTCTCTCGCGCGCTCTCTCTCCCTTGCGCTCTTTCTCCCTCGCGCTCTCTCTCCCTCGCGCTCTCCCATGCGCTCTCTCATTCGCGCTCTCTCTCCCTCATGCTCTCTCCCTCGCACTATCTCTCCCTCGCACTATCTCTCCCTCGCACTATCTCTCCCTCGTGCTCTCTCTCCGTGGCGCTCTCACTCACGCTCTCTCCCTCGCGCTCTCTCTCCCTCTCTCTCACTGGCACTCTCTCCCTCGCACTATCTCTCCCTCGCGCTCCCTCTCCCTCACGCTCTCTCCCTCGCGCTCTCTCTCCCTTGCGCTCTCTCTCCCTCGTGCTCTCTATCCCTCGTGCTCTCTCTCCCTCGTGCTCTCTCTCCCACGCGCTCTCTCTCCCACGCGCTCTCTCTCCCACGCGCTCTCTCCTTCGCGCTCTCTCTCCCTCGCGCTCTCTCTCCCTCGTGCTCTCTCTCCCACACGCTCTCTCCTTCGCACTCTCTCTCCCTCGCGCTCCTTCCCTCCCTCGTACTCCCTCTCTCCCTCGCGCTCTCTCTCCCTCACCCACTCTCCTTCGCGCTCTCTCTCCCTCACGCACTCTCCCTCGCGCTCTCTCGCACTCTGTCCCTTGTGCTCTCTCTCGCGCTCTCTCTCCCTCACTCTCCCTCGTGCTCTCTCATGCTCACTTGCGCTCTCCTTCACGCTCTCTCCCTTGCGCTCTCTCTCTCGCGCTCTTTCTCCCTTACGCTCTCTCTCCCTCGTGCTCTCTCTCCCTCCCTCCCTCTCCATGTGCACTCCCCACCTCTACTCCACCATTCTCGTCTCTCTCCCATCTCCTCCTGTATCAGTCTTGTAGCCAACCAACCGTGACATGTCGGATGAAAGTCTCCATCTTTCCTGTAGCAGCAGTCCTTGAAGCATCAGGTTTCTCTGACCTTGAGCGTGTGGTCCAGTGCTAGAGCACAAGGGCCTGACTTATACCTGGACTTCTTGGTCTCACTCTGTTTGACGTCACTTTCAGGGCAACATTCAGCGCTGTCAGTTGCTGGTTGACCAGTTGTCTGAGGCGAGGACCACCATGTTACGTCTGCTTGACCACAAGCCTCGTATCCTTGAGGTCATCAATAAACACCACAGCAAGCGGTCAGTGAAGAAGAAGGAGAGAACATAACAGCGTGGCTGGTGAACGAGTGCGGTCACCGCTCGTGGTCAGTAGAGTGGACACGGTCCAGAGAGGCAGCTACATGTGTGTGGACAGTCGGGCGTTATTACCTGAAGTTAGTCATGTGACAGGCTGACCATAGGTCACTGGTCAGTAAGTTTCGATGGATGTCATATAACTCGAGCCTTGACTCATGGTCACTGATCGGTCAGTTTGAACCCATAGTGGACGTTGTGTGTATCCAGAGAAGGTCATTGACTATAAAAAAGGGTGTCACTGTGTTGCAGTATTTACTGATATTTCGCTGTTAAACAGCTAATTATATGGACACAATACAGTTTCTGTCCATCTGGTTTCTGCTTGTCACTAAGGATGGTTTACAATGTTTTAGACCTGTGTATGTTTTGCTCGGTGCCAAAGAGGTCTTTACATTGTCTTGGAGGTGGTTGAACTGACGGTCACCAACATTAGCAACTGTGAAGTAATTATGTGTTGAAACACTCCCTCGCCATCAGTGAAACGGCCCAGTGGTATTGGCCAAGTTGTAACGATGGATCTGTCGCATTTGGTGCAGTCATTGCCTTGTAGGTGGCAGCACACACTCCATTACTGGTAGGTTCGTCCAATGTCGCCTGTAATCAACGTCTGTCATCAGTGTTCTAGCATGGCATTATACTGCAGCCGAGAAACTGATTGATGTTTGTTTTCAACATGAATAAAATGTTGACCCTATATGTCCAGAATGGTTTCACGAGTGAGATCTGTGCATGTTTAGGCCCATCGAGGGAGTGCCCAAGCTCATATCTGTTAGTTTCACTTTTCAATTCCATATATGCAGCTTCCAAGTGTAGATTAATAAGTAAAAGTATATTTAAATGTCAATAAATCAACAAATACTTAATTATAGTAAAAAAAGTATGATTAAAATTCCCCTATGATTTTTTTTATGTAAAGCATACCTGATAAAAAGTAAGTAGAAAGTGTAGTAAAAGTAATAAAGGCTGTATGTTTTCCAAATTTTGCAATCGATCATCCCAAATCTCGCTGATGTTCGTATGTAAATATTCTAATCATTCACGAACTCAACACTCTGATATCACCGTTCAGCGGATGTCAACCGAACCACACCCTAGAACCAGACCACCGGAACCAACAGCAGACATTACAGCGTATTTCAGGAGAGTGCAGCATTGACATGATATATGGAAGATATCATGGAGGTTGAACAATTGGACTCCAAGCACGGGACACTTGTAGTTGTTACTAATATCGCCTCCGCTACATGTAACTTAGCCGTTATAGCATTTTTCGGGAAATAGCAGCTAGGAATTTAAGAACAAAATCTGCATTATAAGAATAACTATAAGACATAGTCACACCATTTATGTCTTGTAGTTATTCTTACAATGCAGAAGCATCGCTCATGTTTTCTTAAATTCCCAAGTGTCCACCATAGTGTCTACATCCGCACAATGACAAAATAAGACATGTTCAGGTCAATCGTCATGGCGACAGTTTATTGGAGTCAATAAAATGGCGCCACAATTTGGCTAAGCATTAAACTCTGTAGCGAATTCTTCAAAATACAAAGCCCAGGTAAACGTGCATGTTTCCAACAGCTGTTATCAGGCATCGCTCGTTTACTGAACTGTTCAATATTAACATGACAAATCATGAACATATGTCGCAATCACTGCACATTCGCTATACTTTGATAAAGACCTGATTATATCCAGTGTTCGTGCAGTTGGTGCTACAGTACAAAGCGAAGTGTCAACACATGTCAATAACAACGGAATAGAAAACAACCATGTGGTGCTATACATGGCAAGTTGAATTCACACCTGTCATAAGTCCTCGGAACTCTCAGCATGCTACGTTAAATAGGCATTGTTATTTTCTTGTATAATAATTGTCACTCCACATAACGTCAGGTAAATAATAAACTAAGACCCAACACCACAGTAATGTACAGTAAGTACAATGACAGTCACTAATTCATACCCTAATTGAAATAACAACATTGGTGACTACCAATAGATTCCCTTCGAGTGCAGCGTAATGTAAAAAAGAACGCATGTTATAATCGCCAGCGCCATAATGTATCAATGCACTCGTGATAAGTCAACTATGAAGAAAACGACAATGACATCCTCGTCATCATGTTGCCTCACATTTTCACCCCACCCTCCCCTTATCAGTCTCTACATCAATATCTGCATCCTCGTCACAGCCTGAATATTGATTATAATTATTAGATGTTGACAATCACATCATTTGGTGAGTATTACATCACAGAATCGATTGATGATCTCACTACCTGTTGTAATAGACACACTCATACAGCAAGCTACATCACAAAGTGTTGTTACATCTTTGTATAAAAGTAACCACATGGGCGTAACACGACTGTCAATTAACCATAGATCAGTGAAGTCACGAATCCTACACAGCTAGGTAGAAGTGCTACAACAAAAGGTTAAGCATCACTTATGGAGTCAATAATGCAGAGTGAACGTGTGAATACACTGTATAAGTGACGTTCACATTGTCATTTCATTATAAGCCTGGAATTAGTGTCTCAAATTAGTAAGTGCAATATGCAATCTACAAATGTAGCGAGACAGTCACTATTTCATATAAAAAAGCATGATTGTTTGAATATGTGGTTTGAATATACAGGTATACATTTTCCCAATATAAGAATTCAACATCTTATAACATTAACTAAAATGCATTAAATATGTTACGTAACATTGCATTCATTTCATAGTGAAGTTTTAATTACAACAAACTGAACTTTAATAATAATTTTCCTGCTATGAAGATTATATACGTGTCCATACTGCTACATTGTAATGTTCCACCAGTATTGATCTGTCTAGATTAAGACACCCACAAAAGTGCACACACACACAAAATACTGAAAACTAGGTGATATATTATTCAAGTCATTGCATTACGTTAAATTTGTTTCAATAACATCACAAACCAATCTTGCTGACCAACAATTCAACTGTTAATACAGAAAACAAATGTTAGTGTTACAACCATGACTGACAATACTACGTCCGTGCACTTCCCAAGTTTATATGAAGTGTATCAGGACAATTTGAAACTGATTCAAATGTTTCATCCTTGTTGGTGCGACATTTCAGTATTGATATTATGTTAACCTTTGTTAACAGTGTTTAGTCCATGGCACGTGTCCAACACGAGGTAGTGTGATGACACATGTTGATTACACCTCAAGGATCGAATGTCATCATGAGGTGTCACGTGTCATTGTCAACATGTCCTGTGCTTGGGACCTTGACGTCTCATCACAGCGTGATGACTGGGTGTTCTGGAAAGCCAGGAGTAGACAGAACGTCTTGGAGACTTCGTGTTGTCAGAATGTCCTTGACGACACTGGTATCTTGACGACAGTGTGGTGGTCTGAAGAAAAGAAGCGTCACAACAATAATTAGTCACACCTATTTACCTACACATCAATCTTGCTATCGTACGAAAACAGGTACATTTGTTTAAGTGAACTGTGTACCCATTTGAATTAATGTTGATTAGGTTTTACAATATCGCCAAGGAGACAGTCTGTTTGTGAAGATTTCCAATTATCCATACTTGCTGACCGGGGGCACTAAAATAAAGCTGACCTTTCATCATTATCATTGTTTTCTTCTTCAGAAAATTAATTCTGCCCAAATAATAATAGTAAAGTGTGCGAGTGGTTCACTTCCCGTCAAGTCTACGTATCAATTCAAATTCATTAAAAAAGTGCAATTGATATACAAAAGTTAGACAATAACTATATGACTTCAGAGAAATGAAATATGTATATTGAAATATGAAATGCAGTTACTGATGGCACAAAAGTATAGCTCTTTAGAAAAAATGGTGGAAGGGAGGAATTCTCACTTCACATGGCAATAAATACATTTAAAGATGCATTTATCATGACACTTAAATTAGCATATTCAACTAATATACCCAAATTGGTATAACACATTTTCGGATCAGAAAAGGGCGTGTGGACCCCCCTGGTCACTGGGATCTGCCCACGCTAACTGGATGTGTTAGTTGCTTTTGAGCCAGTCAGTTGGCCTACTAAAACAGTACATCGCTGGTTGATTTTGAGATTGTCCCTGAAATGTTTCTATTTGCGGCCGTCTTGAAACAATGTATCAAAAATGTCCTCGGCTGGAATAAAATAATCTGGGTCAAAACTACAGATTAATTTGACATTAAAGTGAAGAAATAAACAAATGTAGACGTAATCAACTGACAAACAATAAACAATACCGTAGTTTGACACCATAATACGTCACGTGAACATTACACGTGTGTCACATAAAGACTGCAGTGACAGGGTATTTACCCCTGCCCTGGACACAGCCTTGTCACAGGTCAACCAGGACTCGGTGTCACGAGGGTGAATTTAGTCATGTCCCTTGTCAAGTGTATTGTGTCACTAGATGACGTTGTCACGGTGTAGGTGTGTGACAAGAGACTGAGGTGTGAGTGAGAACATTTACCTGTCACGTGGAGTCAATCACGTGGTCTGTTTTGTCTCAGTGCATCAAGTTGACGCTGTAGTTGTCGCCGTCTGTCCAGAGTCACAAGGTCAACTGTCTCTCCGTCTCTCTCGTCCTGCGCCAGACTCAACATGCCTTGTCCGGTGGCCAGGTAACCTTTGACCTTAGCGACCTGGTAACCCCAATACCACTCCCTCAGCCCCACAGGCCGCCCCAGAAGTCGTCTCAGTGCTCTCTTGTGGGCAGCCACTCGGCGCTCCCAGCGCACGACCAGAGAGGGTTGGTCGTGGATCCCTCAACTCAAATCTGACTGTGATTTGTTTCAACTGAAACTGTTGTTTTGATCCTTGGAAAGTTCGTTGTGAAAACTCTGTCACGCGACTGGACGAGACAAATTAGTTTAAATTTATAATAAAACTTAAATAATAAACCACTTAATCTAAACTGATGCAAACCAGATCATGTGACGGTGACATTAAAGTTGTCATTTTATCTTGTTTTTTGACACTGGGTGGACATACATTTTGACACGTTTTATAGAAAGGAGTTTCCTGAAGTTTGGCAGCAGATGTAAAAAGAAACAATGTTTCAATTTTGAAGCCACATTTGATGTCACCTCAGGAGGGGACATATTCACTGGCGGTGGACACAGAGGACCAGGACAATTACCTGATTCAGATGAATGTTGTACTGTATTAAGTCAAGTTGGTGACATTTCCTACCTGTAGGCAACAAGACGTGGCAAGGCCCAGACCGCTTCTGTCACTTTGCAAGCTCCGAAGTCTTCAATGGAGTTGGACTGCAAACTGTCACCAAACATCATCAATGACGTGATATTTGTACACTGTAGCATGGGTCGGGTGACAAGTGACAGGGACACAACACACGATTGACATCACTAACACGGTCGGTTTATTTTAATGATGACTGTTTTGTACTTGTGGTTGTGTGAACGTGTTTTGTCAGAGTTTATTTGTACAGTTGCTGTAGTCTTCAGGACTCACTCGATATCCATTAACCTCTTCAGACTCTGTAGGGCTGGCGACAACTCAATGACGTCCTCGTCTTTGAGTCCACATCCAGGCAGACTGTTGACACACACACATTAATTTATTTACAACAGTAAATAGTTGACGTTTTTGTGTCGTCATCATCAGCACATCACTCAAATTAATCAATAATAATATCGCGGCAACCTCTTAATTGGTTGTCACTTTGTATTACGTGACAAGTTCGTCTGATTTTTATATTCGAGATGGATTGATAATAGTCAACAGTTGACATACACCATATCAAGACATTAACGACATCATACATAACATTTCACCGTCGGGGATATCAGATAAGACAACATCAATTTAGTGTGTTGTAATCAACATGCCTGATGTATTCCAAGTGGATCAGTTCCTTCAAACTGGCAGCTAGTGCTACTGCCACACGCCGGCCGTTGAGTTCGTTGTTGGCGTCGAGTCTAAAAGAAAAAGGACAAACGTGTAAGTTACTTGAGCACACGTAAAACAGTTCACTGAATACAACACATCATATGTCCACGCGACTTACTCAACACTTGGTAGAACAGAGTAATTCCTGACATGTCTAATTACTACAACACAACGCTTCATCTTGTTGTGACAGAACGCCCGCTGATGTCTGAAACGTTGTATTAAATATGTAGATTACTGTCGCTGTGAAATATTGATCACCATAAATTAACACAACAAATATTGTATTGATCTTTTGACAATTAAACAAAACAACGCACTAATATCACTTGGCACATCTCAAAATAATAATACTTGAACATAACTAATACGATTACATTTCCGTACAAGATGCCCCTTTAGCGGCATCAACACTTGTGACATTTCGGTATGGAGATTTTGACAAGTTTTGCTAGTCAAAGCATTTTAACGCATTATTATCCACTTGGAGGAGCCACCTATTGTAAACTGTGGCCAAGCTAAATTAATTATGTAGTTAAAGGGAAAACAAAGTCAATGTTTGGATCATATGGGATTAACAGAGTGAATAAAAAGTAACAACTTCCAACAACAATCATATTTTTAACGTCAGTGGTTTACCAGGAAAAAAATGTAAAACACATAGACATAGAAAGTCTACAGACTACGCCATTTTAGAAACAAAATGACGTCAGAGAGTCTTCTTGGTCGGCGTGAACTGTGCATGCATATTATTATCTGTTACTTTCTAACCTAACCACGAAAACGACCGCCAACAGCCGCCAAACTTCTCCCCACATTTCTTACATACATATACATACACTACATTACAAAAAAATCACTTGTATTCGTCTAACGAAGAAAATTCACAACAGAAACGCAAATCTTGGCGAACGGCAACTCGACAACTTCGACTACCGTAAACTCGCTATTATAAGTTAGCTTTACACAAAATACCGCTAGATGGCGCGCGAATATTTATTAACCTTACTGCATTCGCACGCGCGAATTAGTTTAATTAATTATAAATAATATAATAATAATTAGCTGCATCACTATGATCTACAGAAAATGTTAAACGGCAAACTAAGGCAACGCTTTGGTGATATGGGTCTAATAGAGTTGATAAAAAATAACAATTTAATATACAAATATATAATTTTATTAGTTTATTTTATATAGCGCCAAATCTACAATTCTCTTCTCTTCTATTCAACATACTGTTATTAAAGTATATGCAATAATAAGAATGCTACCCACAGGTAATATTTAAAAATAAATATTAAAAATACATGTGTCTGCATAATTATCCAAAATTGCCTATTAGTTATAAAAGAAAAAGGAAATTACGTGTTTTTCAATGAAGTCACATTGTTTATTTCATCAATATTTCTATAAACATCCCGCGTGTACTGCGAGCAAGCTTATATTACATAAGCGATGTTTTAACAATAATAACTAAAACAATAACATGTTAATATTACTGTTTTTAAATCCTTCTTTTTCTACCACCATAATATTTCCCATATATTCATATTCCTTTTTACATTTTAGAGATTTATTGTTCCGATAATTAATAAAGTGTCTTGTTCAAAAATAATAATTATTAAATATCTGATGGTGGAAATGTCATTCATGAGTAGAACAAATAGCTTCAGTAATATGTTCTTATGCATAATGGTTGTGTATGTGCTGAATAAAAATTATTATTACGTCGTACTTATTTTACTACTTTAATTATTTATTACTATTAACCATACTTTTATATTCATTTATTTCAATTGTTGTTATGTAATTTGTATGTTTATTTATGACTGATAGGTCAGCTTAGTTAATGATATAGAAACATGTATTTTCATTATTTATTTTTAAATAATATTATCTGTGAGTAGTTTTCTCTTTATTGTATTTTTAATAGCATTATTTTGTGAAGCGCCACAAACAATTATGGATGTGGCGCTACATAAATAAAATATTATATTATAATAAAAACAATTGTTTGTTTATTTAATATAGCGCCACATCCAATTTAAACTTGTTCATGGCGTTTTACATACATTAAAATGCTAAACAACAAATACACACCAGAAGAAAAAAAACATAAATATACTAGAAACATATATGAACAATTATAAAAATAAAATATCAATATAAAAATAATAAAACTTATAATTTCCTGCAAATCATAGTGATGATAATAATTAATAATTATTATTATATTATTTATAAGTAATTAAACTATTTCGCGCGTGTGAAGTAAAACAATTAAATATTAGCAGTCAGAAACGTGGCGTCTAGCGGTATTTTGTGTAAAGCTTTTAAAAGCGATTTTACGGTACCGCTGAGCGGCCGAACAAGTTGTACTCGAGGTCTGCGCGTTTTTGTGTGTGAATTTTCTTCGTCAGAGGAATGCAAGAGATTTTATTACATAATGTAGTGTATGCATATGTATGTAAGATATGTGAGGAGAAGCTTGGCGGCTGTTGGTGGTCGTTTTGATGGTTAGGTCAATCAAATCGGGTCGTCTAGGATCCGCGCTGTGTCTGTGACTGTCCAAACGAATCCACCGAACCACTGTTTCAGTTCTGCTCGATTCATAGGTTAACAAGAAGACATCTTACTGATACTGTCTTTCACTGTACTATTACTATAAGCGTTTGAGGAACAGTGTGGCATATTGATGTCGCGATTTCGTTGTAAACCGACGTAAGGCAACTTTTAGCGTACCGCTTGGCTCTCTGTTATGACAGCTGAACCAGCAGACGACTCTCTGACGTATTACTTTTCTAAACTGCTGGGTTGTGATTGGTTGCAAGGTCCAAGATGGGCCGGTTCATGGTGTCGGTGATTTAGCTAGATTTTCCCACTTTAAGACCACTTTCTGAGGTAACCACTAAGGTGAAAAATTGGATTGTAGATGCAAATGATTAGCTAGTGTAAACTCTTTTAGGTGCATAACACTAAACTGTAGCCTTTTTTTTCACTTTAATGGTTGTTGTAGATTATTATCATTCATATTTTACCGAATATCTCGGTTTTTGAAGATGGATTATACATGTTTTTTGATTGATAAATGATCACCAGTATTGATAAACGTTACATAATAAAACCGGAGCAAGAACAGGGTACCGAGTTGTCAGGGCAATATATAGTACAGCCCACTTTACTCGCTGATTATGGTACTTTCCGAAAATCTATATCATCCCCATTCATAAAATACATATTTGGTTTTCAAATCATGCCTCGGAAGGAGGTTGTCAACTTTGCTGCCCATCACTGGGAATGCTGTACTGAGTGGTCACAGCACACCAGGGGTGTCGACTGACATGGTTAAATGTATCACTCCAATAATAAAATCAATGATATGATGTTATTATTTCAATCTATGTAATGCTACATGTTACCAGGGTGATCATCTATCAACTCGTACATGAGCATGAATATTATTTAAGTTATACAACAATAAATATTGATGTTTGTGCAACATTCGTGGAATTAAAAAATTAATAGGAAACCAGGAGGAGGTAGCAAAGTCAAAGAGCTTAATAATATATTAAAACAACAGTAATTTGAAAGGGTTTTCTTTTGTTGTTTTGATCTGTACAGCATCTTATATTGGTATGGCACATTTATTGGTCCCTATGTTCTTATGAAATATGTTACATTCCATTTTAAATGGGAATTACTAAGACATGCACTGCTCATATCATTACCTCAAGTGTGTGAGCTTTGTTAGACCTCTCAACCCACCAACCAGTTCGTTTCCACGGAGACTGCATTCGGACATGCTGAAAGACAAGATATAACATCCAGTTAGCACTTGTAAAAAACTTGTAATAATTGCATTATATCAAATCATCAATATATATTACAAATGCAACCTTAAATAATTGGCTACACGAAAAATATGCTCTATGGTGATTGTTATATCCACAAGTATAATTAGATTTAACGTTATAGTTAATGATTAACTGTTATTGATTCAAATGGAAGTATTTATTCAGTTTCTTATTAAAAGCAAGGTAACGCATTAGTATGCCCGATAAGAGGCCCCACCAATATACAGGGACCACTCCTTGGTTGTACCCTACTTTGTAAAATGGGGATTATATTACAACCGACGTTGGACGGTGGGTGTATGAGAAGCCATCAATACCAAGTCAAAATCTAGTCTAAATGCGTAATCAATAATGTTTGTAGTCAATCTCATCAAAAGCCACAAAAACAAAATTACGTCTACACAATGAAACTCACTAAAGAGCTCTAACTGGTTTGTGTCTAACATTAATATACTTGCTGTATTATTAACGCAATATCTTTTCTTCAGTTGAACGCCAGCATCAACAGGCACTTTTTGAAAAACATCTTCAGTGTCTTAAGTAATAATGGCCCTCTCAACATTCGAAACCTAGTGAGCAGTCATTATTTCAACAGTAGAGTTAGCAACGAGCATGTGTAGACAAGACGGGTGCATGACTGGGCCACCACACAGGGACTCCTTACTCGTGTGTCATGACGAAGGGTTTCGTTATTTAACATTTTAGTTTATTTTGTTCCTCCCTTGTTTCCTGGACACACGATGGGGCTAGCACTATTTTACGTAGTTATAGCTTTTAGCAATTACAAAACAGTGGTACTAATCCCACTAACTTATAAAAGCGTCGGAACAGGGGAGGCTTTGGGATAGAGCCGTCAACATTCAGGGAATGGAGATCAAAATCTTATTAAAACCCAGTGGTGGCTGAAGTACAAATGAGAAATCAAACGGGTTTGGTGCAAGTCGAGGAGTAGAGGAACCCTTAAAAGATCAGAAAAACATTCATCGCTGAGAAATCGTCAACACCCCTTCCCAATTTACTGGTGTTATGCGCCGAGCTGAAAACAGAGGATCAGATTAAGATACTAAGTTTCAGTTGAATGTGGTTAAGAAACAACAAAATAATGTCCCACCTGACCATCCAATGTCATAATATTTGAGACAGATAAAATGTTTCTTGCTTGCCTCTCCATGCAATAACTGACCTATTCACAAATAATCGTCTTCACAGAACAGTAATATTTCATTATTATTTTTCAATTGCATTACATTGTACCAATATATGTTATTCAGTTGATTGATTGTAAAGTATTTGTAACCACTATTTCTGCAGACGCTACAGCTAATACTGGACTAGAATTGATGGAAACATCGCTACTTTGAAGATACTGAATATTAATAACTATATATTAACACAGTACTTACTCTAATACGTGTACATCTTGCATACTTGGCATCACATATGTCAGAGCTTGTATTTCGATTGGACTGATGTGTCTTTCTGAGAGATTCAGTTCATTGCCACCGTTCATCACAAACTCTCTTATTTCGACCCATAGATCTGGCTGGCGGGATTCAAAGACAAGAGTCAGCAGTAGAAATACGGTGGCCATGTGATCGCGTCTTCTGTGTTGAAGCTCCTGGCTAACAACAAGCCTAAGCAAATCGCCAGCTGACATGCATGTCTGACATCCCAAGGTCTTGAGAAAGTCTTTGCTGTCTGCGTCGCCCAATAGCCCAGCTACGAAGGTCAGGATCATGTCCAGATCGCCATCACTTGCTGACAGCCTCACCAGTTCCTCAATGTCGTTCTGTTGTGAAACGAGGGCGATGGCACCGAGGAACTCTTGCATGATTAAATGCACAAAGTAATACACCGATGTCACCTGCCTTGACACAGCATATTTGACGTTCTCCATAGAAACAGTCAAGAGGCCACACTGTGCTGCGGTATCATGTGACAAGTGACAACTTTCAATGTCTCCTTTTGTGAAAAGGATTTGCATGGGTCGATGACTAATGCCCTTCTTTGCCAGTTTGGAATGTTGCAGAAGAGGGTCTTTGATTTGACTGATTACATCGTCATCTTCATCGAGTGATTTCCCTTTGAAGTCTGGATGAAGTTGGTTTACAAAACTGACTACTGTGTCCTTTAGCAACTGAGTAACAGTGGTTGGCAAAGGAATGTCAACATGTTGCTCCAGTTTCATCTTTGCGATACGACAAACCAGACTGCAAAACATAGGGATGTAGCAGAAGCTGCGGATGTTGATCTCGTTGTCGATGTAGTCGAGAATGATGCTTTCCAGGTCTACATTCTCTATGGCATTCCTTTTACAGAACGTGTACACATACTGAAGTACCCTCAATTCACTGAAGCCATATATCTGAGTTATCCTATCGAACACCTTGTATTCGCGGACTGCACCCGACCGACAAGTCACAACCAGTTTGGCTGAAGCCATTGTTTTCCCACAGATGATGGACCCAAGTAGTTCGGAAATCTCAACCTTTGTGAAGATGTTGTCCAAAGGTACAGATTCCTCTTCAGATGAACAGTGGCCCATTTCTTCGTATCCATCCAAAATGACCATCACTCCAGACATATTTCGCAAATATTGGGCTATCATTTCATCGCTTGGTTTCTGTATACCTTGATGAGTAAACAGAAGGTCAGCCAACGAACATGGTCCGAGGTGAGCCAGATCTCGCATTGAGTAGTAGAAGACGTTCTCAATGGCTCGAGGCAGCTGTCCGTTCAGCCACTTGTTAAGTAAGCAAAGGGAAAATGTAGATTTTCCCACGCCTGGCTGGCCTGTCACCAAAACCTTCAGTGGGACAAACTCACTGCCCTCATCTGTGGGGAATAACTCATCAACTTTGATTAGACTGCAAAGTCCAATGTCCGTCTGAAGTTGCAAAGTGTTGATGTCCGATCGTGTCTCCAACCGTTTGTATTGTTCATTGTCGTGTACACGCAGTTCAATGTACATATCATCGAGTGAGTTGATTGTGATCTTGTCAACGTCTCTTTTTTCCTTCAGATAGTCATCAATTCTGCACTGATGAACATCTCTAAACTGTTGTTTCAAACGTTGCAGCTCCTCTGAAAACAAAACACAACAATAAATCATACATAATATGAGTGTAGGGCAGATTATTCACACTCACACAAACACACACACCACAGTTGTTTTTGATTTGATTTAATACAAATAATATTTTGACATTCAAGTCCATGCACAAATGAACAAAATGGTTTGGATGGTTTCATATACAATTTCTTAATGATAATATATGTTTCATAATTCCAAGGGTTACTTTGGACTTCTTGTCTATGTGAATATATGACGTAACCATATATGTATATTTGACTTTTACACAGTACCGTCAATCTCTTGTTGATAACTGGCGGCGAGGTCTTCCATTTCAGTGATTTGTTCCTCGCTTTGGTTCTGAAGTGGTTGTTCCACGTGATCTGCTGTCAGAAATATAGCATCACGTAGTGTATGACTGCATTATTACCTAACTATTTGTCTGTTGAAACAGTTCGTTTGTATTTATCCAGCAAACTCGCCTTGAATATTGTTATACACTTGTGTCTTTCCACTGATATACTTGGTGACTCATTCGTATGTACAATACGTACATATGTATAAATTCACTGAACACGTGGAATCATTCGAACAACACGTTCTCATGGAATCATTGAGATGGCGATTTGAAGAGTACAACATTTATATCTAAAACTCTTGATTATAAGCAACTTTATTTACAAATCAAATACTTTTCTGAGCTATAACAATATTAGTTGTCCAACAGCAGACGCACGATGACCTCATTTCTTGATAATTTCACATGGACCAATCGGCCTTTTCTCTTCGTTACTTTGAACTGTGGCGTTTACCCTCTGAACTGAACGTTGATCCTCATCATACATCCATGTGACGGAAAGTATGTTGTTATAAGGGAATCGGCTTTAACGATGGTTAGATTATGTGATGGGAAATATAAAACTTGATTCCAGGTTTCTGTAGACAAAACCAGCAAGTGACATGACGTCACACACTACCTGTGGTGTGTTCCTCTGACACTGGACCACCAAATTCCACTGCAGTCAACCGGCGCTTAAGTGCATTATGTCGATCTAGATAGAAAAAACATGATATTGTGTTAACTATTATAAACAATAACTAAGTTAAGCTTAACAATAACATTAATAAACAGAAAAACCCTTCAAATAAAGAGTAAACCATCCTGTGCATTATTAGCAAAGAACACAAGTTGAGACCATGAACCACATTATAGCTCTGTAAGTAAATATTGCTTAGATATAAATATTGTTTATATATATATATATATATATATATATATATATATATATATATATATATATATATATATATATATATATATATATATATATATATATATATATATAGGTACAACATGTAACAGCTAGTATACCCAACAATGTGAATGTGTAATGCCTTGTTACTTCAATATGATATTAACATTTGCATGTGTTTAATTTCTGCTGTGGGGCTGGTCACGTAAAAATGCAACTGTCGCACTTCTCCGGCGCTTATCTTCGTTCAAGCGAATAGTAAATCAAAATACCGCTAGTATTTAGTACCTTTTGCAATTGAACAGCTGCAATGCTTTGTTAACATTATAATACAACTGCATACTATTACGATGTTAACTAGACTAAGATATGCGATCACTGCGAATAAAAATGTGTGTATGTAACGTACGTGTTGATCCGTGGAACACTTCACCGTTATTATGAAAATGTTGTCAGTTTCCAAGACGCTCAAAGGGGGATTTACACATTCAAATGAAACATTGTTGTTATTAAAGGGCGCGTTGGAGAAATAACACACCAGTGCTGGATTATTTCACAGCATAATAACAGTACCACGTTATATAAATGACCCGATAATCTACCTTGCACTTCATCCGTTCTTGATCTCAGACTCTCCACAAGAGTGGTCAAGGAGGCCATCTCTGTTTCTAGATAGTTGGTCAGTGCAGGTTGCGCATTCACAAATCCAATGATGTCAGCCAACTGAAAAAGAATTACATATATTCTTTTCTTACACTCGTATAAACGACTATACCTACATGTGTGTACAATTGACACACACAAGTGTAATCCATATAAAATGTACAGGTATATGTTTAAAACACAAACACACCGTCCATCCTGCTATGTACACTAATTCATATTACTCATATACGTATATACCCTTACAGGGTGCACACATGTTCAGTCTTACAACCGTGAAAATACTTCTCGTTTCAATTTTTATTAAACTACTATATAATTAAAAACATCAAATGAAACGCACATTAATGTAATACCGAGTTTGAATACTGTAGACAGTTTGTATCAATGTTTTCTTTTTCCTGTAGCGACAAATACAAAATATTGTCATTATTATGTTATATTTACTGGATATGTCCGTTTGTTATATGATTAATATATGTGTTTCATTTGTACTGACAATACTTGTGGACTGTCATGTCATATCTGTGAACCATGAGCAGTGTGTAGGCACCTGCTGTTGTGTCAGTGACTGGTCCTGACGAATGCAGTCGAGTTTCTGTTTCCACAGAATTCTCTCACTTCGAAGAAACTGTTGGTCGTTCTGATGGACTGGATCTGTTTCAATCTGTTGCGAACGATAATGACATCGAGCAGATGATTAAATACCATAATTTTATAATATATACTCATTTAGCTATATACATAGGTCATCACGAAAACAAATAAACATGCAACTATATAACAAAAAGAAACCCATATTGAAGTGGACCACTCAATACCATATTGGTGTGACCAGCAGTTTGAATATAATCGATATTTGATCAATTACAAAGGTGATTGTGCAATGAAGTGTTTACTTACTTTATATTGTAGTGTATGGTATAGGTGGAGTATGCTATTGTTGTTATACTATTCACCCGCTGATTGTTCTCATTACAAATCATGTCAATAAAGTGTACCTGTTGAAGTTTCACAACAGCTTGCATGGCGCCATCATTGGCTCTGAGCAGCGTGGGATCTCTAAGCAACGTCGTCATCGTCTTGATGTAGTCCTTCAAATCGGTGGATGTCAGCTTGAAACCGGCGGAGTTGAACATTCTCTCTCGAATTTCTTTGACCTGTATCATATAAAACACCTCTAGCCACAACCGATCCTTGAATAAATCATATTTACTGTGCCTTCTCTTCTGTTGCACAGCGTACTGTGTTGCACTCTTTAAAATGATTATTAACTATGTGGTACCCCCAGTGGTTGTCACTCATTCATCTGACGACAAATTGGTGATAAAGGTTTCAGTATAATCACAATGACTTTGCTCCTAAAATGGTTGTCATCACCGTGTACTATAACCCGAATATGCAAGCATTCAAAACAACTACAACACCAGCACGGAAACAAGTGTTTTTGTACATTGAATTCCATGATTACTTTATTTGGATCAAATTACATAGATATATTATAATAACTATTGCAAACCAGAATAAACTTTCATATACTATACCAGTTGTTTAACCTGTCTGAAGTCAAGGCAATACCGACAGATGCAACGGAGTACGAGAATGCATATGACGTTTGAGAACAAAAACAAATTGGTGATAAAGGTTTCAGTATTATCGCAATGTCTTTGCTGGTAAAATGGTCGACATCATCGCATATTATAACCCGAATATGCAATTATTCAAGACAACTACAACACCAGCACGGACACAATAATTGTCTTACATTCAATTCTATGATTAATTTATTTTGATCAAATTACATATATATTATAATAACTGTTGCAAACCAGAATAAACTTTCATATACTATGCTTGTTCTTTAACATATATGAAATCAAGGCAATAGCATACCGACATTGAATTACAAGAATGTACATGTCATTTGAGAACAAAAACAAATCGGTACTTGCCTCCTCAAACGACTGCCGACTGGAGATGCAACCGGAGAACAACTGACTGTTGAGGGCCAGCTGCACCAGTGCGATGGTGTCGCCTCCTCCAGCCATCAACTCGCCTTCACCATGACTCGTGAACACTTTCGCTATCTCCCACGGATCACTGTCCCATTTGGACGTGTCCGAATGTGTCCAACATGGGACTGCGTGGGGAGTGACCTGGGAGAGGATCTCTTGTTTCCAGTTGCTGTGTCGTGTCGTGCATACTGAGCACTCATTGCCCACCCTGGTGAATACACTCGTTGTGGTCATATAGTGTCACGTTTGCATGCAGTGCATGACACGTGGGAACAGGATAAAGCAGTGCTAATGTATTCGACTGTGTTATAGATAGTGTGACTTAATATATATCACAATTGAGTGCATTCCTTTTGTAGTTGTAACATTTATTGAATATGTACAACTGCTGTCACTATATGAGTATTATTCTTAAAACGCAGGTGTTTACTCAAACTACATACACAGGTAGCTACATATACCTTGCGTAATCTGACTCTGCGTGATATAAAACCCCCAAAACTGAAGTGTAATTTATTGTTAAAAAAATGTTACGTCGTACAGGCAATAAAACAGTGATTAAGGAGTGAGTAACTGTAAATAAGTGATCATTGATGAAAAACCTGCTTTACTTAGTTACAAACAGAAAACTGAGCAAGTTGGTTACAAATATATGTTTATTACACCAAGAAAAACAGAATGTCTTGTAACATGTACATACTGACAGTTGACATCACATGGCTGGCGTGGAAATTTCCGATGTAATGACCGATGATAATTCGTGATCTTGTCATTGCACAACTCGTATATTCCTTCCGCTGTACATATCAAGGCCAGACCCGCTTTCACCCAGTTGACGTATTCAACGTCCTGGAAACGATCTGGCCTAGCCATGCTGCTTACTGCTGCAACAGCAACAAAACACACATATTTATAACACGCCTACACCCTCATGGTTTGGTGTATAACTTGACGTTTGCGATATAATATTTAACCAATCAAGTAATCTGAATATTTTGAAAATGAAAATCCCAATACGTTACGCATAAATATGCGTTTATATAATCACTGAATATTAAATGATTTCAAAATAATTTGCTAGGGTATTTTAGTTAGTAACATAGAACTGTTTATCAAATGGTGCCACAATACCATGCAAGTGTTCATGTTGATGTGTTTTCTTCGTGCATTGTCACTGGGTTCTTGCTTCAGGAGCTGTGGTGTCCGACGCCTTGCCATGGCGCCGGCGGTGCACTCTGTCTCTATTCCAGCCTATCCCATTTTGGCTGAAATAACACGTAACCTTGCGTATAACTGCGGATGATATCATTATGTAAAACACTACCTTTGACAATACATACACTGCTTCAAACGAACATAATTTTAGCTTATTACAATCTGTTTTACTTTATGTTCTGATGGTGTTTATTTCTCTGTCACCTACTCATATTGATTCACAAAATAGATCTGTACAAAGTGTAATTCTATATGAATGTTTACATACAACAGTACTCAACTCAATACACACTGTAATAATATGGTTACTGTTGTATAATTTAAATAAAGAGTTCGTTTCTGGTTCATGTTAATTCGATTAAGAGATTTACCGTTTTTCATGAACAATTGTAAGTAATTTGGTACATCTTCGTTTGTTCCTTGAGTAGTAGAGTTTATCTACATGACGTCAACCTAGGGACAGAAACAACTCTAACATATGATAGCATCAGAAGAGGTTCTTATGGGTCAGTATTACTCATGTAGTATAATACACACACATGCTCACAAAGATTTGTAATTGTACGTTCCGGTGCGCAAACACACAAGCGCTAGTGAAGTGAGAACACTTGAGACTTATAGGAGTGGCCCAGTGCACCCTCACTACGGCGTCAGAACTCTTGATGTTTACGTGAAACACAACTAAGTGTGTATCAGCGTAATGGTCGTACATTCAAATATCAAATTCAGCTGCTGTAATGTTTCGATTCAATTATGCGTGACTAAACCATTTATCATAATATTATAGTTATGTTGGGCGACGCTGGGAGGATGAGACGGCTTCTTGCGGAGGTATGAAATCATGTAAATAGTTGTGAAAAATAATTATTCATAATATTTTTATATACGCCATAATCAGTCGCAATCCTGATACAAATATTCAACGCAGAACGTTTTTCTTTGGTTCATCTGAGATGTTGACCCCACTAGACCGACTGACAACGACAATCCTTTAAGACTGACCAACAATGCCTGTCAAAGATGGGGTGTTAGTGCATCTATATTTCATTGTACTATATGGCGTTTCAACAGTATAATATTCATACCACTCCTAACACTAGTTATATCTCAATTAAAACTGGTTAGCGATTAACTGTATGCTTCAGTTCATGCATTGTCAGTGGAGACACAACGAGCTCAAAGCTTATCGCAATGTCATTCGAAAGATCGTTGTTCTTAATTGACGGCGGCACATTGTGTCCGTCACGACGCTGTCGGGGCTGGCGTGTGCCGTGCGCCAACCGTTGTCGTTGTAATAACAAGTCACAACGTGTCAAAGTTGCCAAGACTGCACGTTCACAGGAGACGCCGTACAAGACACATATACTGCTCGCTCTACGTTTAAAAAATAGTATCCTGTATGCTTTCAAGCAAGATCAGATTAAAGTGGTGACCTGGTGTTGGTTGTTACCACGGGTGTCGTTGGTAACGCGAACATAAAACTATGTATGGACCTTATCAACGCGTAGGACATAAATACTAATTAAACTCCCTAAACAAACGATACATATATATATATATATATATATATATATATATATATATATATATATATATATATATATATATATATATATACATATCATACTTATAACATATTGAAACTAATCATTCAAAGAAATGTAGAATAAAACGGTGTCTTTTTGCCCTAGAAGACGGGTTGTGGGTTGATTATCAACAGATCCCCAATATGTCAGTAGGCGGCTTGTCCGCTCAAGCGTGACGAGTCTAAGATTACTGCAACGTAGCCTCAGTGTTTGCGTCGCAGCAGCTCGGATTCTTACTAATCGGTTCTCATAATTATACACGTTGTCTCCCAAGTGCGGGCTAATACAATACATTAAACGTTTTGCCCGACAATCCAGCCTTGTCAATGTTCGACAATAAAATTTAGTAGAAGACACGAGTGCGGTCTTTTGGCTGCTATCGTCCTCTCAACGCTCATACACTAGGCCTAGGCAGTAGTTGGACTTAGTTGTGTAGTCACGACTTCAACGTTATTCTAACTAATGGCTACGGACAGTTGTTAACGCATACTTTAAATGACCACGTCATTGTCCGTACGTACCGCTGGCCGGGCCCGGGGAAGGAGAAGAGAATGGGAACGGACAATGGGACCAACGAAGCGTTCGGGGACACGATCTGTGTCGGGAAGAGGAAACGGGGAAGGGGGTCGGGGAAGACAAACAGAGAACGGGATTGGGGAGCAGCATCGTTGAATTGGATCAAGGAACTGAAGCGGGGAACTGTATAGTTGGACTGGATCGGGAAACAGGAATAGAAAACGGGAACGGAAAACGAGATTGCGTAATGGGATGGGAAAAGGGAATTGGGAAAGCGACCAGTATTGCGGTACAGATCTAGAAGGGGTCTGACAATGTATTGTCGAATGTTTACGTGATTCGAGAAAGGAATACGGGAAGAGTATCAGGGAACAGGAATAGAAACGACACAGGAGGACGGGACGAGAGAGGAACAGGGAGTGGGACCAGGATCGGGGACGTGTGTCGGAGGCGGGGGTTCTGTGCAGGGTCGGAGGGCAGGAGGAGTTGCAGAGAGTACAGGACTGGGGTCAGAGGTCAGTGGTTGTGGGCCGAGGAAAGGGTGTGATGGGGCGGTGGGGAGCGGAATGTGGGTGGTGGGGAGTTGGTGCCCAGGGAGGAAGGCCGGGACTAGGGACGATGTATTGGTCTGGTCTACGTCTCCACGCCGTGGGTTATTCACAGGTTCCATCGTCAGTGTGTAACTACATATCGCCAAACGAACAGGTCATTCAATCGGACTCTGCGTAACGGCCACACGCCAAATATACACGCACACACACGCACACACGTGTTCACCCAAGCGTGACTGCGCTCTGCGTGGCAGTGTTTGGAACATCGAGTTCTCACTCGGTTAGAATACTCTTTCGGTAAAATGGAACGTGGAATGGGAATAATGACCGAGGAGCGTGTGACGGGTGCGAGGCGAGGGTTCTGTGGGAGATCGGGAGTGAGATCTGGGTTTTGGAGGTCAAGGGCAAACGCCGTGGTTAGGTACAATATGTTGGTCGAGTATTGTGTTTAATCACACTGTAAACAAAAACAATCGCGGACTACCTCATCGATACTGTACTTTGATAACAAAACAGCGACGTACTTAAAAACCATTAACAAAGTTGTCTACATCTGATAGAGATAATATCTTAACTGTCCCTGTGTCCCGTCAGGCGGCGCTGTATATTAACAATTATCAACAACCAGTGCGTAGAAGGCTGCTAGTTACACGACAATTTGATGTGACGTGTTGATACAATCAATAATATTGCCGTGTTTCTAGTGTATAGATAATATGCTAATGCGTCCGTAGTGGCTGTGTTCATTGGTTTCTAGCTGATCGTATATTACAGCTAGCTATTAATTCGATATCCATGCGCGCTTATTATTGCACATAAAGCCTGCGACGTAGAATTCTCCAGAAGGACTTTGTGATTAGTTGTTAGTAGATTGTGTATAGTAATAACCACATAATTACTCATTCTGCGAATATAAGTTGCCGCACATTTAAATGCACGTGGGGTCTGTGAGATTGCCACAGCGCCTAGAGTTGTACCTGACTAGATTTATGTCTACTTTGGCACTTGTAATCATTTATCATGCTTCGACTGTCACAAATAGATCGATGGTACGCTCCGGTGCGCAAACACACAAGCGATATTGAAGTGAGAACACTTGAGACGTGTACTTATAGGAGTGAACCAGTACACACTCACTACGGCGTCAGAAGTCTCGATGTTTACGTGAAACACAACTAAGTGTGTATCCACGGAATGGTCACATATTCAAATGTCAAAGTCAGTTACTGTAATGCTCAGAGTCAACTGTGCCTGAATAAATTATTTATCATCCTCCCAGCGTGGCTCCACCTAACTATATTATAGTTAGGTGGGGCGACGCTGGGGGATGATATGGTTTTCTATGGACGTACGCAACTATGTAATGGGATATATGAAAGCAGGTAAACAGTTGCGATAAATAATTATTCATACAAATTTGACAAATTGTATGATTCATTTTCGGCTGTGTTGTGAAGAGTTGAGGCCCCATTAAAAATAATTTTAGAAAATATGAATACCTATCACTGCCGATTTTTGGTGCAAAAATAACTAGATCATGAAGTATAATTTAATTAAAGTCCTAACTGCATACTAGAATTGTATTAATCGTAAAGGAGACTCTACGAAATTCAATTAACTTGTTTGAAAATGTACGCGCAAACAGTCATCAACTTGACACTTACTAAACACACGTTCATATTAACTCGCAAGTGCCGAGTATATATATGCATCTACTTTGCTGGAATATCTAAAGTTGCATAGCGTTTCCGCACGAACGTCATATGTTGCAAATCATAGCATGTATCCTATTTATACAACATTATGCAAGTTAATTTCAATGATTAATGTTTCTATTTTTTAATATTCAATGTTGTGAACACCGCGGCTTAATAATATCCACCGAACAGTACAATTGTCTTGTGTGAATGCATAGCGTCAGCACAACATAATTATTAATGAATGAATTAATTAATTAATTAAGAAAAGGACGTTTGCCACATCAGGGTAATGTGTCCTAAACAACGATATAGTTTATTTTAAATCGATACTAAATAACTGTAAATAAACATTAGAAATAGTTTACGTTTTAAACTTCCGATGCCCCGCGATGCGGCACTGTGTACTATAAAATCGCAACACAAATTGGTAAAATGACTGCACGTCACATCACGTTTTATGTGACTCTTTGTACGTTTAACATTAACGTCACGTTTGATGTCACTCTTTTTACGTTTACAATTAACGTCACGTCACGTTTGATGTGACTTCGTAAGTTTAACATTACTTTGATCGCCCCAGCGCCAATTGGGGCTAGGTTGGTTAGTTTCTAGCTAATCGTATATCATAATTACGCTACTTTACTCTGGCTATTGATTATAGTATTATAAAGAACGCGGTGTACTATTCTCTGCGACAAATTCTCAAATATGATTTATAAACTCGGTAAAACACCAGTAAAGACCCGAAACGTGCAATACTGGAACAAACGGTGCAGCACATTTAAATAAATATGGCCATTAGTCGAACATGATGTTATAACAATGTTCGTGAATATGTAAACTATTTGTAAACGTTCATCATCAATATCAAGTTAGCCATGCGATAACGAATACGTCTCAGGAATACAGTCATACGCATGCGTTTACATTGTTAGAAATATGGCTCGGAAATATTGTGTTGTTCGCACTTGGAGGAGGAGGAGTTAAATGTTAAAGAGCGATCGATGTAAAAACACACGCATGTACATACGGCGCACACTCACACACATACATACACGTACGTGCTGGTGCACACAAACTTACACGAAAGCGCGCAATCTAATACGCACCCACACACACACACCCACACACCCACACACCCACACACCCACACACCCACACACCCACACACCCACACACCCACTAACCCACAAACACACCCACACGCACACACCCACACACACCCACACACACCCCCACACACACCCCACACCCATACACCACACGCAAATGCACACGCACACGCACGCACGCACGCACGCACGCACACACACACACACACACACACACACACACAATCATTCCACATATCGTTACACAAGACATATAAGCTATAACACTGAGCACCCGTCGGAGAGTGACTTAAATCTAACTCTTCTAACGTACCACAACTACCAGCGATGTTTGTAGCATACGTCTTCCAAATATGTGTGGTATACACTGATACAGATTTAGTCCCAGTTATAATGTTATGATGTTAGTTAACGTCAACGCGAGAGTATAGGGACCGAGTGTTAAGTGGAGAGGGAGGATTTGGATACTTTGAGAACATCGTGAGAAACACTTATGTTTTTCGTTATTAGCAGCCCATCAATACCCACTCCAAAGTATTAGACACGTTTCAAATCAAATGTTTGTTGGTTACTTTAAAACAATATAATACACAACACATTGTTCGGAAAAGCAACTATGATCGTACAGAACATACATTGTAATTCATGCTAGATATACGCATTAATCAGTCCCAATCCTGACACAAATATTCAACCTATGAGCAACACAGAACTTCTGTCATTGGTTCATCTGAGATGTTGACCACAAGAGACCGACTGACAACGACAACCCGGTAAGTCTGAACAACAATGCCTGTCAAAGATGGGGTGTACGTTAGCGCATCTACATTTAATTGTACTATTAACATACTGTATGGCGTTTCCACAGTGTAATATTCATACCATTCCTAACACTAGTTATATCTCAATTAAAACTGGTTAGCGATAAATTGTATGCTTCAGTTCATGCATTGTCACTGGAGACACAACGAGCTCAAACAAGATCGCAATGTCATTCAATAGATCGTTGTTCTTAATTCACGGCGTCTGACCAACAATGCCTGTCAAAGATGGCGCATTAGCGCAATTATATTCCATTGTCCTATTAACATATGTATGGCGTTTCCCAGTAAAATATTCCTACCACTCCTAACACTAGTTACATAAATAATTCAATTAAATCTGGTGGGCGATTAATTGTGTGCCTCAGTTCATGCATTGTCACTGGAGACACAAAGAGCTCAACGCTTATCGGAAAGCGTCATTCTAGAGATCGTTGTTCTTAATTCACGGCGGCACATTGTGTCTGTCACGACGCTGTTAGCGGCTGCCGTGTGCCGTGAATCAACGTTTACCGGTGTAATAACAAGTCACAACTTGTCAAAGCTGCCAAGACAGGATACGCCGTACAAGACACATTTATATAACATATTACATTCTAAATCAAATATCAGTTGACGCGAGGTTGTTTTCAATTCATGTTTAGCCATTAATACATAATCATACAGTGAAGTGTGCTATTTTTGAAATCGTGTCACTAATATCGCTTTAAAACAATGATATGAATATAACGGTACAACGCGTCCTTGACGTATTGGTGACGTCATGACAGTACGAGCAGTTCAGCGTACGTATCATTTAGAGTGGTGTGTGATGTGTGATGTGTGGTGTGTATTGTGAGGTTTATGGTGTGTGTGGTGTGTGGTGTGTGGTGTGTGGTGTGTGGTGTGTGGTGTGTGGTGTGTGGTGTGTGGTGCGCGGTAGGCGGTGTGTGGCGTGTGGCGTGTGGCGTGTGGCGTGTGGCGTGTGGCGTGGTGCGCGGTGTGTGGTGTGTATTGTATGGTGTGTGGTGTGTGGTGTGTGGTGTGTGGTGTGTGGTGTGTGGTGTGTGGTGTGTGGTGTGTGGTGTGTGGTGTGTGGTGCGTGGTGCGTGGTGCGTGGTGCGTGGTGCGTGGTGCGTGGTGCGTGGTGCGTGGTGCGTGGTGCGTGGTGCGTGGTGCGTGGTGCGTGGTGTGCTACTCTGTTGATTGACCTTTCAGCCCAGGTCAGTATGGTGAGATGTTACAATTCATACTTTCAATTTTTAGTTACCACCTTTCTCGGTTTTATTACAAAATTATGCCGTCGCTTGTTCAGTTGTCAATTATCCCAAATGCAAATTAAAACGTTTTATTTTGTGTACACCAGGCGACACATTTGTAGGTAAGAGTGACACATAATTACCTTATTGATCAAAACATTATATAATGCATTTGTAATTGTAGCCTGAAACTCCAATCCGCATTGTCGCTCACTGTGATAAAGAAACTACCCGCGTTCTGCAGGATTTACAGTTGTGACGTCACCAACGTACCTTTCCAAACTACGGAGGAAATATTTGTGTATATTATACACAACAATACCGTGCCAAATATAACATCAATATATACACTATTTCTAATTCAGCACAGACACATTTGCCTGTTTCTTTCGGAAGAGACACTAAACATCGGTGAACCCTTCTATCTGTCTATGCCAGCCGAAGTAAAATATCCCAGTGTAACCTGTAGTAGACTGTAGTGGTCAGCAAGTTGACCGAGGTCATTTACTGGAAGAAGAAGAAGAAGAAGCATTAACCGGGTAAAGTTCATCTAATCGTTAAAGGCAGTCTGTTCCTATGCGATGTTTGTGTGTCAGGACATAGCCATAATTATTGTATATACTGCAATGGTCGTGTTACTTGAACGAACTACGAACACCCATGACAACGTGTATCAGACCTACCGTTGTCAATGACTAAGGCGAGCCACGGAGACAAATATCGCATTTGCAGCACACAAATTTTACAAAAGTGGTGCTATAGATATGTCTACAGGTAATACGATCGAAACTGAACTTACCGTAGATGTCGGACGGTCAACAGAACTGGGGATTTATCTTTAAATTTAGAGCGAGCAATATACGTTGTCAGTCAGACTTGCAACAAGATCTGACTGACGCGGTGACCTGGTGTTTGTTGTAACCACGGGTGTCGTTGCTAACGTGAACAAAAACTCTGTAGAGGGACCGCATCAACGCGTACGAATATTAATTAATTAAAATCCCCAAGTAAATGAGACATTCTGTTATTACAAATATTATATTTATAACATTTGGAAACTAATCATACACAGACATGTTGTATAAAGCGGGGTCTTTGTGTCCTACAAGACGGGGTGTGGGTTGGTTATTAGCAGATCCCCAACATGTCAGTAGGCGGCTTGTCCTTTCAAGCGTGACGAGTCTAAGATTTCTGCAGCGTAGTCTCAGTGTTTGCGTCGCAGTGGCTCGGATTCTTACTATTCAGTTCTCATAATTATATACATTGCCTGCCAAGTTCGGGCTAAGTACATTAAACGTTTTGTCTGACAATCCAGCCTTGTCATTGTTCGACAATACAACCTCGTCTATGCAACTTAATACAAGACACGAAAGCGGCCTTTTGGCGATATCGTCCTCTCAACACCCATACACTAGGCCTAGGCAGTAGTCGGACTTAATTGTGTAGTCACGACTTCTACCTTAGTCTAACTATTGGCTACGGACAGTTGTTTAGGCAAACTTTAAATGACTACGTCATTGTCCTCAACGGACGTACCGTTGGCCGGGCCTGGGGAAGGAGAAGGGAATGGGAACTGGAAACGGACAGTGAGACCAATCAAGCGTTCGGCGACACGATCTGTGTACTCCATCGGGAAGAGGAAACGGGAAGGGATCGGGGAAGGCAAACAGAGAACGGGATTGGGGAACAGCATCGTTGAATTGGATCAAGGAACTGAAGCGGGGAACCGATTAGTTGGACTGGATCGGGAAACAGGAATAGAAAACGGGAACGGAAAATGAGATCGCGTAACGGGATCACACAAGGGAATTGGGAAAGCGATTGGAATTGCGGTAGATCGAGAGAGGGTCGGACAATGGATCGTGGAATGTTTATGTGATTCGAGAAAGGAATACGGGAAGAGTATCAGGGAACATGAATAGAAACGACACAGGAGGACGGGACGAGAGAGGAACGGGGAGTGGGGCCAGGACCGGGCGACGTGTGTCGGAGGCGGGGGTTCTGTGCAGGGTCGGAGGGCAGGAGGAGTTGCAGAGGGCACAGGGCTGGGGTCAGAGGTCAGTGGTTGTGGGCCGAGGAAAGGGTGTGATGGGGCGGTGGGGAGCGGAATGTGGGTGGTGGGGAGTTGGAGCCCAGGGATGAAGGCCGGGACTAGGGACGAAGTATTGGTCTGGTTTACGTCTCCACGCCGTGGGTTATTCACAGGTTCCATCTTCTGGGTGTAATGACATACCACCAAACGAACAGGTCATTCACTCGGACTATGCGTAGGGGCCACACGCACATACACACGCACACACGGGCGCACCTGTTCTCTCAAGCGTGACTGCGCTCTGTGTGGCTCTAGAGCGCTGGGTCGCAGTGTTTGGAACATCGAGTTCTCACTCGGTTAGAATAATCTTTCGGTAAATTTGAACGTGGAGTGGGAATAATGACCGAGGAGCATGTGACGGGGGCGAGGCGAGGGTTCTGTGGGAGGTCGGGAGTGTTTGCAGAGGGCAGATGGCCAGATTCAGAGGAAAAAAGAAAGGGCTATCTCGGTATTGGAGGTCAAGGACAAACGCCTTGATGAGGTACAATATGTTGGTCTAGTACTGCGTTTAACCACACTGTAAATAATGGAATATTTCGCTGACAACCACTTAGATACTGTACTTCGATAACAAAACAGAGACGTACTTTAATACCGTTAACAAAGTTATCAACATCTGATAGAGATAATATCTTAACTGTCCTTGTGTCCCGTCAGGCGGCGCTGTATATTAACAATTATCAACAACCAGTGCGTGGAAGGCTGCTAGTTACATGACAATTTGATGTGACGTGTTGATACAATCAATATTATTGCTGTGTTTCTAGTGTATAGATGATATATAATGCGTCCGTATTGGCTGTGCTCATTGGTTTCTAGCTGATCGTATATTACAACTAGATATTAATTCGATATCCAAGCGCGTTTATCATTGCTCTTAAAGCCTGCGACGTAGAATTCTCCAGAAGGACTTTGTGATTAGTTAGTAGATTGTGTTTAATAATAACAACATAATGACTCATTCTGCGAATATAAGTTGCCGCACATTTAAATGCACGTGGGGTCTGTGAGATTGCCACAGCGCCTAGAGTTGTACCTGACGTGATTTATGTCTACGTTGGCACCTGTAATCAGTTCTCATACTTCGACTGTCACAAATAGATCGATGGTACGCTCCAGTGCGCAAACACACAAACGGTATTGAAGTGAGGACACTTGAGACGTGTACTTATAGGAGTGGCCCAGTACACGCTCACTACGGCGTCAGAAGTCTTGATGCTTACGTGAAGCACAACTAAGTGTGTATCCACGTAATGGTCGCACATTCCAATCTTAAAGTCAGCTACTGTAATGTTTGGTGTCAACTATGCCTGAGTAAACTAGTTATCATATAGTTATGTGGGGCGACGCTGGGAGGATGATATGGCTTTCTACGGACGTAAGCGACTATATTATGGGGCTATGGGTAATGTACATTTAAAATTAGGTAAATATTTTTTATAATTAATTATTCATATAAATTTGTCAAATGGTATGATTATTTTTTCGCAGTGATTAGAAAATGTGTGGCACAATTATAAAAAAAATCATTTAAAAATAGGAATACCTATCAGTGCCGTGTTTTCAAAAGAACACAGCTAGATCATGGAATATAATTTTAAATAAAGTCCGAACTGAATATTAAAATGTTATTAGTCGTAAAGGAGACTCTATGAAATTCATTTAACTAGCTGGCATAAGAAACGTATCAGAAATGTATGTGCAAACAAACGCAAACTTGACCCTTACTAAACTTAGGTTATTGTTAATTCACAAGTGTCGATTATACATCTTTGCTGGTATATCTAAAGTTACTTAGCGTTTCTGAACTAACGTCATATGTTGTAAGTCATAACATGTATCGTATTTGTACACCGTTATATAAGGTAATTTAAACGATTAATATTTCTAATTTTAAATATTCAATGTTGTGAACATCGCAGCTAAATAACATCCATGGAACGGTACATTTGTATTGTGTGAATGTATCGCGTGAGCACAATATAATTAATTAAATAATTATGACAACACCGTAAGATATATCTGGTAATGTTTCCTAAACAACGATATACTAAATTTAAATCTTTGCTGAGCAAGTGTAAATACAGATGAAAAATAGTTGACGTTTAGTGTTCCGATGTCACGCGATGCGGCGCTGAGTACTAAATATTCGCAACACAAATTGGTTAAATGACTGCATGTCTCGTCACGTTTGATGTGACTCTTCGTACGTTGATCATTACTTCGATCGCCTCAGCGGCTATTGGGGCTAGGTTGATTGGTTTGACTATAGCGATTGATTATAGTATTATAAAGAACGCGGTGTATAATTATCTACGACGAATTCGTATTTGTTCTCTGATATGATTTATCAACCCGGTAAATCTTCAATAAATACCTGAAACGTGCAGTGAAGGAACAAACGGTGCGACACATTTTAATCAATATGGCCATGAGTCGAAAATGATTATATAACAATGTTCGTGAATATGAAAATTATTTGTAAACGTTCACTATCAATATCACATTCGCCATGTGATAACAAATACGCCTTAGGTACACAGTCATACACAGGCGTTTACAATATTATTAGTAATATGGCTCGCAAATTTAGTGTTGTTCCCATTAAGAGAAGGAGGAGTTGAATGTTCAAGTGTAAACGATGTAAACACACCCGCATGTACATACGGCGCACACTCACACACATCTACACACACGTGCGTGGGCGCACACACACACTTACACGAGAGCGCGCTTTATAATACACAGACACACACCCACAAACATACCCACACGCACACACGCACACACGCACACACGCACACACACTCCCCACACGCACGCACACGAACACACACGAACACACACACACACACACACACACACACACACACACACACACACACATAGACACACACACACACACACACACACACACATAGACACACACACACACACACGCACACACGCACGCACACACGCACACACGCACACACCCACACTGCCCGCCCGCACGCACGCACGCACACACACGAACACACACACACACACACACACACACACACACACACACACACACACACACACGTACACAATCATTACACACATCGTTACACAAGACATATACAACTGCAACATTGAGCACCCGTGGGAGAGTGACGTATGCCTAGTTCTTCGAACATACTGCACCTGTCAGTGATGTTTGATAGCGTAAGTCTTCCCAATATGTATAGATTTAGCCCTAATTATAATGTGTTTCTGTTAGTTAACGTCAACGCGAAAGTACACGGACTGAGTGTTGATCGGACAGGGAGGATTTGGATACCTTGAGAGCATCGCGAGAAACATTTATGTTTTACGTTATTAGCAGCCCATCCATACCCACTCTAGAGTATTAAACATGTTTTAGATCAAATGCTTATGGGTAACTTTAAAACAAAACAAAAAAATTATAATAAATTATTATGATCGTACATAACATATATTGTAATTAATGCAATATATAGGCATTAATCAGTCCCAATCCTCATACAACTATTTAACAAATGACCAACACAGAACTTCTGCCATTGGTTCATCTGAGATGTTGACCACAAGAGACCGACTGACAACGACAACCCTTTAAATCTGACCAACAATGCCTGTCAAAGATGGGGTGTTAGTGCATCATTTCATTGTACTATTAACATACAGCAAGACGTGTTCCAATAACATATTTCTACCACTCATAACACTAGTTATATCAATAATTCAATTAAATCTGGTCGGCGATTAATGATGTGCTTCAATTCATGCATTGTCATTTGAGACACAATGAGCACAAAGTTTATCGCAGTGTCATTTTATAGATCGTTTTTCTTAATTGACCGCGGCACATTGTGTCTGTCACGACGCTGTCAGCGGCTGGCGTGTGCCGTGCGCCAACTTTTAGCTGTGTAATAACAAGTCACAACTTGTCAAAGCAGCCAAGACTGCTGATTCACAGGAAACACCGTACAAGACGCATGTATATATCTTAATACATTCTAAATCAAATATCAGGTGACGCGACGCGACGCGACGCAACGGTGTTTTAAGTTCAACTTTTACTAGTGATTCCTAATCAAAGCCAGGAAGTTTAAGATTATATGCGGGGAATCGTTCCTTTTTATTTTTTTCATGCACACATATTTCTTGCAAATAGTTCTAAATTGGTGAATTGTGCTAATTATTAAATCGTGTCACTAATACCGCTTAAACACAATGATAACGAAACACCGCGTCCTTGAGGTAGTGTTGACCACAGTTGACGTCACGACAGTAAGTGCAGTTGAGCGTGCGTATCATTTAGCGTGGTGTGTGGTGTATGGTGTGTGGTGTGTGGTGAGTGGTGTGTGGTGAATGTTGTGTGATGTGTGATGTTTGGTGTACGACTCTGTTGATTGGTGATTCTGACCAGATTCTATAGGTATGTATTGTGATATGTTACAATTTACCCTTTCGATTTATTATTTACGACTTTTCTCGGTGTTATTGCAAACTTAGGCAGCCGCTAGTTCAGTTATAAGTTAAACCAAACGGACTTTTTTCTGTGTACATCAGGCGACAAATGTGTAGGTAAGAGTAATATATAATTAGTTATGTTAATTTACAAATTGTTATATAATGTGACTGCATGTATACAACTGTATGTGTAGCCTGAAACCCCAACCAGCATAGTCGGTCACCGTGATAACAAAACTACCATAGTTCTGCAGCATTTACCGCTGTGGCGTCACCGACGTGTTTCCAAAAACTACGCAGGAAATAATTGTGTTTTGTTATACACACAATACCATGAAAATAGGATATTAATATAAAATCGGACATGGCTAAACATTTGTTTATGAAAACCTGGATACCGTTGTTATACTATTTGTAATTCAGCACGGACATTAAACTGATAAATTCTTCTTATCCTTAACGGCAGTCTGTTTGTGTGTCACTGTTAGACTATTTATAATTCAGCACACACATTAAACGAGTTATGTTCATCTAATCATTAAAGGCAGCCTGTTCCTATGCGATATTTGTGTGTCATGACATAGCCATAATTATTTTATATACTGAAATGGTCGTGTTACTTGAACGAACTACTTACACCTAACGTTGTCAATGACTAAGGCGAGCCACGGAGAAAAATATCGCATTTGCAGCACACATATTTTACAAGAGTGTTGATATATACATTTCTACATGTAATACGAGCGAAACTGTACTTACCTAACTGTTGGACGGTCAACAGAACTGGGGATTTTCTATAAACGTAGAGCGAGCAATATATGTTGTCGGTCAGACTTGCAAGCAAGATCTGACTGACGCGGTGACCTGGTGTTTGTTGTAACCACGGGTGTCGTCGCTAACGTGAACAAAAACTCTGTAGAGGGACCGTATCAACGCGTACGAATATTAGTTAATTAAAATCCCCAAGCAAATGAGACATTCTGTTATTACAAATATCATATATATAACATTTGGAAACTAATCTTACAAAGAAATATTGTATAAAACGGGGTATTTGCGTCCTAAAAGACGGGGTGTGGGTTGGTTAGTAGCAGATCCCCAACATGTCAGTAGGCGGCTTGTCCGATCAAGCGTGACGAGTCTAAGATTACTGCAGCGTAGTCTCAGTGTTTGCGTCGCAGCGGCTCGGATTCTTACTAATCGGTTCTCATAATTATATACGTTGTCTGCCAAGTCCGGGCTAAGTACATTAAACGTTTTGTCTGACAATCCAGCCTTGTCATTATTCGACAATACAACCTCGTCAGCCCACCTTAATACAAGACACGAAAGCGGCCTTTTGGCTGATATCGTCCTCTCAACGCTCATACACTAGGCCTAGGCAGTAGTCGGACTTAGTTGTGTAGTCACGACTTTAACATTATTCTAACTAATGGCTACGGACAGTTGTTTAATCAAACTTTGAATGACTACGTCATTGTCCACAACGGACGTACCGCTGACCGGGCCTGGGGAAGGAGAGGGGAACTGGAAACGGACAATGGGACCAACGAAGAGTTCGGGACACGATCTGTGTACTCCATCGGAAAGAGGAAGTGGGGAAGGGGACCGAGGAAGGGAAACACATAACAGGATTGGGGAGCACCGTCGTTGAATTGTATCAAGGAACTGGAGCGGGGAACTGTATAGTTGGACTGGATCGGGAAACAGGAATAGAAAACGGGAACGGAAAACGAGATTGCGTAATGGGATCGGAAAAGGGAATTGGGAAAGCGACCAGTATTGCGGTACAGATCTAGAAGGGGTCTGACAATGGATCGTGGAATGTTTACGTGATTCGAGAAAGGAATACGGGAAGAGTATCAGGGAACATGAATAGAAACGACACAGGAGGACGGGACGAGAGAGGAACGGGGAGTGGGGCCAGGACCGGGCGACGTGTGTCGGAGGCGGGGGTTCTGTGCAGGGTCGGAGGGCAGGAGGAGTTGCAGAGGGCACAGGGCTGGGGTCAGAGGTCAGTGGTTGTGGGCCGAGGAAAGGGTGTGATGGGGCGGTGGGGAGCGGAATGTGGGTGGTGGGGAGTTGGAGCCCAGGGATGAAGGCCGGGACTAGGGACGAAGTATTGGTCTGGTCTACGTCTCCACGCCGTGGGTTATTCACAGGTTCCATCTTCTGGGTGTAATGACATACCACCAAACGAACAGGTCATTCACTCGGACTATGCGTAGGGGCCACACGCACATACACACGCACACACGGGCGCACCTGTTCTCTCAAGCGTGACTGCGCTCTGTGTGGCTCTAGAGCGCTGGGTCGCAGTGTTTGGAACATCGAGTTCTCACTCGGTTAGAATAATCTTTCGGTAAATTTGAACGTGGAGTGGGAATAATGACCGAGGAGCGTGTGACGGGGGCGAGGCGAGGGTTCTGTGGGAGGTCGGGAGTGTTTGCAGAGGGCAGATGGCCAGATTCAGAGGAAAAAAGAAAGGGCTATCTCGGTATTGGAGGTCAAGGACAAACGCCTTGATGAGGTACAATATGTTGGTCTAGTACTGCGTTTAACCACACTGTAAATAATGGAATATTTCGCTGACAACCACTTAGATACTGTACTTCGATAACAAAACAGAGACGTACTTTAATACCGTTAACAAAGTTATCAACATCTGATAGAGATAATATCTTAACTGTCCTTGTGTCCCGTCAGGCGGCGCTGTATATTAACAATTATCAACAACCAGTGCGTGGAAGGCTGCTAGTTACATGACAATTTGATGTGACGTGTTGATACAATCAATATTATTGCTGTGTTTCTAGTGTATAGATGATATATAATGCGTCCGTATTGGCTGTGCTCATTGGTTTCTAGCTGATCGTATATTACAACTAGATATTAATTCGATATCCAAGCGCGTTTATCATTGCTCTTAAAGCCTGCGACGTAGAATTCTCCAGAAGGACTTTGTGATTAGTTAGTAGATTGTGTTTAATAATAACAACATAATGACTCATTCTGCGAATATAAGTTGCCGCACATTTAAATGCACGTGGGGTCTGTGAGATTGCCACAGCGCCTAGAGTTGTACCTGACGTGATTTATGTCTACGTTGGCACCTGTAATCAGTTCTCATACTTCGACTGTCACAAATAGATCGATGGTACGCTCCAGTGCGCAAACACACAAACGGTATTGAAGTGAGGACACTTGAGACGTGTACTTATAGGAGTGGCCCAGTACACGCTCACTACGGCGTCAGAAGTCTTGATGCTTACGTGAAGCACAACTAAGTGTGTATCCACGTAATGGTCGCACATTCCAATCTTAAAGTCAGCTACTGTAATGTTTGGTGTCAACTATGCCTGAGTAAACTATTTATCATATAGTTATGTGGGGCGACGCTGGGAGGATGATATGGCTTTCTACGGACGTAAGCGACTATATTATGGGGCTATGGGTAATGTACATTTAAAATTAGGTAAATATTTTTTATCATTAATTATTCATACAAATTTGTCAAATGGTATGATTATTTTTTCGCAGTGATTAGAAAATGTGTGGCACAATTATAACAACAACAACAATTTTAAATAGGAATACCTATCAGTGCCGTGTTTTGCAACGAACATAGGTAGATCATGGAATATAATTTTAAATAAAGTCCGAACTGAATATTAAAATGTTATTAGTCGTAAAGGAGACTCTATGAAATTAATTTAACTAGCTGGCATAAGAAAGGTATCAGAAATGTATGTGCAAACAAACACAAACTTGACCCTTACTAAACTTAGGTTATTGTTAATTCACAAGTGTCGATTATACATCTTTGCCGGTATATCTAAAGTTACTTAGCGTTTCTGAACTAACGTCATATGTTGTAAATCAAAACATGTATCGTATTTGTACAACGTTATATAAGGTAACTTAAACGCTTAATATTTATAATTTTAAATATTCAATGTTGTGAACATCGCAGCTAAATAACATCCATGGAACGGTACATTTGTATTGTGTGAATGTATCGCGTGAGCACAATATAATTAATTAAATAATTATGACAACACCGTAAGATATATCTGGTAATGTTTCCTAAACAACGATATACTAAATTTAAATCTTTGCTGAGCAAGTTTAGATACAGATGAAAAATAGTTGACGTTTAGTGTTCCGATGTCCCGCGATGCGGCGCTGAGATATTCGCAACACAAATTGGTTAAATGACTGCATGTCTCGTCACGTTTGATGTGACTCTTCGTACGTTTATCATTACTTCGATCGCCTCAGCGGCTATTGAGGCTAGGTTGATTGGTTTGACTATAGCGATTGATTATAGTATTATAAAGAACGCGGTGTATAATTATCTACGACGAATTCGTATTTGTTCTCTGATATGATTTATCAACTCGGTAAATCTTCAATAAATACCTGAAACGTGCAGTGCAGGAATAAACGGTGCAACACATTTTAATCAACATGGCCATGAGTCGAATGTGATTATATAACAATGTTCGTGAATATGAAAATTATGTGTAAACGTTCACTATCAATATCACATTCGCCATGTGATAACAAATACGCCTTAGGTACACAGTCATACACAGGCGTTTACAATAGTATTAGTAATATGGCTCGCAAATTTAGTGTTGTTCCCATTAAGAGAAGGAGGAGTTGAATGTTCAAGTGTAAACGATGTAAAAACACACGCATGTACATACGGCGCACACTCACACACATCTACACACACGTGCGTGGGCGCACACACACACTTATACGAGAGCGCGCTTTATAATACGCAGACACACACCCACAAATATACCCACACGCACACACGCACACACGCACACACGCACACACGCACACACGCACACACGCACACACCCCACACGCACGCACACACACGAACACACACACACACACACACACACACACACACACACACACACACACACACACACACACACACGTACACAATCATTACACACATCGTTACACAAGACATATACAACTGCAACATTGAGCACCCGTGGGAGAGTGACGTATGCCTAGTTCTTCTTCAAACATACTGCACCTGTCAGTGATGTTTGATAGCGTAAGTCTTCCCAATATGTATAGATTTAGCCCTAATTATAATGTGTTTCTGTTAGTTAACATCAACGCGAAAGTACACGGACTGACAGGGAGGATTTGGATACTTTGAGAGCATCGTGAGAAACATTTATGTTTTACGTTATTAGCAGCCCATCCATACCCACTCTAGAGTGTTAAACATGGTTTAGATCAAATGCTTATGGGTAACTTTAAAACAATAAAAAAAAATTATAATAAATTATTATGATCGTACATAACATATATTGTAATTAATGCAATATATAGGCATTAATCAGTCCCAATCCTTATACAACTATTTAACAAATAACCAACACAGAACTTCTGCCATTGGTTCATCTGAGATGTTGACCACAAGAGACCGACTGACAACGACAACCCTTTAAATCTGACCAACAATGCCTGTCAAAGATGGGGTGTTAGTGCATCATTTCATTGTACTATTAACATACAGCAAGACGTGTTCCAATAACATATTTCTACCACTCATAACACTAGTTATATCAATAATTCAATTAAATCTGGTCGGCGATTAATGATGTGCTTCAATTCATGCATTATCATTTGAGACACAATGAGCACAAAGTTTATCGCAGTGTCATTTTATAGATCGTTTTTCTTAATTGACCGCGGCACATTGTGTCTGTCACGACGCTGTCAGCGGCTGGCGTGTGCCGTGCGCCAACTTTTAGCTGTGTAATAACAAGTCACAACTTGTCAAAGCAGCCAAGACTGCTGATTCACAGGAAATACCGTACAAGACGCATGTATATATCTTAATACATTCTAAATCAAATATCAGGTGACGCGACGCGACGCAACGGTGTTTTAAGTTCAACTTTTACTAGTGATTCCTAATCAAAGCCAGGAAGTTTAAGATTATATGCGGGGAATCGTTCCTTTTTATTTTTTTCATGCACACATATTTCTTGCAAATAGTTCTAAATTGGTGAATTGTGCTAATTATTAAATCGTGTCACTAATACCGCTTAAACACAATGATAACGAAACACCGCGTCCTTGAGGTAGTGTTGACCACAGTTGACGTCACGACAGTAAGTGCAGTTGAGCGTGCGTATCATTTAGCGTGGTGTGTGGTGTATGGTGTGTGGTGTGTGGTGAGTGGTGTGTGGTGAATGTTGTGTGATGTGTGATGTTTGGTGTACGACTCTGTTGATTGGTGATTCTGACCAGATTCTATAGGTATGTATTGTGATATGTTACAATTTACCCTTTCGATTTATTATTTACGACTTTTCTCGGTGTTATTGCAAACTTAGGCAGCCGCTAGTTCAGTTATAAGTTAAACCAAACGGACTTTTTTCTGTGTACATCAGGCGACAAATGTGTAGGTAAGAGTAATATATGATTAGTTATGTTAATTTACAAATTGTTATATAATGTGACTGCATGTATACAACTGTATGTGTAGCCTGAAACCCCAACCAGCATAGTCGGTCACCGTGATAACAAAACTACCATAGTTCTGCAGCATTTACCGCTGTGGCGTCACCGACGTATGTTTCCAAAAACTACGCAGGAAATAATTGTGTTTTCTTATACACACAATACCATGAAAATAGGATATTAATATAAAATCGGACATGGCTAAACATTTGTTTATGAAAACCTGGATACCGTTGTTAGACTATTTGTAATTCAGCACGGACATTAAACTGATAAATTCTTCTTATCCTTAACGGCAGTCTGTTTGTGTGTCACTGTTAGACTATTTATAATTCAGCACACACATTAAACGAGTTATGTTCATCTAATCATTAAAGGCAGCCTGTTCCTATGCGATATTTGTGTGTCATGACATAGCCATAATTATTTTATATACTGAAATGGTCGTGTTACTTGAACGAACTACGGACACCCATGACAACGTGTATTACACCTAACGTTGTCAATGACTAAGGCGAGCCACGGAGAAAAATATCGCATTTGCAGCACACATATTTTACAAGAGTGTTGATATATACATTTCTACATGTAATACGAGCGAAACTGTACTTACCTAACTGTTGGACGGTCAACAGAACTGGGGATTTTCTATAAACGTAGAGCGAGCAATATATGTTGTCGGTCAGACTTGCAAGCAAGATCTGACTGACGCGGTGACCTGGTGTTTGTTGTAACCACGGGTGTCGTCGCTAACGTGAACAAAAACTCTGTAGAGGGACCGTATCAACGCGTACGAATATTAGTTAATTAAAATCCCCAAGCAAATGAGACATTCTGTTATTACAAATATCATATATATAACATTTGGAAACTAATCTTACAAAGAAATATTGTATAAAACGGGGTATTTGCGTCCTAAAAGACGGGGTGTGGGTTGGTTAGTAGCAGATCCCCAACATGTCAGTAGGCGGCTTGTCCGATCAAGCGTGACGAGTCTAAGATTACTGCAGCGTAGTCTCAGTGTTTGCGTCGCAGCGGCTCGGATTCTTACTAATCGGTTCTCATAATTATATACGTTGTCTGCCAAGTCCGGGCTAAGTACATTAAACGTTTTGTCTGACAATCCAGCCTTGTCATTATTCGACAATACAACCTCGTCAGCCCACCTTAATACAAGACACGAAAGCGGCCTTTTGGCTGATATCGTCCTCTCAACGCTCATACACTAGGCCTAGGCAGTAGTCGGACTTAGTTGTGTAGTCACGACTTTAACATTATTCTAACTAATGGCTACGGACAGTTGTTTAATCAAACTTTGAATGACTACGTCATTGTCCACAACGGACGTACCGCTGGCCGGGCCTGGGGAAGGAGAAGGGAACTGGAAACGGACAATGGGACCAACGAAGAGTTCGGGACACGATCTGTGTACTCCATCGGGAAGAGGAAGTGGGGAAGGGGACCGAGGAAGGGAAACACATAACAGGATTGGGGAGCACCGTCGTTGAATTGTATCAAGGAACTGGAGCGGGGAACTGTATAGTTGGACTGGATCGGGAAACAGGAATAGAAAACGGGAACGGAAAACGAGATTGCGTAATGGGATCGGAAAATGGAATTGGGAAAGCGACCAGTATTGCGGTACAGATCTAGAAGGGGCCTGACAATGGATCGTGGAATGTTTACGTGATTCGAGAAAGGAATACGGGAAGAGTATCAGGGAACATGAATAGAAACGACACAGGAGGACGGGACGAGAGAGGAACGGGGAGTGGGGCCAGGACCGGGCGACGTGTGTCGGAGGCGGGGGTTCTGTGCAGGGTCGGAGGGCAGGAGGAGTTGCAGAGAGTACAGGACTGGGGTCAGAGGTCAGTGGTTGTGGGCCGAGGAAAGGGTGTGATGGGGCGGTGGGGAGCGGAATGTGGGTGGTGGGGAGTTGGTGCCCAGGGAGGAAGGCCGGGACTAGGGACGAAGTATTGGTCTGGTCTACGTCTCTACGCAGGGGGTTATTCACAGGTTCCATTGTCTGTGTGTCATTACAGACCGCCAAATGAACAGGTCATTCAGTGCAATTGTCATGGATCAGGTTATTTAATTTATTTCAAATTTGGCCTGAGAACCAATCAGCGTTTCTAACCTAATCTGGTGTAGGAAATTGGCGAATGGTATCAGATCAATTTACTGAAGCTAAGTGATCACAAGACTGGTGTCATAGTGTACGGTACTGAGCAGAAGTTGCCCTCGTCAAATCCAGATAGAACTGGGAATGCGCTATACATATATATATATATATATATATATATATATATATATATATATATATATATATATATATATTGGCTGGACTACCACGTGACCAGGTTTACCCACTCCAGCGAATCCCAAATATGGCAGCCAGGACCATGATGTTTAACCTCGCTGTGACACGCACGCACGCTTTGCCATTCACTCAAGCATGCACACTCAAACACAACCTCAAAAACGCGCGCGTGCTTACACACACACACACACACACACACACACACACACACACACACACACACACAAGCACCCCAGCAAACAAGGAACCATTTCTGAACCAGTTGACACGTGTCATACTGGTTCATAATTGGTACCGCTCCACCAGTACGTGTTTTCATGTGTATTCACGTGAATACACGTGTTCTGTCTGTTGTCACGAGTTTGACACGTGTCGTACTGGGTCAGAACTGGTACGGTTTCACTGGTACGTGTCTTCACGTGAATTCACGTGATCTATCACGTGTTTAACTGGGGAAACTGGTACGGTTCTATCCGTACGAGTATTCACGCGAAGTCACGTGTTCATACACGTGTCTAACTGGGGAAACTGGTACGGTTCTAGCGGTACGAGTATTCACGCGAATTCACGTGTTCATACACGTGTCTAACTGGGGAAACTGGTACGGTTCTAGCGGTACGAGTATTCACGCGAATTCACGTGTTCATACACGTGTCTAACTGGGGAAACTGGTACGGTTTTAGTGGTACGAGTATTCACGCGAATTCACGTGTTCATACACGTGTCTAACTGGGGAAACTGGTACGGTTCTAGCGGTACGAGTATTCACGCGAATTCACGTGTTCATACACGTGTCTAACTGGGGAAACTGGTACGGTTCTAGCGGTACGAGTATTCACGCGAATTCACGTGTTCATACACGTGTCTAACTGGGGAAACTGGTACGGTTTTAGTGGTACGAGTATTCACGCGAATTCACGTGTTCATACACGTGTCTAACTGGGGAAACTGGTACGGTTCTAGCGGTACGAGTATTCACGCGAATTCACGTGTTCATACACGTGTCTAACTGGGGAAACTGGTACGGTTCTAGCGGTACGAGTATTCACGCGAATTCACGTGTTCATACACGTGTCTAACTGGGGAAACTGGTACGGTTCTAGCGGTACGAGTATTCACGCGAATTCACGTGTTCATACACGTGTCTAACTGGGGAAACTGGTACGGTTTTAGTGGTACGAGTATTCACGCGAATTCACGTGTTCATACACGTGTCTAACTGGGGAAACTGGTACGGTTCTAGTGGTACGAGTATTCACGCGAATTCACGTGTTCATACACGTGTCTAACTGGGGAAACTGGTACGGTTCTAGCGGTACGAGTATTCACGCGAATTCACGTGTTCATACACGTGTCTAAATGGGGAAACTGGTACGGTTCTAGCGGTACGAGTATTCATGTTAATTCACGAGTTCATTCACGTGTCTGACTGGGGGATCTGGTACGCTTCTAGCGGTACGAGTATTCACGTTAATTCACGAGTTCATTCACGTATCTGACTGGGCGAACTGGTACGCTTCTAGCGGTACGAGTATTCACGTTAATTCACGTGTTCATTCACGTGTCTAACTGGGGGAACTGGTACGGTTCTAGCGGTACGAGTATTCACGTTAATTCACGTGTTCATTCACGTGTGTGACTGAGGAAACTGGTACGGTTCTAGCGGTACGAGTATTCATGTTATTTCACGAGTTCATTCACGTGTCTAACTGGGGAAACTGGTACGGTTCTAGCGGTACGAGTATTCACGTTAATTCACGAGTTCATTCACGTGTCTAACTCGGGAAATTAGTACGGTTCTAGCGGTACGAGTATTCACGCGAATTCACGTGTTCATTCACGTGTCTAACTGGGGAAAGTGGTACGCTTCTAGCGATACGAGTATTCACGGGTTTATTCACGTGTGTGACTTAGGAAACTTGTACGGTTCTAGCGGTACGAGTATTCACGTTAATTCACGGGTTCATTCACGTGTGTGACTTGGGAAACTGGTACGGTTCTAGCGGTACGAGTATTCACGTTAATTCACGAGTTCATTCACGTGTCTAACTGAGGGACCTGGTACGCTTCTAGCGGTACGAGTATTCACGCGAATTCACGTGTTCATACACGTGTCTAACTGGGGACATTGGTACGGTTCTAGCGGTACGAGTTTTCACGTTAATTCACGAGTTCATTCACGTGTCTAACTGGGGAAACTGGTACGGTTCTAGCGGTACGAGTAACAAAGGTTCGGCAAGCGCATTTTTTTAAACGAAAGTTGCGGTTTTGGGTTCATTTGCGCATCATATGTACCCCTAGATGATGCTCTTGATAGGTTCAGGATTTTGGAGCCAGACAATCATGTATTGATATGTGCAGGAGAGAGAGAAGACGTGAACAGACAGCCGAGGTATCGTTCGCTGCTGCTTAAAAGATGATTCTAATATCTCTCTTCAACTTCACTGCCATGCTTCTCTGCACGAAAACACGATTACCACAGGGGGGCGAAGAGGCTCACAGCTCAGGACGGATATCAGTTGATGAACCAACACAAAATAAAAACTCATAGTGTTCCAGCAACTCATACAACATGTTTCAGGAATAGTCACCCCTCTGGGCATTGCCACTGCATATCATGTGTAAAACCAGACACGGAGCAATTAAAGCATTGATCACATTGAATAAAAGACTTGGTACAGGAATCAATTATAACACTCTTAAACGTCAGCTAACGTCACAATGTGCCACCATCATGCAACAGATAGAGCAAGACATTCCGGAGAACAAAAAATATGTCTCACAATCAACGTATCTTTGCAATGGACAAACTGGATAGGAAAAGGAAGACATTAGAAGGCGGTACCTTCAATGCAACAACTGCAATCATTGTCGATAATATCGGCAATGTGACGTCTTGTGAGGATGCCAGACGATTTAAGGATGTGAGTATTCCAATCGTAACATCATGTAGAAGGAAAACACTGTCATTTCTAACACAGCCATTCCGGTGTGTTACATTTCTGCCAGATATAGATCTCACCAACATCTAGATGGTTGGGACGTTAGATATAGTTCAACTGTCAACCTTCCAGTAAGTAATTATTTTAACAATGTTTCGTACCTTCAAACAGATGAACAAACATAACAGTCGTGCTGTTTGTGTCTGGTTTGCTTGAACTTCTCAACGATAAATAGATTCATGGGGAAATCATTGTTCCTTGTTATGGTTACGAGCGAGATATGATTGTTTACGCACTAGCTATTTAACATAGGCCTAATGATGAAAGTATTGTCATTGTGGATTGTTAATCTGGAAATACATTTATACAAGTTACTCATACACGAGTGCTGTATCAAAGCAATGTACTTCATATATTAAATTTTTGTTAAAACAGTTATTAAATGTACACACAACGAATTCCGTGTTTTTTGATTGGTGGTTCTGTTTTTGGGAGTAGGGTAGGGGAAGGGAATCACGTGTATTTCCGTTCAGCAGTTGTGTATTCTAATATATTATGTTTCGTACATATTAAATACACAGAAGAAACTAATGTACAAATGTAACGCAGGCAAATAATTTAAACAAAGAAATATGTTGCACGCACGCACGCGCACAAGCACGCACGCACGAACACACACACATTAATACTGATAAAACTTATCGAATTATTACTGGTACAAAGCAGCAAAGAAAGGAGAACACAACCCAAGTCCTGCGATGTTGCTCAGTGAGGAAAACTATCATATCACAACAATCTCTCCCTATATGCATTATCCAACTTAGTGGATCGAATGACATGCTCTTGTCATGATTGCAGTGGTAAGTTTATTGCTTTTGCGACTCCTGCTGACATCAATGCGTGTGTTTAATTTGCGTTCTCCCAGGAGGGTGCTTTTCACAGCTGCAGTGGAGGATAATTACCCTCACAAATGGGCAGTGTATAGATTGTTTCAGGCGTGTGCTGTTCAGTAGTTTAGTTTGACTTTGATTATAAAACAAGTTGCAGGTTACAAATCAACCTTCAGTAATTTAAGTGTTTTAGAGAACACAAATTCAATTCACTTTCACCTCCTTGAAGTACAGTTTTATGTTATTTAAAGTTGGGCGACCAGCTAGAAAGTTCTACTTCTGTGACATTACATTACGCTTGGATTAAATTATTTCATGTTTACTACACATATAAATCGAATGCCTTTCAGTAGTAATAAGCCATATTATCACAGCAACACATTAAATACACCATATGTACAATATATATACATACATACATACATACATACATACAACGATCAAAAGACACCTGAAGCTAGGCTACACACAGCGCTATACCACATCTAAAGTGCCCGTATAAGGCGGGTGGCCTCTGGGTAGGGTAACCGTCGATGAATGTAGCATGAAACAAGAAAACATACGAACAGTAAACATTATTTTATTTACGAAGAACAAAGACATCAAGAGTGGTCTGGCGTTATCTGTCAATAGCCTTTCTGCCGACCTGCTGTATCAACTCTCTGAGTCAACAGCGCCATCGGAGAAGGGTAATTTGTGGCCACGGTGCAGTCCAACAACTCGGTGCAATTCTGGCCGGTGGCTGCATTAACCGGGGGTCCGCTAGTTAGGTGTAGTTTTAAATTACAAAACATCAACATTAAAAACAATGTTTACCTGATCTTCTGCATCTGACTTGTAGACAGACATCTGACACGTTCATGTCCTGATTGTGCCAGAACAGCAGGGGTTCTCATTAGTCACAGTCCACGCAGAGGCATATATGCTGTTTGATAAGTCGACAATGCCAGCTAGCCACGGCGGCTGGTGCAATAAACAGGCCCAGTGTGAGACAACTCGGCCCCCTCCTAGAGACAACTCGGCCCGTGTATTTGTATAAGTATCATAGCGAACTATTATTGACATTGGGAAGGGTTTTTAGGAGGAAATTAACCTACCTAAAGAACGGTCAATAAATAAAAAAGAAGAAGATAGTATGACAAGAGGCCCTAGCTGCATAAGTCAAGACATATCGTCCAAGATAGGCCTTGTCGTTATGCAGCAAAGGTTTGGCAGTAAATATAATTTTGTATATCCTTCAAAAATATGAATATATGCAAAACTAATTTAATACCTATCGCATTAATTGTGATGAATATAATTTATAGATAATTTGGGCGAGTTTAGATGTGTTTATATTTATTAAATGTTTCCAATATATTCTGTGCGCCACTGTAATCCGATTGTCCCGCGGTCCGCCATAGGGCCTACTAAAACACAGCGAAGGGTGTACCTACATAATATTCTCTGAAAATAAGTGTTTTTAAAAACAAATATGAAAAAAACTAATCTTTAGAAGAAACAGTTCGAACACCCAAAGAAATTCCAGTTTGTGAAAATATATTAAATACAATATTAGTATATATTTTGTAAGAAAACTACACCAAAGCCTTTTTCTCGCATAGTTAAATTTGGATTGAACTGTCAATGAACTCCAGGGTCCTTAAATTTAGCCTAGCCTAATGATACCCATGGAGAGGCTTCAGTGATTACATCCCTAGTGACACCATCTGCTAGTCATTTAAGAGCAGGCCAGGAACACTGAAGGTGACCTGTTTCCCTGCCTCTCGACAACATTGACAGTTACAAGGACTTAGAGAGTAGCACAGCTACTCAAGTGGAGAAGGTACGTTTATTTAATCATTTATTTTGTGGTAAACCTTTGTACATTTCTAGCTTAACAAAGATATATTTGTGGCATGAATTTATTATATATATGTGTGTGTGTGTGTGTGTGTGTGTGTGTGTGTGTGTGTGTGTGTGTGTGTGTGTGTGTGTGTGTGTGTGTGTGTGTGTGTGTGTATATTATTTGCACAATAACTTTACCATATAAAGTAAAGACAAACCGTTGCCAATTACACAAAGGTTAATGGGAAATTAGAATATATGAGGGTATAGGCAAGTAATCTTAAATCATGTTATAGGATTGATTTATTGTGTTTCTATTAAGAACAAGCTCACAGCTCCAGGACATAGATGAGCGGACACCTTTGCGATGGAGGCAAGCTGCACGACCTAATGCAACCCCCGAAGGAATAGCCTTATACATCAGTAATAATAAGTATATTTTTGTTATTTTCTTAAGTATGTAGTCATTTTTATGGAGTCGCGTGTGGCTGAAATCACCTGAAGTTATATAGGGATGTGCCAGGCGCGCGAGGATGATAATATTAGGTAGTACGTGCATGCTATTTAATTATAATTTATGTAAAATCTGTTTTAATGCGCACATGCTATATGTGGACCTGATCATTATGATGGATGATGTTTTGCCTTCTCTTCGTTTAGGTAAATTTTCTGACTGTGCAGCCAGGCACCAGTACGAAAAGCAGGAATATCGTGAGAACGATGTTTGAAAAACTGGCTGTGCTGCAGGTCCTAAATTTATTTAGTGCTCGTGGCCAGTCACGCCGGGTCATCCTGAATGGCGTTAAAACGAATAAAACAAAACGATGCTTCGTGTCGCTGACGCTGTACACATGTATAACGAGTGAGTATGCATAGTGTGTTTATATAAACGGATACTGGATCAGGTCATAAGTAAACATTATGCGAATAGAAATACATGGGCTTGAGTGCAATACATAAAATACCATTACAGCAATTATGGGGTACAAATAAAAGAATAAATAAGTGGGTAATACAAATAAATAAATAAAATAAATGAATAAATAAGTCGTGATATTTTCTGAATATGTTATTAAATTAATTATTAAAAATAGGGTATAAATACACTACAAATATCATATGTACAATTGTGAGTTTTATCGAATAGTTATAACATTCACATAAATATAAGTTTTGTAAAAACTAATAAAAACCGATAGCAACAATCTCCATGTATGTGCACATTTAATATGGAAATTGTAGGTACAGTTTTCTGTATTGATACATTCTACACGTGACGTATTTACCCCATACTAAATCTCTCCCCAGGGATTCAACGTGTTGCTCAGGGAACTGAACTCTCACACAGCCTGAAATAAAAAATCTTAAATAAATGTGTAAACTATTTCAATGTCCACGCCATGCTCATCAAGATCAGCGGCTCTACAGAATGGTTGGAAGAGTGGTTATATGTGATTCTTGAAGCTCGTGGGTTCTGTCGCGAGTGGAGGAGGTGTATGCACTGTACATATCGGTGGTACGGCGAAATCAGTTTAGAGCTTACTTCAGCTAACTTCATACAAAGCGTAAGAAATCTGTCGAGGGACTTGAACATAGTGGCATGCTTGGGGGGGGGGGGGCATTTCAACCACGCCTACGTGTTTAGCATAACATTGAAAGTGATTCTTCCAATCTGTAATGCAACTTTGTTCTTCTGTTATAGGAGCCGGCCGACGGCTCGACATAGCCAGTGGGGATTTGTTCAGAGACACAGCAGAAGTACTGAAGTCTTATTCAAAAAGGAAAGACGTTAAGGTAGATACACAATAGACATTTTAGAGACATAATATGAATTCCTCAATACATGTTTCAGCTATACCTATCTCAAATTTAGCTAATAACCCATAGTTAATCGTATATCAAAAGTGGTGTGTGTGTGCGCGCGCGCGTGTGTGTATATGGATATGTGTGTGTATCTTTTTTATTCTGGGTAAATACAAATAAGCCTTGCTGTGTTAATTCCCAATTGAACATACGCCAGATTTTAATTAAAAATTAATTAATTGAAAGTTGACCAAATGGTACGATTTATGGCTAGAATTATTCGTCTTGACCATGATGTCAAAGAAATGCGTGATTCATCATATCAGACAGAAATTTTAGTTTCCCAAATGACTAAATACATTATTTGAACGTATATGTTACTTGCAGGTGGCAGCGGACTTGCAAGGTGGTGGCGAACTCGACCTAGGCCATGACGTAGTTGTCGACAGTGATGCGAGCGGCGAATAATATGGCTACACCCCTTCTGGACTTCCCCTACTGTTAGTGTAGATGAGAGTTGATGGCAGCCTGGTTGTTAGGTGCATGTTTTAAAGTTATTTGTAGACTATTTTAGTTGGCTAGGCACACTGAGGACGTGATGTTTAACTATTATAAGCTATTCTTTGCTTTAAATAAAAATTGTTGTGTCCAACGAGTTGGTCTGTCTTAATCTATACTAGGTATCAGTTGACTTCTGCGTCGGACCGTGTCTACACACCAAATGTGTTCATAGAATCCTGTGAATTCACGTACGACAATCGGGTGAATACACGTACAGAAACACGTGATTTTAGTGACGTAATCACGTGTCGATACACCAAATGTGTTCATAGAATCCCGTGAATTCACGTACGACAATCAGGTGAATACACGTACAGAAAACACGTGATTCTCACGAATGGAAAAACTCGTGATTTCACGAGCAGTAAACACGTGTCGACACACCAAATTTGTTGACAGAATCGCGTGAATTCACGTACGGCAATCAGGTGAATACACGTGCAGAAAACACGTGTTTTTCACGAATGGAAAAACTCGTGATTTCACGAGCAGTAAACACGTGTCGACACACCAAATTTGTCGACAGAATCCCGTGAATTCACGTACGGCAATCACGTGAATACACGTGCAGAAAACACGTGTTTTTCACGAATGGAAAAACTCGTGATTTCACGAGCAGTAAACACGTGTCGACACACCAAATTTGTCGACAGAATCCCGTGAATTCACGTACGGCAATCACGTGAATACACGTGCAGAAAACACGTGTTTTTCACGAATGGAAAAACTCGTGATTTCACGAGCAGTAAACACGTGTCGACACACCAAATTTGTCGACAGAATCCCGTGAATTCACGTACGGCAATCACGTGAATACACGTGCAGAAAACACGTGTTTTTCACGAATGGAAAAACTCGTGATTTCACGAGCAGTAAACACGTGTCGACACACCAAATTTGTCGACAGAATCCCGTGAATTCACGTACCGAAAACACGTGAATTGAGCCAGTTGAACTCGTGAATTCACTTACTGAACACGTGAAATCACGGGTCGTTGTTTGCTGGGACGTAACAACACACGCGCACACACACACACACACGCACGCACGTAACAACACACGCGCACACACACGCACGCGCATCGCACACGCACACACAGTCGGTTGTTGGCGACAGCAGTAGTTCAACGTTCCGCGGTCGTGTAACGACAGTAACCACGTGTCACTACTGACCCGATCCACATGTCACTACTGACCCGATCCATGTGTCACTACTGACCCGATCCATGTGTCACTACTGTCCCGATCCATGTATCATTACTGACCCGATCCATGTGTCGCTACTGACCCGATCCATGTGTCACTACTGACACGATCCGTGTGTCACTACTGACCCGATCCATGTGTCACTACTGACCCGATCCATGTGTCGCTACTGACCCGATCCATGTGTCACTACTGACCCGATCCATATGTCGCTACTGACCCTATCCGTGTGTCACTACTGACCCGATCCGTTGTCGCTACTGACCCGATCTGTGTGTCGCTATTGACCCGATTCGTGTGTCACTACTGACGCGATCCGTGTGTCACTACTGACCCGATATGTGTGTCGCTACTGACCCGATCCATGTGTCACTACTGACCCGATCCATGTGTCACTATTGGACCCCGTCCAGTAGTGACACACGGATCACATTCCTGTGTATCTTGACCGTCCAGTGTGTCAGTAATAGATCGCTCGATCCCAGAGTCACTATTGTATCGTCCCGGTATGTCACTACTATAGAGACCGCCCCATAAGTCACTACGTGTCGCCAAACCCCTGTGTATCTTGACTGGAAGCATTATTCAAATTTTTACTAGAAAGCGGGTATGACGTTTATTTGTGGATGGTTTGTTGTGTGCGTTGCGTTTGCTTGTGGTTGTGCTTGACGCGTAGGGCGTGTGACGCGTGTGCGTAAACGTGGCGCGTGTGTACGTATGTGCGTACGCATCCGCGTGTGCGTTCGTATACGTAGTATGTGGGTATGACATATATTCGCATTCGCGCGGCTGCTATCGTGTGTGTGTGTGTGTGTGTGTGCGCGCGCGTGCGACGTGCGTGCGTGCGTGCGAGCGAGCGCGCGTGCGTGTGTGTGACCGACCAACAGCCGATTGTGTGATTTGGTCCAGAGTCGACTCGTCGGCGACCTGCAGTCGTTACGTGTTAGTAACAGCCAAAGTCAGAAGAACTCTCACACAAGTGTTGTAAAAAACAGTTGATAAAGTCTTGTTGCCAAGCGACGCTTGTTGACCAAAACATGGCCGACTAGATGTCGCCACAGTCCTTGTCAAGTCCCATGTCTTCAATTAGATTCACATTGTTCTGTAGACGGGTTAACTCGTACTCTTTACAATGGTGGCGTACTAATTAATGTTGATGTGGACCGACGCGTGTTTCGCCTTTGATCGTTGCCGCTCCCCAATTACCGAACCCTTTACCTGTAGCCGCAGCGCCTCACCTTTAAGTAGACGTCTCGACAAGTGCCGAGTGTTTATCAAACAAAGTCAGTTATCGCTGCGACGACCGTCGCATTAACGTCGACGTCTGTACTGGACACGATCGGCGACCCACGCACTGGCGGTGTTCATTTGTGGTGTTCATTGTGTGGACAAATGCACACTCGTCGCCGCTGGTTGTTACACTAACTGAAATTGACTATTACAGTTGACTGATAAATCCGATTTTGTACTCACTTAGTAAAGTTAGTTTTTAGTTCATGAGCAAAGGAGGCGTGCCGTTATATATAATCGTATTTGAGCTGAATGTAAGCGTCTGCCAGTTACATCTGGCATCTACCTTCCAAGTTCCAGTGTCCTACGTCACCTCCAACAGACGTGTGATTGGAGACACTGTCGTATTCACATCCATCGGATCATATCAGTCAACGCTACTTTGCGCAATTAAGTAAATTTAACAATTATAATAGTCGCCAAACAGTAACGTTGCTAAACGACGCTTAATTAGTCGAGAAAACACCGCAGATAGGCTAGCGCTAGGTGTCGCCACTGTCTGGTGCTACAACGTGTAGTAATTAGACAATCTGCGTTAAAAAACGGTTGTTCTTGTGGTTTGTAATTAGTTTCTTGTATAGTCGATGGATCTGGTTAAATGCGGGGTCAGAGGTCATGGCTGTCTGCTCAGAGCGGGGCAGAGAATATTATTAGAGGTATCGACCTAGAATATCAACCCCACCCCTCTCCCCCCGGCCCTGACACCGACGGTCTACTCTGTTTATGAACCTGCCCCCGCCCTGACACATGACCCCCCTACACATACCCCCTACAGCTGATTTTATTTCCCCAATCCCGACCACCTGAACGGAATATTTACAGTGGTCTTTGTCCATGGTTCCTTGTCCAAATATGAGATTCACAGTCCACCGTCCCTGGTCGACAGTTTAGGGTCCGGTTGGATCAACCACGGAACTAGTCCTGGATTCAATTTTGTTGAACGAGTCTGAACCTTGTTTTTAGTATACAATGTTTCCTTCCAGCATTTGAATAGTATTTTACGTGTTGATTTAAAATCTATTTACATCCAAGTACAGAGCGTGGGCATTTTATAAAATAGAAAATGTATAAACACTTTAAAATACGACACATTCAAGCAAGGAAAGCTGAATGACGGGATGTCATTAACACAATTCAAATGTTTCTAAGTGAATATGGGGTTGATGGCCCCCACTGTTGGTTTGGCATGTAGTCAGTAGGTGGCTGTTTGGTGATCTAACATAGGCACAAGCAGCGTGATGGACTTGTTGATCTGGGTGGTTATAATTACCGTAGTATAATGTAAACTATACGCGAGACAGTAGGCTGATTGTACAAGACAATCATTGAGTGGTATCATTGTTCAGAATGTGCCTGTGCCTGTGTGTGCACGCCTGTATGCATGCGTGTGTGCACGAGTAGATGTAAGTAAGTATGTATGTAGGTATGTACATAAGCATGTATGTTTATGTGTACATGTCCCTGAATAAAAATGTGCTATAGAATTTCTGTAGAATTCTAAAAAACTTTAGGACCGAAGTTCTACAGAAAATAATTCTACCAAAAAATTCTATAGAAACTCAGTCCTAAAGTTCTTTAGGATATCTATATAGACATTTTTTCTAAAGAAATTAGTTTTATAGAACATTTAAATATTTCTACAGAAGATATTATTGTATATAAAGGAAAATATGCAAAACAAATTTGTAGATTGTTAAACAGCTGTTCATGGGAAATAAACATGGTATTCTTTCTGTGAATTGCAACATATAAGCTTATGTTAAACTATGCACTTACATTTTTGATTAATTGTATGTGTATGGTATGCATTTTGTATGGTATGCAGGTATTGCAGTACCTCAGGTAGGTATTGCAATACCTCAGGGAGTTTGACGCCCCTGCCATGCAGAGTTGTAAACCACTGCCTTGTGGTATAGGTTCTTGTCAGAACCGAAGGCTAAGGGAGCAAACCCTAAACAGAAAACCATGTCACTGTGGCAGCATCAAGGGCGGTTGGTGTATGGAACTCCCAACATCTCTCGACCAGCCACTGCAGGGACAAATAGTTTGCGCCTGTCTTGACATGTTCTTGCCGGTGTGAGACCTCTATTTGTTCCCCGAGAGAGTGTCGCTAGTAACTTGCAAAAGCCAGCGGTACTTCAAAAGTTTTTGCTAGCAGCTTCCATGAAATGTACAACTGCACGAAACATGATACCGGATCGGCCGTCGCCCGGGTTACCAAGGACCGCGCTGCTCGACCTCATCTTCCGTCGACAGTGGAAAATCAGCTAGGAAGAAGAAGACAAAGAAGACAACTACTGACAATTGGACAATGGAACGTCAGGACTCTCCTTGACCGAGAAGGAGCTAACCGACCAGAAAGACGTACGGCACTAGTAGCAATGGAACTTGCCAAATACAACATCGACATCGCCGCCCTATGTGAAACAAGGTTCTCAGAGTCTGGTAGTCTCGACGACTTGGAATACTCTTTCTTCTGGAGTGGCAAACCCGAAGGAGAAAGAAGGGAGGCCGGAGTGGGCTTTGCTATCAAAAAGGATATCATCACAAAGCTGACAGAAATGCCACGGCCAGTAAGTGACAGAATCATGACGATGAGACTACCTCTGAGCAAGGACAACTTTGCTACAATTATCAACGTGTATGCTCCGACAATGACAAACCCAGACGAAAATAAGGAGGCCTTCTACAACCAGCTCACAAGTGTGCTCAGGGGCATCCCTCATACCGATAAGCTACTGCTGATAGGAGACTTCAATGCGAGGATAGGAAGAGACAATGACAAGTGGCCCTTGGTCATGGGCAAACATGGGATTGGGAAATGCAACTCCAATGGCGAACTTCTACTGGCTCTGTGCTCTGAGTTCGAACTGATAGTGACGAACACCATGTTCAAGCAGAAGGATGAACGCAAGACCACCTGGATGCATCCTCGTTCCAAACACTGGCATATGATCGACTTCATCATCACGAGGTGTCGGGATAAGATGGACATCCACAGTACCCGAGCCATGCGTGGAGCAAACTGTTGGACCGATCACCAGATGCTGAGGTCAAAAGTGACTTTCAGAATACGACAAAAGCACAGCAGGCAAGGAACAAGTCAGCCGACCAAGCTCAACACAGCAAAACTAAGTACCACCAGCCATAGGGAGAGTTTTGAGCAGGAGATGGACAGTGCTCTCGCCCAATGGGACGAGAAGGAAAACTCAACACCAGACGAGGAATGGGAAGCTCTGCAGCAGGTCGTGTACAACACAGCCAAGACATATCTTGGCAAGCCAGACAGAAAACACCAGGACTGGTTCGACCCCAACGACCAGGAGCTACAGACTCTTATGAGCAGAAGAGATCAAGCCCACCAGAGAGTGTTGCAAACCAGGAGCACTAGATCCACCACTGCAGCATACAAAGATGCCTGCAGACTGCTACAAAAACACACCCGTGCACTGAAGTCGGACTGGTGGGAAAGGAAAGCAGTGGAATTGCAGAGAGCTGCCGACAGTAACAACATGAAGGGCTTCTACAATGGACTGAAGGAAGTGTGGGGACCCAAAAAGAAGGGACCTGTTCAACTAAAATCAACAGACGGAATGGAAACCTTCTCTGACAGCAAGAGAGTTGTGGCAAGATGGAGTGAACACTTCCAGAAGCTACTCAACGTCCCTGGCGACATAGATCACGAAGCTCTGGACAACATCCCGCAGCGCATTACCAAGACAAGTCTTGGTGAGATTCCAACTATGGATGAGATGGCTAGAGCAATCGCCAGCCTGAAAGATGGCAAAGCACCTGGAGGAGATGGAATTCCTGCAGAAGTATGGAAGCATGGAGGAGACAATCTGTTCAGCAGACTGCACCAACTAATCACCAATGCCTGGGAGATGGGTTCTGTACCACAAGCATGGAAGGATGCAAGCATTATAACCATCTACAAGAAAGATGATCGAACAGACTGTGGGAACTATAGAGGAATCTCTCTTCTTTCCATAGCAGGCAAGATCTTCGCCAGGATCCTCCTCAACAGACTATCTACCCACCTAACACCAGAGGTAGTTCCGGAGACACAATGTGGCTTCAGAGGTAACCGGAGCACCGTGGATATGATATTTTGTCTCCGACAACTACAAGAAAAGTGCATTGAGCAGGACCGACCACTGTACATGGTATTTGTCGACTTCAGTAAGGCGTTCGATACAGTTGGGAGGACCGGACTATGGCAGCTACTGAAGAAGTATGGCTGATCGAGGCACTACATACCGGAATGATGGCGACTGTTAATGTTGGAGGGGAAGTCTCGGAATCGTTCAGGGTCACAAATGGGGTCAAGCAAGGCTGTGTACTGGCGCCCACGCTCTTTTCCATCTTCCTATCAGCAATGCTCGACAATGCTTTCCGAGACATGGGGGATGGCATCTACATATAGTCCAGACAGAGCGCTGACCTATTCAACGTCGCACACTTCAGAGCGAAGACCAAGACTACACGGATACTGATGAGGGAGCTGCTATTCGCAGATGACAGTGCACTGGTTGCACACTCTGCTGAAGAGATGCAGAAAATAGTGGATGCTTTTTCCAATGCGTCAAAGAAGTTCGGCCTGAAGATTAACATCAAGAAGACCGAGGTGCTGTACCAACCCAACTCTACAAGAACCCGAGAGGAGGATATCATAGTTGATGGAAACAAGCTGAACTCTGTTATGGAATTCACCTACCTTGGAAGCACTATATCAAGTGACGGATGCATTGACGATGAAATACAGAGGAGGATGGCCAAGGCTAGTGCATCTTTCGGCCGACTACGCCAGAGACTCTGGAACAACCACCATGTGTCCATGCGGGTTAAAGGCAAGATATACCGTGCAATTGTGCTGTCCACCCTCCTATACGGAGCCGAGGCCTGGACAGTGTACAGACGACAGGTGAAAAAGTTGCACGCCTTCATGATGCGACATCTGCGTTCGATCATGAGGATAACCTGGATGGACAAAGTGACAAACAAGGAAATACTCGAACGGACAGGGCTGCCATCTATGGAAGATCTTCTGATCAGAAAGAATCTCCGGTGGACTGGACACCTCATGAGGATGTCATCAGACAGGCTACCGAAGCAGGTTCTCTACTCCCAACTGTCTTCTGGTCACAGAAAGAGAGGGCGCCCTCGTCTCCGGTTCAAAGATACCATCAAGAGAAACCTGAAGCTGAGAGACATAAATATCGACTCCTGGACGTCACTCTCACAGCAGAGAGACAAATGGAGAGCAAGAGTCAAGTGATGGAAGCAGTCTTTGTCGCTTCGCGACCGACAGCATGATGATGTGTATATATATATATTTTAAGTACACCCAACTATAAATAGCACCATCACAACTGGCTAACAATGGGTACTCCCAATTAGTACGCTGTTTTGTGGCTGCTTGAGTACGGAATACGGATGTTAGTATCTATAATTCTGCCACATACACAGCACGCACTATAGCAGAGCTATTAGATCAGAGCTGGGGCACCCCCACACCCCATGGAACCAGATGTCGCTAAATTTCGGACGTCTCGTCGATTAGTATGGTATCTGTTTTAAGTTTTGATCCCATCTGTGTGAGGGCGCTGTGTGTTAGAGCCCCAGCTCAGATGTATTAGCTCTGGCTCTAGCACTATTTAAGACCACGTTGTCACACAGTAATCACAAACAATACAACCACATCAGTATAAACATTCCTTAATATGTATTACTGTATGTATGTATACATGTCTTTTGATCCATGCATGGCAATCAAATTCATTCACTGGGATGACAGGGTTTTCCTTTTTCAATTTTTTGGCAAATGTTGAGCTTTGCACCAGTTAGTTTCTCAATTTTGTTTTCCCCCGCCAGATCGATGGATCCTTATCACAACATCTGATATATCCACAAAACCATGCATACTCATGTGGAAATAATTATGTTAGCTTACTTCCAAGCAAAATCCATCACAAGCAAAGTCAAGATGCATTCTGATTTGTGAAAAGTGATTTATCATGTATGTAGCATGTTGATTCACTGGAATCGTGCAAGTACCGGTTAAACAGAACACATGATAAAGTAGCTATACTCGACACTGTAAGTTGAGGTGTAACGTTAGCAGCCATCTGACAACATATTGTCGGAAAATCGTTCATATCTTTACGTAAAGGTTCTACTTAGTAACATGATATCAATATGGTCTGAATATTATTTTAAAAGGTTACAAAGCGCAAAGAAAGTGTAATGGCAATAAAACATGTAAAATAAAATTAACTAGCAATATTACAACTAAACTGACAGGAATAAATACGCACGACAACATAAAATAGTGCAACTAACAGTTCAAATGTCTCACGGCCTGTGGGTAAAACATGTTTTTAAACCTATCTGGTCTGGTTTTAATACTCCTAAAATGTTTGTATGAGGGAAGCAGTTCAGATATACTCACAAATGACGGCACACACCCCATTGCCATCAAACTAAGTTTTGACAGCGCTTTCCTTGAAGGCATTATACCTCTTCCCACTCAAACTGCAACTGGAAAGTTGTTCTCTGGTGGAGATTACTTCACAGACTGCGATAGCTGTTCTCTGGTGGAGATTACATCACAGACTGTGATAGCTGTTCTCTGGTGGAGATTACTTCACAGACTGTGATAGCTGTTCTCTGGTGGAGATTACTTCACAGACTGTGATAGCTGTTCTCTGGTGGAGATTACTCCACAGACTGTGATAGCTGTTCTCTGGTGGAGATTACTTCACAGACTGTGATAGCTGTTCTCTGGTGGAGATTACTTCACAGACTGTGATAGCTGTTCTCTGGTGGAGATTACTTCACAGACTGTGATAGCTGTTCTCTGGTGGAGATTACTTCACAGACTGTGATAGCTGTTCTCTGGTGGAGATTACTTCACAGACTGTGATAGCTGTTCTCTGGTGGAGATTACTCCACAGACTGTGATAGCTGTTCTCTGGTGGAGATTACTTCACAGACTGCGATAGCTGTTCTCTGGTGGAGATTACTTCACAGACTGTGTACGCTGTCTTCTGACAACAGCACGACTCACATACGGGAGGTTGTGGGCATTCACCCACACTCTGTAACCCAGGTCAACCTGGAAACAAAGTACCTGATACTATAAATCCTGGCAAGGAACAATTAAGTTAATTAATCAAGATACAACAACTTAACTGTAGCAGAAAGGAAATAGTCACAAAAGCAGAAAGGAAATGGTCACAAACGTTGCCTGAATATCTAAAACTGCCTGACTTCTAAATCAGCTGTGTGGGACGAGAGCGAAGAGAAAGGTATAGAAATCACGAGTGACTTGTGTCACATCCTGTCTATAATTATTATAATACGCTATCATGAGACAGGAGACTCAGGGCCTTTAGGGCAAACAAAGCAGACACTGAGCAGTTTTATTCCCATGTCAATAACATTTATCAATAAAACCTAAATCTGATTATCTATCAATCTAAAGTTAATCAAGATTATCAATAAATCCTCATTTATTTTAACGTTTATACCCATTTCATGATTTTAATACGTTTAAAATGTAAGTAACCAACAATTTATTTTAAATCAAACTGTACTTATTATATTTATTTAATTTTAAAATATTTATTTTAAATCGAAACTTATTTATGTATTTATTTTATAACTGGTTAAATTGTATAACCTTGTCACCACTATCATAACCAGTGTGAATGTACGGAATATTTGTCTGCGACTACCTGTGTAATTACTGGGTTTATGTTTTTTGTACTGACCACAAGACAATGTTCTCTCCTCTGAGAAATGTAATAAACTATCTTGTAGCTTGTATTCTACCATTCACCATCTGTAGGGTGAAGTAAAGCACTGCATTTATTAAGAAGTACCAATGACCTCATTCTCCATGCTCTGTGGTGAGAACTAGAGTGGATATCGGACATAATTCATATTCAGTCAATCTTCACTGTTTATTGTTTCACAGATTTATTTAAATAGTTATCTAACGATGCTGGTAACGTACCTTGTCTTCCTTGTTGACGTCATAATTGAAGACACGGCGTAGCTGAGCTTGTGCTGGGCTAGACGATGCGATGCATGTTGTCCCTCATTTGGGGTCCTGTAACATCTTCCACTGGTAGTGTTGTTTGGTGTACTTGGTGTAGGAGTTAACTGGCTCAGCTCTGCTAGAGGTTGGTGTTTCCAAAGGTCTTCCAGTTCTCCACTACCAGTTTCCACCTGAAAATTAATTTCTGTTAATTGCCCCTAGATATCTCCACTGCCACTGCCATCATTTTCTTTCACCGCTCTGTTTTATGAACTCTATCATTTCTATATGATTTACCTATATCATAAGTCTTCCTCCTGTTAATTTAGATATCTTTTAAATTTATCTGGGGAGGCAGAACACTTGGAAGGTAAATATTTCGAGACTAGTTGTGTTCATAAAATACTGTTATTAAGCATTATATACAAAAACTTGCATATGGCCATGCAAGCTTGATTAGCACCGCTGCAACAGTTACTTGTAGTTGATGGAGACACGTGGACACGGTACTTACAGAAGCAAGTTTAGCTCTCAGTTGGACCTCAGCCTCTTCTTCCAGCTTTACAAGTGGTCTTCTTTCTTGGTCTAGACATTTGCATCAAGGAGTAAATTCATGTGTTACTGCAAAATGCAACTATATACAACCAACTTAGGAAGCTCTTTAACATCAGAATACTAAATAGTGGCTACTCTGTAGATGTAAACATATTTAAAAATATTTATTAAAAATAGTATTTAAAATAATAAACATAAATAAATACATGCATTTATTACTATTATTAACATTAAGAATAACTATAATAGCACGTATTAATAAATGATCTTATGCATACACATACAAGCAAAACGCATTGTGTATTAGGCACTGATATATCAGATAAAAAATAAGTAGCAAATAACGTCATCAGAAATCATACGTTGTCAAATATGCCCTGAAGAATGGTGTCACACGTGTGTTTGTAGTTGGTGCGGTGCGGTGCGGTGCGGTGCGGTGCGGTGCGGTGCGGTGCGGTGCGGTGCGGTGCGGTGCGGTGCGGTGCGGTGCGGTGCGGTGCGGTGCGGTGCGGTGCGGTGCGGTGCGGTGCGGTGCGGTGCGGTGCGGTGCGGTGCGGTGCGGTGCGGTGCGGTGCGGTGCGGTGCGGTGCGGTGCGGTGCGGTGCGGTGCGGTGCGGTGCGGTGCGGTGCGGTGCGGTGCGGTGCGGTGCGGTGCGGTGCGGTGCGGTGCGGTGCGGTGCGGTGCGGTGCGGTGCGGTGCGGTGCGGTGCGGTGCGGTGCGGTGCGGTTCATATATGCATTTGGAGCTGCACAAGGTGTTGGCTGCTTATGGAAAAACCAAGAGTTACAAAGTCACTACATACTTGTACCTGTTGTCTGTCAGTTGGAGTTTCATCATCTGTCGAGTCCTCTTCAGAACTCAGAATTCTACCTCCACGTGGGCTGCTTGCTGCATTCCGTCTGCCCTACTGTAGTTGACCACTGAGTCTTGACATCTGTCACTGAGTGACACAGTCTTGTCATCTGTCACTGAGTGACACAGTCTTGTCATCTGTCACTGAGTGACACAGTCTTGTCATCTGTCACTGAGTGACACAGTCTTGTCATCTGTCACTGAGTGACACAGTCTTGTCATCTGTCACTGAGTGACACAGTCTTGTCATCTGTCACTGAGTGACACAGTCTTGTCATCTGTCACTGAGTGACACAGTCTTGTCATCTCTCACTGAGTGACACAGTTTTGTCATCTGTCACTGAGTGACACTGTCTTGTCATCTGTCACTGAGTGACACAGTCTTGTCATCTGTCACTGAGTGACACAGTCTTGTCATCTGTCACTGAGTGACACAGTCTTGTCATCTGTCACTGAGTGACACAGTCTTGTCATCTGTCACTGAGTGACACAGTCTTGTCATCTGTCACTGCCTTCAGGTGGGGCACCAAGTCTCTGGTGCCATCTCAACAAAATGAAAATACTAATTAATAACAAGTTACAACTATTATAAGAATAGCGTACATATAAATGTTATAGAACTGGTCAGCACATTTTGTTGTGACCATGTTTTGGTAAAGAAAAAGATCTAATAGGCCATGTAAGTCTCGCGCTCAAAACCGAAGTTAGCTCATGGTGGAGGAAGGCAAATTTTTCCATGTACCAGTTATGATGGCTCTTGGATGAAGCACGGTCACACTTCAACATATGGGATTGTGTGTTATCGAGACAGTCACCCGATTGGTCCTTGCTCTCTCGTCATACTGCCAGGCCTGTTCATGTGAAGGGCAAGATTTGGAGACTCCGACACGGCCAAGTTCCAGGCGTGGCTTTAAAACCACCATAGCTGCAACAGGAACTATGGAGGGTCAGCTGGCGGGATGGAAGTGACCGCTGCCGAGATGTTGTAGGAGCGTTCTCTTGACCGTGGCTTCAGATACACTACGATGGTTTCAGATGGTGACTCCAGGACTTACAAACACCTCTGTGAACTGAATCAGTGAATGTGTACAGCGAAGAGACGAAGCTGGTAAAGGACGAGTGAACCACGTCTCAAACAGACGGGGACAGCCTTGAGAAAGCTGTCCACACAGACAAAGAAGGCTGTTGTCACCCTTAGTGGATGTGGACAGCCTTGTGAAAGCTGTCCACACAGACAAAGAAGGCTGGTGTCACCCTTAGTGGACGAGGACAGCCTTGAGAAAGCTGTCCACACAGACAAAGAAGGCTGGTGTCACCCTTAGTGGATCGGGACAGCCTTGAGAAAGCTGTCCACACAGACAAAGAAGGCTGGTGTCACCCTTAGTGGATGTGGACAGCCTTGAGAAAGCTGTCCACACAGACAAAGAAGGCTGGTGTCACCCTTAGTGGATGTGAACAGCCTTGAGAAAACTGTCCACACAGACAAAGAAGGCTGGTGTCTCCCTTAGTGGATAGGGACAGCCTTGAGAAAGCTGTCCACACAGACAAAGAAGGCTGGTGTCACCCTTAGTGGATGTGGACAGCCTTGAGAAAGCTGTCCACACAGACAAAGAAGGCTGGTGTCACCCTTAGTGGATCGGGACAGCCTTGAGAAAGCTGTCCACACAGACAAAGAAGGCTGGTGTCACCCTTAGTGGATCGGGACAGCCTTGAGAAAGCTGTCCACACAGACAAAGAAGGCTGGTGTCACCCTTAGTGGATGTGGACAGCCTTGAGAAAGCTGTCCACACAGACAAAGAAGGCTGGTGTCTCCCTTAGTGGATGTGGACAGCCTTGAGAAAGCTGTCCACACAGACAAAGAAGGCTGGTGTCATCCTGGGTGGACGGGGACACGGGAAACTGACCGAGGCGACTATCTAGAAACTGACCGACTACTACGGCAATGCCATCCATGCCCCCCACCAAAACAAGCTGCATGATATGCGGGGTGTTGTCTTCGCTTCTTTCCAACATGCTTCATCGACGGATAACAAGCTGAACCATGACTGCTGCTGCCCAAACTGCAAATGACAAGGACAACCAGAGTTTCTATCAGCGTATGCGAGTTGAGGGAAAAGAAAGCTGGGATCATGAGACCAACATCATGACACCACTACCCCAGAAGTTACAGTTCATTTGATAGATGTGTACGAGAACCTGGGACACACAACTCCTCAGTCAATGTTTATGTGAACGAGCACCTGGCACACACAACTCCTCAGTCAATGTTTATGTGTACAAGCGCCTGGCACACACAACTCCTCAGTCAATGTATATGTGCACGAGCACCTGGCACACACAACTCCTCAGTCAATGTTTATGTGTACGAGAACCTGGGACACACGACTTCTTAGTTAATGTTTATGTGCACGAGCACCTGGGACACACAACTCCTCAGCCGATGTTTATGTGTACGAACACCTGAGACACACACAACTCCTCATTCAATGTTTATGTGTACGAGCACCTGAGACACACACAACTCTTCAGCCAATGTTTATGTGTACGAACACCTGGCACACACAACTCCTCAGTCAATTGTTATGTGTACGACAACCTTGGTTATTGTATCTTAACAACGAAAAGACGCGCAAACTACATAGGTGGACGATACTAAAGGTATATGTGATCGTTCTTGACATTCAGCTCGCAGACAATGATATCCTATTCGAAATCATCGACAAATTATCTCAGTAACACCTGCCAAATACTGACTGATGTTGGAGGTCATCTAGAACACATTTCCAAGACCAACGCCGCCTAGCCTTTTTTCCATAATCACACAATTGGCATTTTTTCTGGTTTTCCACGAGATTACCAGAAACACAGCCAGGACTGGACTGGTCACTAGCACTTGGGTTTTAGTCATGCATGCATGCATACAAACATACACACATACAAACATACATACATACAAACATACACACATCCAAACATACATACATACAAACATACACACATACAAACATACGTACATACAAACATACATACATGCACGTGCACGTGCACGTGCAAGTGCACGCGCAAGCGCACGCGCACGCGCACGCGCACACGCACACGCACACGCACACGCACACGTATACATACACCTATATACATGCATATACAAACACACACACACACACACACACACACACACACACACACACACACACACACACACACACACACACACACACACACACACACACACACACACGTACATACAGGTACATACGGACCAAAACATGGAGACGTCCGACTCTCCGTGTCTACATGCTTTTTTTTGGCAAATTGGCACGCCTGCGATCGCCAGCAAGGTAATAAACTCATGTTCATTAGGCGTTGAACTTGACAGCATGTTCATTTGTTGAATTTGAGTGGTGCCCCCTATCGGGTAAACTGTAGTGACTGACGATACTCGACAACAAGTCGTGTCACCTCTAGAATTTATCGGTGTGCTCAGATGTCTTGTTTTGCCCGTATTTCTTGTCTCGAGGTCACATAAGCGTGAGCTTCAAATTAGTCGATGTCAAATTGCTAGTTATGTAGTTTAACCAATTGCTACGTTTCAAATGTTTGCGGCGTCTGACTGATAGTAGCGCAGTGGCTCAAGGGTAGATAATCGGACACTCGTTTATATTTGCGCGTACTTTGTGCAGCACCATAGCATATAGTCTCGCTTAACCGACTGTCGGTCGGCTGCGGAACTACGCCGAGAAGACAGTCTGGCCCCATTAACGGCTTTTGTTTGGTATCCGCGTGATCTATACAATGCTGCCACATCACGGACACTGCCGTAATATATATTTTTTTATAAACAACTGCAAATTTGTATTTCTATTTATTTTGTGTTAATATAAGCTTTATTTTGAATAGTTTTTATAATACAGTATTATTTGATAAAAAGGTTTCCTTATTTAATTTGTATGCTATACGTGTATGCTAGACAATGCTGCCACCTCACGGATACTGGTTAATCCTGCCGTAATTCTTATTTTATAAACAACTGTAAATTTTGAATTTTTACTTACTTTTGTGTTAATTTAAGTTCAATGTTGAATACTTTTTATAGGATATCATTATCTTATAAAAGTATATCGTTATTTTAATTTTTATTTCATAGTTGGCCTGAGAGCCAACCATCGTCTCTACCCTAATCTGGGGTAAGGCTGCCTGGATGTAGAAACTTAAGCCCATTACTGTCCCAGGCGGAGTTGAGGGGGCATACAGGTGCTGCCACCTCACGGAGTCTGGGTAACCGAGGCTACATAGCATATCACTGTATAAATATGGTGCTATATAAATTAATAAACATTTGCATTTACACTCGCCTAAGACGACTCGGGTTTTAATCCTATGCTGCCGTCTAAAAACGTGGGCAAGTTGTGTCACTGTACATTGCTCCAGTTCACTCAGCTCTATGAATGTGTAACTGGCTATAGACGGTGGTGAATATTTGTGTTAGTGTTTTCGTCGCGCATTATGTGTAACTTGGCTGAATGCTTCCGTAGAAGCCGAAATTGTGTTCGACTGAACAACGCTGTCATGGAGTATTTCTAAAGAACTTTGAACAATCCTGAAAATTGAATATCGCGCTATGTAAGAATTTACCTTTTTATCTGTTATTGGCAGTCGGAAACTTGTCATACACGGGCAATGTCGACTAGTAGGACATCTCGCTGTATCTGCATATATTCCTTTATCATTACGGGTATCTGATACATAATTCTACTGGCAACAGCTGCTTGTTCTGTGGGTAGCGGATCAAAGCTGTGCTGGCGTAACTCCACTGACAAAGACGTTATCGCTGACGGTGCAGTTGAAACGAGGGACTGCTCTGCATTTGTAACCGCCAGGGCGGCCTTACCCCAGATTAGGGTAGAGACGCTGATTGGTGCTCAGGCGAACTAAGAAATAAAACTAAAATAATGATATTCTTTTACAATATAACGATATCCTATGAAAGGTATTCATAATTGAACTTACATTAACACAAAAATATGTAAACATTCAAATTTACTGTTGTTTATAAAATATGAATTACGGCAGGATTAACCAGTATCCGTGAGGTGGCGGCATTGTTTAGCCCCACACGGATAGCATACAAATTAAATAACGATACATTTTTATCAAATAATGCTGTATTATAAAAACTATTCAAAATTAAATTGATATTAACAAAAAAATAAATAGAAATACAAATTTGCAGTTGTTTATAAAATTGAAATTACGGCAGGACCAGTATCCGTGAGGTGGCAGTATTGTTTAAATCACGCGCATAATGTTCAAAAGCTGGCATTATCACCTTCAGTCTTCTCGGCGTAGTTACGCAGCCGACCGACAGTCGGTTAAGCGAGACTAAGCGCAAACAGGGTGATATGGAAATGTGTCAAATTTGTCCTTGCGATGTAGCCATTGTCATTCACGTTGGACGTATTACCGTATACCTAAAACGACTTCTAAAATCTATTTGAGTAAAATAGTAAAATTATGCTTTTACAATGTACATGAAATAGGACTAAAGTTCAAAGTAGAAGGAATAGATTTATTTTCGGGTAGAGTATGCAATATGGACATTTACATTCAGATATAACGACAACATATCACGACGTAATTTAAAATAATAATAACAATAATAATAACGTAGCGTTACCCAATACACTCATTACAGCTAAACGTATTTACTAATCATTGCACCTCAATATATATTAACAAACATTGCTGCTCGTGTAGAGTAGCGAAGGAGGTTTACTTTGAAAGGCGACAACATTTCTTATAATACGTGTGAACGTAAACACTGTATACATAGATATGTATGAAATACAAAACACAAACTGTATAAAATATAAACTATACAACGCAGTATACATTAAAAAATATCCATATAATTATTTATCACACGTATATATCACTCGGAACATCTTACTCTTATTTTTGCATTGATGTGCAGTTGCTGCTTGTATCGGATTAGTTTTACCTTCTGTCTGACACGTGATCTACACGTGATTCTCAATAGTATTAACAATTCGCTGTCACTTATTTTCTAACGACGTCCGTATGATTACAATGTATTACACGCCGCTAATTGTAACAACGTGTCCGACCCCACGGACCATATATTCTTACCCACTTAATTCTTCCAGTACATGTTAAATTATAACAAGATGTGTATTTGTTTTGTAATAAGTCGTGACTCTGAACTGAAACCGTCAAATAATGATCATGTACAAGAAACAATAATAAGTCTGCCAGAATGAAGAATCAGTGGTCACGTGGTGTGGTCACGTGGTGTTGGTCCCAGTGCTACAGTTAGCCGCGTGTCAGTGTATTACAACACTTAAAGCACACAGTTTCATCGGTTTCGATGTAGCCTAGCGATAAGTGAATTTGAATAATTAACTAAATTGGTGTCATCTACATTGTGCGTTGACCTGACGGTTGATCTTGTTATATACAACTTCCATGTCATAAATTTGTTCGGCAGTAAAATACCCCAGCCCTGCGGTTTTCCACATGTCAGTGAATAACCCACATCTGAGGTTGTAGTCAAGGCAGTAATTAACCCAGACCGGCGATAGTCCGCAAGATCTTGAATGACGACGCGTCATTGTTCTGTCGTTTGTCCACATTATTCCTTGCACGAAGGTCTGAAGGCGTATTGTCGTCTATCATTATAAAGACACATATCTCACTTAGTATATATACCCTCCTATATGCCATGATTTTTGGGATGTTTCTTAGATTTTCGTGAGTCTTACGACTTCCCAGAATTGAAGAACATATCCTATGGCTTATTTTCAGACACCCAACAGCGACCCCTCCGACCTCCAATCCCACAGAACGACATTGTCGAGATTTAGTCAAGCCACTAATGGCTCTGCCTTATTTTATCCGAATTCCATTTAATAGGTCCGAACTGCTCAACGTGACGCAATATTTCGAATTTCCCGGATTTCAAAAGTCAAACGTTGGCAGGTATATATTTGGTGACAACCGCGGTGTTTTAATTTGTTTCACTTTCGTGTTTTAACACATGTCCTCTTGTTTTTTTTTGCCCCTCAGCCAGATGGCCGAACCGATCAAATGTTAGCTAATGAAGATACATCATTCCGTAACCACCATCTTATTGGGGCTGGCATGGTCAGCCCAATCGCGCCGGCATCGTCACATATTTGACTCTAGGGAAAACACAGAGCATCTCGAAAAGGAAGTTGGCAGCAGTTAACGCCGTGTTCCCACTCTGGTCGTAAGGCGGCGACACCTGCAACA
>OZ024867.1:11594215-11599215 GCA_964017155.1 Oasisia sp. SBJ-2009 | reverse complement strand
AACAGGAAAAGTGGGATTGAAGCAGGGATGAGGGAGTGGAGTAGGGAAAGTGGGAAAATAGGGAACGTGGGAGAGAAGCAGGGAAAGTGGGAGTTAAGCAAGGATAGGGTGGTTGGTGTAGGTCTAGGGGGAGGGAATGAGGAATGACGGTGTGGGTGGGATTGAACGAATGAATGAAGAGTAGAATAATGTTATACTAATAAATCGAACGAATAATGTGTTATCAGCACAAAATGAAATACGCGCAAAGTACGCCTGAGTTTAATTTCGTAGATTGCAATAATGAAATAGGTTAATCTCGTTCAGTAATATTTGACGCGGTAAAACACAGTAGCAACCTTTACGAAACGGACAGTTCAGATATTTCAAATAACAGGAAATAGCAATATAAGACTGGAGATCGATTAGACAGATCTGCCTAGTAACTATGATGTTTATCTCGTCTAACGCCAATATTAGTACATCCCATTTCATGATGTAATATGCACCAGATGTGTTGTGCTGAAACGCGTCTCTGTAGCAACAGTCAAGTATATAGAGACATCGGGAAACATAAACAAATCGTTGAATTTTGTTGAAATGTGTTGAAATGTGTTGAAATGTTATATTGAGCTGTGCTATGGAGTTGGATCTTTTTGGATAAGTAAATGCATTTTTTATTTATATTTAGCGGCATTGTTGAACGCAACTTGAGTTTTGCTCCTGTTTTGAACGGAACTGTACGACGGGGTGTTTTTGTCAATCAATATATGTGCAATTGTTGCTGTACACCTCAACAAGAGTACATTTTGGAGATGTGCAAAAAAAAACATTCGTTGTGTCTGGTCGGTTGGTTTGTTCGATTTGGTAACACAGGTAATGCTCCGCGCTTGGAACCAAAATATGAATCTGTGAATAAGCTAAGTTTATTTAAGGATCTCAGCTCATAACTCACTATATAGATTGTATAATAGTGATACCTTGTAGGCTTGGAGGATAGGATATGTGATGGAATGGTCTCCGCCCATGGCTAAGGTCTTACATCCGGTACTAAGGAGATACGAGAAAGTGTCCCGGATGTTCCTACTCGCTTCTTCGATGTCGTAGATCGTCATGTTGACGTCACCAACATCGGCCACCTGCAGACTATCATACGGACTGGCTCCTGCAAAACGAAACGGTAACGTTAATTTTTCGGTTTGGCGCATGAAACACGGAACCGAAGACTTAGTGGACCGGAAACATAACACGCAGACTAATACTAGTCCCCGGGAACTTTGTAAATGTTTTATTCTGGCGAATTCGAAGAACAAGGCTTTACTTACTTAAGCGAATGTATTGGTTAATAAGTCAGTGTAATTTAGATATATTAACACTACGAACAATCCACTTTAACAGTGTAGTTTTGTCGCGTTTATGAGACAGAATAAACAGCGGTTTGACCTCGGTCACGTGACTTTACCATCGTATGACACGCAGCTGTTTTATCTTGCTTGTCGTTCCGTGCGGGACGTCTCTGGCAAATTGCCAGACGAATCCAGTGCCACTTGTGAATTGTGATCGCCACGCTGTTTATGTCACATTACAAAATGGTGGTTGTGGTAAACAATGTGACGAAAACTTAATATTTAGGCGATGGTAAAACGTCTCTCTAGAGACAAACCGCCTGGTCACCAAGTATCAGAGGACTTACAGTTTATTTGTCCTTACCTCTCTCCCATTTAGCTAAACACGTCTAGCATTATACCCTTACAATCCCTCGCTTGATGGACACTTCGGCAAACCGGTCACCGTTCAATTCCGGTCACTGTAGCATAATCATAAATTAGCGTCGCAAAGGCAAGCGAAATAGTCTTGCTAATATATTTACGCCACTTTTCACCAGTCCTAACGATGGGGCAGGAATGTGTCATTATATAACATAGCTAGAACACTGTTCTGTGAGTGTCCTGGGGTTAGTAAGTGCACACCAAGGCCCAGTTTCATGGAGCGTACTTAAGACGTCGTAGCGGGCGATAACCCGTCAAAAGCCTAAAACGTCGTAAAGTTGCGCTAGTTGCGTTTCATGAGTCTGCTCCATAGTTGCACTTAGCTCCACCATGCATTTAGTAAGCGTAACTTTACGCTAGTTGAATTTTTTTGGTATGCTCCCAAATTTGAAATATGTACGGTATGCTCCCGACACGCCCACTTTCAACATAATTATGTTTAACATTTACACTGGATATCCTTTACATTCATCATTCATCATACGAACGACAAAGGCGGCAGCTAGAAAGAAAAAGGTTGTTCAGACACAGCACAAATAGAGGGATTCCCCACAGCGACCTAACTAGGTCAATACTATGTTGAATTAGCTGCGCAAATGCTAAATTGGTCTCATGAAACCGGCCGTAAGCTGCATTGATTACTCGTTGTTAGCTGCGACCAGTAGACAGCGTAATTACACGGCTTTACAAAACTGGGCCCAGATAGGGAACACTGCGAACGGTAGGAAGAAGGAATTGGTAGTTTTGTGCTAACCTATACTCCGGACATCTCGGGGGAAATGTTAGATGGGAGTACTAAGCTATACAGTTGGTTGAAAGTGGAACGATATAGTTAAGCCACAAACTGTTTGCGTGCGCAGAACACGATGACGTAGCTTCTAGACCTACGACCGCCGCTTGGCATCTTGGGTAGCGCCTGTAGCAGAAAACGGTAACAACAATGCACGCGAAGGCGTGTATGGGGAATACGTTACAACGCGATATATTTGGACATGCTACATTTTATATTAATTCATTATGCATAATGTAGGGTCCCTTTGAAGCATTTGCATGTGCAACGATAACACATCGCGTGTACCCCGTAGGCTAAGTTTAAATAGCTGCGTACGAGAAATGTATGACACAAACATTGCAACGTATCTCTTGTGAAGGTCGTGGCTATTCGGATGTATGCATTCCAGCGCAATAGTCAGTCCTCCGGCTGGGGTGAATTTGGGTTACCATTTCATCTGTGTACAACATGCTTACACGAAAACATAAATAGTTGGTGTGTGGTTATTAACTAGTCTGTGATATCGCTTTTCTTCCCGTTGTACTGTGTTTTCATCGCATACTTTGTTCCGTCTTTTCTGATGAGAATTATCAGATTATTCCACTTTTCATGCGTTCTCTTTCACTTTCATTTTCGCCTGTCCTGTCTGCCTGTCCAATGTCTTCTGTAGCGCTATATCGCCGTCTTAATATTGGTTTTCCTCGTCGTTATCTATCTTCTGATGTCATCCTCTCAATATCTCACTTTCTTCATACTGTCTTCTTAATACGCTGCGAAAGATTCAGTATCCGAACGAACCAAAGATCCGGCAAATGGAGTGACGATAACCAATTAAAATTGTATTGTAAACATCTCAACATGGTCCGACGATCCGAATCGTTATGTTGAATTTTTCATTTGCCTGAACTACCAGTCTCGTTTCGTATAAAAATAAAACCATGCACATCATCCTCGCACGCCACGGGTCGCTGCGGCTAATTACGTCAGTACCAACAAACTGGTTAATCCTCTTTTTGCTTCAGCCAATGGTATGGTTTAAACCAGGTCAGATGACCAAAATTAAAATAATTCAGCCAACCGTGATGCAATGTTTAGGACGCGAATGGGTCGTTATATTGCGAGTCCCATCAGTTGCGTATCCGTCGTCAAACTGGAACTGGGGCGGGTATTTGTGTTGTTCCCATGGATGGAGACTGGCGAAGTCAGTTTCTAAGCTAATCATTGTATATGTCACTCCCAGTGTTATTGGTGACGATCAGCCAGGAGTACAGTCTCGCAGCGCAAACATCCCCGGTTTGCGAGGATGATGATCGCTGCACCATACCAGAGGTAGTGAACGAACTCAATGTACGTATTAATACACGTAGGACCCAAGTGCAACTTACCTGTGTCTTGATTGAACCGACGGATCTGTGGAGATTCACTGCGGATCTGCCTCGGACCGAAGCGAGTGCCGGATCGATTCGACGTGCCCTGATCCAGAGGCACCCCGACAAAACACACGTCTAGTCCTGAAACGTGACGAAGACGAAGTGAGATGTAGTTTTGACGATCGGATACCATTAATTTCGTTTAAATAAATGTGTGTATCGTGTGCGTAAGTGTGTGTGTGCGCGCATGTGTGTGTGCGTGTGTTTGTCTGTGTACGTGCTTCTGTGTTTGTTTTTGCATACGTGTGTGTGTGTGTGGTGTATGTGTGTGTGTGTGTGTGTGTGTGTGTGTGTGTGTGTGTGTGTGTGTGTGTGTGTGTGTGTGTGTGTGTGTGTGTATGTTCGTGTGTGTTGTGTGTGTGTGTGGTGTACGTGCTTCTGTCTGGAGTTGTGTGTGTGTATGTGTTGATTGTGTGTATGTGTGTGCGTGCGTACGGACGAGCGAGAGCGCGCGTGTGTGCAATTGTGCGTTCCTTTTTAATTTTTCGTCTTTTTCTCTCTTGTGCGTCTTGGTATGCGTGTGTGTACGTGTGCATATCCATAATGTGTCTAAGCAGTTGGTCTCACGTTTATTGTTCCCAGAAAATGTGATATGCGCCTTTACATAATTTGTTTCAATACAATTACTCGCGTAATCTTGTCTATAAATTATATACACACGCCTGTCGGCACTGATATGGTAACATAAAGCACGCAGGAACTGTACAACCATGAGACTCTTTCGACCAGTTATCTTTACAAAACAAATTCTAAACATGTTCTACCATTGCTGTCCGGTACAACGGGTAGCCGATACATGGAGCAGATGCCGGCAGTTCGCGGTAGATCGTTGGCGGGAATTGGTTCGTTGTATTTCACATGACTCGCTGTGGAATCCGCGAGACGGCGCGTGCTCAGCCAACCGGAAGGACGGCGGTTCGGACTCGCGCCGGACACATGATGGACCGCCGGCACGACAGCTGCCGGACTGCAGCGCTGGAACAACAGCAGCTTAAAGCTAAAGGTGCATCGTCAGTTATAGTTAAAAGTGCTTCTTCAGTTACAGTTAAA
>OZ024867.1:11581715-11591715 GCA_964017155.1 Oasisia sp. SBJ-2009 | reverse complement strand
AATCACTGCAATATGACAGCTTTGCTAAAGGTCCGCGAAAGTGTCCTGTTGTTGAATAGTATATGGTGTATCATATTCCTGTTCCGTTTCTTTGTCGTTGAGAGAGAGTCTCGTCGATTTGTGTCTTATTTTTCTTCCTCGTTGTCACTCCCTTTTCTTGGTATACGCTCTATATGTGCAGTCTCTAATTACTTCTATCGTTTGTTCTTGTTCCACAATCCTCTCCTACTCTATGCCGATCTCTATTCGTGCAATAATTACATCACAATCTCAGTCGTCCTAGTCGCTTCCAACGTCTAGGCTCCTGGTCTCTTTGCCAGCCAAAAGTCATAATAATTCGACATGTTTTATGACACTCTGATATAGTTCGGTTTTACACTATGTTTTCGTATGGTAAATAGATAATATTAATAAAAAAATACGTTGTAATATTAAACGTACTTTCACACCGGACAAATTAAAGATGGTGGCTTATTATTTACTGTTCAAAATCGCCATGTGGCGGTCTGCCTTATTTCACCAACACTACGCGGCCCTACATGTATTCATGGAGCGATAAGACGAAGGTGCTAGTCCATGCTGCAGACACCGCTGACAGTTAAGTTGTATCAGGTCACGTTGACCTGCGTCGAACTGCTACTGAACAAGTGTCGCGCGGGTCGACGTGTTAATAATCGTCACGTGTGCACCGCTATTTCTGTCACGTACGTCGTTGTCACATTACTGTCTTGGTGGAGGGAGTTTTGAATTATGATGCTTGTTGACAGGGGTTCGGGTTTCAGGTTTCTGTGTCGTTCGGTGCAAGTGTTGTCATAACCTAGATGTAAATAAGCTAACTTTGGGATGGTGTTTTTCTAGTTCTTCCAGCTGTTTCCAGCACTCGGCGAGATTCTATTATCAGACCAGTCTACATTATGGTTATAACGTTATGACCTTATGATGGATCATTGAACTAGTCAGTCTCTTGTTTAGAACATTTACGCCAGGCCGACTTTTCTATGATCATGACGACAGCGAGGGTGGTCACTGCATGCAGGGTATTTTCTTCCTCAGTCGTTCGTTTACGTCCGAAATTGAGACGGGACCGACGTTTAGTTGATTCTCCTATTCACGGGGGTACACAGCTGCTAATGTTGAGAGCCAGATTTAACACAAAATATGCCATGCCTGTCGTGACCGGGTATTGAACCTGGGCTATCGGTGTGCCAGGCGGATGAGCTAACAACTAACTTTTCCTCGTCTCTCTTCGTTAATCCCGTCCATGGTTTCAAGGAGGGATCGGTTCTTTCTTTAAACCATTGACCTCTTCTCAACCATTTGACTATATGTTAACAAAACATACGTTATATAGCTTTGCGTTTTATATGTCCTATATAGCGGACGTGTCGTCAAAAGGGGTTTGCATTATACCGGTTCTTCCGTGAAATGAGTTCAGGCCATTCAGGTTTTCAGCAAATCTATGCACTATCACCGAACGATTAATCGTTAGTACCAATCTGACAACGTTGATAATTGTGTCAATTTCAATATTCGCTAGAATTACGAATTTTAGTAAACGTAATTAGACTAAACAGCATTTAGGTATACTGATAGGGACGTAGATATTCGATATTAATAGTTAGTTATTGTTAGTGTTACTTGTCCAGTAATATCGATATCTACCTGCATATCTAACACACACACGCGACACAAGCCTTCGTTGACATGACCACGACCAGAGCGCCTATTCATAATCAATACCAGCGAAAACACAACGAACGTCCTGCCGATAACACCACTCATATGAAAACAACAGACTGTCTCGCCTAAACACAGTACTGTTTCAATGAAATAACAAAGCAACCGCTACTTACAGACATTAGGGCTTGTGTTGAATCTGGACAAACAGGTGCAGCTTTAAATAACTTGGCTGAGGTCTTCAACCCACGAGCGATAAACCGAACCGTCTGCATTGTGGCGTTGTGTCGACTTGTACGTTGCTGCTTTCATTCAATCGTATTGATTTCTCCTTTGACGCGTAAATCGAGCAATGCCGCTAACTGAAGCCGCACGCGCTGCCGGTGGCTTATATAGACGTTTACAGAGTGACTCATCGACGGCTTCTGGAATAGTCTCGCTGCGCATGGCAACGATTACACGGCCGTTCCGCGACAAAGATCTGGTTTTGTCTAGTTGTGCGCCGCCGGCTGGTGTAATTATGTCGTGAAATGTCAGCGTTGTCGAGAATTTAGAGTGACTGTGGTCACGGTTTTTGCAGGGAGGATGTCACACGTTGTCTCATTTTAGGGTATGGCGTTATTGCTTTACTTGGAGATTTTTATGATGATGATGATGATGGTATTTAGATGATAGATGGCAACAATAATACCAATAATAGCAATTACCAACAACAACAATACTAATCATCTTAAATAGAATAACGGTTAATGATGACTATGATTATAATGGTGAACAATTTGTCGAACGATAACGATGATGATAATTATAGTGTTTACAATACTACTACTTGTAGTAGTAGTAGTAGTGGTAGTGGTAGTGGTAGTGGTAGTGGTAGTGGTAGTGGTAGTGGTAGTGGTAGTGGTAGTGGTAGTGGTAGTGGTAGTGGTAGTGGTAGTGGTAGTGGTAGTGGTAGTGGTAGTGGTAGTGGTAGTGGTAATAGTGGTGGCGGTGGCGGTGGCGGTGGCGGTGGCGGTGGCCGTGGCCGTGGCGGTGGCCGTGGCGGTGGCCGTGGCGGTGGCCGTGGCGGTGGCCGTGGCCGTGGCGGTGGCCGTGGCGGTGGCCGTGGCGGTGGCGGTGGCGGTGGCGGTGGCGGTGGCGGTGGCGGTGGCGGTGGCGGTGGCGGTGGCGGTGGCGGTGGCGGTGGCGGTGCGGTGCTGCTGCTGCTGCTGCTGCTGCTGCTGCTACTGCTACTGCTACTGCTACTGCTACTGCTACTGCTACTGCTACTGCTACTGCTACTGCTACTGCTACTGCTACTGCTACTGCTACTGCTACTGCTACTGCTACTGCTACTGCTACTGCTACTGCTACTGCTACTGCTACTGCTACTGCTACTGCTACTGCTACTGCTACTGCTACTGCTACTGCTACTGCTACTGCTACTGCTACTGCTACTGCTACTGCTACTGCTACTGCTACTGCTACTGCTACTGCTACTGCTACTGCTACTGCTACTGCTACTGCTACTGCTACTGCTACTGCTACTGCTACTACTACTATATCAGGTAATTCGCAACCACTCATACCGGATAGCGAATTTAGCCAGGACATTGAACCTGGACCAGTCACGTGACTAGCACTACAAATCTATGTAATGGCATGGGGAACACCTTTTTCCACTACTCACGTAGCCAAACTACTGTCACCGATACATGCGTCTCTCCAGCACTTACACAAGCTAATAACAACGGCTTTTTTTAAAGCGTTCGTGTTACGTTCCTTTCGTACGTCAGTTTCCATGTAAAACGAACACCGTAACTGAGCTGAAACCACGAACAAATCTGAAGATTTTGATTTTGATTTAGATTAAGATTAACTTTATTCGCAACGCAACATGTACAAGAACAAACATAAGCAAAATAATAAATTGTCAGAGTGTTGCACTGCATGGTTGTCACTTGGCTAAAAGCCATTTCCAGTTACACCATCATCATTGAAAATAACCATTATTACTATAGATATGCAATACACAATACAACAGGAGAATTATTAAAGTACAATTGATCATATTGAATGCACTAATTAATTGGCATGTGTATGCCCTACACGGATCACGGAAGTAAAATAGTATTAATTCTTTTTGCATTCGAGGTAACCAGGATGCGGCCTGGTTGGTTGACGGAAACGAATGCCGCCTACTGTCGAGTTATCTTCAGATAGTAACTGCTGCGTAGGTTCTTATGAACAAGTATGGTAAACCGGTTCAGTAGACAATAGGCGGCATTCGTATCCGTGAACCTACCCGGCCGCATCCTGATTACTTCGAATGCAAAAAGAATACTGTTTTGCTTCCGTGATCCGTGTATGGCATAAACATGTCAATTGTGTGGTGCATTCAGATTATTTAGTTGTTTCAACTCATTTACGGTGTTTATTTTACATGGAAACTGGCGTACGAAAGGAACGTAACAACAACGCTATTAGAAAGCCGATGTGAATAGCTAGTGTAACTTAAGTGTGGGAGCAAGTGAGTGTATCGGTGACAGCTGTTTAGCAACGTGAGTCGTTGAACAAGTGTTCCACATGCCATTACATGTACCTGCAGTGCTAGTCACGTGACTGGTCCAGGTTCAATGTCCTGGCTAATTTCGACATCATCCGGTATCAGTGGTTACGCATTACCTAATATAGTAGTAGTAGTAGTAGTAGTAGTAGTAGTAGTAGTAGTAGTAGTAGTAGTAGTAGTAGCAGTAGCAGTAGCAGTAGCAGTAGCAGTAGCAGTAGCAGTAGCAGTAGCAGTAGCAGTAGCAGTAGCAGTAGCAGTAGCAGTAGCAGTAGCAGTAGCAGTAGCAGTAGCAGTAGCAGTAGCAGTAGCAGTAGCAGTAGCAGTAGCAGTAGCAGTAGCAGTAGCAGTAGCAGTAGCAGTAGCAGTAGCAGTAGCAGTAGCAGTAGCAGTAGCAGTAGCAGTAGCAGTAGCAGTAGCAGTAGCAGTAGCAGTAGCAGTAGCAGTAGCAGTAGCAGTAGCAGTAGCAGTAGCAGTAGCAGTAGCAGTAGCAGTAGCAGTAGCAGTAGCAGTAGCAGTAGCAGTAGCAGTAGCAGTAGCAGTAGCAGTAGCAGTAGCAGTAGCAGTAGCAGTAGCAGTAGCAGTAGCAGTAGCAGTAGCAGTAGCAGCAGCAGCAGCAGCAGCAGCAGCAGCAGCAGTAGTAGTAGAAGTAGTAATACTACTAGTAGTAGTAGTACTAGTATTGTAATCCTCAGCATTATCACCATCATCGTTATCGTTCTATTAAGTATTCACCATTATAGTCATAGTAATAATTTCCCGTTATTTTATTTATTATGATTAGTGTTTTTGTTGTTGGTAATTGTTATATTATTATTATTATTATTGTTATTGTTATTGTTATTGTTATTGTTATTGTTATTGTTATTGTTATTGTTATTGTTATTGTTATTGTTATTGTTATTGTTATTGTTATTGTTATTGTTATTGTTATTGTTATTGTTATTGTTATTGTTATTGTTATTGTTATTGTTATTGTTATTGTTATTGTTATTGTTATTGTTATTGTTATTATTATTATTATTATTATTATTATTATTATTATTATTATTATTATTATTATTATTATTATTATTATTATTATTATTATTATTATTATTATTATTATTATTATTATTATTATTATTATTGCCATCATCACTATCTACCACGTAACCCACACGTTAAAATGAGACAACGCGTGACATCCTCCCTGCAAAAACCGTGACCACAGTCCCTCCATATCCTCGACAAAGCTGACGTTTCACAACATAATTACAACAGCCGGCGGCGAACAACTTGACAAAACCTGGGCTCAGCTTCATGAAGCCGTGTAAATTTAGGCGCAATTACGCGGTCTACTGGTCGCAGCTAACAGCGAATAGTCAATGCAGCTTGCGGCGGGTTTTATGAGACCAATTTATCATTCGCGCCACTAAATCGCCTTAGCATTGACATAGTTAGGTCGCGGTGGGCAATCCCTGTATTTTTGCAGTGTATGAACAACCTTTTTCTTTCTAGCTGCCCCCTTTGTTGTTCGCAAAAAAGACTGACTAGTTCAGTGACACCTCATAAGGTCATATCGTTGTAATGTAGACTAGTCTGTTAATAGAACTTCGCTGAGTGCTGGCAACAACTAGAGCAACTAGAAAAACACCATCCCAAAGTTAGTTTATTTACGTCTAGGTTATGACAACACTAGCACCGAACGACCCAGACACCTAAAACCCGAACCTCTGTCAACAACCATCATATTTCAAAACTCCCTCCATCAAGACAGTAATGTGACAACGACGTGCTTGACTGGTATTTATGATGAATGTAAAGGATATCCAGTGTAAACATTAAAAACAATTTTGTTGAGAGTGGGCGTATCGGGAGCATACCGTACATATTTCAATTTCGGGAGCATACCGTAAATATTTCAACTAGCGTAAAATTACGCCTACTAAATACATGGTGCAGCTAAGTGCAACTATGGAGCAGACTCATGAAACGCAACTAGCGCAACTTTGCGACGTTTCAGGTTTTCGACGGGTCATCGCCCGCTACGACGTCGTAAGTACGCTCAATGAAACTGGGCCCAGATCTTTGTCGCGCGGAACGGCGGTGTGTAATCGTTGCCATACGCAGCGAGCTCGTTCCAGAAGCCGTGCTTGACTCACCCCGTGAACGCCTACATAAGCTACCGGCAGCGCGCGGCTTCAGTTAGCACATTGCTTCGTTTACGCGTCAAAGGAGAAATAAATACGATTTAGTGAAAGCACACAACGTACGTCGACTCAACGCTACGATGCAGACGGTTCGGTTTATCACTCGCGGGTTGAAGACCTCCGCCAAGTTATTTAAAGCTGCACCGGTTTGTCCAGATTCAGCACAAACCCTAATGTATGTAAGTAGCGGTTGTTTTGTTATTTCATTGAAACAGTGCTGTGCTTAGGCGAGACAGTCTGTTGTTTTCATACGAGTGGTGTTTTCGGCAGGACGTTCGTTGTGTTTTCGCTGGTATTGATTATGAATAGGCGCTCTGGTCGTGGTCATGTCAACGAAGGCTTGTGTCGCTGCGTGTGTTAGATATGCAGGTAGATATCGATATTACTGGACACCTAACACTAACCATAACTAACCATTACTATCGAATATCTACGTCCCTATCAGTATACCTAAATGCTGCTTAGTCTAATTACGTTTACTAATATTCGTAATTCTAGCGAATATTGAGATTGACACAATTATCAACGTCGTCTGTTTGGTACTAACGATTAATCGTTCGGTGATAGTGTATAGATTTGTTGAAAACCTGAATGGCCTGAACTCATTTCACGGAAGAACCGGTATAATGCAAACCCCTTTTGACGACACGTCCGCTATATAGGACATATAAAACACAAAGTTATATAACTACACGTATGTTTTGTTAACACGTAGTCAAATGGTAGAAAAGATATCAATAGTTCAAAGAAAAAAACATCGCGCATTGACATCATGGGCGGCATTAATTGAGAGAGGCGCGGAAAATGTAGTGGTTATAGCACAACCACCTGGCGCACCTACGACCTGGGTTCAATACCCGGCCACGACAGGCATGATATATGTTTTGTTAAATCCGGCTCTCAACATTAGCGGCTGTATATTCCTCGTGAATCGTAGCTTCACGTTAACATCGGTCACGTCTCAATTTCGGACGTAAACGAACCACTAAGGATGACAGCAACCATGGCAGTGATCATCCACGGTGCCGGCACGGTCACAGAAAAGTCGGTCTGGCGCAAAAAAAAGACTGACTAGTTCAGTGACACATCATAAGGTCATAACGTTGTAATGTAGACTAGTCTGTTAATAGAACTTCGCTGAGTGCTGGCAACAACTAGAGCAACTGGAAAAACACCATCCCAAAGTTAGTTTATTTACGTCTAGGTTATGACAACACTAGCACCGAACGACCCAGACACCTAAAACCCGAACCTCTGTCAACAACCATCATATTTCAAAACTCCCTCCATCAAGACAGTAATGTGACAACGACGTGCGTGACTGGTATTTATATGCGCACGTGACGATTATTAACACGTCGACCCGCGCGAGACTTGTTCAGTGGCAGCTCATCACAGGTCAACGTGACTGAACTGACAGCGGCGTCTGGATCATGGACTAGCACCTTCGTCTTATCGCGGACTATTCCATGAATATATGTAGAGCCGCGTAGTGTTGGTGAAATAAGACAGACCGCCACATGGTGATTTTGAACAGTAAATACTACACCACCATCTTTAATATGTACAGGTCTGAAAGTGCGTCTAATTTCACGACGTGTTTTTATTAATATTATCTATTTACCATAAGAAAACCTGGTGTAAAACCGAAATGTGTCAGAGTTTCATCAACTATGTCGAATTATTGTGACTTTTGGCTGGCAAAGAGACCAGGTGCCAAGTCTTTGGAAGCGAAAAGCAGATAGAACGACCGAGACTGCGATGGAATGATTGCACGGATAGAGACCTGCATAGAATGGAGATAGAATGGGAGATGACTGGAGAAGAAGAACAAATGATAGCAGTAATTAGCGACTGCACATGTAGAGCGTATACCAAGACAAGGGAGTGACAACGAGGAAGAAAAATAAGACACAAATCGACTGGCCTCTCTCCTATCGACAGAGAAACGGAACAGGAATATGACATATAATAATTATAATATTGAACAATAGGACACTTTTGCGAACATCTAGCAACGCTGTTATATTGCAGTGTTGTCCGTGATTTAATAATACAATTTTGTAATTTAACATTAACTGAATTTCTAAATTATATCAGAGTACTTGCTAACACGTAGACAGGAGATACGAAATCTATATGCCCATTTTGATAACTCAAATAGTACACTTATTTGGGACATAAACAGCGATTAATGCTCAGACGTGTTAGAATTGAGTGTGTTATCATTGCGTGCTAATCAGCGACGTCGATTACTTATTGGCTTAGACTAGTAAAAAACATCGCTTTATCGGTAGCGGCAGTGCCATTGGAGCATGGCGAAGTAAACACGTTACGTCGCTTACGTGGCAGCTGCCGTACGTTCTATCAACCCAACGCCCTCGGGAAGCCGGATAGAAATATGAGCAACCACAAAGCCGGTCGTGTTATTTCGAGTAGTAGGCGATTGACCTGGTCCGATTGTGTTGATTTACTTGTGTCCTTGTCCTTTTCATCCAGTAGTGCACAACAATGTTTCAAGGATAAAAAAACAATGATACATGTCATAGTTACCTTATGACTCATAGTTAGACCGCATGCAGATACTACAACCTTGCAGGCTACACACCCCTGCTTAATTACAAACGGAAAGCATACACTCCTCACCAGCGATGATGTGGAGCAGAACCCTGGACCCTGCCAGCGAGCCCAAACCACTCCAAACATACCGAAGCCATCCCAAAAAGGAAACCAAAATTCCCATGTCGTATATGTGAACTAGCAGTTAAATGGGGCAGAACAAAACCATTAGTTGCTTGCGACAAATGCAATACCTGGTATCACAAGTCATGCCTAGGCATGTCACTACAAATTTTCCAGAGAATCACGCCCGATACCCCATGGCAATGTGACAGGTGTGGGATACCAAATGTCATGGATTCCACTCTGTTCTAGCACCCAGAGGTGCCACTAGCTAATACATAGAGCGCTTTATCCGAGCCTGACCAACTCGACGACGAAACTGGCAGCCCTCGCCACACCTCATCACCCAAAGCTGCACAAACCTTACCCAACGTCATACCTCCTACAAAGAACACGTTACGAATACTGGTAGTTAATACCCAATCCATATTAAAAAAAACGCCACACCCTTGCACTCACCATATAATATATCTCCCCAGATATTGTTGCAACAGAAACCCAGCTCATGGGTACAACGACAAACCCAGAATTTCTCCCACCTGGCTATCACACAATATCTAGAACAGACAAAGATGTGAACATCAGCGATGGTCACGGCGATAACGATAACCATATCGGAAGTAAGATATCAGCATGCAAAATTGACATGTCTCGCAACCAACCTCCACAAGTCACAGTCGGTGTCTACCGTCCCCCTAACCTAACTGAAGGTGCACCTTTAATTATAACTGAGGATGTACCTTTAACTGTAACTAAAGATACACCTTTAACTATAACTGAAGGTGCACTTTTAACTATAACTGAGATTGTACCTTTACCTGTAACTAAAGGTGCACCTTTAATTGTAACTCAAAGTACACCTTTAACTACAACTGACGACGTACCTTTAACTCTACCTGCGTAT
>OZ024867.1:11569215-11579215 GCA_964017155.1 Oasisia sp. SBJ-2009 | reverse complement strand
GGTTATCATCACACCGTGTTATGGATCTTTGGATCGTTCGGTTACTGAATCGTTCGCAGAGTATTACAAAGACAGGATGAGGAAAGTGAGATATCGAGAGGATGAAATCAGAAGATAGATAAAGACGAGGGAAACCAATATTAAGACGGCGATAAAATTCTTCGGAAGACATTGGGCAGGCAGACTGGACAGGCGAAAATTAAAGTGAAAGAGAACGACTGAAAAGTGGAACAATCGGATAATTCTCATCACAAAAGACGGAACAAAGTAAGCGACGAAAACTGAGGACAATCGGAAGGAAAACGTTATTATAGATTAGTTAATAACCACACACCAACTATTTATATTTTCCTGTAAGCATGTTGTACACAGACGAAAGGATAACCCAAATTCACCCCAGCGGATGGACTAATACATTGGAATACAGCCATCCGAATAGCCACGACCTTCATAAGAGATACGTTGTTTGTGTCCTACATTTCTCGTACGCAGCTATTTAAACTTAGCCTACGGGGTACACGCGATGTAGTAGCGTTGCATATGCAAATGCTTCCAAGGGACCCTACATTATGCATAATGAATTAATATAAAATGTAGCATGTTCAAATATATCGCCTTGTAACGTATTCCCCATACACGCCTTCGCGTGCATTGTTGTTACCGTTTTCTGCTACAGGCGCTACCCAAGATGCCAAGCGGCGGTCGTAGGTCTAGAAGCTCGAATTCGCCATTATAAAACATTTACAAAGTTCCCAGGGACTAGTATTATTCTACATGTGTTGGTTCCGTTCCACTCAGTCTTCGGTTCCGTGTTCCAAGCGCCAACCCGAAACACTAACGTTACCGTTTCGTTTTGCAGGAGCCAGTCCGTATGATAGCCTGCAGGTGGCCGATGTTGGTGACGTCAACATGACGATCTACGACATCGAAGAAGCGAACAGAAACATCCGGGACACTTTCTCGCATCTCATTAGTACCGGATGTAAGACGTTGGCCATGGGCGGAGACCATTCCATCACATATCCTATCCTCCAAGCCTACAAGGTATGACTATCGATCAATCGATGTTATGAGTTATGAGATGAGATCCTTAAATAGGCTTATCCTATTCACATATTCATATTTTGGTTCCAAGCGCGGATGTGTTACCAAATCAAACAAACCAACCAGACACAACGAATGTTTTTTTAGGAGGGGGACGTTTTATATTTCCACAATACACTCTTGTTGACGTGAAAACTCCATAGATTGCATATATATATATTGATTAACAAAAACACCCCGTCGTACAGTTCCGTTAACAATCAGGAGTTCAATTCAAGTTGCATTCAACAATGTCGCTAAAAAATGCATTTACTTCTCCAAAAAGATCCAACTCCGTAGCACAGCTCAATATAACATTTCAACACTCGTGATTTGTTGACAGGCGACTTGGTTATTTTGTCCTACAAAATATTCACATAATGTAAGTACTACGGAAACGATATCTTAACTAGGAATATTCTACCCGTGTTGGTGAAACTTTTTGGTTTGTATTTTGTTTATTTGTGTTTTCCTGTCCAACTGTTCAATCGTCAGTTACACCAGGCACAGCTAGTAGGTACTAAGATAGGTGATTAAAAGTCAACTACTTACAACGTGCTGTTTTGTGATCTTTAATTTTAAGTTGTTCAAACCTGCCACAAAACACCGCGTCACGTACACAAACAACAAGCTTATGCAATGTTTGCATATTATGTACGTTAATCGATATTGGCGTAAGGCAAACTTGAGGTGGCTTTGTCGCTTGCGAACAAATATGAACAGTGCAATTAGCTCACGAAAGTACAACTGCTTTGTTGGATATACACTTGTTCCAAACTAAAACTTATTGGTCAGAGTATACCATTCTTCACGTTTAGTTATTATACAAAATGTCGTCATACGTTATATATATGTATATATATATATATATATATATATAAATATATATATATATATATATATATATATATATATATATATATATATATATATATATATATATATATATATATATATATATACATATATATATATATATATATATATATATATATATATATATATATATATATATATATATATATATATATATATATATATATATATACATTGGTGTGCGACTACATTGGTGTGTTTGTATCCCCAGGAGCGCTACGGGCCCGTATGTCTCATCCACATCGACGCCCAACAAGAATTCCAGGAACACGCGTCCGGCAGTAAGAACCTCCACGGCACACCGTTACGATGTGCTGTGGATGAGCAACTCATCGACAGCCACCGCACCGTGCAGATCGGGATCCGGGGCTCCGTCCTCTCCGTTGATGACATCGAGTGGAGTCTCGACCAGGTGGGTGACTGGGAGATGTCGTAGGAGAACAACGTGTGAATTATAATGTGTTAGTTACGCCGTGATCAATTATACATGATATGTACATCAATATTAGCCAACAACCAACCAACCAACCAACCAACCAACCAACCAACCAACCAACCAACCAACCAACCAACCAACCAACCAACCAACCAACCAACCAACCAACCAACCAACCAACCAACCAACCAACCAACCAACCAACGGACACACTCGGACGGACACACTCGGACGGACACACTCGGACGGACACACTCGGACGGACACACTCGGACGGGCGAACGGAGACGGACGGGCGGGCGGGCGGGCGGGCGGGCGGGCGGGCGGGCGGGCGGGCGGGCGGGCGGGCGGGCGGGCGGGCGGGCGGGCGGGCGGGCGGGCGGGCGGGCGGGCGGGCGGGCGGGCGGGCGGGCGGGCGGGCGGGCGGGCGGGCGGGCGGACGGACGGACGGACGGACGGACGGACGGACGGACGGACGGACGGACGGACGGACGGACGGACGGACGGACGGACGGACGGACGGACGGACGGACGGACGGACGGACGGACGGACGGACGGACGGACGGACGGACGGACGGACGGACGGACGGACGGACGGACGGACGGACGGACGGACGGACGGACGGACGGACGGACGGACGGACGGACGGACGGACGGACGGACGGACGGACGGACGGACGGACGGACGGACGGACGGACGGACGGACGGACGGACGGACGGACGGACGGACGGACGGACGGACGGACGGACGGACGGACGGACGGACGGACGGACGGACGGACGGACGGACGGACGGACGGACGGACGGACGGACGGACGGACGGACGGACCAACGTGCGAACGATGCGACCCTAGTTGTTTTCGTGGCTAAAACTGAACACGATAATATGAATTAACAGCAACCGCCCCTACCACATCGCCTCCAAGCTTCTGACCTGAAACACCGGTTTCAATCAACTCAACAATTAACTTCCTTCTGCCGCCGGTAACATTGACCTGAATCTGTCTTCCGCAGGGGTTCCGAGTGGTGCCGGCCCACCACTGTCACCACAAGTCGCTGGCTCCTCTCATGAACGAGGTGCGCCAACTGATGGGGGACAGACCCGTCTACATCAGCTTCGACATGGACGCACTCGACCCAGCATTTGCGCCCGGCACAGGTAAGGACACGGGCCGCTGACTACTTCCGGTACAGCAAATCACTGTTTAAATAAATTCACGTATTACAATAATCGTTATCGTTGCATTGTTAGTGTCAATATTTTGTTATTATTATTATTAACGTCATTGTTCTAATTTTTATTATTATTTGTGTAGGCAAGACATTGTGACCAGGAATTTATTGTTGAGCAGTTGGCAGGACTGGATGCTGCGTGATATATATATATATATATATATATATATATATATATATATATATATATATATATATGAACATATGTGTTGTAAATGGGTTCGTACTTAACTGATATCTCTTCTGGGGTCTTCGTATTTGCTCTGTTGTTTGACCTTTACTTAAGAAAAAGCACTTCAGCAAAACCTTGGTCTCGGGTAAGTGATGACATATGATAATGCGTGTAAAATGCCACCATAATCAGCTCGTTGACCGACGATTTAAGGGTCAGAAAGAAGGGATGAACGTCCCCTCTCGATATCGATACCCATGCATGAATGTGTGCATCTATAACCGTATAACCATTCCGAGGCATGCGAGGACAGAGTTACTGCCGAGGTACGTCTATGTGCTTGTGTCGACAGGCACTCCGGAGATTGGCGGTCTGACGACGGTGCAAGTGCTGGAGATCATCAGAGGGTGTCGAGGGCTGAACGTCGTCGGCGGCGACTTGGTCGAGGTAAGAAATGGACTAGAATGGATTGGGTGGAGCAAAGCATGTCTGGATGGTTTGGATAGGGATATGTGTATTGGGGTGGAATGTACAGAGCAAGGCATGCCGGGATAGTATGGTTAGTGACAGGTGTGTCGGGATGTAATGTATAGAACAGTGCATGATGGGAGATTAAAAATTGGGTTTCCCACCAGTCAGCATCCGTCTTGAAATTGGGGGGGGGGGGTATTTGCGCTGTTCCCACGGTTGACACAGTAGCGACTGACAAATGCTATTGCTTAGATCGACTTCGCTTAATCCTCAGCGTTCAACGTTCATCTAAGGGTGGTAGCGTATCTACAACCCCTGACTTACAAAGATGATTAGACTATGTAACGATGTGCAATTTCAGGCAATAGCACTGCTGTAGTGGTCTGGTGCTTGCTGATCCAGATCCAAAGAGTATTTGAAATGAAAGCACTTCATGCATTTGTGGAATGTATTTCGTTTGCGTCTGTTGCTTTAATCGATCACAATTTACATGGAATACAGCTTGTACAACCCGCAAACGCCCACGATAACCTTACAACGGGAATATATGTGTATGTTGCAGGTGTCGCCACCTTACGACCAGAATGGGAACACGGCGTTAACTGCTGCCAACTTTCTTTTCGAGATGCTCTGTGTTTTCCCTGGAGTCAAATACGTGTCCATGCCAGCGCGATTGGGCTGACCATGCCGGCCTCATTGGGATGGTGGTTACGGAATGATGTATCTTCATTCGCTAATATTTGATCGGTTCGACCATCTGGCTGAGTGGCATAAAAAAAACAAGAGGACATGTGTTAAAACACGAAAGTGAAACAAATTCAAACACCGCGGTTGACACCAAATATTATACCTGCCAACGTTTGACTTTTGAAATCCGGGAAATTCGAAATATTGCGTCACGTTGAGCAGTTCGGGCCTATTGAATGGAATTCGGAGAAAATAAGGCCGGGCCATTGTTGGCTTTATTGAATCTCGACAGTGCCGTTCTGTGTGGTTGAACTCCGGAGGGGAACGCTGTTGGTGATTGAAAAGAAACCATAGAAAATGTAAATCAAATCATGGAGTTCGGAAGATTCACAAAAATCTACGAAACATCCAGAATATCATAGTATATAAGCGGATATGCATATACTGAGTGAGCTGTGTATTATTGCACTGTTAGACGACAATACGCCATCAGATCTTCGCGCAAGGTATAATGTGCACAAACGGCAGAGCAGTGAAGCGTCGTCATTCAATATCATGCGGACAACCACAGATAAGGGTTATTCACTGCCACGTGGATAACCGCCGATTTGTGTTATTTACTGCCACGTGGATAACCGCCGATATGTGTTATTCACTGTCTTGACTACAACCTCAGATTTGAGTTATTCACTGACATGTGGAGAACCGCAGGTCTGGGTTATTTACTGCTGAACGCATTGATGACATGAAAGTTGTATGTAACATGAACAACCGTCAGGTCCACGGACAATGTAGATGATACCAATTTAGTTTGTTATGCAAATTCACTTATCTTTAGGCTATATAGAAACCGATGAAAACTGTGTGCGTTAAGTGTTGTAATACATTGACACACGGAGCTAACTGTAGCACCGGGACCGACACCACGTGACCCCACCACGTGACCATTGAGTTTTCATTCTGGCAGACTTATTATTGTTCCTTGTATATGATCATTATTTGACTGTTTCAGTTCAGAGTTACAACCTATTACAAAACAAATACACATACTGTTATAATTTAGCATTTACTGGTAGAATTAATGTGGTCAAAATGTATGGTCCGTGAGGTCGGACCCGTAGCAACAATTAGCGGCGTGTAATACATTGTAATCATACGGATGTCGTTAGAAAATAAGTGACAGCGATTTGTTAATACTATTGTGAATCACGTGTGAATCACGTGTCAGACAGAAGGTAAAACTAATCCAATGCAATCGACGCAGGCGCTGTCCGTCCACGGGAGTGCTTCCGCCTCCGCTACCCTCACGCTCAAGGCTGTCCGACCGTCCAGCAAAATTCTCGTCATATGTGTCGTGGCGTTGGAACTGACCGTGCCGATGTTTGTACACGTGGTGCTGCGGTTTATCGTGAACAATGGGCACGTTGCGGCAGCGTTCACGTTCACAGCCTTGTGGGTTAATAGTTGCAGCACGTTCCTCAACAGTTTCATGTACGTGGTTCTTCATCGGTCGATCCGACGTAAAGTGCGGCTAATGCTGATCGGAATGCATGAATCCTGTCGACGTCGATCAATACACGTGGGCACCCGTGATACACGTGGGTACCCGTGGTACACGTGGTTACCCGTGATACACGTGGGTACCCGTGATACATGTGGGTGCCCGTGATACATGTGGGTACCCGTGATACACGTGGGTACCCGTGATTCACGTGGGCACCCGTGATACACGTGGGTACCCGTGGTACACGTGGTTACCCGTGATACATGTGGGTGCCCGTGAGACATAGGCAGGTTACACGTTTCGGACATTTGTATTTCCACAGATAAACGGTGTTTCTCCCAAAACGACACAACCAAGGTGAACTGAGCGACACTGGTCACGTTTCGACCCGGTGTGATGTGGTTTAAAGCGATGATGCCTGTTCCTTGGTTAAACTAATTTATTTAATAATACGTTGTTATGATTACAACATGCATGTTGATGATTTACCGCCTGCCAATTTGTGATTAGTTACTATGCTAAACTAGGAACAATGTTCGCAATTTTCATGATTCCGCATGCAACACGTTAAAATCAAATGATTAACAAAAATCCAATTTTAAAACAATATTGGTTGGCAATAATGCCGACATTTACTTGCCAGGCAGAAAGTGCTGTACTCACTGGCAGGATATATAGAATACAACTCTTGAATAACGTAATCAATGTAAAAAAGTCTGCTAAGACGAAATTTGTAACTTGGATATGTGTCGTTGTGCCCCTAGCCCTAGGCCTAGTTAAGGCACATTTGCCTTTAATTATAATGTAAACCTATTTAAATTGGATGCATTTTTTAAATTAAATTTGGAATTACATGATCGGACCTTTACAAATTAGACTGTCTGAAGTTATATGAGTAGAGCTCGTGACAGGACATATATTACACGTTTGTCTTGTTCGATAAGAATGAATATCATAGGTAATTGTAAAGATGTCAGAAAATGAATCTGGCTCCCATGGATGTAATTATATAACAAATTATTCTCATAAATATCATGCAAATTTATCACATTTAAACGAGTAAAGAGGGTATGTAAGTGTTACCTGTATAGTTCGTTTAAAGAATGGAACCAACAATATGTTTTGCCCAATAAATAATTTTTCGAAATTGGTTTTGTGTTTGGATCCCACAAAAATATTCCGTAAATCAAGCAGGTGTAATAAATTGTTTTATGTGCAGCTGCTGGAATGTAGCGGTTACCTTTATTGATTATGCATAAAGCAATAGTTAGTTTGTTTTTGCATTTGTATGTTCTTGCCAATTACGTTTGTCGTCTATATTAAGGCTCAGAAATATTATGAATTTTGTTCGCTGAATTGTGTTATTTTGTATCATTAGTAATAAATCTTCTTTCAGTCGAGGACGTGATCTAGAAAATAACATATATTTGGCTTTAGAAATATTTAAAGGTAGTTTATTGACACGAGACCAGTTTGCTAGTAGTTCAAGTTCATTATTAATATATTTGTATATTTCACTGATTTGTTTTCCAGTTATGCATAGTAGTGTTATCAGCAAACAATATCGTTTTCCATATATTTTTGAACAGATTGGATGGAAGGCCTTTAATATATAAAATAAATATAACGTGTTTGTTTATGCATGTGTGTGTGTGTGTGTGTGTGTGTGTGTGTGTGTGTGTGTGTGTGTGTGTGTGTGTGTGTGTGTGTGTGTGTGTGTGTGTGTGTGTGTGTGTGTGTGTGTGTGTGTGTGTGTGTGTGTGTGTGTGTGTGTGTGTGTGTCACAGAGTTAGATCATTAATCTTTCCCCTATAGACTAGAGTGACAAGCTGGCCCGCTGCACTGAAGCCGCTGTGGACCACTGGCTGCCATTCACTTGCCAGGCAGAAAGTGCTGTACTCGCTGGCAGGATATGTAGAATAACACTCTTGAACAACGAAATAAATGTAACAAAAACGTCTGCTAAGTGTAGGGATCTAAATAGTTGTCACTGTGGTTCCTTGGCAATGTGAATAATAATCCAGTGGGATAGGCTGTAGCCTCCAGCTTAGTCATTAGGGAAAGGACTGTGAGCCGGATTATATAGAACCCAAACACTGGACAGTTCGGTGGTTGACACTGGTGTAAGCAACACTAATCCATTTGGGGACATGCTGGCTACAACAGTCATTGTGAAGTAGCAAGTATGGTTATTTTTGTGTAGCGCACAGCTGTACCAACCGACAGAATATAGGATCCGGAGTCTCTTTCCAATTGTTATACAATATATAGCTTATGGTATAGTCTTTGCAAACGTATTTATGTTCCACTGCCATTAATTTAGGAAATTACTAGTTTTAAAACATCAATCATATGCAAATTGACCAACAATAATACATGAAAGTACCAAACTAGTTCTGTTTAGGGGGACATGAAAGGTAAACTCAGGTCATTTTAAGGAAACCTGTCACTATGACATCCCTGCTATTGTGTTGTAGTTTGCCTCAGTTTATTTATGTATTGTTATTACTATTGACACCGTGTAATTACTTAGTTGACTATCTTAACATTACTACTTTTCTACCTTTTCATTCAACTGCTATTGTTGTTAGTAATGTTGGCAGCTCTGTTTTGTTGTTGTTTTCCCTATTCTCTCATCTGCTTTGCATGGTCTGTTTTTTAATCTGTGAAATTGGAGGACGGACTTCAGTTGGTTGATTTGTAAATGAGTTTTTTTTTTGGTAAAACACTACAACAATTGTGGATCTGGTAGAATAACAAATTAAATAGTACTAAGCTGTACTCATCCCTCACACAGCGAGACACTGTATACTAAGTATAAGCTTGTTGATTTGTTTCAGAGAGGCATATTAGTGAGGCAACTGTTTGAACACATTGTACCCAATTAAACAACGCTGGCTAACTGATGTCAGTAAATAAATAACGTGATAATTATATCGAAAACTTGGTGCAGTCCTATGTATATTCAGGGACTGCAATGGTTTTCTGCCTGGCAGTAGGATGGCTGTCACCAGCCCATGTTGACTTCAAAGTATCATGCGTCAACTGATAGCGGCCGGGCGATCTTGTTCTACTGGGGTGTTCTATTTATATCTATGGTGTATATGTGCATGTGTGCATGTATATATATATATATATATATATATATATATATGTATACATACATACATACATACATACATACATACATACATATATATACATATATATATATATATATATATATATGTATATGTATATGTATATGTATATGTATATGTATATGTATATGTATATGTATATGTATATGTATATGTATATGTATATGTATATGTATATGTATATGTATATGTATATGTATATGTATATGTATATGTATATGTATATGTATATGTATATGTATATGTATATGTATATGTATATGTATATGTATATGTATATGTATATGTATATGTATATGTATATGTATATGTATATGTATATGTATATGTATATGTATATGTATATGTATATGTATATGTATATGTATATGTATATGTATATGTATATGTATAT
>OZ024867.1:11559215-11566715 GCA_964017155.1 Oasisia sp. SBJ-2009 | reverse complement strand
GCTATATCAGTTTTATTAAGTCATGTGAATGGAACCAACACACTAAATAATTGTTTACAGTATTATTCTTTGGTTAGTAATACACTTCTTTTGAAAATGACGGCGACCATTTTACGTATCTTTGTTATACGTATCTCACATTGAAACAAATAAATAAACTGGTCACAACTTTAACTGGTTCCACTGTAACCCTGGAATTGAATATTATTTTCTCGATTCTTATGATTGTTTATGTTGTATGTGATTATACAGTTCCAAATAAAGCTTACATACTTGCTTACTTACTTACTTACTTACTTACTTACTTGCACAAACACACACACACACACACAAACACAAATACGCATACACACGCACACACATATATACAAACCGCACCCTCCTCAAATGTATGCAGACAATATCACACAATACGATAATGTAATACCACGTGTTTATTATATGTATTATACTTATTTCTCTAGCAACTCTTCTGTGGACCTTGTTTACAATTCTACCTTAAAAGTCAATGTATTTTTATTTTGCATTTCACTGCATGTATTCAAGAAGTCAGATTCTAATAAAAGGCTACTCTCCTTTCTAAACGATAAAAGAATAATACATTAATTGCAAAAAATTGATGACCTTATACTGGACGAACTGAACACGTGATTGTTACGTCGCAATTATGACGTCACCGATAGATAGAGCGCATTGGTATATCAACCAAGGCTGCTGCTAAACGATGGCTAAACGTAGAGTGCCTGTTTCTACCCAGAATTGGCCGGGCAGTAATTTGCAACGTAAAGTCTGCTGTCTAGAACGTGGGAAAGATAAACATCAAAAGGTATTGCGATTAATTCAGCTCGGCTGGGCATTACTGTCAATCAATATTTTTTTTTAATTGGATGTTTTGTTTACCATTTGATTTTAACGTGTCGCAGGGGGAATCGCTAAGATCGCCCACATTGTTCCTAGTTTAGCACAGTAACTAATCACAAATTGGCAGGCGGTAAACCTTCAACATGCATGTTGTAGTCATAAGAACGTAGTAATCAATAAATGAGTTAAACCAAGGAACAGGCATCATCGCTTTAAACCACATCACACCGGGTCGAAACGTGGCCAATGTCGTCCAGTTCACCTTGGTTGAGTCATTTTGGGAGCAACACCGTTTATCTGTGGAAATGCAAGTGTCCGAAACATGTAACCTATATATGGCTCACGGGTACCCACGTGTATCACGGTTACCCACGTGTATCACGGGTACCCACGTGTATCACGGGTACCCACGTGTATCACGGGTACCCACGTGTATCACGGGTACCCACGTGTATCACGGGTACCCACGTACGTTACTCAACGTCGACAGGATTCATGCATTCCGATCAGCATTAGCCGCACTTTACGTCGGATCGACCGATGAAGAACCACGTACATGAAACTGTTGAGGAACGTGCTGCAACTATTAACCCACAAGGCTGTGAACGTGAACGCTGCCGCAACGTGCCCATTGTTCACGATAAACCGCAGCACCATATGCACATACATCGGGACGGTCAGTCCCAACGCCACGACACATATGACGAGGATTTTGCTGGACGATCGGACAGCCTTGAGCGTGACGGTAGGGGAAGCGGAAGCACTCCCGTGGACGGACAGCTCCTGCGCCGACACCTGTTTGTGAGCGCGCGCGACGATGACGAAGATTCTCGCGGTGGCGTAGATGAGAACCACTTCCGGTGTGATGAACGCCGCCGTGTAGTACACCAACGCGAAGACAGAGGCGCCAGTGTCGTTCTTCTGCACCCGGTTCGTACACATGTCTGTGTTCCACGTGTCTGAGTGAAGCGACGTTGATCCAATACCGACAGCGACACCCACGACCCAGATCGAGGCAATGACGCAATAGCATCGGTTTCTCGACAGGAGCGTATCGTATCTCAGCGGTTTCGTAACGGACACCATCTTATACAACGCCACCCACGCTTGACTGTGCATACAGACGAAGCCGGATGTCACCATGAACGCCATATTAACCCTGGGAAGATATGACGTCATGTGCCGGACTGAGGGCGTGGCGTTGGAGCACACGGCGGCGCTGATGGGGAACACGGTCAGTCCCGTGAATAGATCGCCCAGTGCAAGCGACAGTATAAACAGAGCCGTGCGATCTTCCCGGAGTTCCGCGTTCTTCGTGAGGACCACGATAAGGAGAGAGTTCATGACGACATTCCCGACAATGATGACACTGATTACGCCGGTTTTCAGGTAGCTGTACTCGACTGAATCCATAATACAACGCCACGTACTCATCCGAACAATTCGGTGTTTATGTAGCAGTACTCTACTGAATCCATAATAAAACGTTACGTACTCATTCGATCAATCCGGTTTTTATGTAGCTTTACTCCAATGAATCCATAATACAACGTTACGTACTCATCCGAACAGTTTGGTTTTTATTTAGCTTTACTCCAATGAATCCATAATACAACGCCACGTACTCATCCGAACAATCCAGTTTTTATGTAGCAGTACTCTACTGAATCCATAATACAACGCCACGTACTCATTCGAACAATCCGGTTTTTATGTAGCAGTACTTTACTGAATCCATAATACAACGCTACGTACTCATTCGAACAATCCGGTTTTTATGTAGCAGTACTCTACTGAATCCATAATACAACGCCACGTACTCTTCCGAACAGTCCGGTTTTTATGTAGCTGTACTCTACTGAATCCATAATACAACGCCACGTACTCATCCGAACAATCCGGTTTTTATGTAGCAGTACTCTACTGAATCCATAATACAACGCTACGTACTCTTCCGAACAGTCCGGTTTTTATGTAGCTGTACTCTACTGAATCCATAATACAACGCTACGTACTCATCCGAACAATCCGGTTTTTATGTAGCAGTACTCTACTGAATCCATAATACAACGCCACGTACTCATTCGAACAATCCGGTTTTGATGTAGCAGTACTCCACTGAATCCATAATACAACGTTACGTACTCATCCGAACAGTCCGGTTTTTGTGTAGCTTTACTCCAATGAATCCATAATACAACGCCACGTACTCATTCGAACAATCCGGTTTGTATTCCAAGCTGCAAACGGCAGCGTAGACTTGTGAAATGCTGCAAAAATAACCAAGTCATGTTCCAACTGCGTCCAGCAATACGCATGCCCCATCTGCGTGTCATGTCGTCTGTCACAATCCACGAGAAACATGTCAAAGAATCGAAATCCAATATGGCGTCAAGGTCCTCCCTGTCGACACAAACTCGAACCTGGACGAATGTTATTACGTTGTTGAAATCCAGTGTTCGACATAATTATAAACGTGGAAGAAAACAAAACACATAATATTGCAGCTTAATATATAACTGCCTCTACGACACTGTCTGCTTCAAACAGTTCGTATGCACCTGTAATGGGAACAACCTGCATCTTATCGGCTGTGACGGCAATGTCACGTGATCAAAGGACATCCTGTCACTAATTCACCCTTTCACGGAACGGAAATTACTCTTTCACCATTATTACACGTGGTTAACACATGTCGACCCGTATATATGTCAATATAATTTCTGCACATAGACGCTTTCGTGTGGTCGAATATTTCTTTTGGTCGATGGCTGCTCTGTCGACTCACGTAATTTATGTTCGAGAAATATATACGTCATATTGTAAAAAGGTAAGTTCTTATATATCGCAGTATACAATTCTCAGGATTGCTAAAAGCGCTTTTACACTTCACTTCCCTGACAGACCTGTTAAATCATACACCATGTCAACTTCTCTGGGAAGCATCCAGCCATACGCTGCAATTAATGCGCGAATGCTGCACGTACACACTGTCATTTGCCAGGTACTCATTTATACAGCTGAGTGAACTGAAGCAACGTAGACTGAAAAATAAACGTGCCCAAGGTTTTAACATCGCAACACAGAATTCAAGGCAGAAAGAAGCACAAGGACTAGTACTCTACATCGGACAGGCTTGCAAACCGGAAGCAACTGGATCACAGGCGTAATATGCTTTCGTTGTCTTGCAGTCAGTTTCGCTGTAGCCTTTATTACCCCGGCTCCGTGGGATGGCAGCACATTTAAGCCCCTCAATTCCGCCTGGGGAATTAATGGGCAGCAGTTGTAAGGGCGCCCTTACCCCAGATTCCGGTAATAATAATAATAATAAAACTGTTTTTCTAAAGGGATAATTCCCGCATGGCGGATCGATGCGCTGTACCAGACAATAAATGTATTAATAAATACAAATGTAAATTATATTAATGAATATAAATCAAGAAATCTAATTGTGGTTTGAGATGTACACTAGTATAAACCTTTGTATGTAAATTATATAAATCATATAAATCAATTTAAAATAAATTACGCACTGTTTTAAAGATGTATAGTACTAAACCTCTGTAAATTATATAAATTAATATAAAATATAAATATAAAATTAAAACATTATAAAATATAAATATAAAATTAAAACATTTACTAAATCTGTGTACGTAAATTATCTATGCATTAATCTAAAACATAAACACTGATTAAAACGTGTATAACACTAAAACGAAATTATAAAGCAGTGTCCGTCATTTCATAACAATTTGAATAAATTAAAATTACTAATAAAAAGATATGTCTTTAAAGACTTTCTATACACAGAACATTTTCCAGCTGCCCGAATGTTCGCAGGTAAGTTGTTCAATAGTCGTGGTGATGCTGCGCCAAATGCCGAATCGCCAATGCACTTCTTCGTTATGCCTTGGTGCAATGTTGGCGCATAGTTCTGGCGTAGACGTCCGTCACGCGTTCGTGGGTGAACAAGTTCAACAAGATAAGACGGCGTCAAACCATTCATGCATTTAAAAGTCATTACCAACATTTTGAAGGCGATTCGGCTCTCAACTGGCAGCCAATGCAGTTCCTTCAACACTGGTGTGATGTGGTCGTGTTTATTGGTGCGTGTTATTACCCTGGCTGCATTGTTCTGGACACGCTGTAACCGAGCTGCCTGTGATAACGGGATGTTATGCAACAGTGAGTTGCAGTAGTCCAGGCGAGAGGTGACGAGAGCGGTAGCTGCATTTTTCGCGGCTTCGGTTGTTAGGTAGTGCCGTGTTTATGACAGTCTGTATAGATGGTAGTTACATGCGGCACACACAGCAGTCACATGATCTGTCATCGTCAGATGTTGGTCCATGTGAACTCCTAGATTCCTTATGCGGTCTGATGGTGAAACCGTGTCATCTCCTATCGTCAAGGAGCAACTCCCGTACGTCTTCAGGTGATGTTTAGATGAAAAGATCATCATCTTAGTTTTTCATCGTTTATTTTCAACATGTGCAACGCCATCCAACGTCTGACTTCCCCAATACAGTCTGTGAGTCGCCTCGCAGTTTCCACTTGGTCGTCTGGTGTAGCGGGATTGTACGACGCATATAATTGAATGTCGTCAGCATAGTTATGGTACCTTATGCAATGTCTGTTGAATATCCGCTGTATTGGGGTGGTGTAAAGAGTGAACATGACAGGCACAAGGACCGAGCCCTGTGGGACACCACTCTGTAGCTGAATAATCGCAGATGTGTTTGGGTCTATCTGGACACAGTGGGTGCGGTCTTCCAAGTACGTCCGGAACCATGATAACGCCGCTTCACGCACACCGTACTCCTCGTGCAATAGTGTTAGAAATGTCATGCTGAACACGAAGTAGATCTGCATGTATGTATGTATGTATGTATGTATGTATGTATGTATGTATGTATGTATGTATGTATGTATGTATGTATGTATGTATGTATGTATGTATGTATGTATGTATGTATGTATGTATGTATGTATGTATGTATGTATGTATGTATGTCTGACTGTATGTATGTATGTATGTATGTATGTATGTCTGACTGTATGTATGTATGTATGTATGTATGTACGTACGTACGTACGTACGTACGTACGTACGTACGTACGTATGTATGTATGTATGTATGTATGTATGTATGTATGTATGTATGCATGCATGAATGCATGCATGCATGCATGCATACATACATGTTTAGACACTGATTGGTTCTCAGGCCGAATTTGAAATAACAAATTAAATAACGATACTATTTTATCAGCTAATGCTGTGTTATATATTCAAAATTAAACTTATACTAACTCAAAAGTTAATAGAAATAAAAATGTATAGTTGTTTATAAAATAGGGATTACGGCAGGATTAACCGGTATCCGTTAGGTGGCAGCATTGTTTAGCCCCCACACGGATAATACTAAAAAGCCGGCAAAGTCACTAGACTGTCTTCTCGGCGTAGTTTCGCAGCCGACCAACAGTCGGTTAAGCGAGACTAGTTTTGCTTGCGAACCGGAAGTAACTTGATCACTACCGGCGTAATATGCTTTCGTTGTCTTGCAGTCAATTTCGCCGCTGAATTCTGCACCATCTGCAACTTGTTCGAGTGCGTTCGTCGCGATACAACACCTCACTGCCGTAGTCCAGCCGCGATGTTCTCATATAATGCAGTCAGACCATCCGCCTAGTCCGTCAGCGATGTAACGATAGAGTACATTAGACTGCAGCTTTCTAATCAACACCAGGTAGATTCCCTTCCGCCTAGTTAAAGACAAGCAGATGCATCGCGTGTTACGTCAAATGGCGACCATTCAGCATAGGCTTACACCAATCACTGTGGATTTAATTGTGGGTTTAATTACGGGTTTAATTGTGGGTTTAAGTGCGAACTTAATGGTCCGCGGAAACGACCCGTTAAGTTGAGCACAAGTAGTAATCATCATGTAAAGTGGCAGCTTCATCGACTCGTTGCTCACTGATTATTCGGTGTAACGAGATTTAATAATGTAATAATAATACTGTTTTTCAACAGCGCTAATTCCCGCATGGCGGATCGATGCGCTGGATAAGACATATGATAAATGTATTAATAAATATAAATGTAAATTATATAAATGAATATAAATCAAATCAAATTTATGTTTTAAGATGTACACTATTAACCTTTGTATGTAAATTATTAAATCATACAAATCAATTTAAAATAAATTAGACACTTTTTAAAAGATGTATAGTACTAAACCTTTGTATGTACATTATATAAATTAATATAAAATTTAAACCTTTACTAAATCAGTGTATGTAAATTCTCTATGCATTAGTCTAAAACATAAATACTGATTAAAACGTGTATAACACTAAAAAGATATTCTAAAGCAGTGTCCGTCATTTCACAACAATTTGAATTAATTGAAATGTCTAATAAAAAGATATGTCTTTAACACTTTCTAAATATAGATAATGTTCCAGATAGCGAGTGATTGCATTGCTAGCATCTACCACATTTGTGTCACATCCAACATTTACAATGCTATCACAACGTTATATTGAAATCGCTTGTTGTGCGAATTGTCAACATCGGCGCCAACCGCAAATTGAAATGCCTGAATCCAGCGATCACGGAAACGTGACGCT
>OZ024867.1:11549215-11554215 GCA_964017155.1 Oasisia sp. SBJ-2009 | reverse complement strand
ACACACACACACACACACACACACACACACACACACACACACACACACACATATATATATATATATATATATATATATATATATATATATATATATATATATGTGTGTGTGTGTGTGTGTGTGTGTGTGTGTGTGTGTGTGTGTGTGTGTGTGTGTGTGTGTGTGTTTCTGTGTGTGTGTTTCTTTGTGTACGTGTGTGTGCGTGTATGTATGCGTGTGTGTGCATGCGTTTATGCGTGCGTTTGTGCGTGTGTGCGCGTGTGTGTAAAATACAACAAAAGCATGAATATCTTGTGGGAAATTGTCATATATATATATATATATATATATATATATATATATATATATATGGGTGTGTGCGTATTTGTATGTGTGACGTGTATATATATATATATATATATATATATATATATATATATATACACGTCACACATACAAATACGCACACACCCATATATATATATATATATATATATATATATATATATATATATATATATATATATATACGTCACACATACAAATACGCACACCACACCACACCACACCCCACCACACCCATATATATATATATATATATATATATATATATATATATATATACGGTGTGCGTATTTGTGTGTGTGACGTGTACGTGTATATATAGGTATATATATATATATATATATATTTATATATATATATATATATATATATATATATATATATATATATTTATATATATATATATATATATATATATATATATATATATATATATTTATATATATATATATATATATATATATATATATATATATATGCGTACAAAAGTAACTTCTCGTATACGGATTTATTAGTTTGTGTTCCGCATAATGTATTTATATAAGGCGTGGTCATAAATATTTTGTACCGTCCGCCAGTGTTCTACGTCATGCATGACGTCATTATATTATTATATTAAATTAATAGTTATAATTGGACTGCAAATTAATCGTTCACCTGTCAACATTATATATATATATATATATATATATATATATATATATATATATATATATATATATATATATATATATATATATGTAATATGTGTGTGGGGGATGTGCGTATTTGTGTGTGTGTGACGTGTACGTGTATATGTGCGTCTATGTATATATATAGTGTTCTACGTCATGATGACTGTATGACGTCGTTATATTATTATATTAAATTAATAATTACTGTAATTTTACTGTAATGTGTGTACGCGCCTATGAACGGGCTGGTCCCGGAGATATGGCGCTTTATAAATGCTTGTAATAATAAAAAATAATAATAATAATTATAATTGTATTATATATATATGTATATATATATATATATATATATATATATATATATATATATATATATATATATATATACATAAACGCACATATACACGTACACGTCACACACACAAATACGCACACCCCCGACACACATATTACACACACACACATATATATATATATATATATATATAATGTTGACACGTGAACGATTAATTTGCAGTCCAATTATAATTATTAATTTAATATAATAATATAATGACGTCATACAGTCATCATGACGTAGAACACTGGCGGACGGTACAAAATGTTTATGACCACGCCTTATATAAATACATTATGCGGAACACAAACTAATAAATCCGTATACGAGAAGTTACTTTTCTACGTATTTCTGACTGCATGACGTCAGCGCTCATTCATTAGAATTGACACAATTCTATTGAAATTATTATATTATCATAATTATCTATTATGCGTACGTTAAACAAATTAAATTTCACACAGAATCCCTTTAAACTCCTGCGGAATCCAATTGTGGTTTGTCGTGTAGCAGATTGTAATATTCCATTGATTTTTTTGGTCCCCGCCTGAAAATACACTCACATTGCTCCACGTTAGCGTCGTAATACGCCGATGAAGGCGTGGATGGAACTACAGTCCGTTTTATTCTGATTGTGCTTCCCAGTGTGCCATTGTTTTTCCTCATTGCTTGGGCAGCGCCAAGTGTCTTACACAGTACTACTGTTCAATCGAACACCATCGTGACTTCTCCGGTAAGTATTCAGCCACGTTGCAGTTAGTGCGCGAATACTAGTCGCTCAAAAGTCTCAACCACTGCATAATTATTGAATTTGTTTAGGGCGATGTTGATGTTCTTGTAACCGCGCTCTCGAACAGGTAACCTGGATTTATGGCGCTATATATATATATATATATATATATATATATATATATATATATATATATATATATATAAAGTTCTACTATACATATAATATATAAAGTTCCGCCCAATTTGTTACGTAACAAACCAATGTGATGTGACGAAACGCCGTTGTGGCGACGTCACCTGGACGACATCTAGTAATTCACACAAGGTAACAACTTATTATCTAGAGTTTATAATGTAAACAACATATACAAATCGCAAATGTCGTTTACGTTGGCTAGCGAATGTGTGTTTGTATTATCATCTAATGTAATGAATATCGCGATTCTGGTGGATTTTAATTCTGGTTGTTTCCAGCATTCTGCACTCGGCAATGTATTACCTGACTAATCTGTATATGTTGTGGTTACAACATTACGACAACATCAGGTGTTCTTGAACTAATCTGCTTTTTTCAGAACATTTACGCCAACCCGACTCTTCTACACTGGCACTGAGGGTGTTCACTGCCAGGGTGCTTGTCGTCCTCAGTGGTTCTTTTTACATCCCAATCTGAGACGGGATCGTTATTTCCCCAATACTGAGAGCCAGGTCATAACACCAAATATCGCATGTTCACATCTGCGAAAATACGTTTGTGATCATGCACAAAGACATTGCGGTGCATAAACACTAGTATTACTTTAAGCTGCCGCCATTTTGTATTGTTTTGATAGCAGCGAAACGTCATGTAGCGCAGGCATTGGCGCGGTGCGAGGCGACGTAATGCAGTGATTAGAAAGTCAAACTCTCAACCAATAGAACCCAGACTCGAGTGTTGTGTTGCCGTGTCGAATTTGGTTTGTTCTTTCTGCCGCAACCAAATTCGCCCAGCCATATGAGTGTCTGTCTGAAGGCAGCTACGGATACATACATGTGTAGGAATGGTATGTGCGGCATGGTTGTAAACTTACAGGAAAGTCGAGGTACGATTGAATAAGTCTGCCTGGGAGCGACGTTTAAAGTGATTTGGGTAATCCTAAGGATTATATATAACATACATAACATTATATACGAACTTTCCTTTTACGCGTGGTACCCTTAACACGGTAGTTATTATTTTATGATTACTTCCAATTGTCACGCAAATCGTTCCCTGTGTGTACCTCATATTTTTCACACGCGAATACTAGGCTTTTTTTAGCCTCGCTTACCAACACGCCGTGAGATGGCAGCACTTTTGAACCTCTCACCACTATCGTCTCGGCGAAGTTACGCAGCCGAGCGAGAGTCGATTTTTCTTGAACGAGATTGACTCTGCGTGTAGATATGAGAGTCAGTAACGCTAAAGTAATTATTTTAAAGACAGTAGCTCCGATGTGAACTGTAGACAGCTGTCGTGACAAAGTCCGTTAGCTATAGTACTTTACAAACTTGCACGCGTGCTCAATAAACGTCTGTCACCCGGAGCGATGTTAATAATTATTATTTAATGACAGTGCTTAACACAGGTAATCTAGTGCGTGCTGTGTAGTCGTCGATTTCATATGGTCGATATATGGCTTCGATGGGTCGGGTAGGGTGACGGGTGCTTTGAGGGAATGTGCGATTGCAACAGGTCGACCTGCCGCAACCCATGCCCCGCGGACCAAATTAGACAAGCGAATGGTTTTCAACTTGTCCGCGAGGCATGCGCTAAGGATTATTTTTGAGGACAACACAACATTGCCATGTTCTACCAAGCAACAATTTTCATAGATTTCGTCTGGCGAGATTTGTGACATGCACTTGTGAAACTATCATTATGTTTCCTCCACGGAACCAATGAAACAGGAGTAAGATGTCTGCCATCTCTAAACTGCAGTAAATTGGTTGTAAACTACGCAACCAAACCAGTTATGTTATAGGACAAAAAAAATTAATTGTTTCGTGACATACACCTAATAGAGTTAATATAAAGTAACAATTTCCACATATACTCAATTTTTTAACACCAGCGGTTTACCAGAAAAATATTTATTAACACCCAGCCATCGAAATACTATGCGCTGTCCCATCTTAGACGAAGAATGACGTCACGACGGTGAGACCCTCTCCACGTAGATTCCCTGCATGGGGTTTGGCTGTTGTCATGAAATGGCTGCAACTCGGCAACGCGCGTAACATGCTGATGACGGTAAATATAAAATTTTCTATTATTGTTATCGCTGAAATCATCCTATCAACTGATGTCTACTTCAAAGCATTTCTCCTCAAAATGGACCGAGCAAAGTGAACTGTACTTGGACTGGAGGGATTCCAAACAGTACGCCCGCAAATCACCAGTGTGAATCCATTGCTTCAATACTACCGGTTGTTTCAACTAGTATTGCAACCGTATGCCGAACAGTAAGGCATAATTACTAAAGTTTACCATAGATTTAACCACATATTTCGATATACGTCTATATGCAGCTGCTAGATGTCACGCTAACTGAACGAACTGTCGAAGACTCGAAGTTGTTGACCCTTAACAACGTCGCAGGAAGCTGACCGGCTTCAGCAGAGACATAGAATGCCGCGCGCTGAATGGCCAAGCCAAGTTAACCCTTCACCTATGGCGGCGTCTAGACCATCGTGGATTTCGTTAGAATTTTAGACTTTAAAGTCACATTCTGAGTAAACCGCTGACGTTAAAAAATTGAGTATATGTGGAAATTGTTACTTTGTATAAACTCTATTAGGTGTATGACGCGAAACCGTTGTCTTTTTTGTCCTTTAAACATCGTTTTTACATTGCATTTAAACAGTGTTATTTTTTAAATATAATAAAACGTATCCCAAAACACACTATTTAC
>OZ024867.1:11521715-11531715 GCA_964017155.1 Oasisia sp. SBJ-2009 | reverse complement strand
TGCGTTGTGTCACACATTTTCTTTGGCGATAATACAAAATTACTTGTGGTTGCCAGCGAAATTGTGTGTTACTATTCATTCCAATATAGCACAGTGTTCAAGCTACAGAATTATTGAAAGCCGTTTACTCTTCTACCGCTGATGTGATTCTAAAACCTTCTCGGTTTTTGTAGGCGATCCAATTACCAAAGGACCGCAGTTCCTTGCCACGTATTGACAACCCGTGCACACATCAATTACAACACGTGTGACGTCTGGTGTCCCGCAATGTACAATGCTGGGGCCAGTGCTATTTTCGCTGTACGTACAGCCCATTGGGGACATCATTACAGCGCATGGACTTTGTTTCCATCAACACGCTGGTGACCTAAAGTTGTACTGTCATTTTGATCTAACAGCGACAGCATTATTAGCTACTCTACGACGCATGGAGGACTGTTTAGATGTTGTCAATATGTGGTGGCATCTAACTACATGTGTATGAATAATTACAAAACCGAACATCTGCCGGTAATACCGAAAACTGCCGCGGCCACTGCGCTTGTCGACGGTAGCGTGATACGTACAGGGAATGGCACGATTACTGCCTCAAGATTTGTTCGTAACCTTGGTGTTGTCATTGATCGCCACCTTGATTTTAAGAAATACGTTTCGAGCATTGTCAATGTGTGCTCATTTCACCTCCGTCAAGTGTATTTGTTTTTTAGTATTTGAATGAATGTAAAACGCCACGAACAATTTGAAATTGGATTTGGTGCTATATTCAATAAAATATATTATTATTATTATTAAACTGTAATTACAGCCCGAGAGTAGACTGGAAGACTAAGTTCAAGTTTCGAAACACCGGCTAGACGATTGGATACCCAGTCCGTCCGTCCGTCCGTCCGTCCGTCCGTCCGTCCGTCCGTCCGTCCGTCCGTCCGTCCGTCCGTCCGTCCGTCCGTCCGTCCGTCCGTCCGTCCGTCCGTCCGTCCGTCCGTCCGTCCGTCCGTCCGTCCGTCCGTCCGTCCGTCCGTCCGTCCGTCCGTCCGTCCGTCCGTCCGTCCGTCCGTCCGTCCGTCCGTCCGTCCGTCCGTCCGTCCGTCCGTCCGTCCGTCCGTCCGTCCGTCCGTCCGTCCGTCCGTCCGTCCGTCCGTCCGTCCGTCCGTCCGTCCGTCCGTCCGTCCGTCCGTCCGTCCGTCCGCCCGCCCGTCCGCCCGCCCGCCCGCCCGCCCGCCCGCCCGCCCGCCCGCCCGCCCGCCCGCCCGCCCGCCCCTCCGTCCCTCCGTCCGTCCGTCCCTCCGTCCCTCCGTCCCTCCGTCCCTCCGTCCCTCCGTCCCTCCGTCCGTCCGTCTCTCTCTCTCTTTCTCTCTTTCTCTCTTTCTCTCTTTCTCTTTGTATCTCACCTATCTATTTGTTTTATTTCTCTCACCTCAGAGGTAATCTTCTTTTCTAACATCTACGTCACCTGTGAGAACAAATAATTAATAGAGTATATGTTCAATGATTTTAACTCCTGTTCTAATGTCCAATTTGTTGACAGATTATGCTTAGCGCCGTATTATATGTAGAGTTCTATTACGAGAGTTCGAACAAATTATCTCCGTTTGTCAAATGCATCTTGCTGTCCACAGAAGATAGGCCTGCAGGATTATTTCTGCAAGATGAATTGTTTTCAGCAACATTTGATCAGCGAGATTGTCTTTTAAAATAACACAATGCCATAAACCGGTACGATCTTTGGCCTCCTCTGATTACGGATATCTCGCACGGTCACAGTTGGTAAGAAAAATGTCATAATCGCTTAATTAGGAATATCAGAAACGTATGCATTTTCAAGGATTCGAACTTGTCGTGAAATGTCTACTTCTGGTGCTGTTGTTGGTGGTGGTGGTGTTGTTTGTGTTGTTGTTGTTGCTGTTGTTGTTGCTGTTGCTGTTGCTGTTGCTGTTGCTGTTGTACTGCTACTGCTGCTGCTGCTGCTGCTACTGCTACTGCTACTGCTACTGCTGCTGCTGCTACTACTACTACTACTACTACTACTACTACTACTACTACTACTACTACTACTACTAGTATTACTACATTTACTACCAACACCACTACTACTACTAATACTGATACAACAACAACTACTACTATTGCTGCGGCTACTAGTGCTGTTGCTGCTGCTGCTGAAGCTGCTGCTGCTAAAACTGCTGCTAAAGCTGCTGCTAAAGCTGATTACCCTGATGGTATTGCTATTACTGCTGCTGCTGCTGCTGATGATGATGATGATGATGATGTTGCTGCTTAAATAATGTTACATCAGTTATAATTAATGTTGATTCCATTTCCTCATTATTATAATTGGAAGAGTTCGAAGAAATGGACTCAACAAAGAGAAACTACCTTGATGAGTGTGGTCAGTACTAATAGTTTGCCGTAACAATACACCTCACGCGGTGAATTAACGTTGATTAATTTCTTCAAAACAACAACAATAGAATAATTAGAATATTTCGACGAAAAGGACAATGAACTGTAGAATGCGTTCACTAATCTAATTCGCGCTTATAATACTGTTTATGTCCGTCGACTGTCATTGTCATTGTACTGGAAATTGATAAATGGCATTACGTCATAGTAAACTCACACGAAGAATATCAGCACACGACATTAGGGCTGTGGTCAAGCGTCCAATGATGTACATTTTACGCAGCGTTTTTACAACAAGGGCAGGCTTTGTGCAACGTAGATTTTATTTTCAGCAATGCATAGTATGCGATATGGACACTATGTACTGTACACAAGTTCATGCATTTATTATTGACAATACTATGGACTGCAATTAACATTAGTTTTCTTTTATTGCTCTCATTTCGGGTGCAAAGATACGCACTTATTACTTAATCAGTATGTTACTGGCTTCCTATAAACTAAGCACACAAAGCAGTGAAACCGTAACATAATTTATTTTAGGACAGACAATACATCAACCTTCATAGGCAAATATAGTTATATATATATATATATATATATATATATATATATATATATATATATATTATGACACTATTTCTGTAGACGGATTTTCAGATGCATATAAAACTATATATATATATATATATATATATATATACACATACATACATAATATATATATATACATTGTATATATATATATATATATATATATATTATGTATGTATGTATATATGTATATGTATATGTATATATATATATATATATATATATATATATATATATATATATATATGTATATATAGTTTTATATGCATCTGAAAATCCGTCTACAGAAATAGTCACCATGCCCGTTATAATAATATGACAACCACTTAAATGTGTCAATGACAACCAAAGGATACCAGAAACACCTGAATGACACGGTATATTTGACAAATACACTTGGGAACAGGGCAGGCGGAGTTGAATGGGCTAACAATGCCATAAATAATGCCTAGTATTTGTGGTACTCAATTGTCAAAAAAATTTACTTCGGAGTAATTGTTGCAACGGTTGCAGGTAATGTCTATTTCCCACATTTAGTGAGCAAAATAACAATGGCTATGTTACAGATCATTGCAGCCGATTAAGTTTTGTACAGGTGATACGTTAACCTCCTGCTATGTACAGAATGACGTAAACAATAGTATCATTCTAATAATGACGAGTTGTCCCATTAAATATATTTCACAATCATAGTTTTTCGCCTGTATTTGGACTGCTATGGATACCGCCTGTACAATATAATATGCTTTAGCACATCTGAAGTTAACAGGTGTATATCTAAGCAAATCGTCTATTAAGTTAGAAACTGTGATAGTACATATACACAATTAGTTTTTGATAAAACTGAAACAAATATATCCGTTTCTTTTCAGAAGGTCGCAGGAAGCGACCGACAATTAGAACAAATTAAATTTATCGAATAATATGTCAAATGTCAAATGTGCGGTAGCAGTCTAGGCAGGCAGTATTGTTCATGGGGTGCGTGTATTTGATTAAACTGTTAAAATGGTAGTGCCGACACAGAAGGCAAATTTGTTGAGTACAATATACGGTAATTGGTATCGATAATCAAGTATTGCAAGAACCCATGACGTCATCTGTCTTAACGATATCGCTGTCCACATTTGATTTAATTAATCAACATTTGCATTCGTATGAACCATTACGTTGTTCATATTCCAAGGATTCATTTGTCTTGGTTATTCCGTTATTCCTCTCTGTCTCTCTGAGTTCCATTATATGTTATTAATTTAGCTACGAAATGGGTTGCGTGATTCTGCTAGAATTGGGTCTTTAAACACATTTGGTCTTTAAACACATTTGAGGGTAACAATTCTTCAGAAAAAACCGGATAATCCGTTAAGGCCACTGTGAATTATGAGTGTTATTACGAAAGGCAATACACACACACACACACACACACACACACACACACACACACACACACACACACACACTGCGATCCTCTATATTCCATTGGCATTATAATCAACTCGAAGCAAGCGAGTTGTCCGCGTTCAGTCGAGACTCGTGGGGCTATAATAACGTGACATCGCATTGGACAAAAATCAACACAAATGTTACGCAAGGCGTGATGAGAACACCTATCTCTTGACGCTGTCGAAGGGCAATTTCCAATACCGCTGTACAGAATTACTCCACAGATATTGTTCATAATAACACCATCAGTTGGGAGCTCATTAACCCGCTCATTATCGAATCCAACACCTTTATACCGGAAACACACCAATTACGACCTAACAAGTGACATGAATCTCTATCACCTGTGTTAATACACAACACCTGAAAGGCACGTGTCAGCAGGAACTGCTTGAGTCATGCACGAATAAATTATCTTCGTGAGGAAAATAGTCGAGAATAAAGATTCTTTGATGTCAGTTCCAGAATGATGCACTGTGTTAGCTAACATATGGGCTCATTATTTGTTGACATACCAAATGTTGTATTATGTCATTCAATAGCATCCCGACACACAATGTGTTAGCTATAGCGTAATGACTTTTTGACGTAGCATTTGCTGTGTTATGCCAACTAGCAGTATGCTGGCGTAAAACGCATCTTTTGCATAATCGCGTAGAGCAATGTTTCCAAGAATTTCTTGCTCTCTGTACCTCTTCAGAATGATCGTCCAAAGAGTCACGCAGAACAAAATGTTTCCCATAATTCCTTGCTCTCTGTACCTCTTCAGAATGATCGTCCAAACAATCTCAGGAACATGTAGTCTTCAAACCTGTAACGATAAATATAAATTGATAATATATTGCCTCTACAACTCTTTTATGAAAAACAAAACAATAAACTAAAATAAAGAAAACAAAAACATTAACTATACAATAACACTAATAATATTTAAAATGTATTTACTAATAAAAATAAAACACAAATATTATATATATATATATATATATATAATGGTTGCATACGTGTATATATTATATATATATATATATATATATATATATATATATATATATATATATATATATATATATATGTATGTATATTTGTATTTATTTATGTATGTATATATGAATGCATGTATGAGTGTATGTGTGTGTGTATGTATGTATGAATGTGTGTATGTATGCGTGAATGTATGTGTGCGTGTATGTATGCAAAAATGTATGTATGAGTATGTATGAATATGTGTAGGTACGCAAGCCTGCAGATATAATCTGTATGTGTGTATATATGTAAATATATATATATATATATATATGTGGGTGTGTGTGGTGGGCGTATTTATGTGCACTTGTGCACGTACGTACGTGTGTAAGTTTGAACGCATGTGCACGATTTAGCATGCTATAACTATGTCTTACGTTAGATCGCCTAGTCCCCTCTCAAAGCTGGAGTTGTTGTTCCTCTTGGACACGGGCGGTGGAAGCACGGCGTAGTCCCGGCACTCGGTCGGACACCGACTTCGCTCGCTGAAACCAACAAAGGCAGGTTTTTTCATGTGTACACTTGATAATAGTAATAACAAACGTTATTTATACACTTGTCTCCAGAGCATGAATCTGTTCAGTAGCGTGGGAATAATATATAGTAATTTATAATACAATATATGTTTTGTATATACATATACATATGTATATATGTATATATGTATATATATATATATATATATATATATATATATATATATATATATATATTAGCATAATAGTAAACACCCAAAGCAACTAGACATTAAAAGGAAATTTGATATGGTGAATGATGTTGAATGTTAGGGCAAGATTTAAATAGTTCTGGCACTTCTTCACGTGTTAGTGACAGCGTATTGCAGACCAAATAACCGTGATGGTGAACTTTATTATTCAATTCTCGCAATTGCATGTTGCATGCATGTTGTAGATAATAAAAGTACCTATACAGTGGTGTCAAAACTGTTGTTGTAACTTTAAAATACGTTGACCATTTCTTGATTGACACTGTGACATATTGAAACGTTTTGTAGAACAAAATACTTTGTTACGGTGTAACTTTTTTATGCTTGGATTTTTATTGCTACAAGTTGGGTTTATTTAAAAGAGAATTAACTTATCTACACACTGGTATGTAACTTGTTATAATCTTTTACTCATTTTAGCTGTATACGTGGCCAACCTCCTGGCTGGAGGTAATTTTTAAATGTCCAAAAACAAAAACTAGTGCTGTTAAATTTCGAAAACGCGGTAAATATGTTTGAGAACGGAAGTATCCCAAATAGTCACAATGTAATGTTATATGTTTAGATAGGTGTCGTATTTATTGCATATCTTAATCACTAGATGCAACCACGTAAACGAATTCAAACGCTATGGTGTATTCGCTGGCCGGGTATGGCCGACCTGAGGAGATTCGAGGTGACCGTCAATGCCCGACTTGAGTGCTAATCGGTTAAAGAACGCTGAACCTCTGACGCTCTGTCATATTTATGCAATGATGAAAGCAGCAGTCCTTACTCGAAGAGAAGAGTTGTGTCTAATTACACTAATAATTACACGTGTCGATGATGTGAAAAATGACGTACAATAGACTACCGGAACTCACGTCGTGTAACATGTTCCTATTAACCCTTTCCTAGATGTGACGCACTGGAGATATATTTACAAGGACCAATGCGACGTGATTGAGTAAGTACAGCGTCAGCCTTTTGAGGGAGGGACGGAGGGAGGAAAGAAATAAAGGAAAGGACAGGACGGGAAATGAAAGGAATGAAGGGAGTGAGGCAGGAAGGCAGGGAGGAAGGGAGGAATGAAGAAAAGGAGGAAGGGAGGAAAGGAGGAAGAGAGGAAGGGAAGAAGGGAGGAAGGCAGGAAGAGGGGAAGGGAGGAAGGCAGGAAGGCAGGAAGAGGGGAAGTGGGGAAGGGAGGAAGGCAGGAAGAGGGGAAGTGGGGAAGGCAGGAAGGCAGGAAGAGGGGAAGTGGGGAAGGGAGGAAGGCAGGAAGAGGGGAAGTGGGGAAGGGAGGAAGGCCGGAAGAGGGGAAGTGGAGAAGGGAGGAAGGCAGGAAGGCAGGAAGAGGGGAAGTGGGGAAGGGAGGAAGGCAGGAAGAGGGGAAGTGGGGAAGGGAGGAAGGCCGGAAGAGGGGAAGTGGAGAAGGGAGGAAGGCAGGAAGGCAGGAAGAGGGGAAGTGGGGAAGGGAGGAAGGCAGGAAGAGGGGAAGTGGGGAAGGGAGGAAGGGAGGAAGGATATTATATCGTTCGTGTGTATATCCGTGAGCGTGCACGTGCGCGTGCACACAAAAACAAATTACTACCGCCAGTGGTACTTTGAAATGTTTGTTTGAGTGCGAATAATTCAAATGAATGGAATGCCGTACCTGCAAAGCATATAGCACACGTCGTCCCTGTTGTACTGCCGCCCGCGTGTTTGTCTGGTACTGTAAGTTCTCACGGCGTCCGTGCCTGCTGTAGTCGCCAGCAGCCACAAGCTGAGACCCAAGAATAACACTCGGTAATTTGAGTGGTTCATATTTGTGCTCGTCCCTGAAAACAGAAGAAAAAACATTCGTTTTAGCACAGACTGGAGTGGCAGCTCCCGTGTTGAACGTGAAATAGATATCCACGATTTAGCTGTGAGATGCTAGCGAGGTGGGTTATCGTCATGAGGAGTATGCTCGACTGTTGTAGCGCCCCAAGCGAATTGTTAGGGTCTAGTTGCGTATTAGCGCCTCTAGCGACTAACGTGGATTTGTGGTTTGCTTACGTCACATCCATCGTTTAGATTCGCTCACCGTTAATATGTGTTATTAAATTAATTGGCTTAAAATAAAATGTGTTATATAATCTTATGCAGTATTTCACGCCTACATTTTTTAGAGAAGCAATGCCAAATAATTTACGTAACAAAGAAACAAAAACATTCCACAAAATCAAACATCAGACAGCTGCATGTGTCTGGCAGCCATTTTGGTAGAGAGTGACGGGTCATGTTACTAGGCAACAACGCAGTAACGATAATAAACCTATTAGATTATGAGATGGACAGGTAAACGAGCGAGATTGACCGCTGATTAGGAAGGGGACAACACAGAATCCGCGTGACACTTGATAATAGTCTAGCGGCATGTCGCATGTATTCTGATAACTGGCGTCTGTACACAATCAGAAGTCGCGTGATGGAATGGTCAGCACGCAACTACCAACAATAGATAGCACGCATAACAGACAAACTAATAATAGCTATCTGTACATATAGAATAAGTGGACTGGAATCCCCAGATGCCACTTCGTGATGTATAATTGGTGATTAACAGATTTCCTTGGGATATTCGCAGTTAGCTGGTGTCGGACAATGAAATATGATTTGTCTGTTGACTACGTTGAATATTTGCATATAAACTATTTGCTGCTATATATATATATATATATATATATATATATATATATATATATATATATATATATATATATATATATATACATACATACATATATATATATGTATAATATATATATATAAGTTTCACTTGGTCTATCCAGCTAGTCGCAATTTGCGTACGTCACTATCACAATAATGCGCGTGACCTGCAGACTTGCCACGTTTTGGGGATGGTAATCCGCATTTTTGACCTAACATTTTGTAAGAATCCGTATCAATCCATATCATTAATCAGATCTTCCAGTTAACTGGCCTAAGTTATTAAGGCCTTTTCAAAACGATTTTTCCACGTTTTTTTCGATAATTGGGGCCAGTTAACTGGAAGATTACTAAAATGTTACTTCACTTCAGCACGTTTAAGAGGCTTACCGCAAAACAGACAGTATCATCAAATAATGCCAATTTATTCCAGCAGTTCGCGCGTATATTGAAGTTTCACTGGCAAGCGTCAAAATGTTGAAATCAGAAATGTAGGCGATTTCATTGAATTTCGCGTCGAGCTCCATTTTCTGTACTGCTTTTCATAATCGTCACGCGCATGCCACGCGCCCCGTTCCCACCCGTTGAGCCACCTGCCGCAGTTTTCAGAACTAAAATGTACCAACGCGCCATCAATTACGTGCTACAATAAACTGATCGGTGGTTTAGTTCGTTCGTTTCGAATCGATTTACTAAGTCACTAACAGTAAATAATTATTCCATTATGCAGTATAGTTTTGTGACACATACAAGGCATAATGTGGGTACAAATTATTTCTCCATAAATTTAGTTAAAATCCGTATCAAAACGGAGTACGGCCGTATCACTTAAAAAACCGCCGTATTGGATACGGGAAATCCGTATCATGTGGTATTTCTGTCAGACCTACATTAATATTTGCATTTAAGATTGCAGGTGGGTTTCTTAACCGATCGAAACTTGGTTCCCGCAGATAATTAAGGCATACCTAACTGTCCGGCCTATTACGCATTTGTGGCATTACTATGATGCGGTAAATAACGAGTCCCAAGCTGCTACAATACGGGGCAAGTTGACACAGATTGACGGGTCTTGTATAAAACAATAGTTAGGCCTCATTTAGAATATTGTATAGAAGCATGGAGGCCATATCGCAAGAA
>OZ024867.1:11496715-11516715 GCA_964017155.1 Oasisia sp. SBJ-2009 | reverse complement strand
GTTCACAAAAATTAGTCATACATCAAGAATGACATATAGCTAGATTAACTGTCTAGGGAAATTGACACCATCTCGATAATAATTATAATATGCGTCTTCAAGAGTTGTACCCCTCCCAGATAAATAGCACCGTGCGTGGGTTGAAACACGTTTATTCAGAAACCGATAATAGATCAGACGTTTGCCTGAAACTAATGGCACTGTACACAACAAACAGTCCACCACAGTCTCTTAACGATCTGACAGTAACATATAGAGAATATTGAAGATATATATTTTTTGACAATTTTTTTTTTAATGTTGTAAATTTCACCATAAAAATGCAAACATCATATTTTTGAACAGCATTTTTCCGAACTGGCAAAGTGCTAAATTTCACGAATTTCTGTATATCATAATGCTCACCAACTTTGCTTAATTGTATGATGCAATTATGAACTGTGCGTCGTATATATACGTCCCCAGGAGGGCTCAGAATCACAGGCCAGTTTCTCGTAAATTTTCGCAGTATTGAAAGGCCAGGCAGCGTCTTTCGATGGTAATTTCAATTAAATTGTATGTAGAACGCTGAAATGTGGGACATACATTCAGGAATATACACGTTACATGATGGAAGCATATTCGTGATACACAGTAGAACGTATCTCTTGCGTCAAACAAATTATCACCCTACCCCCCTTGCAATAAGCCGCACTTTACTCGGGCGCAACCCATTATATTAGGCAGAGACACTTCCATAACCATCACACGTCGTTTATTATGCCACAAATTATTTCGCTGGTGTACATACACTATTGAACACATCAGATACAGCTGGTAGATTAGTTACTGTCAGAAAAAATGTTGGCCAGTGACACCATAGACACGTGGCAAATGTTTGAATAGACAGTTGCGCCACCCTCTGCCGCAACTTGATCGCTGTAAACGCATTCATTGTGGTAATAATGTTGTTACTAAAACATATCCACATTGCTTTTAGTGCATTAAAGAGCATCTTAGATGTTGACAATTCGGATAGAACATACAAATTACCAGTGATTTATATAGTTTTTTATCAGACTATATATCACTTATGTATGTGATTAGTTTAAGCTGACATGTCATATGCAAATATCTGTATAATTCGGTTATGTTACAGCTGAAAAGTGCAAGACTGTCGACAGGGATGGTGTGTTAGTTCTTGTAGACAAAATACGACACAAGCAAGCGTCACATAATTAGGATTAACAAATAGGAAGCTATCGGATGTTCATTTTAGTATTTGTTATTAAGAAACACGCATTTGTAGATGTCGCATACACAGTATAAGTAATGTAATAGCAGCTAAACTCATCGTACTGGAAATATGTCGTTAATGTGGCGCATTTTTTAAAATACGAAACAAATTATTCACGCTCTTGAAAAGGGACATTTGAAGCACAAACTCATGCTGTCTTCATTATAGGATATTACGCATGGTGTGTAAAATGCAGCGTGTAACTTCCACATAACCAATATTATCAGTGTATTTTCCTTGCATATCACGCGGTAACTAGCTTGCTAATTACTTTTAATAACTCTCCTAGATGGAGCATTATCAGTAAATAATGACTCCATTGTATTACAGTCACTAGCAACTTCAAATGAAGCAAAACAACAACCTCACGCATCGCTCAAACTACGTTTTCGTGCCTCTTATGTCAAAACGGCCGTTTTTCAATTAGGCCTAAGACCACATTTGCATTTTCCATAGGCGACCATTATAACGTTTCCTTCATTTCCTATTAATCTTGATCAGTTCTCTTATTGACAATTTCACAGCATGTTTACCCTCCACAGACAGAGGTTCAGTGGAAAATTCGTGAACTTTTAATACCTCAGGCTCCCACAAAGTTCATTCAAACCTTACACCCCTCCATTTCTGCTTGAGCCACCCACGGATTGCCCCTGATTACATCACCAAGCAAAATGACAAATGTATTAATACGCAGAAATGCACCGAATGACAGCTGTCATAATTTGACAGCTCTGATGTCACGCTGCACAAAAACGTCATTTATAATCACTCCACACTACATATGTGCTCACAGAAATCCAGACAACGTGCATAATGCTGCTTTTATAAGGTACTCTGCGGTCGGATGTGCTCATTTTGGTGGTCTTACGCTAGTAGTCACCAAATGCTAATTACTAAAGCGAGGGTGCTAGCTCCTAGGTTTTATTTTTTTCCTTTAATATTAAATTCTTATGACTACAATATTCATGTTGAAGGTCTACCGCCTGCCAATTTGTATATTTTATTATTTTATTATTTTATTATTTTGTCGTTTTGTCGTTTTGTCGTTGTGTCGTTGTGTCGTTGTGTCGTTGTGTCGTTGTGTCGTTGTGTCGTTGTGTCGTTGTGTCGTTGTGTCGTTTTGTCGTTTTGTCGTTTTGTCGTTTTGTCGTTTTGTCGTTTTGTCGTTTTGTCGTTTTGTCGTTTTGTCGTTTTGTCGTTTTGTCGTTTTGTCGTTTTGTCGTTTTGTCGTTTTGTCGTTTTGTCGTTTTGTCATTTTGTCATTTTGTCATTTTGTTACTTTATTATTTTTTATTTATTAAGCCCGAAACACCGTTCGCAATTTGAAAGATTCCAACTGCAAAACGTTCAAACGGTGAACAAATCATCCAGTTAAAATATATATTGTCAATAATGCCGAGGCGGCCAGAGGTGTCCGCGTTAGTTTTGATAAGTATTTTCACACACTCTTGAGAGCTGACTTCCCTTTACAAGTTACAAGCTGGCACCCTCCCTTTAAATAACTAGCAATTGGTGACTACTGACCGTGGATCACGTGACCAATAATAACCAGTAGTCAAACGTGGGCCGTTTGCTGTGGACACCCGAGCGTTGTAATTAGTGTAAATAATTTGTGGCTTTAAGATTTCATAAACATAAGAGTGACGTCACTTGAAACTGTTTCACGACAGAAATTATGTTATACCTGCAGAAAACAAACATGTTATAATGTATGCACATAAGCATCACCCAAATAAAATACACATTCCCCTAGATATGCGTATGTGCATAAATGCCAACCGGATACGCCCGGAAAATGTAAGCGCGATAGCATATCACTTTACTTGTGCGACACGTCTATGCTATACATAGCAACTTTTCCGCGGTTGTCACTGAAATAACTTCGACTTGTTTTTATGTTCTCAGAAAAAACTATAGAGGCAAGAAGCTCACTAATATATATGACGGAATGTCAGATAGTTCCACGTATCCGTCATTTATTTAAGACGTTTCACGCCCCTTGTTGCTTAGGTCAAGCGATTCCAATTTAATAGCGTTTCCAACAAAAGTTATGGTTATTACGCGCTATCACACGTCACAATGGGCTTCCACAAATCCACGTTAGTCGCTAGAGGCACTTATACGCTGAGACCGTAGTTGCGTCTCAGCGCCTCCAGCGACTAACGTGGATTTATTTGCTTGTTTTGCGGAATGCTTGTTTAAATTATACTCAATTAGCTGTTGAGGTCGCATGACTCCGAAACTTCACACATAGCTAAATATGGATATAATGTAACATGTCAGTCAATGTGAAGGCATAATATGTACATTAATGTACATTTACAGCCGAGTCGATGGAACGTTGACTGATGGCGACGTATGCTAGAACGATTCCGGAACGGATGTTTAAAATAATCTACAACTCGCCGTATGATTCACACGAGACTGGTACTTCACACATAGTTAACAATTGATTTTGTATTATTACATGTCCGTCATTGTGAAAGCATAATGCCTACATTAATGCACATTTACAGTAAAAATGGCGCGGTCCCGGTTATTTGTATAGTGCTCTGCCTCTGATCACATGTCGGTCTTTACTTTGTCGAACATACCCACATCTCAGAATCAGGCTACGCGGCTACACGGTCAACCTTCATTTTTGCAGATACCGATACCGGGTTTATTACGACTGAACAGCTTATATCTCACTCACCCTCTATCTCAAGAACAACCTTAACTACTGCATCCACCTGAGATAATGTCGAAATAGCCCGCATTTTCTTGCCGCGAACCGATCACATGGTCTTACAAAACATACTCATTTTTATTTGTTTGGTACTAATATCGACGAATAGCAGTGCGCGATATTTTTAGGTGGGTAAAATATGTTACATTGTATCGTATTCGGCCGTGAAGTTAAGGTTGGTGTGTCACTTGGTGAATTTGGCTGTGTTTATCTAACAAAATAATTAATGTTATTGAATTGAATTCTATTTTGGTTACATATACACATTTGATAGTGTCAATGAAACCAGCGTGAGGTCATTGACATTGTTGTAAATAAAATCGTGTACGTCTGGATTAGGGTGCATGTTATTAATAGTTTAAAAGAAACGGCACCAGGACCAGGTTTCCACGTTGTCGTTGACGTTGATGTCGTTGCACAGCTTTTATCAACAGAAACCATGACAAATGCAATGATATCACCCTTTCTCTATATGGTGAAATACCTTTTCATATATATGAAGCCTTGAAGGGTACGTAAGCTATTGACCGTGCAGGCGCATAGCCAACGATAGTGTGTATGTGTGTGCATGTCATGATGACATGTGTGCTCAATAGACAGAACAGCCAAAACAACGCCATCTTTGCAATGAATTCGATCGAACGTCCCACGACGTTCCATCAACTGTAAAGGTATATATTAATGTAGACATTATGCTTTCATATTGACGGGCATGTTATACGATTTCAGTATTGAACTATTTGTGAAGTAGCAGTCTCGTGTGATGCATACGACGAGCTGTAGGTGATTTTAAACATCCGTTTCGGCATCGTCGTAATCGAGCCAGCACACCTGTCGTCGGGCCATCAGTCGACGTTCAATCGGCTGTAAATGTATACTAATGTACATATTATGCCTTCACATTGATGGTCATGTCAGACTGTATCCATATTTGGCTATGTATGAGGCTTCGAAGTCATGCGAGTTCAACAGCTAGATTGTAGGATGATTTAAGCAAGCGTTCCGCAAATCTTTTCGCAAACCGTTCCGCATTTTACACACGTCGAGAATACGTAAAAGACGGCACACAGACCCTAGTTGCGTCAGAGCGTCATCTGTCGGATTAGTTATTGCGGTACCTCATTGTTTATTAACGATCTTTGTGCACACTTTCTAGGCACAACTAATATCGCACTGTGGGCCGCATATTCATGGACGACAACGTGTCTTTTACTACTTATGTTTATTAACACCGTAAAAACTGCGAACAGAAATTACAAACTATTATCTAACTACTAACAATAACTCTAATACATGTGTCATATAACATACTATTCTAGAGTACACGAATACATTGGCTCAGTAACACACCAGTTACTAACATAGCAGTTATATTAACACAATGTCCAAGTGTATACATACATGTACATGTCATAATACATATTCATTGCTAATCTCTTGTAAAATACCATAATAACATTATAATTCCTACATGCCAATTCAATGCATACAGTACCTTAATGGATATTAAATGATATATCAATTGCATCCTGTTTCAACATACAAATTGCAATATAATATGCTAATACAATCGTACAAAGATCTACATGTGTAGTACACTCCAGCATATATCCAGCTTGTCTCACTGTTGACAATAATATCAATTCTAAATCATAGAAAACAATGCAACAATAATAATAATACATTGAAAATGACCTAGAAGTATTCCTTATCTTGCTTACATACCTCGTTCCGCCTATGCGGCTTAGTAATTCTTCTTTTTATCTCTTTTTCTACATGTATGTTGATCTGCCGTCCGATAGCATCGTAGGCAGGGGTGTCAATCCGATTTTAGAAAGGGCAGAGGGACTGATTACTTGTCAGATAGAATGTGTCCCTACTCTACTTAAGTCACACATTTGAATAAGAATCATTTAAAGTGCTAATACATGCACATTAGGTTAATATTCATCTAAAAGATAAACAAAGTGTAACAATGTTCAATACAATACACATAAACTTTCAATACTAAATGCCTTAAACCAAACTATGTTCTCTAGTGTAAACACCTCACCAGGGGGTAAATTGACCAGTTACCAAATCTCTTGTTTACTACTGGGGGCAACTCCAGCCTCCCACTGGTCAATTAATCACCCCCAGGGGTCAACCCCTGGTTCACACCAGAAGGGAAGCTGAACCCTGTTTACTGCAGGGGGAGTGTGCCCTTATATGAATTGATTGACAGCTGGTGCACTGGCCACTATGCCACTAGACTGACTGGCTGTCATCTACAAATATAGTATACATATGTAAGTTAATACTGTGAACCTCTCACTGACTGGAATATCCCTTTACCCGAGAACCCCTTCAGTAAGTGGGACAACGCCCCAAAGGAACTCAGTACTTGCACCATACAATGAACCAAATGAAGGTACCAGGGGTACAAGATAACAGCACGCGGACATCAACTTGTTTTTACGGAGTTGTGACAGATAGCACGTCGTAAGAATGATAAAGGAAGCTGGGATGAATGATAACGTCGTGATAAGTGCGCGCCAGCGATATCTTTTCCGTCCGGTCTTGGTGTTTGTACCAATCAGCACAAAACACTGGGATCGGTGAGCGAGCACCTTCCTTCTCTCTGATGTCACGTTGATATAACATTTCCAAGAATGCTTGCGTTTGACGACGAACATCCAGTTGGAAGCGAATATTACGTAGAGATTCCAAGAACGCATCTGAATATTGATTCGAAACTACTGATATTGCGGTCACCTGCAAATTGTAAACACTTAAAGCGGGAGACGGGATGGGGGCGGATGACAATGACTGTTTTCGCAGTTTGAATAATGCGTATACGGGCTGACGCCAGGCGGAAGCCAGCTATGTCGCGCATGACATTTCTACAAGGGGAGGGGGTCCTGTTTTCTCCACAATATTATGCGGATGGAAACGGTTGTGATCCTATTTCGTAGTATTTATAACGCAACATTGTTTGCTACTGTACGATAAACTAGACAGTGTATATAGTTAATCTCACACCAGCAACCACTGCGAAGGTAAAGGGGCTTCCACAAATCCACGTTAGCCGCTAGAGGCGTAATACGCAACTAGACCCTAGTTGAGTATCAGCGCCTCCAGCGACTAACGTGGATTTGTTTGCATGTTTTGCTGAACGCTTGTTTAAATCATCCTCAATTAGCTATTTACCGTGCAGGCGCATAGCCAGCGGCCCAGCGATAGTTTGTATGTGGGCATGCCGTATGCGTGGTCAATAGACAGAACAGCCTGCCCTAGGTTCAATAGACAGAACAGCCAAAACAACGCCATCTTAGCACTGAATTCAATCGAACATCTCGCGACGTTTCATCGACTGTAAATGTACATTAATGTAGACATTATGCTTTCATATTGACGGACATATTATACGATATCAATATTTAACTATGTGTGAAAACGTAGCAGTCTCGTGTGAGCAATAGATGATTTTAAACATCCTTTCTGGCATCGAGCCAGCAAACCTGTCGTCGGGCCACCAGTCGACGAACCATCGGTTGTAAATGTTCATTAATGTACATATTATACCTTCACATTGGCGGACATGTCAGACTGTATCCATATTTAGCTATGTGTGAGGCTTCGAACTCATGCGAGTTCAACAGCTGATTGTAGGATGATTTAAACAAGCGTTCCACAAAATGTTTGCAAAACGGTGCCGCACTTAACACACGTCAAGAATACGTAAAAGACGGCACAAAGACCCTAGTTGTGTCAGAGCGCCCTCTTTCGGATTAGTTATTGTGGTACCTCATTATGTACCAGTGCCAGGGAACTATATTTATGGACCGAGTAGTAGTTCGCCGCAATATTTGCAGAGTGTGCTCGATAGTTATTATTAATTTTTATAGCTACACATGAACCTTTCCGTTGTATAATACATCTGTATTGCACCCGTGAATGCAATGGCATGGACATGTACACAATTGATCCTCCAACATATAATTACATTACTTTTTATAAAAGAAATTCAAACATCCTGGATATATGATTAACAAATAAATATTATTACACGATATGAACATTTCCAGTACGTTAAAAGATAAACTTTCCCATCTGACATCTGTGGGGTTTTATCCAGCAAGAAGGTATAAAGTATAAATGTTATTCGGTCAGTGCTACTACCACATTTAAAGTACACGAATATTGTACCAACACGTCTTTATTGATTGCATTTTTTATTAAAACATAATTTATCAAACATTGACAGTACTGTAGTTATGCAAATACACCTACTTTGTGTCAACAAAATGAGCATGATGTGGTGATGTGCAACTATTCATTTGTAGGTCCCTTACAAAAAAAAACAATGGCATACCACTGATTACCATTGTATACCAATCAGTATCATTCAGTACCATGCAATATTTTAGGATCAGCGGTACTCTCTATGGTAATTTAAAATACCATTCAATACCACTGAACGGTACAAGGAATCCAAAAACATCATTAAAAAAACACTCAGATATCATTTAAATACCTTTGGCCATAATAACCCCTAGTACCATTCAACTGCATTTTTTGTAAGGGGTGCCAGTAATCGCATTTAATTTCTCTCCAAAACAACTGACAGTGACACACATATATATTTTGACCTTATATTTTACAGATCAGCACTTGTAATTCTGATCGATATAGATTCTTCACGTAAGATATATATATAATTTTACATATGATTTATGTGCATCCTAGAAATCCTTGTTTTCTTAAAAATAAAAGAAGTACCATTATTGACATTTTATAAACATTATGGATATAATGAACAGTGTAATATTATAATAATGTCATGTTATCCGAAAACAAAAAACGCCACTGATAGGAATAGACACACTAAATCAATATACCCGGTAGTATTCCTATACACACTAATTCAATACACATGTAGTATTTCTAGTTTTCATGGCATGTTCAGGTTTCAGTGTATTTCCAAAAAACACTGCACTGGGAAGAAGTATGCCACATCCACAGATAACATTGCAGGCAATGGAGAACCAAGTGAATGTAATAAAATGTTGATGTCATTGCTGCACAACCCCATGGTGCAGCACACATTGTGCATTACTGGTAGAACTGTTGACAACTTCAGAATGGTCTATAGCTAAACTGGCATCTTGGTGCTGCAGCAAGTTCAGTTGTAATCTGCATATTTTAAAATGCAAGGTGCAGCATTCATTCTTATTCATTGTCTCTCTGAAAATATACATATTATGTGATTTATATAACACATCATAAGTAATTTATATTTCACTTGTTAATCAATACAAGCCATTCTAGTCAGTTTGTTTTGTTATATTATAGCTGAGAAAAATCATATTGTTTACACACACAATGCAGTGATGTTTTAAGATACATATAATAATTGATGAGACTTGGGCTAGATAGATACTACCTACCCCACGGAAGGTAGTATAAGTTTATGAGTAATTGAAATCATAAGAATAAGGTAACACATTGTCATCAATCGAGCTCAGAAGCAAATACAGAAAATACATTACATTACATCCATGTGAAAACTGTGTATGGTAAGCAATACTCAAGTTGTAAACAGGTGCAACATATAACAGCTTGTTTATGCTTACATTTTGGGTAAAGACAATTTTCAGTTGGGGAGACCTATTTTAAATGTTAACTCCTTAGTAATTATTTCTTAGAAACAGTTTTCTTTATTGTTATACCATCAATATGTTAACTGAGTTGTAAGCAGCATGCTGACAAAAGAAGACTTAATACAAGGCATTATGCCGTTTGATTATATAGCAGTACTGCTCTAATACATAAGTAGGATAGGGTGGTTTAGGTGATCTGTCAAATTATGGGTATGTGCCAAGATGCACATACCATCACACAACGACAACATATTGTAACTCACCTGTTATTCGTATCAGTTTGCAGTCTGAGTGTGTCATCTTGGTATTTGGTAGATTATGCTGGGCTGTGTTCTGTAAATATACAGAATATATTATAGTTGACAGCATGCAATGCAAAATTGTACATGAAAGTACTTATGTAATTATAATTATATTATTTAGAGTGACAATGTATTTTAATTTTTTTAAATAATTATATATCACTATAACATATATGTACAGTGTATATGGACTACTGATCTTTGAGATCATCTTTATACTTCACCAATATATTAGAGTTAGTCTCATACATTAAAATACCATCTGACACAGTTTATATTTATGAATTTGTCCCAGTTTCTAGCGCGAACATGTTGCTTTAAATGAATAAATACTAAGATATAATTTACAAGGTCATGTTGAAACCCCATGACGCACACCTGTGTCATAATTTTCCCTGTGTACCTAGAACGGTTGTTCAGACAATGCGACACCTAGGTCCTAGTCCTGGCGTAACAAATTACACTGAGGCACTGACTCAGTGATTAGTCTTATTATTTAAATCTCCCATTTCGTTGACTTGTCGCCGAGTCTTAGATAACCGACATTACACACGTACGAACGTTTTATCGTATAACTGTACTCACACTAACCTGTAGGCAAGCTACGTTAACGTAGTTAGTCCTCGGGTAGCAGCAAATTCGTAATCACTGCAACTGTAAACCTTGACATTCCATTGACTGTCAACTCAGCATTCTGTTTGACACTGACAGCCGAGTGTGTCCTTGCTTGCGTTCTGTTTCTTTATTTTCCGATCAAATGCTTCGCTTGTGTTATGCCTGTTATTTTATGTGCATGAATATTTCTCAGTGGCTCAGCATCATTGTGTTATGCATCACATCTACAGTGACTAATCACCAGTTTTCCTTGTATAATTATCCGTGTTGTCCTTTTTTCATTCACTGCCAGAACATGTGAGCAAAACCTTAAACGGTAAAATATCCAAGAAATCTGTGATTGTGCCCGTTGCAACGCAAACAAACCCTCGCGAGATTTCCGTACGTAAGATACGAAATTCGTAGCTGCGAAAATTCTTAACGCTTTCGAGAATACGAACTTACGAATTTTCGCAGCTACGTAAAAATCCGCCATATTTACGAAAATTCTTACGTACGAATGTATTTTCTTCGAGAATACGGACCCAGCCTTCTCCACTTAGCGATTAACTCTGCAATGTTCACATACACAATTATGTAAGCATTATAATATCATGCACATTTATACGATTAACAATTTATCGCAAACAGTGTTACGCAGTTGAAATCTCCGGTGCTTGGTAAAATAGACATGTCACATTTTTGGGATGGCAATCCGTATTTATGACCTAAAATTCTTTAAGAATCCGTATCAACCCGTATCACTAATCAGATCTTCCAGTTAACTGGCCTAAGTTATTAAGGCCTTTTCAAAACGATGTGTATGTGTTTGGAATGTCATTCTGCATCACTCCCGCTAAAAAGGAGTCAGATATATATTTCTAATTGTGTTATAGATCAATTTAATGCCGTCGAGTCGACGTAAATAAACCGATGTCACAAGACGCGAGCAATTATCGCAGCCCAGACACATCGGGGCCTCAAACCCCGGCTTTGTCAAAGGCGATGTTTAGCGTGTGCATAGCGAAGTAAATTGTTTTTTAAATAAATTTATGCTTAAAACAAATATTAAAAATTAGTGATGTAGCCTTAGTTTTGGGGACATATTCGCAAATCGCAAGACATCGCCTTTACGGTAGTATGTGTTGATCACGCCAAGTGACATCGGCTTATTTACGTCGACTCAACGACATTAAATTGATATAAAAAAATTATATCCGACTTCTTTTTAGCGGGTGTGATGCAGAATGACATTCCAAACCCATACACATCGAAAAAGCGTGGTAAAACCGTTTGAAAAGACCCTAATAATGTTGGCCAGTTAACTGGAAAATTACCAAAGTTTTACTTCACTTCAGCACGTTTAAACTGCGTACTACAAAACAGACAGTGTCATCAAAATTAATAATAACAATTATTTATTTCAGCAGTTCGCGCGAATATCGAAGTTTCGCTGGCAAGTGTCAACACCTTGAAATCAGAAACGCAGGCGATTTCGTAGAATTCGGCATCGAGCTCCATTTCCTGTATAGCTTTTCATAATCGTCACGCGCCTGCCACGCGTCCCGTTCCCACCCGTTGAGCCACCTGCCGCAGTTTTCAGAACAACACATTTACTAGCGCGCCATCTATTACGCGCTACAGTAAACTAGTCGATTTATTGAGTCATTAACAGGAAATGATTATTCCATTATGCTGTATAGTTTTGTGACGCATACAAGGACAACGTGGTTAAAAATAATGTCTCCATAAATTTACTTAAAATGCGTATCAAAATGGAATACGGCCATATCACTTAACAAACCGCCAAAATCCGTATCAGATACGGGTAATCCGTTTCATGTCGCAAGTCTGACATCCATATTTGATCCAAACGGGGTACCAGTATGCAGAATAAAACAAATTAGTACAGCCAAATATCTACACCTTTCACAATTTTAACAGGATTGTCACCTAGAGAATTAACTCTAGATGGCATGTGGACAAGATAGCCCTTTTGATTACTGAGAGTCCAACCTATCTATCAAAGTTTACCCCGCACGTCTTAGGTATATGTCGATTTTATTTTTAAATATATTAACACTACTAGCACCTACACAATCAGCTGATAATCTCTTCCATTCATTTACTGTTCTTTGATAGAATTTTTTTTTAATATCTTATCTCCACTGCTTCTTTGCTAATGTAATTCCATGTCCTCTAGTCTTTCTCTCTTCTATAGGTGAGAAAACATATATTTTTGTCAATATTTTCATACCCTCTCAATGTCTTAAATACTTCTATGTAATCTCCTCTCTCAACATTAAAAAGGATAACTTTGGAGTAACTACAAGTGTCAAGTGTCAAGTGTCAAGTGTCAGGTGTCAGGTGTCAGGTGTCAGGTGTCAAGTGTCATGGACACTATATTGATTAACCAGGGCTGTCATTGTTCCTTGTTATCTTCTGTCAAATACACCTGTCACCCTCTCCTTCGTCATCATTCTATCACTCTTCCATTCTTTCCGCTTATATCTTCATCACGTCTTCAAACCACGACAAAACGATACCATCGGTTATATAGACCGCCACTATAATTACGTGTTTACGTATGTCGCGGTCAAACGTGTAAATAAAAAGAACATTTAATAGCAAATATGACCATAACAAACGAATTCAAACACATGATTAGCTGGGGTGTAATCTATCCAAAGTCAGACACATTTTCCATGCGAATTAGTTAATAATAAGTTAATGTATGTATGACCACGTCATTGGAATGCGGCTTTGCCACTGTGTGGACTCGTTCGTTTGTGTTCATGCAACGCAAATAGTTGAACGTCATTCCACATGTGTTACAAATAGATGGTTTTGTGTCTAAATGAGTCGTCTCGCGACCGGAAGATCGCTTTGTTGCTTCACCGATTTTCCCCTATTTTACACGCGCAGCATTTATCACGAATGTGGAAGATGATGGGCGACAAGATTACTTGAATATCCGAAATTCTGTAAACAGGTTATTATTAAACAAACATTGGTAACGAATAAAATGTATAAGTTAACGAAATATTGCACCAATGTTACACATTAAGTGTGCAATGTTACTTGAACAGCGTACCATTGTTTGTGGTAATATTAATCGTATACATTTTATACGATTAACATTATCGGAAACAATGTTACGCAGCTGAAGTCATCGGTGCGTATAATATTTATTTTGTTCCAAACGGGGTAGTTGTATTAAAATAATATGCAAAATAAAACGTGAAGGATTCTAGATTGTCTTTCACGTCAATGAGATAAGCCTGGAACAAGCGGACGATTCATGAACTGGTGAACATGCGTTGTTAGGGTTATTTGTGGTATTTCTTCTATTGGGACGCGTCCTCCTTTCCCTCCCACACTAGTTGTCTGTCTATCCCTTCCCTCCCACATTAGTTGTCTGTCTATCCCTTCCCTCCCACATTAGTTGTCTGTCTATCCCTTCTCTCCCACATTAGTTGTCTGTCTATCCCTTCCCTCCCACATTAGTCTTCTGTCTATCCCTTCCCTCCCACATTAGTTGTCTGTCTATCCCTTCTCTCCCACATTAGTCTTCTGTCTATCCCTTCCCTCCCACACTAGTTGTCTGTCTATCCCTTCCCTCCCACATTAGTTGTCTGTCTATCCCTTCTCTCCCACATTAGTTGTCTGTCTATCCCTTCCCTCCCACATTAGTCTTCTGTCTATCCCTTCCCTCCCACATTAGTTGTCTGTCTATCCCTTCTCTCCCACATTAGTTGTCTGTCTATCCCTTCTCTCCCACATTAGTTGTCTGTCTATCCCTTCTCTCCCACATTAGTTGTCTGTCTATCCCTTCCCTCCCACATTAGTTGTCTGTCTATCCCTTCTCTCCCACATTAGTTGTCTGTCTATCCCTTCCCTCCCACATTAGTTGTCTGTCTATCCCTTCTCTCCCACATTAGTTGTCTGTCTATCCCTTCCCTCCTACACTAGTTGTCTGTCTATCCCTTCCCTCCCACATTAGTTGTCTGTCTATCCCTTCCTTCCCACATTAGTCTTCTGTCTATCCCTTCCCTCCCACATTAGTTGTCTGTCTATCCCTTCTCTCCCACATTAGTTGTCTGTCTATCCCTTCTCTCCCACATCAGTTGTCTGTCTATCCCTTCCCTCCCACATTAGTCTTCTGTCTATCCCTTCCCTCCCACATTAGTTGTCTGTCTATCCCTTCTCTCCCACATTAGTTGTCTGTCTATCCCTTCTCTCCCACACTAGTTGTCTGTCTATCCCTTCCCTCCCACACTAGTTGTCTGTCTATCCCTTCCCTCCCACATTAGTCTTCTGTCTATCCCTTCCCTCCCACATTAGTTGTCTGTCTATCCCTTCTCTCCCACATTAGTCTTCTGTCTATCCCTTCTCTCCTACATTAGTTGTCTGTCTATCCCTTCCCTCCCACATTAGTCTTCTGTCTATCCCTTCTCTCCCACATTAGTTGTCTGTCTATCCCTTCCCTCCCACATTAGTCTTCTGTCTATCCCTTCTCTCCCACATTAGTTGTCTGTCTATCCCTTCTCTCCCACATTAGTTGTCTGTCTATCCCTTCCCTCCCACATTAGTCTTCTGTCTATCCCTTCCCTCCCACATTAGTTGTCTGTCTATCCCTTCTCTCCCACATTAGTCTTCTGTCTATCCCTTCTCTCCTACATTAGTTGTCTGTCTATCCCTTCCCTCCCACATTAGTCTTCTGTCTATCCCTTCCCTCCCACATTAGTTGTCTGTCTATCCCTTCTCTCCCACATTAGTTGTCTGTCTATCCCTTCTCTCCCACATTAGTCTTCTGTCTATCCCTTCTCTCCCACATTAGTTGTCTGTCTATCCCTTCTCTCCCACATTAGTCGTCTGTCTATCCCTTCCCTCCCACATTAGTTGTCTGTCTATCCCTTCTCTCCCACATTAGTTGTCTGTCTATCCCTTCTCTCCCACATTAGTCTTCTGTCTATCCCTTCTCTCCCACATTAGTTGTCTGTCTATCCCTTCCCTCCCACATTAGTTGTCTGTCTATCCTTTCCCTCCCACACTAGTTGTCTGTCTATCCCTTCCCTCCCACACTAGTTGTCTGTCTATCCCTTCCCTCCCACACTAGTTGTCTGTCTATCCCTTCCCTCCCACATTAGTTGTCTGTCTATCCCTTCTCTCCCACATTAGTTGTCTGTCTATCCCTTCCCTCCCACACTAGTTGTCTGTCTATCCCTTCCCTCCCACATTAGTCTTCTGTCTATCCCTTCCCTCCCACATTAGTTGTCTGTCTATCCCTTCTCTCCCACACTAGTTGTCTGTCTATCCCTTCCCTCCCACATTAGTCTTCTGTCTATCCCTTCCCTCCCACATTAGTTGTCTGTCTATCCCTTCTCTCCCACATTAGTTGTCTGTCTATCCCTTCCCTCCCACATTAGTCTTCTGTCTATCCCTTCCCTCCCACATTAGTTGTCTGTCTATCCCTTCTCTCCCACACTAGTTGTCTGTCTATCCCTTCCCTCCCACATTAGTCTTCTGTCTATCCCTTCCCTCCCACATTAGTTGTCTGTCTATCCCTTCTCTCCCACATTAGTTGTCTGTCTATCCCTTCCCTCCCACATTAGTTGTCTGTCTATCCCTTCTCTCCCACATTAGTTGTCTGTCTATCCCTTCCCTCCCACATTAGTTGTCTGTCTATCCCTTCCCTCCCACATTAGTTGTCTGTCTATCCCTTCCCTCCCACATTAGTCTTCTGTCTATCCCTTCCCTCCCACATTAGTTGTCTGTCTATCCCTTCTCTCCCACATTAGTTGTCTGTCTATCCCTTCTCTCCCACATTAGTTGTCTGTCTATCCCTTCTCTCCCACATTAGTCTTCTGTCTATCCCTTCCCTCCCACACTAGTTGTCTGTCTATCCCTTCCCTCCCACACTAGTTGTCTGTCTATCCCTTCCCTCCCACATTAGTTGTCTGTCTATCCCTTCTCTCCCACATTAGTTGTCTGTCTATCCCTTCCCTCCCACATTAGTTGTCTGTCTATCCCTTCTCTCCCACATTAGTCTTCTGTCTATCCCTTCTCTCCTACATTAGTTGTCTGTCTATCCCTTCCCTCCCACATTAGTCTTCTGTCTATCCCTTCCCTCCCACATTAGTTGTCTGTCTATCCCTTCTCTCCCACATTAGTTGTCTGTCTATCCCTTCTCTCCCACATTAGTCTTCTGTCTATCCCTTCTCTCCCACATTAGTTGTCTGTCTATCCCTTCTCTCCCACATTAGTCGTCTGTCTATCCCTTCCCTCCCACATTAGTTGTCTGTCTATCCCTTCTCTCCCACATTAGTTGTCTGTCTATCCCTTCTCTCCCACATTAGTCTTCTGTCTATCCCTTCTCTCCCACATTAGTTGTCTGTCTATCCCTTCCCTCCCACATTAGTTGTCTGTCTATCCTTTCCCTCCCACACTAGTTGTCTGTCTATCCCTTCCCTCCCACACTAGTTGTCTGTCTATCCCTTCCCTCCCACACTAGTTGTCTGTCTATCCCTTCTCTCCCACATTAGTTGTCTGTCTATCCCTTCCCTCCCACACTAGTTGTCTGTCTATCCCTTCCCTCCCACATTAGTCTTCTGTCTATCCCTTCCCTCCCACATTAGTTGTCTGTCTATCCCTTCTCTCCCACATTAGTTGTCTGTCTATCCCTTCCCTCCCACATTAGTCTTCTGTCTATCCCTTCCCTCCCACATTAGTTGTCTGTCTATCCCTTCTCTCCCACACTAGTTGTCTGTCTATCCCTTCCCTCCCACATTAGTCTTCTGTCTATCCCTTCCCTCCCACATTAGTTGTCTGTCTATCCCTTCTCTCCCACATTAGTTGTCTGTCTATCCCTTCCCTCCCACATTAGTTGTCTGTCTATCCCTTCTCTCCCACATTAGTTGTCTGTCTATCCCTTCCCTCCCACATTAGTTGTCTGTCTATCCCTTCCCTCCCACATTAGTTGTCTGTCTATCCCTTCCCTCCCACATTAGTCTTCTGTCTATCCCTTCCCTCCCACATTAGTTGTCTGTCTATCCCTTCTCTCCCACATTAGTTGTCTGTCTATCCCTTCTCTCCCACATTAGTTGTCTGTCTATCCCTTCTCTCCACATTAGTCTTCTGTCTATCCCTTCCCTCCCACACTAGTTGTCTGTCTATCCCTTCCCTCCCACACTAGTTGTCTGTCTATCCCTTCCCTCCCACATTAGTTGTCTGTCTATCCCTTCTCTCCCACATTAGTTGTCTGTCTATCCCTTCCCTCCCACATTAGTTGTCTGTCTATCCCTTCTCTCCCACATTAGTCTTCTGTCTATCCCTTCTCTCCTACATTAGTTGTCTGTCTATCCCTTCCCTCCCACATTAGTCTTCTGTCTATCCCTTCCCTCCCACATTAGTTGTCTGTCTATCCCTTCTCTCCCACATTAGTTGTCTGTCTATCCCTTCTCTCCCACATTAGTCTTCTGTCTATCCCTTCTCTCCCACATTAGTTGTCTGTCTATCCCTTCTCTCCCACATTAGTCGTCTGTCTATCCCTTCCCTCCCACATTAGTTGTCTGTCTATCCCTTCTCTCCCACATTAGTTGTCTGTCTATCCCTTCTCTCCCACATTAGTCTTCTGTCTATCCCTTCTCTCCCACATTAGTTGTCTGTCTATCCCTTCCCTCCCACATTAGTTGTCTGTCTATCCTTTCCCTCCCACACTAGTTGTCTGTCTATCCCTTCCCTCCCACACTAGTTGTCTGTCTATCCCTTCCCTCCCACACTAGTTGTCTGTCTATCCCTTCTCTCCCACATTAGTTGTCTGTCTATCCCTTCCCTCCCACACTAGTTGTCTGTCTATCCCTTCCCTCCCACATTAGTCTTCTGTCTATCCCTTCCCTCCCACATTAGTTGTCTGTCTATCCCTTCTCTCCCGCACTAGTTGTCTGTCTATCCCTTCCCTCCCACATTAGTCTTCTGTCTATCCCTTCCCTCCCACATTAGTTGTCTGTCTATCCCTTCTCTCCCACATTAGTTGTCTGTCTATCCCTTCCCTCCCACATTAGTCTTCTGTCTATCCCTTCCCTCCCACATTAGTTGTCTGTCTATCCCTTCTCTCCCACACTAGTTGTCTGTCTATCCCTTCCCTCCCACATTAGTCTTCTGTCTATCCCTTCCCTCCCACATTAGTTGTCTGTCTATCCCTTCTCTCCCACATTAGTTGTCTGTCTATCCCTTCCCTCCCACATTAGTTGTCTGTCTATCCCTTCTCTCCCACATTAGTTGTCTGTCTATCCCTTCCCTCCCACATTAGTCTTCTGTCTATCCCTTCCCTCCCACATTAGTTGTCTGTCTATCCCTTCTCTCCCACATTAGTTGTCTGTCTATCCCTTCTCTCCCACATTAGTTGTCTGTCTATCCCTTCTCTCCCACATTAGTCTTCTGTCTATCCCTTCCCTCCCACACTAGTTGTCTGTCTATCCCTTCCTCCCACACTAGTTGTCTGTCTATCCCTTCCCTCCCACATTAGTTGTCTGTCTATCCCTTCCCCTCCCACATTAGTTATCTGTCTATCCCTTCCCTCCCACATTAGTCTTCTGTCTATCCCTTCCCTCCCACATTAGTTGTCTGTCTATCCCTTCTCTCCCACATTAGTTGTCTGTCTATCCCTTCTCTCCCACATTAGTTGTCTGTCTATCCCTTCTCTCCCACATTAGTTGTCTGTCTATCCCTTCTCTCCCACATTAGTTGTCTGTCTATCCCTTCCCTCCCACATTAGTTGTCTGTCTATCCCTTCCTCTCCCACATTAGTTGTCTGTCTATCCCTTCCCTCCCACATTAGTTGTCTGTCTATCCCTTCTCTCCCACATTAGTTGTCTGTCTATCCCTTCCCTCCTACACTAGTTGTCTGTCTATCCCTTCCCTCCCACATTAGTTGTCTGTCTATCCCTTCCTTCCCACATTAGTCTTCTGTCTATCCCTTCCCTCCCACATTAGTTGTCTGTCTATCCCTTCTCTCCCACATTAGTTGTCTGTCTATCCCTTCTCTCCCACATCAGTTGTCTGTCTATCCCTTCCCTCCCACATTAGTCTTCTGTCTATCCCTTCCCTCCCACATTAGTTGTCTGTCTATCCCTTCTCTCCCACATTAGTTGTCTGTCTATCCCTTCTCTCCCACACTAGTTGTCTGTCTATCCCTTCCCTCCCACATTAGTTGTCTGTCTATCCCTTCCCTCCCACATTAGTCTTCTGTCTATCCCTTCACTCCCACATTAGTTGTCTGTCTATCCCTTCTCTCCCACATTAGTCTTCTGTCTATCCCTTCTCTCCTACATTAGTTGTCTGTCTATCCCTTCCCTCCCACATTAGTCTTCTGTCTATCCCTTCTCTCCCACATTAGTTGTCTGTCTATCCCTTCCCTCCCACATTAGTCTTCTGTCTATCCCTTCTCTCACCATATT
>OZ024867.1:11408115-11496515 GCA_964017155.1 Oasisia sp. SBJ-2009 | reverse complement strand
TGTCTATCCCTTCCCTCCCACATTAGTTGTCTGTCTATCCCTTCTCTCCCACATTAGTCTTCTGTCTATCCCTTCCCTCCCACATTAGTTGTCTGTCTATCCCTTCTCTCCCACATTAGTTGTCTGTCTATCCCTTCCCTCCCACATTAGTTGTCTGTCTATCCCTTCCCTCCCACATTAGTTGTCTGTCTATCCCTTCCCTCCCACATTAGTCTTCTGTCTATCCCTTCCCTCCCACATTAGTTGTCTGTCTATCCCTTCTCTCCCACATTAGTTGTCTGTCTATCCCTTCTCTCCCACATTAGTTGTCTGTCTATCCCTTCTCTCCCACATTAGTTGTCTGTCTATCCCTTCTCTCCCACATTAGTTGTCTGTCTATCCCTTCCCTCCCACATTAGTTGTCTGTCTATCCCTTCCCTCCCACATTAGTTGTCTGTCTATCCCTTCCCTCCCACATTAGTTGTCTGTCTATCCCTTCTCTCCCACATTAGTTGTCTGTCTATCCCTTCCCTCCCACATTAGTCTTCTGTCTATCCCTTCCCTCCCACATTAGTTGTCTGTCTATCCCTTCTCTCCCACATTAGTTGTCTGTCTATCCCTTCCCTCCCACATTAGTTTGTCTGTCTATCCCTTCCCTCCCACATTAGTTGTCTGTCTATCCCTTCTCTCCCACATTAGTTGTCTGTCTATCCCTTCCCTCCCACATTAGTTGTCTGTCTATCCCTTCTCTCCCACATTAGTTGTCTGTCTATCCCTTCCCTCCCACATTAGTCTTCTGTCTATCCCTTCCCTCCCACATTAGTTGTCTGTCTATCCCTTCTCTCCCACATTAGTTGTCTGTCTATCCCTTCCCTCCCACATTAGTTGTCTGTCTATCCCTTCTCTCCCACATTAGTTGTCTGTCTATCCCTTCCCTCCCACATTAGTTGTCTGTCTATCCCTTCCCTCCCACATTAGTTGTCTGTCTATCCCTTCTCTCCCACATTAGTTGTCTGTCTATCCCTTCCCTCCCACATTAGTTGTCTGTCTATCCCTTCTCCTCCCACATTAGTTGTCTGTCTATCCCTTCCCTCCCACATTAGTTGTCTGTCTATCCCTTCCCTCCCACATTAGTTGTCTGTCTATCCCTTCCCTCCCACATTAGTCTTCTGTCTATCCCTTCCCTCCCACATTAGTTGTCTGTCTATCCTTCTCTCCCACATTAGTTGTCTGTCTATCCCTTCTCTCCCACATTAGTTGTCTGTCTATCCCTTCCCTCCCACATTAGTCTTCTGTCTATCCCTTCCCTCCCACATTAGTTGTCTGTCTATCCCTTCTCTCCCACATTAGTTGTCTGTCTATCCCTTCCTCTCCCACATTAGTTGTCTGTCTATCCCTTCCCTCCCACATTAGTTGTCTGTCTATCCCTTCCCTCCCACATTAGTCTTCTGTCTATCCCTTCCCTCCCACATTAGTTGTCTGTCTATCCCTTCTCTCCCACATTAGTTGTCTGTCTATCCCTTCCCTCCCACATTAGTCTTCTGTCTATCCCTTCCCTCCCACATTAGTTGTCTGTCTATCCCTTCTCTCCCACATTAGTTGTCTGTCTATCCCTTCCCTCCCACATTAGTTGTCTGTCTATCCCTTCCCTCCCACATTAGTTGTCTGTCTATCCCTTCTCTCCCACATTAGTTGTCTGTCTATCCCTTCCCTCCCACATTAGTTGTCTGTCTATCCCTTCTCTCCCACATTAGTTGTCTGTCTATCCCTTCCCTCCCACATTAGTCTTCTGTCTATCCCTTCCCTCCCACATTAGTTGTCTGTCTATCCCTTCTCTCCCACATTAGTTGTCTGTCTATCCCTTCTCTCCCACATTAGTTGTCTGTCTATCCCTTCTCTCCCACATTAGTTGTCTGTCTATCCCTTCCCTCCCACATTAGTTGTCTGTCTATCCCTTCCCTCCCACATTAGTTGTCTGTCTATCCCTTCTCTCCCACATTAGTTGTCTGTCTATCCCTTCCCTCCCACATTAGTTGTCTGTCTATCCCTTCTCTCCCACATTAGTTGTCTGTCTATCCCTTCCCTCCCACATTAGTCTTCTGTCTATCCCTTCCCTCCCACATTAGTTGTCTGTCTATCCCTTCTCTCCCACATTAGTTGTCTGTCTATCCCTTCCCTCCCACATTAGTCTTCTGTCTATCCCTTCCCTCCCACATTAGTTGTCTGTCTATCCCTTCTCTCCCACATTAGTTGTCTGTCTATCCCTTCCCTCCCACATTAGTTGTCTGTCTATCCCTTCTCTCCCACATTAGTTGTCTGTCTATCCCTTCCCTCCCACATTAGTCTTCTGTCTATCCCTTCCCTCCCACATTAGTTGTCTGTCTATCCCTTCCTCTCCCACATTAGTTGTCTGTCTATCCCTTCTCTCCCACATTAGTTGTCTGTCTATCCCTTCTCTCCCACATTAGTTGTCTGTCTATCCCTTCTCTCCCACATTAGTTGTCTGTCTATCCCTTCCCTCCCACATTAGTTGTCTGTCTATCCCTTCTCTCCCACATTAGTTGTCTGTCTATCCCTTCCCTCCCACATTAGTTGTCTGTCTATCCCTTCTCTCCCACATTAGTTGTCTGTCTATCCCTTCCCTCCCACATTAGTTGTCTGTCTATCCCTTCCCTCCCACATTAGTTGTCTGTCTATCCCTTCCCTCCCACATTAGTCTTCTGTCTATCCCTTCCCTCCCACATTAGTTGTCTGTCTATCCCTTCTCTCCCACATTAGTTGTCTGTCTATCCCTTCTCTCCCACATCAGTTGTCTGTCTATCCCTTCCCTCCCACATTAGTCTTCTGTCTATCCCTTCCCTCCCACATTAGTTGTCTGTCTATCCCTTCTCTCCCACATTAGTTGTCTGTCTATCCCTTCTCTCCCACACTAGTTGTCTGTCTATCCCTTCCCTCCCACACTAGTTGTCTGTCTATCCCTTCCCTCCCACATTAGTCTTCTGTCTATCCCTTCCCTCCCACATTAGTTGTCTGTCTATCCCTTCTCTCCCACATTAGTCTTCTGTCTATCCCTTCTCTCCTACATTAGTTGTCTGTCTATCCCTTCCCTCCCACATTAGTCTTCTGTCTATCCCTTCTCTCCCACATTAGTTGTCTGTCTATCCCTTCCCTCCCACATTAGTCTTCTGTCTATCCCTTCTCTCCCACATTAGTTGTCTGTCTATCCCTTCTCTCCCACATTAGTTGTCTGTCTATCCCTTCTCTCCCACATTAGTTGTCTGTCTATCCCTTCCCTCCCACATTAGTCTTCTGTCTATCCCTTCCCTCCCACATTAGTCTTCTGTCTATCCCTTCCCTCCCACATTAGTCTTCTGTCTATCCCTTCTCTCCCACATTAGTTGTCTGTCTATCCCTTCTCTCCCACATTAGTTGTCTGTCTATCCCTTCCCTCCCACATTAGTCTTCTGTCTATCCCTTCCCTCCCACATTAGTTGTCTGTCTATCCCTTCTCTCCCACATTAGTCTTCTGTCTATCCCTTCTCTCCTACATTAGTTGTCTGTCTATCCCTTCCCTCCCACATTAGTCTTCTGTCTATCCCTTCCCTCCCACATTAGTTGTCTGTCTATCCCTTCTCTCCCACATTAGTTGTCTGTCTATCCTTTCCCTCCCACATTAGTCTTCTGTCTATCCCTTCTCTCCCACATTAGTTGTCTGTCTATCCCTTCTCTCCCACATTAGTCTTCTGTCTATCCCTTCTCTCCCACATTAGTTGTCTGTCTATCCCTTCTCTCCCACATTAGTCGTCTGTCTATCCCTTCCCTCCCACATTAGTTGTCTGTCTATCCCTTCTCTCCCACATTAGTTGTCTGTCTATCCCTTCTCTCCCACATTAGTCTTCTGTCTATCCCTTCTCTCCCACATTAGTTGTCTGTCTATCCCTTCCCTCCCACATTAGTTGTCTGTCTATCCTTTCCCTCCCACACTAGTTGTCTGTCTATCCCTTCCCTCCCACACTAGTTGTCTGTCTATCCCTTCCCTCCCACACTAGTTGTCTGTCTATCCCTTCCCTCCCACATTAGTTGTCTGTCTATCCCTTCTCTCCCACATTAGTTGTCTGTCTATCCCTTCCCTCCCACACTAGTTGTCTGTCTATTCCTTCCCTCCCACATTAGTCTTCTGTCTATCCCTTCCCTCCCACATTAGTTGTCTGTCTATCCCTTCCCTCCCACACTAGTTGTCTGTCTATCCCTTCCCTCCCACATTAGTCTTCTGTCTATCCCTTCCCTCCCACATTAGTTGTCTGTCTATCCCTTCTCTCCCACATTAGTTGTCTGTCTATCCCTTCCCTCCCACACTAGTTGTCTGTCTATCCCTTCCCTCCCACATTAGTCTTCTGTCTATCCCTTCCCTCCCACATTAGTTGTCTGTCTATCCCTTCCCTCCCACACTAGTTGTCTGTCTATCCCTTCCCTCCCACATTAGTCTTCTGTCTATCCCTTCCCTCCCACATTAGTTGTCTGTCTATCCCTTCTCTCCCACATTAGTTGTCTGTCTATCCCTTCCCTCCCACATTAGTCTTCTGTCTATCCCTTCCCTCCCACATTAGTTGTCTGTCTATCCCTTCTCTCCCACACTAGTTGTCTGTCTATCCCTTCCCTCCCACATTAGTCTTCTGTCTATCCCTTCCCTCCCACATTAGTTGTCTGTCTATCCCTTCTCTCCCACATTAGTCTTCTGTCTATCCCTTCTCTCCTACATTAGTTGTCTGTCTATCCCTTCCCTCCCACATTAGTCTTCTGTCTATCCCTTCCCTCCCACATTAGTTGTCTGTCTATCCCTTCTCTCCCACATTAGTTGTCTGTCTATCCTTTCCCTCCCACATTAGTCTTCTGTCTATCCCTTCTCTCCCACATTAGTTGTCTGTCTATCCCTTCTCTCCCACATTGGTCTTCTGTCTATCCCTTCTCTCCCACATTAGTTGTCTGTCTATCCCTTCTCTCCCACATTAGTCGTCTGTCTATCCCTTCCCTCCCACATTAGTTGTCTGTCTATCCCTTCTCTCCCACATTAGTTGTCTGTCTATCCCTTCTCTCCCACATTAGTCTTCTGTCTATCCCTTCTCTCCCACATTAGTTGTCTGTCTATCCCTTCCCTCCCACATTAGTTGTCTGTCTATCCTTTCCCTCCCACACTAGTTGTCTGTCTATCCCTTCCCTCCCACACTAGTTGTCTGTCTATCCCTTCCCTCCCACATTAGTTGTCTGTCTATCCCTTTTCTCCCACATTAGTTGTCTGTCTATCCCTTCCCTCCCACACTAGTTGTCTGTCTATCCCTTCCCTCCCACATTAGTTGTCTGTCTATCCCTTCTCTCCCACATTAGTTGTCTGTCTATCCCTTCTCTCCCACATTAGTTGTCTGTCTATCCCTTCCCTCCCACACTAGTTGTCTGTCTATCCCTTCCCTCCCACACTAGTTGTCTGTCTATCCCTTCTCTCCCACATTAGTTGTCTGTCTATCCCTTCTCTCCCACATTAGTTGTCTGTCTATCCCTTCCCTCCCACACTAGTTGTCTGTCTATCCCTTCCCTCCCACATTAGTCTTCTGTCTATCCCTTCCCTCCCACATTAGTTGTCTGTCTATCCCTTCCCTCCCACACTAGTTGTCTGTCTATCCCTTCCCTCCCACATTAGTCTTCTGTCTATCCCTTCCCTCCCACATTAGTTGTCTGTCTATCCCTTCTCTCCCACATTAGTTGTCTGTCTATCCCTTCCCTCCCACACTAGTTGTCTGTCTATCCCTTCCCTCCCACATTAGTCTTCTGTCTATCCCTTCCCTCCCACATTAGTTGTCTGTCTATCCCTTCCCTCCCACACTAGTTGTCTGTCTATCCCTTCCCTCCCACATTAGTCTTCTGTCTATCCCTTCCCTCCCACATTAGTTGTCTGTCTATCCCTTCTCTCCCACATTAGTTGTCTGTCTATCCCTTCCCTCCCACATTAGTCTTCTGTCTATCCCTTCCCTCCCACATTAGTTGTCTGTCTATCCCTTCTCTCCCACACTAGTTGTCTGTCTATCCCTTCCCTCCCACATTAGTCTTCTGTCTATCCCTTCCCTCCCACATTAGTTGTCTGTCTATCCCTTCTCTCCCACACTAGTTGTCTGTCTATCCCTTCTCTCCCACATTAGTTGTCTGTCTATCCCTTCTCTCCCACATTAGTCTTCTGTCTATCCCTTCCCTCCCACATTAGTCGTCTGTCTATCCCTTCTCTCCCACATTAGTCGTCTGCCTATCCCTTCTCTCCTACATTAGTCTTCTGTCTATCCCTTCTCTCCCACATTAGTCTTCTGTCTATCCCTTCCCTCCCACATTAGTCTTCTGTCTATCCCTTCTCTCCCACATTAGTCTTCTGTCTATCCCTTCCCTCCCACATTAGTCTTCTGTCTATCCCTTCCCTCCCACATTAGTTGTCTGTCTATCCCTTCCCTCCCACATTAGTTGTCTGTCTATCCCTTCCCTCCCACATTAGTCGTCTGTCTATCCCTTCTCTCCCACATTAGTCTTCTGTCTATCCCTTCCCTCCCACATTAGTTGTCTGTCTATCCCTTCTCTCCCACATTAGTTGTCTGTCTATCCCTTCCCTCCCACATTAGTCGTCTGTCTATCCCTTCTCTCCCACATTAGTCTTCTGTCTATCCCTTCCCTCCCACATTAGTCTTCTGTCTATCCCTTCCCTCCCACATTAGTCTTCTGTCTATCCCTTCCCTCCCACATTAGTCTTCTGTCTATCCCTTCCCTCCCACATTAGTCTTCTGTCTATCCCTTCTCTCCCACATTAGTCTTCTGTCTATCCCTTCCCTCCCACATTAGTCTTCTGTCTATCCCTTCTCTCCCACACTAGTTGTCTGTCTATCCCTTCCCTCCCACATTAGTCTTCTGTCTATCCCTTCCCTCCCACATTAGTTGTCTGTCTATCCCTTCTCTCCCACATTAGTTGTCTGTCTATCCCTTCCCTCCCACATTAGTCGTCTGTCTATCCCTTCTCTCCCACATTAGTTGTCTGTCTATCCCTTCTCTCCCACATTAGTTGTCTGTCTATCCCTTCTCTCCCACATTAGTTGTCTGTCTATCCCTTCTCTCCCACATTAGTTGTCTGTCTATCCCTTCCCTCCCACATTAGTTGTCTGTCTATCCCTTCCCTCCCACATTAGTTGTCTGTCTATCCCTTCCCTCCCACATTAGTTGTCTGTCTATCCCTTCCCTCCCACATTAGTTGTCTGTCTATCCCTTCCCTCCCACATTAGTTGTCTGTCTATCCCTTCTCTCCCACATTAGTTGTCTGTCTATCCCTTCCCTCCCACATTAGTTGTCTGTCTATCCCTTCCCTCCCACATTAGTTGTCTGTCTATCCCTTCCCTCCCACATTAGTCTTCTGTCTATCCCTTCCCTCCCACATTAGTCTTCTGTCTATCCCTTCTCTCCCACATTAGTTGTCTGTCTATCCCTTCCCTCCCACATTAGTCGTCTGTCTATCCCTTCCCTCCCACATTAGTCTTCTGTCTATCCCTTCTCTCCCACATTAGTCTTCTGTCTATCCCTTCCCTCCCACATTAGTTGTCTGTCTATCCCTTCTCTCCCACATTAGTCTTCTGTCTATCCCTTCTCTCCCACATTAGTTGTCTGTCTATCCCTTCCCTCCCACATTAGTCTTCTGTCTATCCCTTCCCTCCCACATTAGTCTTCTGTCTATCCCTTCCCTCCCACATTAGTCTTCTGTCTATCCCTTCCCTCCCACATTAGTCTTCTGTCTATCCCTTCTCTCCCACATTAGTCTTCTGTCTATCCCTTCCCTCCCACATTAGTTGTCTGTCTATCCCTTCCCTCCCACACTAGTTGTCTGTCTATCCCTTCCCTCCCACATTAGTCTTCTGTCTATCCCTTCCCTCCCACATTAGTTGTCTGTCTATCCCTTCTCTCCCACATTAGTTGTCTGTCTATCCCTTCCCTCCCACACTAGTTGTCTGTCTATCCCTTCCCTCCCACATTAGTCTTCTGTCTATCCCTTCCCTCCCACATTAGTTGTCTGTCTATCCCTTCCCTCCCACACTAGTTGTCTGTCTATCCCTTCCCTCCCACATTAGTCTTCTGTCTATCCCTTCCCTCCCACATTAGTTGTCTGTCTATCCCTTCTCTCCCACATTAGTTGTCTGTCTATCCCTTCCCTCCCACATTAGTCTTCTGTCTATCCCTTCCCTCCCACATTAGTCTTCTGTCTATCCCTTCCCTCCCACATTAGTCTTCTGTCTATCCCTTCCCTCCCACATTAGTCGTCTGTCTATCCCTTCCCTCCCACATTAGTCTTCTGTCTATCCCTTCCCTCCCACATTAGTCTTCTGTCTATCCCTTCCCTCCCACATTAGTCTTCTGTCTATCCCTTCCCTCCCACATTAGTCTTCTGTCTATCCCTTCCCTCCCACATTAGTTGTCTGTCTATCCCTTCCCTCCCACATTAGTCTTCTGTCTATCCCTTCCCTCCCACATTAGTTGTCTGTCTATCCCTTCCCTCCCACATTAGTCGTCTGTCTATCCCTTCCCTCCCACATTAGTCTTCTGTCTATCCCTTCCCTCCCACATTAGTCGTCTGTCTATCCCTTCCCTCCCACATTAGTCTTCTGTCTATCCCTTCCCTCCCACATTAGTCTTCTGTCTATCCCTTCCCTCCCACATTAGTCTTCTGTCTATCCCTTCCCTCCCACATTAGTTGTCTGTCTATCCCTTCCCTCCCACATTAGTCTTCTGTCTATCCCTTCCCTCCCACATTAGTTGTCTGTCTATCCCTTCCCTCCCACATTAGTCTTCTGTCTATCCCTTCCCTCCCACATTAGTTGTCTGTCTATCCCTTCCCTCCCACATTAGTTGTCTGTCTATCCCTTCCCTCCCACATTAGTCTTCTGTCTATCCCTTCCCTCCCACATTAGTTGTCTGTCTATCCCTTCCCTCCCACATTAGTTGTCTGTCTATCCCTTCCCTCCCACATTAGTCTTCTGTCTATCCCTTCCCTCCCACATTAGTTGTCTGTCTATCCCTTCCCTCCCACATTAGTCTTCTGTCTATCCCTTCCCTCCCACATTAGTCTTCTGTCTATCCCTTCTCTCCCACATTAGTTGTCTGTCTATCCCTTCCCTCCCACATTAGTCTTCTGTCTATCCCTTCCCTCCCACATTAGTCTTCTGTCTATCCCTTCCCTCCCACATTAGTCTTCTGTCTATCCCTTCCCTCCCACATTAGTCTTCTGTCTATCCCTTCCCTCCCACATTAGTCTTCTGTCTATCCCTTCTCTCCCACACTAGTTGTCTGTCTATCCCTTCCCTCCCACATTAGTCTTCTGTCTATCCCTTCTCTCCCACACTAGTTGTCTGTCTATCCCTTCTCTCCCACATTAGTCTTCTGTCTATCCCTTCCCTCCCACATTAGTCTTCTGTCTATCCCTTCCCTCCCACATTAGTCGTCTGTCTATCCCTTCTCTCCCACATTAGTCTTCTGTCTATCCCTTCTCTCCCACATTAGTTGTCTGTCTATCCCTTCCCTCCCACATTAGTCTTCTGTCTATCCCTTCCCTCCCACATTAGTCTTCTGTCTATCCCTTCCCGATTTGATCTTTAATTCTAGCATATTTCAGCACAATAACGGAAGCGCACACCTACGTAGCGCCGCTCTGCGGATTACATTATGTAAGGGATACTTCTGTATTCTCAAGTTTGTGTTGTTCGCCAGGAGGCAGCATATGCTCAAACATTTTAGCTGGTGCTTATTCGAGCAGATTTCGTATTATGCCCGACTTTATATTTGAGCAGATTATGCTTTTGAGCAGACATGTGGAAGCACTAATTAATTATGTCAGTCTAAATTCTATCTTGAGGGTCTGGTGCTCCAGAATGTTGTGTAGCATGTGTGACAACCAATCAGTTGCATCATAAGTCACAATAAATCATATAGTAAATAGAACATGCCAAGGAATAAATAGAAATATACCCATTATTCTTACTATGTGAAACACGCTGAAAAGATAGAGGACGTGAACGGTTAATATACTATGTTATACACAGCATGTGTTTGGATGTGCTTCATAATAGACAATCACAATTTGTTATTGTGTTCGGTGTATTATAATAACATTGCAAATCAGTGGCACATATCTATGTTACAATGACTAGGTATATCGTATGTATTACATAGACTATGTACTCATTATAGTGATTAATGAAAGCTATCACTTTGCAATAGTTACAGCCTTTTAATCATAGTAAAGATAATAATTATAATAATGTAAAATGTATACGTGTTGTATTTAAGATTCTGTATTGTCTTCAACATCGATTTAGATACTAGTTGTCGTTGTAGAGCGCAGACAGTTCTTGAGACGCTTTTCGTTGCGCTGAAAGAGCGCTCCACAGTGTACCTGTTGGGGTATGGGTCGGGATTGATTTCTTGAAAACTTGTATTGAGGGTGTCTGGTCTTCCAGCGATATGCATCATTTCCCATCTTGTCTTCCAGCAACCATCTTCGTTTTGTAGTTACCGCAGATCTCCAGGCATGTCGTCTTGGAACAGTTCTGAACTATTCCTTCTGGTGTCAGATGCACCAGTTGATTCCGTATGATGTACATACTGAGCCACGTAGCGATCTTGAGACTAACAGTTGTGTGTTCATTCCGTGCAGCAAGTGGTCTATGGATGATGTACCTACCATGGTAGGTACAAGGCCATCTTCCAGTATTGTTCCAGGGTGTCAGCGGGAAAATGGTCGCTATGTCTTTGTTTTGCACCATGGCTTTCTCGGTTGAACCTCACATTTCGCTGCCAGTTCGACAGCCCCTTCATAATATGGAATACATATCTCTGGATCTGCCCTCAATTGTTGCTGTTGTTGCTTCCTTTGCTTCTCCACGAAGTCACATAGTTTGGCTTGTAGATATGTTGTCAGAGATCGAAGCAGACTTCCGAGTACATGCTCCTTTGTCACCAATGTAATGACGAAGTAAAACCTTTGGCTTGTAAATAAGTAGTTCCGAGCCATCCCAATCAGCTTCCAGATATTCCAGAGCAGACACTACAACTCTGAAGGCAGACATGAATGTAGTCTGGGAGCCAAATGCCATTTTTTCCCTTAACCTTGCATTGTTGTATTAAGTTTTTTTTACTGTTGATTTTGGTAGCCAAGGGTCTCTAGTTTCAGAAACTGCTTGATGACATGTTGTCATCCTTGAGCAATTTGAGAAATTCAAGATGGCGTCCAAGATGGCCATATCTCCCTACCTATTCACCCTAGGAAGGTGATTTTTGTCTCTATACCTAGGTTTTAGGGGTCAAGCTATTCATTTGAACTGAGTATTATGTTAATATCGTATTACATAATGGTAATTTATAAGATGGCTGCCAAGATGGCCGCCGTAACACTAAAAGTGGCACATCTCCTTAACTATTTACTCCAAATTAGTCGTGAAGGTGTCTATCACTGGGTATTTTGGAGATACATCTATCTGTATCAGATCAAAGTTCATATACTGATGATGTCATCTAGAAATCCAAGATGGCGTCCAATATGGCAGCCATTGCCAATAAGTGACCATAGCTCCCTACGTATTCACCCTAGAAAGGTGATTTTTGTCTCTATACCTAGGTTTTAGGGGTCAAGCTATCCATTAGAACTAAGTATTATGTTAATATCGTATTACATAATGGTAATTTCCAAGATGGCTGCCAAGATGGCCGCCGTAACACACAAAACTGGCATATCTCCTTAATAATTAACTCCAAATTAGTCGTGAAGGTGTCTATCACTGGCTATTTTGGAGACACATCTATCTGTATCAGATCAAAGTTCATATACTGATGATGTCATCTAGAAATCCAAGACGGCTGCCAGTTTACAAGCACTGGTATATCTTCTATACTTTTCAATCTTGGGGGAAATATGAAAAGGTAAACGACCACAGGTGTTATATTATAACAAAAAGGTTTCCCCAGAACGTCAGAGAATTACGAATGGTAGCTGAAGAGGCATTTCGCGGAATCATTCTGGATAAACCACTACATTGCAGTGGTGACCTCGTGCAAATTCTCGAAACCGAAGCCAGCAACAGTCAAACTACCAAACTTTGGGTCGATGTCTTAATAAAACCTGTCCTGCTCATCATGATGTTCGTACGAGCTGAGCGCGAAGGTGACTGGCCACTTCATCTGGCATCCTACAAGCAAATGCTACCATACTTCTTTGCTGCGGGGCATGTGACCTATGCGAGATATGTGTTGTGCTACCTTCGTGAGATGGAACGGCTACCACAAGAGGTGTTATCATGTCATGCACCATTCTGCTGGCTTAAAGAATGGCATCTGAAGCGATATTATGAGTGAGACGACCTACATGCGGTATGTGCATGCTCCTGGGGGGATAGTTGGCATCACGCTTAAGCCAGAAACGCTGAAGGTATGGGCCCTTAGTCTGCATGCATGCAGCTGGTTGGAATCTGATCTGGATGACATGACGGATGAGGACACTGAACGCAAGGTGGTGACAACACACAAAGAAGAGGCAAAAGCCAGGATCGCTGAAGACAAGAGAGACCGAGATGGAATCAGAAAAAAAATCCACACTTGCATTAATCCTTTAGATTCTGCGGCACACCCCAGTGGTATAGTCAATGTAGTTAGCGGCCAGATTGGTTCAACTGAAGTCAATGTCCACAATGCTGTCACAATCGGAACTGAACAAATGAAAGTTTTCGAAAGTCGGTTACCGCAGGGACTTTATGAAACCATCACGAAGAGGGTTGTTACTATGGATCATGCAAGGAAGCATGTGAAGGTCGGAGCTATGAAAGTATTTGATACCAATATGATTTACTCAAGGGTTATTGGCCTACAGGCTCGTGAGTGGGACATTGACATTAAGGATGTGCTTGGTCATGAACTTGCGCCAGTTCCAACGTCCATGTTTGATCATACTGGAGATATGAGGATTGCGAAATCGAAATCTACCTTGAAGAAAATTCTCCAAGTTGAGGTGTCTGATAGAGTTGCTGGTGGTGCAAATGTTAGTTAGTTCGGTGGCTCAGCAATACTCTGGGTAGTTCCTTGGCCTGCTGGTGGGTCTGTCAACGACTATATAGCGAACTTCAAATATGCCATAGAAAAAAGGTTACTGGTCGATGACGTGTATCTGATATTTGCAGATACTATGATTACCGCACAAAGCGTGTTACCAGATGATCTAGGGCAACTGGTGTCAGTAGGGTTCATTATTTGCAAGTCAACAGTAAACTTCCAGCGCAGAAGATTCTACTAGCCTCTTCCAAAAAACGTAGCAACTGATGCAATTGATAGTTGATGATCTAGTTCATGATATGAAGTTTCACGAGGACAACACACGACATCACAAGTTAGTGGTAACAGGAGCAGATCCGGTGCCAATCGAAATCAGTGAAGGTGGAATTGTCATCTAACGGGCAGATCTGGCAACTTCACATGAAGAAGCAGATAACATAATTGTCTGGTCTTGAGTTGTGCCGCGGAAAATGAAGAAAGTAAAATCATTGTTGTTGCCGATGACACTGACGTCTTTGTACTGTTGCTGCATTATCATCACATGGCAAATCTCAAGAATGTTGTATTGATGGAGTCCCCCATCAAAGGAAGGACGGTGGTTGATATAGGCAAAACTGGGCAGAAGCATTCTGAGATAGTCGAAGGAATACTCCCGGTACATGCACTTTCTGGCTGTGACACCGTTGCCTCCTATTTTGGAATGGAAAGGCCACTGTACTCAAAACACTTCGATCGGGACACTCACTTAACTTGTTGGGTGCACCAGGGCATTCTATGGAATATGTTATTCAACAGGCTACCTCCTTAATTTCCGCGTGCTATGGACAAACAAACTGTAGTACAATGTCAGAGACAAGGTTAAAGGTATTGCTGTCAAAAACAGGCAAAGGGTCATCAACAACGAAGTTGTGTACCTTGCCACCAACAACTGAGGCATTCAAAGAAAATGTTAAAAGAGCTCACAATCAGGCTTTGGTATGGCAGTCACTGGAAGCGCAGAATCCACCCGAGTTGGACTCAACGGAATATGGTTAGGTAAATGATGACCAAAACAAGTCCCTTCTCCATGATGAAGTCGAACTAGTCCCAGAGATGGTACTACGTCTAATAAAATGTGAATGCCACAGTACTACTCCATGCAGTTCAAGTGCTTGTAGTTGCAACTATGCAAACATGAAAATGCACAATATTTTGCTCCTGCTATAATCAGGGTTGCTGTAACCCGACATCATAGTTGATTGCATGTCTTTGCGATGCACATGGGCAGCGCAATGTACAACAGCGTAAATTACTTGGTGAAGTGGTAGCCATCCTTAAATATGAATTGTATAATATGCTTTTGGTAGTCTGTGTGAGAATTCAGATTTAAAATTAAAGAACATTTGTTATAATATAACACCTGTGGTCATTTACCTTTTCATATTTTCCCCAAGATTGAATAGTATAGAAGATATACCAGTGCTAGTAAACTGGCAGCCGTCTTTGTTTTCTAGATGACATCATCAGTATATGAACTTTGATCTGATACAGATAGATGTGTCTCCAAAATAGCCAGTGATAAACACCTTCACGACTAATTTGGAGTAAATATTAAAGAGATATGCCAGTTTTTGTGTTACGGCGGCAATCTTGGCAGCCATCTTGGAAATTACCATTACGTAATACGATATTAACATAATACTTAGTTCTAATGGATAGCTTGACCCCTAAAACCTAAGTATACAGACAAAAATCACCTTCCTATGATGAACAGGTAGGGAGTTATGGTCATTTATAGGCAATGGCGGCCATCTTGGACGCCATCTTGAATTCCTCAAATTGCTCAAGGGTGACAACATGTCATCAAGCAGTTTTTGAACATAGAGACCCTTGGCTACCAAAATCAACAGTAAAAAAAACTTAATACAACAATGCAGGGTTAACCCTCTCTGCTCCCGGACTAATGTGTACAGTGCGTTGTAACAACTGGCCCATCTCGTTTCACAGAGCGACTGAAGTTTGGTCCAGTTGTTCATGCCAGCTTTAGATTCTAATCTTATCATTATCATATAATCTTATCGCCCATGGACGTTAAAATATTGATAAATTGTTTCTAGTGAATTACTATTTGCCCGGTTGCTGCATTGCCAGGATAGTGCACTTGCGCCTGTGAGGAGCGGTGGTCGCGCGGAAGAGCGCCGTTAATCGAGGGGACGGTGGTTCGATCCCACCTGCCGCCGTTTCGAAACTTAGGCCATTTCGTTCACCTCACATTGCCTGTGTCTTTCGGAAGAGATACTAAAAGCCGGTGGTCCCTTCTATCTGGTGTCTATGCCAGGGGAAGTAAAAGATCCCCCACACAGGGTAAATGTGTAACCTTATAGTGGACTAACTAATTCTAGAGAAGGACAACTCTGAAAACCAAGCTCGACAATACTCTAGTCACAAACTTGTGGCTCGTTAGCCACATGTTTGTGATGAGCTAACCGTAGAGTGATGAGCTAACCGTAAGAAGAAGAAGAAGAAACTGAATACAACGGTGTCAAAATGTTGACGAATTGTTACAAGTGATGACGTTTTTGTTGCCAAAAGCTAAGAACATATCTTGGCATCCTCTGGCCACCGTTTGAAGTGGGCATTTTGTGGTTGCCTTATTGATGTGGAAGTCCGTGCGTACGTGCGTACGGCTAGCTACGCCCTTGTATGTTTATAACAAATTGCTTTCTATGTTCAATGTAGCTTTTAAAAGTTTGTGTGGGACCCCTCTAATACCATAGTGCCATAGTTTATCAAGCAAAATGTTGTGATCTAATGTGTCAAAGGCTTTGCTTAAGTCAATAAACACAGCAAGAGCATACTGTTTGTCATTTAACGCATTTACTACGCTATCTATTAGTTCCAGAGTGGCATGTTTAGTTGAACTTTGTTTACGAAAACCATATTGGGATGAAAACAGAATATTGTACTTTTCAGGAAAGCTATGGAGACGATTATATATCAATCTTTCGAACACTTTGGAGAATGCAGGTAATAGTGAGATGGGCCTGTAGTTTGTAAACAAACTGGAATCTCCTGATTTGTAACAATTTTGTAATTTGTTCTTTCTGTAGCACCGGGTCAACCCACTTCCACCGTCTTCTGCATGGTGATCATGGCTCGCATGTCTTCATGATTGTTTCAAGTGGCTGCTTGTTGTCTTGTTTAAGTGGTTGTAGTGGCTCAGGGCTAGAGCTCCGCACTCTCGACTATGAGAACCCGGGTTCGAATCCTGGCTGCGGTGTTAAAACCTTGGACAAGTTTTTTTTCACTCTACATTGCTCCAGTACACTCAGCTGAATAAATGAGTACCTGGCTATAGAGAGTGGTGGATATGTGTACGAGCAGCCTAGCTTCGCGCCTTAATTGTAGCATATGGCTGGATGCTTCCCAGAGAAGCCGAGATGGTGTCTGAGTGAACAGGTCTGTCATGGAAGTGAAGTGAACGGATCTGAGGACTGGATACTGCGCTATATAAGAACTTGCCTTTACTTGTTGAAGATTCGATAGTCTGGGCCAACACCATATCAACTTATCTGGGAAGCATTCAGCCACGCGGCAGTTAATCCGCGAAGGTTGTCGTCATTTATAATTTTTTATAGCTGAGTGAACTGGAGCAATGTAAAGTAAAAAGCTTGCCTATGATTGTTTTTAGTCGCTAGTCTGAAGCTCTACCTCTGAGCAACTGCGCTCCACACAAAAGTGTTGTATAGTATTCGTACGTGTGCATTATTGCGTTGATTAGTATGTACACGTGGCAACCCGAAGAAAACAAGACCATTGATCTTTGCCGCGGGTATATATACGCCCTACCCAGCGTCTACCCTGTTCACGGCTGCCGACTCGGGAGGAATATAATGTGACCCATCTTAGATACTTTGTAAATATTAAAAATAGAATAATTCATACAAATTTGGATAGGAACGAAGCCACCTAGCCAGCCATCCCTCGCCCAACTCAAACACCAGCAAGGCCAACAAATTGTATTAATACACTGTCTTCAATTGCTGATAATTTTCTGGGCCCATAAACTGGTGCAGGCATGGTCGCAATTCTTTCCAATAAAAGGAATGTCTAGAACAGATTAGGCGTACGTGTCCGTGAATTTCAACTTGCGAACGTCACGATTGCAGGAGTATTGCCTTGTCGGGCGAGCTGCCGTGAACGGCAATGGTGATGTAACTGTAGTCTACAAAAGAAGATGCACGTCATCCTTATAACGAGATGTAACAGCGAGAGTAATTCATTCCACTGTCTGTACGACTTCTAAACGATAAACACATCTGACGCTATGCGTGTATGTTGTATTTTATTTCTTTAATATTTTATTTGTAATGGGAAGACCACAACCACAATTATAACTTTAATTTTGAAATGATATTATAGATTTGTTTTGTATTTTATTATGATTAATGTTTACATATTGTTTTAATAATGAATTTATTTTTATTTTTATTTCTCTACTCTGTATTTTATATTTTTAAGATGACGAACGCTGCAAAATTAATTTCCCGGTCCGGGACAATAAAATTGTATTGTACCGTACCGTACCGTACCGTACCGTACTGTATAGGTCTTTGGAAGGGCTACTGTTGACCTTTATTACGACATCCAAATAGAACATTCCAAAACCATTTTACCTGCGTTATTAGCCGAACAATCATGATGTTTGCGGCACGTTAAATGTGTTGAATAAAATGATTGAGTTACATTGTGACTTAAACGTGCATTTTTGACTTGGTCCCCAGTTTTTGTGTCCGGCCCCTAGATTTTTAAAAGTTGGGCCCCAGCTGGCTGTATTCTAACCCTGGCACACACGCACGCGCACACGCACGCGCACGCGCGCACACACACACATACATACAATAGGCTATTATATATATATATATATATATATATATATACATGTATATATATATATATATATATACATGTATATTATATATATATATATAATATATATATATATGTATATTATATATATATATATATATATATTATTATACATACATATATATATATATATATATATATATATATATATATATGTCAAGGATGGACGCGGAGCGGGCGGTAACCGTCAACAATCTTTATTGTACATGAAGAACAAGACAAGACCCTGTAACAATAACACAGGTGTTACCACATATATAAATATACACACATACACAATACAACACATGGATATCTTTACCATCAATCAAAGTAAACATCTCAAAACTGATGTAAATACAGTCAATATACATTAAAATTAAGTACATGAACCGTAAGTAAATATACTGTCCAACAGCGCAACACAACCAACAGAATCCACTTAAGACATCCGTTCTCTGTTGACAACTTTATGAGAACCGTAGCACAAATACATACCAACACTCGAAATATAATATAAGAATACAAGAATTAATCATGATATGTACCTGCCCACAGCCAGGAATGTCAGGCACACACTTCTTGGCGCATCAGTTAGAGCAGCACACACTGTAGAATAAAAGTATTTAACAATTAACACAGTGGCCTTTACCCTATTCTAATAAGTGTCATCAGGCCTATCAATGGTTAACCTCCAGCGACCATCTGGGTAACTACATCTGAACTCACTCGCCGGCTCAATGCCGCCCTCTAGCGAGTATCATAGTACATACACAAATTTGGGTTATTACATACAGGACAATTCAGCAAACTTCTTACTTTCTGAAATATCTTCACTGTATATAATCGACACCATAACAGTGCTACTCTAACGCTATTAGCGTATAACACAGGATACATACAAACGACGACATATTATTCCTATGAATAACCTAGAATACAGGTGGAAACACCATTCATTTTACCACCACGACACGAGGGAAAACCAATTTGCAACTGATATAAATTCTAATTATTGACAAGTTCCTATTATAAATTGTCACTGATCGCTAGCTGCATCATCCTGACTACGCGAGTGTCAACACGTGAAAATAAAACAGTTACTCACAATCTTTCAAGATAATTCGTCACATCTCGTAACGTACATGTATGCGGTTGGTTACTCGACTTCGTTGTTTGCAAGTCTCGAGTCCCGCGCCTTCCTCCCACGCAACTCCCAAATCCCGCTGAACCTACTGCAGTGCCACCTATTGTGACTGCTTAATTAATACTAACTATTAATCCCCAGGTGGCGTCACCGATTACGGTCCATGACATCTGCCCCAGTTTTGTCTGAATCCGTCCACGGATTACACCAATACCAAACACTTGTGACCCAAAGGCCTCACAATAGACACAAGTCAGAATAATAAAAAAACAGTAGTACCCACGACTACACTCACTGGTTGGTGCGGGCAACCCCCGTCTCCACCTGGAGCAAACACCATTATACTTTCATAGCATAAATATAAAGAACATAAGGTCTAAACCAAAATTAACAACATAGCAAAATTAAACATGCTAAATGACGTGGGCGACCCCGTCTCCACATGGAGCAAACATCATAAACATTTCACACTACTTGTGACACCCATTGCAACAACTATTATTGTGTCAATTTACCTTAGCCTGGCACCTATGCCTTACAAGCAACACATTGCAGTTGATGGTAGAGGAAACCCATGTCCCGCTAGTGCAGGGAACTACCAGTGAATTGTTACATTACAAGATAGTGGCAAACGCCATGTCCTGCTCATGCAGGCAACTATCTTCTAAGAGACTTTCAAAACGATAATTATAAGATAGTGGCAAGCGCCATGTCCCGCTCGTGCAGGCAACTATCTACCAACTGGACACTACAGACGACAGCTGAATAGATAGTGGCAAGCGCCATGTCCCGCTCGTGCAGGCAACTATCTACCAACTGGACACTACAGACGACAGCTGAATAGATAGTGGCAAGCGCCATGTCCCGCTCGTGCAGGCAACTATCTACCAACTGGACACTACAGACGACAGCTGAATAGATAGTGGCAAGCGCCATGTCCCGCTCGTGCAGGCAACTATCTACCAACTGGACACTACAGACGACAGCTGAATAGATAGTGGCAAGCGCCATGTCCCGCTCGTGCAGGCAAATATCCACCAACTGGACACTACAGACGACAGCTGAATAGATAGTGGCAAGCGCCATGTCCCGCTCGTGCAGGCAACTATCCACCAACTGGACACTACAGACGACAGCTGAATAGATAGTGGCAAGCGCCATGTCCCGCTCGTGCAGGCAACTATCCACCAACTGGACACTACAGACGACAGCTGAATAGATAGTGGCAAGCGCCATGTCCCGCTCGTGCAGGCAACTATCCACCAACTGGACACCACAGACGACAGCTGAATAGATAGTGGCAAGCGCCATGTCCCGCTCGTGCAGGCAACTATCCACCAACTGGACACTACAGACGACAGCTGAATAGATAGTGGCAAGCGCCATGTCCCGCTCGTGCAGGCAACTATCCACCAACAAGAGACCTCAAAATGACAAACGATAAGATAGTGGCGAACGCCATGTCCTGCTCTAACACTGTGTTTAGGAGATATATACAGATTACAGACCTGGCAAGTTCTACAGACATGCAGAGGTGTGCCACTTCCTGCACCAACGATAAACGTTGGCCTTTCTTCCAAACAAATTATATGGTTGTCTCCATGCAGCCAGCCAATTCCGATGTTTTCTGCTCACCTCTGCCTCGCCCCTCTCACATTCCAGCCTCTCCACCTGGCTTTGGAAGAGCTCCGCATCCACTTGAGTGGTCTCACAGAGACAAACTGTGGCATCCCTCTTGCTGCAGACGGCGGACAGATTGCTCTGCAGCTCTGCCACCTGTTTGCAGAACTGGCTTTTCTGCTCACCAAGCTCCTCACGCATTTCTTTGAGCTGCTCCACCAGGGCTCCATACGCAACCTGATTGCCTTTCAACTGGCTAAGCAGTTGAGAATTCTTACTGCTGGCCACCATCACATCAGCCCGGGCAGATTCCACATTGCCTCTCAATGCTGAGATTTCACCATTGGCTTTCTCCAGCCTCTCTGCAAAACCCCTTTTCTCCCTTGCTTCCCTGTGCAGTTCCTCCCCCTGCCTCCTCATCTGCTCCTGGCCAGCCTTTAGGGTCACTACCTGCTGGCGGAGCTGTACCTCCAAGGTCTCTGCCTCCAACAACCTCCCTTCCAACTCTACAATCCTCCCTTCTGCTATACCCAACCTCTCTGTCACTCCCTTAGATAAAGCTCCATCTATCTGATCACTAGCCAGACATGTCACTTGAGCACTGCTCGGCTCAGGCCCTCTGCTCCTCACACTTACACACTTCTTCTGCGGGCAATCGCGGACAAAGTGGCCCTCCTGCTTACCATGGAAACAGGAGCTACCCCTGCGACTAAGTGGCACGGATGGAGTCCTCCTGTTGGGACATTCTCTGATGAAATGACCATGTTCCCTACAATAGAAACATGAGCCGTCTCGGGGGTTGGGCCTGGTCGAGCTTGCTGGCCTAGCCTGCGCTGCTAACTGAGGTTGGCCAGCCAGACTGGGCAACTGGTCTATTACCACCTGCATTTGCCCAGCTGCCTGGCACTGTTGTGATGCCAGCTCCACCACTTGCTTTTGCAGCTCTTGCTGCATCTGCGCTACCTCTAGAAGCCTAGAATTGACCGGAGACAAATCTCCCCCTTGCAGGGCACCAGGTTGTTCTTCATTATCAAACAGATACAGGGCCTCATTCCGCATGTGGTGAAAGGGCGAGCCTGCAGAATGAAAAGCAATCCGCCTCAGCTCTCGACGAACAGACTGCTCCTGAACGCCCTCAATAAACTGATACTTCAAAGCAGTGTCTCGCAGTAGCGCCAGTGCATGACCCTCTACATCAGTGGCCGCTGCCTTCTCCATTCGATTGCGCAATCCCATGAGCACTCTGCTGTATTCAGCCAGAGTCTCTCCAGGCAATTGCACTCGAGCACAGAACTCTGCACTCAATAAATGCACTGTTTCGTGTGGTGCAAAATGCAATTTCAGCAGTGCAACCAAAGCACCATAATCATTTCGCACCGCATCAGGGTGGCACAACACTTCCTCCCGTGCGCACCCTCCTAGGTGGTCAAACATTACCACTGCCTTATCAACATCACTCACCTCTGCCTGACGTACATACATATCAAACTGGTCCAACCACTCAACCAGAGTTGGATCACCAGCAGTCATAGGATGGCCCATAAATTTGGCCAGCTTAATTGTTGGTGCAAGCGGGGCCCTGAACTGGTGAATGACACCAGCCAATGTTGCTGCTAAAGCTGCGTTTGACCGTGCAATTAAAGCGGCAATTTGTTCATCAGTCATGTTGATGGAAAGAAGTGACAAGTTAATTAAAAGATCAACCAAATTTCAGAGATTGGTGTCAACTCACTGAGAGGTGTGACTGAACAGACACAACAAACATCAGGATATCAAATCACGGACTAACATAACAACGTAAACCATTACAACATAAACCCTCTAGCCAAATGTGGTTACAATAACAACATTACTTAGATGACAGACATCTAACTCATAATCATTGACCAACTGACATACGCCCACTGTATACAGCTGCAACTTTGATTAGTGCGGATGATAACATATGATATACAACCTGTACTGTATAACTGTAGCACCTGTACCACTACACATTAAACATATCCAACTGATTACGACATAGCTCACCATGAACTATACGCGACTGTGCGACAGGGTCTTTTTCTTTCAAAGTTGTTGCTGGGCGATCCCCACTTCCGACACCAGTTGTCAAGGATGGACGCGGAGCGGGCGGTAACCGTCAACAATCTTTATTGTACATGAAGAACAAGACAAGACCCTGCCCACAGCCAGGAATGTCAGGCACACACTTCTTGGCGCATCAGTTAGAGCAGCACACACTGTAGAATAAAAGTATTTAACAATTAACACAGTGGCCTTTACCCTATTCTAATAAGTGTCATCAGGCCTATCAATGGTTAACCTCCAGCGACCATCTGGGTAACTACATCTGAACTCACTCGCCGGCTCAATGCCGCCCTCTAGCGAGTATCATAGTACATACACAAATTTGGGTTATTACATACAGGACAATTCAGCAAACTTCTTACTTTCTGAAATATCTTCACTGTATATAATCGACACCATAACAGTGCTACTCTAACGCTATTAGCGTATAACACAGGATACATACAAACGACGACATATTATTCCTATGAATAACCTAGAATACAGGTGGAAACACCATTCATTTTACCACCACGACACGAGGGAAAACCAATTTGCAACTGATATAAATTCTAATTATTGACAAGTTCCTATTATAAATTGTCACTGATCGCTAGCTGCATCATCCTGACTACGCGAGTGTCAACACGTGAAAATAAAACAGTTACTCACAATCTTTCAAGATAATTCGTCACATCTCGTAACGTACATGTATGCGGTTGGTTACTCGACTTCGTTGTTTGCAAGTCTCGAGTCCCGCGCCTTCCTCCCACGCAACTCCCAAATCCCGCTGAACCTACTGCAGTGCCACCTATTGTGACTGCTTAATTAATACTAACTATTAATCCCCAGGTGGCGTCAGCGATTACGGTCCATGACATATATATATATATATATATATATATATATATATATATATATATATATATATATATATATATATATATATATATATATATATATATATATATATATATATATATTAACCTATTTACCAAAGTTGTTGGCATTGTATGTCCGTCTTGCAAAACTAATTTACCAAGTATTTATTGTACGTTAAAAAACAAAACAAAAAAAAACACTGGAGAAACGTGTGCTATATCAACACGTGCAAAACCTCGTCATTCTAGGTGATGTGTGTGTGTGTGTGTGTGTGTGTGTGTGTGCGTGCGTGCGTGCGTGCGTGCGTGCGTGCGTGAGTGCGTGCGTGCGTGCGTGCGTGTAAGTACGTAAGTACGTAAACTAAATAATATAGCTGTATTTCCTGATTGTAATATCTTAATGGTAATTAATCTTGTCGCGTGGTAAGTCGTGATGGTAAGTGTGTGTATGTTTGTGTGTGCGTGTGTGTGCGCGCGCGTGTGGTTATAACACAAACGCTGTCTGCGTCATATAGACTCATTAGAACTTTTTAAGTCGAATTTAAAGATACATCTTTAAAAAAAAAGGCAAGTTCTTATATAGCGCAGTATCCAGTCCTCAGGACCGTTCAAAGCGCTTTACACTTTACTTCCCTAGAGACCTGTTCACTCAGACACCATCTCGGCTTCTCTGGGAAGCATCCAGCCATATGCTACAATTAATGCGCGAAGGCTGCTCGTACACATATCCACCACTGTCTATAGTCAGGTACTCATTTATTCAGCTGAGTGAACTGGAGCAATGTAGAGTGAAAAAACTTGCCCAAGGTTTTAACACCGCAGCCAGGATTCGAACCCGGGTTCTCGTAGTCGAGAGTCCGAAGCCGTACCCCTGAGCCACTGCGCTCTCTTTTTAAAGCCGCATTTATAAATTACTTGTAGGTTTTTGTCACAATGAATTTATTTCAACTGTAATTATAGTTTCCCAAACTATTTTAGTATTTTAGAGTATTGTTTTAATATCTTATTAAAATAATATATATATATATATTTTATTTTTATTAATTATTTATTTTATATATTTATTTATTGCTGATAAGTTTAGCTTATATACTGTGAGTTTTAGAAACTATATTTAATTAATTATTTACTATCATTTAGGCAACTTTTTTAAATGATTAATCATATTTTATACATTTATATGTTACAAATGATGTATGTACGCGCCTCTGAGCAGAAACGTTTTCTGGATACACGGCGCTTTATAAATAAAAATTATTCTTATTATTATAGGGCCAGTAGGGTTATGTTACTATTAGTTATTATCAACAGGTAACGTCTTAATTTAGGCATGAGTCAATTAGGCCTAACAATCACACTAGAGCAACCCCCACCACTTAGCGAGTGCGTGATTACGGAACACACGGACGACGCGGTCCGTGGGAAGCTACGCCCAGCGGTCAGACGCTGACGTTGTGTTGTGTTGGTTAACGGTACGCAAAGTTAACTGATACGGCCCCTTGTCGGAAGCCACTGGCGCCGAGCTGCGCCAACAGCGCCCGGGGTCACCGGGGTCAGACGGAGTGACGCACACGGGACCCCCATCGAACTCACGCCCACGGCAGAAGTACTACTGTATCACTACGCCTACTTATATACACGGGACTATTTGTGCCAGTTTCACCGATAAGGCCACGCACATTTTATTAGCAATCACCTTCTGTGATTCGTTTTTAAGTGAATCAGTCACACACTTTAACGGCGTGTGATTTTCGGTTGTTTGTATTCGGGACTATTTACCCGGGCGCGTGAAGTACGCGTGGGTTGCGCTTCGGCGAAAGTAAATTGCAACACAGTGGTCACGTGACTAAGCTGGCAGAAACTTGGAGAAGGGGGTCCACCCATGAAAGTGTTTCCAAACCTACGGAAACTCGCTATATTTCGACGGAGGATCGCAGTCTAGGATTAAACACGCCCGACGACGTTCAGCGGGTGACTTGAGACGCGCGACAAAGTCACTCCTGGGCGATTTCGTTCGACGGCAGACGACATGTCCGACAAAATGGCCGACCAATTGGGAAAGTTGGTGGTTCACGTTCGCGGCGACTCCGACTCGGACCTGGACGCTCTCTTCAGCGTGCTCAAAAACGACCCTTCGGCACAGCAGCAGAACTCTTTCAAACACCGTAAGCTGCCGGCGTCCTTCTTCAAGCCACCAGAACCTCGACCGGGGCTCAATCACAGTCGGGAAGGTAATAATAAGTTTGTTTCTTATATACAATATTATATAGCGCCCCATCCAAATAATTGTTCTGGGGCGCTTTACAATGATTATTCCTAAAATAATGATAATAAAAATACATACTAATTGACTGTGATCACAGAGTGTCAAAATAGTAATCTGTAAACAGATGCGTCTTGAGTGCTACTTTGAATTGATTCACACTCGTAGGTAGCCAGGACTCGACGAACGCAGGCTACTCGGTGGCTAGCCACCGCCCTGCGGCTCACGGCCCGGCCGTACTCGCTATCTCGCACGGACGGTCGCTTTCGTCGCCAGCCCAGCTGCCACACACTCTCAGCGCTGTCCCACCAGGACCGATACACGTCAAACAGCAGAGTTTGGCTGGAGAGTTTTCGGACGAACTCGGACATTTGCCACAGAGTTGGGAATTAAACAAGGCGGCTGGGAGCGGGGCGGACCAAAGGTACTTTCTAAAGTAGGTGACCTCTTTCGTTGTTGCTCGTTCGTTGATGTAGTAAATTAAATCTCGACTGGGCTAGTCGGGGAGCGGGTCGTATTAAAGTCACGTTTGTGTGGGGTTGTTTGTTGTCGATGTGTTAGTTTATGGTTTGACACGCCTGTGTATGTTTTGACTTGTCGGTGTGTCACTGTCAGTTGATGTCTAAGTAACCCACTGACAAGTCTAGGGCACTGGGTTGACCTTTCACCCGACCTACATCTGTTTAGGTCAGGACCAAAGCCAAAGGGTCGTAAATAATGAGTGTAACTGAAATCAAACCTGCTAAAGGTGGTCATTATGGAACTTCAGTGGTTACGCGGTGTCTACTCCGACTTCAAAATTACACTCCATGAATGGAATGGATTTTTTTAATAAGATGGTAACTAGTTGTCCATGGTAAATCAGAAATAACAGTTTAATCTAACTTGTGTCGTGAAAGGTGTAACTACATCATGTAATCTGCTGTCATAATCTTTTACAGGTAAGTTCTGTTACAACTGTAAGTTGTTTGTTAACAACATGACACTTCTTGTGATTCTCGAGATTCTATTTGTGATCTGCTTGAAGTGATCTGTTGACCTAGATGTCACACAAGCAACCGACCTTTTGTCTGACGCAGTGACATATTATTTTAGCACATAAACATGCAAAAGGTGCCTGTTCTCAAGATATAAAATAAGCAATAACACTGCTCTTTAGTGAGTAAGTACACTGCTGTTATCAATGATTGGATAGATCTAGAATAAAAGTTGTAATGTATTGAAGCTGGTTTTGTTACATTATATCAGTAAAATATTTTAGTATGGCCTTTAATGTCATTATATTACACTGTAACCGATGATGACACATTGTAAATTATCCGCCACTGTCAATAGACTATTATGTCAAAATCCATGTCACTGCAAATTATCTTCTAATTTTTGCTAATGGGTCATTCCATGTCAAATCAATCACTCAAAACATCACCCGACTCCAATTTTGATGAAATTTAGTACAGTTGTTGGCTCATGCGAGAATATCAAAATAAAAAATTAAATAAAAATCTAGGTCAAGTATCATGGAAGATATAGGTCATTGAACTTTGACCTAAATCGCATACTGACCGCTACATTAATGCCTGTAACTCTGCTATGAATGAAGCTAGAGAAACAATCAATATATCATTGGAAAGCCAATAAACATGCACATATAACTATTATAAAATTAAAACATTAGTGTAAATAAGAATGTTGTAATTTTTGAAATTTGACCTTTGACCTCAGATACCCAAAAAATGTATCCTCTGATTTTGCTAATATTTTTTACACAATATCCTATACTATTATAGAAGGGTCCCTGAAAATATTAGAGTGGGCAAATAATAATGTTCAGAGATACATTAAATTAAGTACACTCGTGGATGAAAAACTGCACCAAGATAGCACTGTATAACCCAATACGAACATACAGCAGTCTCTGATGTGTATATCATATATGTGCTCACTAATTATAAATTTCATTACTTCATCTTTTTCAGATCATTTCACATATTATCTCTCAGTCTAATGAAACTGCAATCATCACACATGAAGCTGATCAACTGTCAATACAATTTAATCTGTAAATGCTTACCATATGTATTATGCAATACAAGTTGGTCATTTGTATGCTCTGTGTGCCACAAATCACTTAACATTACAGACAAAATTTACATGTGCATGATCTTGTGCCCCTGATGGATAATTGGATAACAATAACCCCTGGTATATTGAATAGCAATGATATCATTAGTTAACATATATACATATATGGATGTATACATCAAAGATGGTGCTGTATGTTTGTATTGCACAGGTTATACAGTGCTAACCTGGTGCAATTTTTCATCCACAAGTATACTTAATTTAATGTATCTCTGAACATTATTATTTGCCCACTCCAATATTTTTAGGGACTTTTCTGCAATAGTCTAGGATGCTCTATTCAAAATATTAGCAAATTCAGAGATTGTGCTGTACGTTTGTATTGGGTTAAACAATGCTATCCTGGTGAATTTTTTCATCCACAGGTGTACTTAATTTAATGTATCTCTGAAACTTCTTATTTGCCCACTCTAATATTTTCAGGGACTCTTAGAACTGCAATAGTATTGGATCCTGTGTATACAATATTAACAAAATCAAAGATTGTGCTGTATGGTTGTATTGGATTAAACTGCTATCCTGGTGCAATTTTCCATCCACGGTTGACGTCGGGTGTACTTAATTTAATGTATCTCTGAACATTATTATTTGCCCACACTAATATTTTCAGGGACTCTTCTGCAATAGTATAGGATACTGCCTACAAAATATTAGCAAACTCAGAGGATACATTTAATGAACATATTACATATATGGATTTATACATCAGAGATTATGCTGAATGTTTGTATTTCACATGTTATACAGTGCTATCCTGATGCAATTTTTCATCCACAGGTGTACTTAATTTAATGTATCTCTGAACATTATTATTTGTCCACACCAATATTTTCAGAGACTTTTCTGCAATAGATGCTCTATTCAAAATATTAGCAAATTCAGAGATTGTGCTGTACGTTTATATTGGGTTAAACAGTGCTGTCCTGTTGATATTTTTCATTCACAGGTGTACTTAATTTAATGTATCTCTGAAACTTATCATTTCCCCACTCTAATAGTTTCAATGACTCTTCTGCTATAGTATTGGATCCTGTGTACACAATGCTAGCAAAATCAGAGATTGTGCTGTATGTTTGTATTGGGTTAAACAGTGCTATCCTGGTACAATTTTCCATCCACGGGTGGCGTTGGGTGTACTTAATTTAATGTATATCTGAACATTATTGTTTGCCCACTCTAATATTTTCAGGGACTCTTCTGCAATAGTATAATATACTGTATACAAAATATTAGCAAAATCAGAGGATACATTTTTTGGGTATCTGAGGTCAAAGGTCAAATTTCAAAAATTACAACATTCTTATTTACACTAATGTTTTAATTTTATAATAGTTATATGTGCATGTTTATTGGCTTTCCAATGATATATTGATTGTTTCTCTAGCTTCATTCATAGCAGAGTTACAGGCATTAATGTAGCGGTCAGTATGCGATTTAGGTCGAAGTTCAGTGACCTATATCTTCCATGATACTTGACCTAGATTTTTATTTTATTTTTTATTTTGATGTTCTCGCATGAGCCAACAACTGTACTAAATTTCATCAAAATTGGAGTCGGGTGATGCAAAAATGGCCAAAAAGTGATTGATTTGACATGGAATGACCCTAATGCTGAATACATTAAAAATCATTTGTATGTATATATGAGTTACATACATGTTTGCACTAAATGTGACAGGGAAAAAGTTTATCCTACTTAAAGCCCTGTATTTGATTTTTAATTTAATTTTTAAAATTTACAGTAGGCATTGGTTTTGGATAACAACTGAAGGCCAGCGATTAACATTTATGTGATCTAATGGTAACGTACAAATTATATTTTCACCGTGACGGTGTTGAATTGCTTGTCAGTTGTCACAAATTTAACTTAAATGTAGCATAACATATTTGCCAGTCTAAATATTGTGTACATGGTTAACATGTGCTTGAGAACTAAAATACATAACAGATAGGTGTGATGCATTACGTATTGAAGTAAACAAAAAACACGTGTGTGACAACCATTCTCAAGGCATAATTAACAATATGTATAATATTGGTAGACATTTATTTTCCTCTTTTTGCTGGTCCAGTTGATTTGCTACCCCTCCAAATGACAGTTAGACAGGTTGACACACAATGCTGAATTCCACCTGTGATGTACCTGACAAGGAGCAAGTTGTCTGTAGCCCACCAAACCACTCTTGATCTGTGTCTGTAGGGTGGAATCAGTGCTAGGCCTGTGTCTGTAGGGTGGAATCAGTACTAGGCATGTATCTGTAGGGTGGAATCAGTACTAGGCATGTATCTGTAGGGTGGAATCAGTACTATGCATGCATGTATCTGTAGGGTAGAATCAGTACTAGGCCTGTGTCTGTAGGGTGGAATCAGTACTAGGCCTGTGTCTGTAGGGTGGAATCAGTACTAGGCGTGTATCTGTAGGGTGGAATCAGTACTAGGCTTGTATCTGTAGGGTGGAATCAGTACTGGGTATGTATCTGTAGGGTGGAATCAGTACTAGGCATGTGTCTGTAGGGTTGAATCAGTACTAGGCATTTGTCTGTAGGGTGGAATCAGTACTAGGCATGTGTCTGTAGGGTGGAGTCAGTACTAGGCATGTGTCTGTAGGGTGGAATCAGTACTAGGCATGTATCTGTAGTGTGGAATCAGTACTAGGCATGTATCTGTATCCTGTCTTGTAACCCAGTTCCACTTCAAAGGCCCAGACGAGACTTGTCCTCAGGCAGAACACAAACCAACAACCAATATTCTCTCTAATCTTCCACTGCACTGAATCACCTTATTTGGGTTCAGCCTGCCTGTTGCGAAACTGCGAGTTGAGAAACGGTTAATTCTCTGCTGTCACAAACGGCAGACTGTCTCAAGTAATCAGCGTTAATTAACCGGCCGAGAGCCTTTTTAGAGATGATGTTTATCTGTTGTCGCCAACTTGGGTTCCTTTGTGGGTCATTGTTGTTTGCAGTAGTGGTGTTATCAGTGTGGGATTAGACTGTCTATCTTGATTTGTAGCTGGTGTCTGTGTGTGACTGAGTAGGCCGCCTGTGTTGACTTGTTAACTGGGTGCAGCAGAGGACAATAGGGGCCATAGAGAACTACGTCAGATCAGCTGCTGTGATGAAGCTTGTTGATGTTTTTCTCCAAACTTGGGCTAACGCAGGAGTTGTCATTCTCTAGAATTACTGAGTCCAATACAGGTTACACATTTACCCCCTGTGTGGGATGTTATACTTCCCCTGGCATAGACACCAGATAGAAGGGACCACCGGCTTTTAGTGTCTCTTCCGATAGACACAGGCAAATGTGGGGATTTTTGTGTGTCATGTTCTGACATGATTGTTGGATTTTAGTGTGTTTTGTTTTATAATTTTTTATTATATTTGCCAGTGCTGAGTGTTATATATATATATACAGTTCCCTGTAGCCACGACCCTCTAGTCTAAAGTGCTCTTACTGTTGTAATGTTCTTGTAATTTCACTGTGCTGTAGCTTATTATCTATATACCCTCCACAAAGCAGTAGTCCCCTGGGTTTTAATTTTTTCTTATCCAATTCAAGATCTTAAATTTCTTTTTACCTGTAGAGGCTTTCGTCTGAATGTTTCAAGTTGCCTTCTTCAGTACTAAAGAAATTAGTGCTAAAATATTAGTACTGAAGAAGTCAACATGAAACGTTCCGACCAAGACCTCTACAGGTCAAAAGAAATTTAAGATGTTGAATTGAATACAAAAACCATTGATTGGAAAAGAACTAGATCCTGAGAAATGTTCAGTAATTTAATGTAAGTTTCTTCCAGTTTTCCCAAATCTCACAGTTCTGCTCTGGTCTCCCCCTTTCCACAGGTCTGGCCTTAGTGTTTGTTTCTCTGTTGTATCTGCCAGTCTCCATTCACGTCACTTAGTTACCAAGTAGCCAGCCTCAATCATGGCATCTTTTCCTGCTAATCTTCCTGTTCACTAGAACTACCTCCCTGTGAGTTCCTCCTGGAAGTTTGTTTACCAAGACACACCTTATGTTACTACCTGGTAGTTCTTGTAATTTTACAGGATCAGTTATTCCTGCAAAATCGTAAACCAGGGGCCATCTCACAAACATTGTTATCAGCTATTAAATATTAGTTTGCACTTTAAAATAAATGTTGACCCTTCACAGCGATCTTGAATGTGTGAACACAGTTAACACCATGAAGCATCAGTCGAACATTGTCACTGTGTCATTGAAATAATGTCCACCATAAAATGGCAATGTATATTTGCATTTTGAGAAAGTCTAACTCTTAATTTAGCAATTTTTTTAAGGATTAATGTCCTTAAAAAGCTCTTTTATTTAGTGAAAATGAATGGTCCCTGGCCTTTATAAATTATCAATTTTTTGTTGTTGCAATTACACCCATTTTCAAGGCGTTTCTAAAAAATTGAAGACTCGTTCCATTTTCCGGTCATGAATTATAAACTTTCTGATTGATGTTTCTGCTTACACACGATAAAAGTAATATCATCAATGTGCAGCGAAACGACAAAGCATTTTTGGTATAAATACCATGGGCTGTTCGTTAACTCTCAGGACTGTAATGATTACTGTGAAGAGATTCAAATATTAAATTTGTTTTAATCACTGTCACGGATTATGGCGCACTGCAGTCATGTGATTTGTGCTTGCTGTCAAAACATGCCTCAAAACTTGTTTACCTCGTGTTAACTTTCAACAAATAACTTTGCTGAGAGGTTACACACATCCTAACAAACAGCCTGTAGTATGTATACCATAAATGCTTCAATGTCGTTTTCGCTGCACATTGATGAGTTTACGTTCATTGCGCATGTGCAGAAACGTCAACCGGAACGTTTGTAACACCGGAAAAACATAAGCACTACAACGTGTGATAGTCAAGAGAGTTCTGGGAAAGGCTTCAGTTGCTGTTGGTGTGAACTTCCCATGTCCCTGACCCAGTCTCCACCCTGTGAGTCAACCCCTATCAGATGACTTCATTATTTAGCCTGTTTGATTATGTGTCCCCAACCACAGACTGGCAGCATAATCAGTTGTAACAGGAGAACATCACAGTGTAATGAAGACTGTTGTGTGTGTAAATGTTTCTCATTGACTTCACACAGGTCTTTATGCTGGATCACACTTTTCCCAGTCACACGCATGTTAACTGACAGTGACTATAAACACACATTTGATACCCATTCTAAAGTCATCATTGATAATGTATATTATAATATTTGAAAGACTACAAAAAGGTCTTCCAAGTCATGTATTGTCGGTTATGATTTAAGAACGGGTGTCACATGACACAAGTGGCATTTTTAGTTGATTTTATGTCATAATGACAAGGCTCAATCGGCTCTTGTATATGTGACAGATTGTGAGTTAATGTGTACTGTCACAGTGTACACATGTACTTATCTACCAGAACAATTTGTAACTGACAAACATGTAAACTTGCAAAACGCCATGTAAAATTTTAAATTGCCAAATGTAAACAAGCTGTATCTGTTTTTAACAAATTGTTGCTATTCTGTGGATGTTATATCAAAATTGAGATGGAAAGTTCTTTAGATATCTGGAAGTCTGGTGTGCCTCTCAGAAATGCATAGTGCTGGTGGCAATATTCATCATGTTTTTAAACGATAAAATATTGCGATTACACAATCATAAATACCAATAAAACACTCGTGTTGATATCAGCATCAGACATGTCAAAACTGAAGGATTGCGATTTAGCACAAATTCTGAAAATTGATTTATATTATTACACAAACTGGCCCCTGGGTGTTACGTATGTAACATAACTGTGGTTTCTAGTTTACATATGACCAGGCATTGTTATTACATATTTTGTATTGTTGTGTTGGTATTCAACTGACTGGGTAACATTTTTTAAATTGCTACTTCAAGACACATTAGGCTGTGTTTGAGTAAAATTCCCTGACTGTTTGTAATAGTCATTGCATGAGTCAGAGAATGGGGCCTACTTGTATCATGTTATGTCCTAGTCTGTTTTGCCCTAGTCTTGCTAAAAAGCAGCTCCTGCATTGTGGACTTGTATAAATATCACTGGACTGGTTGCGGACTAGTAAAAAATCACGAGCAAAACAGGTCTTCCAAAATCAGATATTGCAAGTTGTGTTTTGAAAATGGGTGTCACACACTTGATTTTAGGTCATAGTGATTCAGTTCCACTTGCCTGTATCAGTACAAGCCGTATGTGTTGTGTGTAAACATGGTACTACAAAAAAAGTGGGTGACTGGCACAATTGACTGACTAACAGTCTGGCCCAACATTATGCTTCATAATAATTACCAGCATCCTGTGACGTTACAAACCTTTGAAACAGACCATATCTACGTTAACAGCACTCTGTATAATTACACTACAGATCAAGGAAATGATGTACTGAAATGGTCCATGCTTGGTGTACTTTTTCAGTCATTCTGGCCAAAATAGCCAAGTAGGATGAAGTGAACAGTTCATGGTTTGTCCCAGGAAAGTGGCTCACTGGTTGAGAGATTACACAATACTGGTGGTTTTTGAGTGTCATGTGATGTGTCACATGACAGACTGGCCATGACCAATGACACTCCTGAGTACATCTCATAATATTTATATCTACTATGAAGTGATACTGAATTGAACCTTAGTCTTCTGGCTGATATCCATCAAGTGGTGGTCTCACATCTCTCAAGAGTATTTTTAAAATATATTTTATTTTAACAAGATACAGTTAATTGTCACCCTTGGGGTAGGGCAAAAGTGGCTTGCTTAGGGGTCATCCATAATTATCATCATTTTCACAAGCGTACAAACCGTACACTTTTTCTGACCCTCCCCCTTGAAAGTGTACAAATGTAAATGGTGAAAATGATGACAGTGTTTCACAGTTGCCATGCTTCGCAATAATGCGTCATTCTGATGAATCACTAGCATACAAGCAAATCATTCGAGCACTATTTTCTTTTCGTTTTGGCGGTTTGAGCGAGCGATAAGTGGGCACATCATTTTTGTCATTATTTTTCAACATTAAAAAAAGCGTACGTTCAAGTCATACCCCCTCCCCCCAGCGTACGGTTTGTACGCTTGTGAAAATGATGATAATTATGGATGACCCCTTAGTAAGATTACCTGGAATAATGTCCCGTTAATGTTTCAGAAATAATTTTGGACCATTCCTGGGTGGCCACAATTACAGAGCTTTATGCAGGATAACATTTTAGCATGTCATATATTTTTGGTCTTAGCTCATATGTGATAAGACATATACAAGCCAGATGAGATGTGTGTCATGATCTGAAATAAACTACAAACACATGTTTTACACCCATTTTCAAGGCGCCTCTACTTTTTGAAGGCTTCATAGTTTGACCCATTCACCACCAATTCAGTGATCAATATATTTCTAGCCGCCTATGTCAGGTTTTACCCATCCAAATGACGGGTGGATCGGTGTCTGTAAAACCTATGCTATGGCAATAATACCAAAGTCCAGCTACATTAGGGTTAATATTCTGAGGTCAGAATAATTATAAAGTGTGCTGTTTCCGTATTGCACGTAATAGTGACGTATGCATGTACTGGACAGATGTGAATAGTTGTATGTACAGTAATTAATACAGTTTGAGCTGCTTCAAATGCAAAAGGCACTACTTCAGCAGTACTAAACACAATGCAAATTTACACTGTTCTCATCTCGTACCAGTGCATTTCGTAGATTGAAATATTCACAGACTATTTTCATATATGAGGTCAGGCCGGCGAGTGACGTCACTCATTCACCATTCTTATTTGTCAAAGGGTCTAATCACTAGACTGAATTTTTCCCTAGAAAAACAGTAGGCATTTTTCACTGCAGGTCATGTTGACCAAACTATTCAGTGTCAACATTCCACATGCCTTTTAGGGGTGGATGCTGGAGGTATGTGGACAGGGTAGGGTAAGTCAGACATGGTGATGTCATGTTGTAGGTATTTACTGACTAAGGTGTTTGACAGATTACTAATATGCTGATATTATGATTATCTTAATAGGCTCCACTGTGACAGCCTTTGAACAGATTTGGACCAATGCCACCGTGAATTGTCCTCTGCTTATTACCTGTTATTATTATAAAACTGTCAGCATTCTGCAGAGGTAAACACATTCCTTGAGACTGAATTCCTGACAAATAACTCTAAAGTGCATTGTGTGATCGGCCGATATTTGTGGTAAAATATTTAAAACATTCCTAACAGATTTTTTAAATCAATTATATTTGTTGCGTTACATGCTGATAACAGATCTAGAGGTGTTGTTAACCCATTTTATCCTGAAGCTACTGCAGACGAGTTGCAGCCAGTTCCTGATCATTTCCTCAAATCAATCTGTCAGCATTAAAAAATGACAGACCTTCATTTAAAATGGACATAACTTTATTATTTCTCAATCAATTTTTAAATGTGATATACCTTTAGAAAGCAGATAAAGTAAACTATCAAGTCGCATTGACAAAGTCATAGTTTTATCATATAAATTTTATGTGGCATATAACAAAACATGCCCAATAAATTCAAACCTATGTTGAGGGTTATCACATTACTTTTCACCTGACATTTTCGCCAAGAAGGATGCAACATGTCAATGAGCAAGTTGAGTTTATTTTATGCATTACTCTCTGCTGAAAACAAAGGTATACAACTCGTCCACATATCTTGGATAATAATCTCATTATGTAAAATTGTTTGTAATACCCCCATGTCAGTCGATTGAATCGCCAACGTGTGGCGCCGCTGAGCGGAATTATGCAAATTTGTGAAATATTTTGTCAACGATGTATAATTTTGTGGCTAATTTCTTATAACTAATAAAGAAGTACTCTAAAGTAACAACGTTGGTCAACATTTCAACGTCACTTTATTGATGTTACCGTCGTTGGAAATAATAAACTTTGGCGCCAAAAAACGGCGTGGTGCGTGGTGGGCGAAAATGGATGCCGTTGTCGGTCGACCCCACTTCGATGGCTTCAAAGTATGTCTTCACGGACAAATATCGCATCAAATACCATAACCGTCCATCTTATATCGTCTATCCACTTGTCTGCCTTCTTGTCATCAACAGTATGAAGTAAATTAATGGAGTTATCCTTCGAAATACGTCAACATTTAACGATCTTTGCGACTCGACGCCATCTTTGATTTCACTTTGGCTTGGGGGTGCTCACTTTGTACTGCAAATACCCAAAGAACGGCACTGATTGGTTGAAAATATGGGTTCCCTAGTGATCCCGATATACTGACGTCATTCGGTGTTAACCAGCCAATGGGATTCCAAAACGTCAGAGTGCGGGGAAGCCGTGCCAAGTGCAAACTACGACTAGAATCGTATTCCGGATAAAAATGGTAACTACGACTAGAATCGTATTCCGGATAAAATGGGTTAAATCAAGCGTATGCAAAATCAGAGTACTTGTACAACTGATAGACAGCTTGCTCGTGGAAATTGTTTTGGAAGAGCTTTTACTCCTTCAATTTTTGTATCTGTCCACCACCCGTCCACCCATATTTCTACCCGTCCACAACGGTTTTTACCCATCCATATGACGGGTGGACGGGTCTCTGCATAAAGCTATGTCTCATGGAAATGTCACAGGTATAACTTCTAAACCTTCCGGACGATGGCAGAAGTATGTATTTGTCATGTAAAGTATGAGTATTATCAGTTATAATTTGGGTGGGTTTTTGCAGTACCTGCTTTTTATATATATATAGTAGTGAGAGTGAATTGTTTCAAAAGGTCACTTCACTTACTTGCTGTGAAAGGGTGTTTATTCACCTTGCCCCAAAATTAACATATATGAATACATCATTCAATGCCATCCAGCTACAACCAGTGCCCCTGTGTGCCCAGAGGGTGGTGACAAGACTGAGTGAGGGGTGGGGCTCCTGGTGGGGGTAGTTAGTGTTATCTTGACAGTGTCTTGCTGATAATGTCAGCTATCTCCTCAGTATCCTGTCTCAAGCCACAGTCCTTTGAAAGGGCCATGTTTTGGGTCATTGTTTGTGGTCAGTGGGGGGTCACAGGAAGTCAGCCCTAGAACTAGTGGTTATGTAATCACAGGTCATGGGTGACATGAGTAGTGTGTCTTGTCAACTTATAGTGAAGTATGTGTGTGTGTGTGTATGTCTGTATGTATGTAATCTGTCTGTGTGTACGTCTGTCGTCTATACGTCTGTCTGCATGCATGTTTGTGTGATGTTGATGTACTGGCAGGTTGAATGACTTATGTACAGTTTCCAGTGTAGTTAAATGAGTGCTGGACAACTAACTGTGTTCACTGGACCGTGACCATACCACCACTCTTGTGGCTATAGTAGCTGGTCATGGTTGAGTGACCGCTGTGTAATACAGCAAGGCTGTAATCTGTTGTCATTGACTTACATCCTCCTGCTCACACACTGGGACTTGTAATCCCCAGGGCAGGAAACTTCCTGTCCCAGTACACACCTTCACTGTAGGAGGTCTGTGTGTGCCCAGTCAGTGTGGACATGTGGTGGTGGGGGGGGGGGGGGTGAACTGATTGAACTCAGGTGAGAGATGTAGGGTGTGCGAGGTCAAGGACTTGGACAGTAGTGTCTGTGACAGTTCTACAGTGTCTGTATGTTTGGGCCAGTGAGCCAAGGAGAGTGCATCTGTCATGACGAACCTGTCATGGTTTGGGGAGGGTGCACCTGTCACAATGAACCTGTCATGACTTGGGGAGAGTGTACCTGTCATGACGAACCTGTCATGGCTTGGGGAGAGTGCAGTGCACCTGTCACAATGAACCTGTCATTACTTGGGGAGGGTTTATAATGATAGTACAACATGTTGATTGCATTGAACTGGCATATGATAATTTTATGTAGTAATTTCACGTTATTGCAACTTAATATCACCTTGTGATCTGTCATAGTTTAATATGATTAATATTATTACTGAATAATTGTTTGTCTACCTTACAAAGTATATGATTAATATTACTACTAAATAATGATTAGCTTACCTTACAAAATATACTAGAAGTGATTCAAATGTACTGGAAAATACCTTAGATTGTGATTTTGGAGGAATGAGTGACCGTCTGACTGGTATGGGAAAATGTGAGTTTTGGCAGAGTAGACAGTGTGACTGTTGACACTATGACACTTTGTTGACACTTGTGTATGGATGGTTGACATACTTGGTGACACCTGCGACAAAGGTGTGTCACTGCTGTGAGTTGTTCTGCATAATGAAGTCACCATTGGGATGACATGAAAGCAGGAAGTGTGACAATGTGATGTGGACAGGGACAGCCCCAGACAATGTGTGTCTACAGTCAAACCTGCCCATACATGGCACTGTGTGGATTGCACAAGGTGTGAGTGTTGTCTAAGTGATGTAAGACCACAATAAGGTGTTCTTCTGCCATTACCCTTGCGACCAAAGAGTACCCTATAAAACAGCATTATGCTGGTTGTCTCAATTTCTGTGAGCACATGTAGTGTGAAGTGAGTAGAAATTATGTTTTTTGTGCAGCGTGGCATCAGAACTGTCAAATGACAGCTGTCAGTCAGTGCATTTCTGCATATTTATACAATCCGTGGGTGATTCAAGCAGAAATGGAGGGGTGTACAGTTTGAAAGAAGTTTGTGGGAGAAGTTTGACACCATTTTTTTTGACTGAACTTCTATCTATGGAGGGTAAATATGCTGTGAAATTGTCAATAACAGATCTCATCAAGATTAATAGGAATTGAAAGAAACGTTATAATGGTCGCCTATGGTAAATGCAGATGTGGTCTGACTCCTACTGTTGGACAGGTAGTGGTTGTAGGGTTGGTTATTACAACACTCAGCAACAGTCCATTAACTCACTAGTTTGTATGTATTAAGGTTCCAATGTTATGATCTGACGAGGCCTCATTCAGCCTGTCACTTCTACTTTTAGAACACTTACTGTTTACAGTAGAGAAGCTTTACAAGGCAACCTCTCATTCATATCACGGACATCATAAAAATAGTAAGATTATAAGACCTGCTGTTCTGCATTACTTTACGGGTACATCAATTAATATCAGAACAGTTCCGATAATTATTCACAGTCATATACAACATGTTCTGCCACTTCAGTGCATGCGATACTTGACTGTTTGTGATGTTATCATAACAGAGAGATTCAGCTTGATCCTGTTCTCCGATTATAAACATGCACACAATATACAATGCATTATTTGACTGTTGTCCGTCAGTGTAATTATGATCAATTATGTGGACTATCACGTCTGGTTCATTGAATCCTCCCAGTGCCTCTACCTGTCAATGCTGTCTGTCAAATCCTGGGTTATTTCGTCCACTCGAAATTGTCCCAGTTCACAGGGTGTTATAAATAACCACCGGGCTGCTAACAGTGATCGGACTGTGTATGAATACGTTGCATGCTGAGCGGTAGAATGGTTGGCAACGGTGTGCGTTGATGCGTGAATGGAGGGCGGTCAAGGGTGAACTACAAAGCACCCAGATTCTTTATGCCTGCATAGGACCATACACAAGGGTGAAGATGTCTGTGATAGTTTTCACAGTCACATCTAAGGTTAGCAGCACACACAAGGGTAATGTTACGTGATCTGACAGTGTAATGTTACAAAGACAAGTGTAGTGTTATTTGTGGAGTAATTCGATAACATTTTGTAGGAGTCCTGTGGGTTTTAAGCAGCAGAGTTGTAGGAGACATTTCAAGGGTGATAACAATTCTCAAAGTATTTATGAGATCCAAAGTAACGCTCCATATGATTTTAAATGCTTACTACTTGGTTAAATAACAGGACACAATCCAGACACTACTTGCAAAATTAGTAAACATTTTTAATATTTTAAAACGAAAATTAATGCTAAAATTGGTTGATTTGACATGCTGTGAGCTTATGCCCTTACCTTACCTGTCTTCCTCAGACCTTGTGGTGTGTCAGACAGCTGTATTAATTACTCCATCCATGTCAGACATTTACTGCCTGCCAAATTGTGTTTAGTTACTTTATGGACAACAGATTTCCTCCTACAATTTGTTTATGCTTTGATGGTTTATACATTATTACCTAGATTGTAAGCCTATGATGGTCTACATGATTGGTCCATGTGATTGACAAAGTGGTTGGTTTCTTTTCTGTATTGTTGGTCTGTGATGATGTGTAGTATTATTGGTCTGTTTAATGGTCTACATTGATGATGTGTATACTTTGGTCTGTAATAGTCTGCATTATCATTGATATCATGTTACAATTATTATTATTACAAATGTTGGTCTGTTCAATGGTCTCTGTATCATTGTCCTGTGATGGTCCGTTACATTTATTGTCCGGTCTCTTCGATGTCTACATAAATGGTCTGTGTGTTTCAGTCACGGGGACCACAGGACCACATGGCAGGACCCGCGCAAGTCGATGAGCACCTCCGCCCTCAACCAGTCCCAGCCCCTGAGTCCCCCCCAGGGCCACCAGTCGTCCTCCCTCACCAACCTCACCCCCCTGCCCCACGGCTGGGAGCAGGCCGTCACCCCGGAGGGAGAGATCTACTACATCAACCACATCGACAAGTGCACCAGTTGGTACGACCCCAGACGACGTGAGTAGAGAGTACAGCCTATGTGTACACGCATGGCACGGGCGGCTTTTAATAATAATAAATACTTTTTATTTGTAAAGCGCAGTATATCCGGAATTTTTTTCGCTCAGAGGCACATAAAATACATTGTAACACATATATATTTAAAATATTCATAATCAGTTTAAACCTGCACGTAAAGACGAAATGTTAAATGATAATAAATAGATAATTAAATTAAGCTTCTAGTTCATAACCTATTAAACCTAAACTTATCAGCAATAAATAGATAAAAATTAAATAATTAATAAAATATATTAATAACTTAATAATAAAGTAAGTAAAAAAATAGCAAAAGTATAATTACAGTTGAAATAAATTCATTATAAAATACCCTACAAATAGTTTACAAATGCGGCCTTTAACGTGTTGTGACGATACAAATGCGGCCTTAAAAGTGTTGTGACATGTCGTGTAACACGGTTAAATGTTAAGTGATGTGTCGTGTAACACGGTTAAATGTTAAGTGATGTGTCGTGTAACACGGTTAAATGTTAAGTGATGTGTCATGTAACAGGGCAAAGTATTTAGTAACATGTTGTGTAACAGGGCTAAGTGTTAAATAACATGTTATGTAACAGTGCTAAGTGTTAAGTAACATGTAGTGTAACAGGGCTAAGTGTTAAGAAGTAACATGTGTGTAACGGGGCTAAGTGTTAAGTAACATGTGTGTAACGGGGCTAAGTGTTAAGTAACATGTAGTGTAACGGGACTAAGTGTTAAGTAACATGTGTGTGTAACGGGGCTAAGTGTTAAGTAACATGTGTGTAACGGGGCTAAGTGTTAAGTAACATGTGTGTAACGGGGCTAAGTGTTAAGTAACATGTCCTGTAACGGGGCTAAGTGTTAAGTAACATGTGTGTAACGGGGCTAAGTGTTAAGTAACATGTCCTGTAACGGGGCTAAGTGTTAGTCATCCCATGTTGCACAGCGAAACACCTCCAAGGCCCCGGCCCTGTCAAGATTGGCTCAGGTCCTGGCGGGCCGTTGCCACAGCAACAGCCCCCACCGCCCGGGGCCCCACAGACTCGCCCACAGCTGTCGCCCAATCAGCAGTCACCACAGGGGGCGCCACCACCCCAGCGAACAAGCGAACAGTTCATCCGGGGAGAGCTGCAGAGACTCCAGCAGGAGAGAGCTCGGCTACAACGAGAACAGGAAGAGATCGCTCGACAGGTGAGTCCGATTGATTCGTTCTTTCGTTCGTTCGTTCGTTCGTTCGTTCGTTCGTTCGTTCGTTCGTTCGTTCGTTCGTTCGTTCGTTCGTTCGTTCGTTCGTTCGTTCGTTCGTTCGTTCGTTCGTTCGTTCGTTCGTTCGTTCGTTCGTTCGTTCGTTCGTTCGTTCGTTCGTTCGTTCGTTCGTTCGTTCTTAGGATGAGATTGCTCTGTTTTCAAATCTCAAGATAGCATGAAACCTTTTCTATTTATGTTTTCTCTCAAGTGTAGTAGCTCAGTGGTTAGAGCACCCAACTCTCAACTAAGAGAACCCGTGTTCGAATCCTGTGCTGTGGTTTGGACCTTAGGTGAGTTGGTTTAGTCTACATTGCTACAGTTAATCAGCTCTCTTGATGAGTAACTGCCAATGTTCGATATTTGTGTAAAAATAGTCTCAATGCACTAGCTGAATACTTCCCTAGTCTGGGTGTTGGATTGTTGGACAGGACTGCCTGGGAATAAGCAGCTTCTTATTTTTTTTAATAGCATATTAAATGTATTTGTTTTAGAAACTGGGAAGGATCTAGGTGTGGTAGTTTTGTTTTGTGAATGCATGTTAAGTATTGACATGTGACTGGATGTGCCTTGTGGGACACCCTGTACTTATAGGTGAGTCCGCCGTGACTCATTCATGCCCTAAACATTACATACAGGTAACCCCCAAAATATAGTAAAATGTTACCTGAGGCCAAACTATAATGTCCCATCACGTCAGGCCAACCACACTCCTCGTGGGCGACTTCATTGGCCGACGTTAAAAGAGGAGTTTTTTCAAAGGGGTGAGTTGGTGCTGACGCTATCCAGTGTCAAGGTCTTTCTTGATTACACAATCTTGGTTAGTTACTCAAGATTGTCTTTCAGTGATGCAATTCACATCTACTGACTACTGTACCACATCCTAGATGAATGTAAGTAGAGCACAATGGCTCAGGGGTAGAGCTTCGGACTCTCGACTACGAGAACCTGGGTTCGAATCCTGGCTGCAGTGTTAAAACCATGGGCAGGTTTTTTCACTCTACATTGCTCCAGTTCACTCAGCTGAGTAAATGAGTAGCTGGCTATAGACAGTGGTGGATATGTGTACGAGCAGCCTTCGCGCATTAATTGTAGCATATGGCTGGGTGCTTCTCAGAGAAGCGAAAATGGTGTCTGAGTGAACAGGTCTGTCAGGGAAGTAAAGTGTAAAGCGCTTTGAATGGTCCTGAGGACTGGATACTGCGCTATATAAGAACGTGCCATTTTTATTACAGCGAATATAGATGGCAGCATCTTTAGTTCACTTTGTCCTTAAATTTGCTGTAAAACAGCACAGTAAAATGTCTCCCGTCATACCCGTAGACATCTGGTTAAAACCAGGCATTGTATGGGACATATATATATAATGCCACTATAGTTTGATATGTCTTAGACTCCCCTAAGTTGGTGTTATGTAACTCACAACAAGAGTCCAGGCATCCTGTCCAAGGCTGTCTCAGCAGTCACAAGTTGCTGAGTGACCAGATTAGACCAGTGACAACAGTCAGATGGACTGAAGGGTTCATGTGGCTGTTGACCTCGAGAGTTTAGGACTTCTTTGAAAGCGGCTACTTCACATCTGTAGGAGGTAGAATCTATACACAAGGAGCTCCTTCACGTCTAGGAGGTAGAATCTGTGCAAAAGGAGCTCCTTCAGGTCAAGCTGACGCTGGTGATATTGTATTTGCTATGGTTTGGTTGGCGGTAATAAATTCACCAGTTTTCATCGAAGTTTCAACATATCACGGACCAACTACAGGTGTTAATTTTTAGTCCTGCTTTGTTGTTAATTTTTGATACCACTTTGTTATTAATTTTTGGTCCCACTTTGTTGTTAATTTTTGAAACCACTTTGTTGTTAATTTTTGATTCCACTTTGTTGTTAATTTTTCATCCCACTTTGTTGTTAATTTTTCATCCCACTTTGTTGTTAATTTTTCATCTCATTATGTTGTTAAATGTTCATCTCATTATGTTGTTAATTTTTCATCCCCTGCTAGGCCCATGTGTTGTATACACCTGTGGTGAGGTCAGACCACTATTTTACCTTCCCGGTATGGGTGGATAAAAACACAAGTGATTTGTGGAGTTTCTTGGAATAGGGTTAGGTCTGAAACAGGGAACAAGGCAGACGCCAGAGAAGTTGATCACATGTGGTAGCGCATTGTACACGTGTGTGTGTGGTGTGTTTGTATGTGTGGTGTGCGTGCGTGCGTGTGTGTGTGTGGTGTGAGTGTGTATGTGCGTATGCATGCATGTGGTAGACAACAGATGAATTGGTACACAATACACTGCTGTCATGGATAAACAAGGTTGTAACATAAGCCCCAAGAAGACACAAGTAACCTCCCTGTAGTGTTGCTAACTGCACCAAGAGGCCCATGTTTTTCACACAAGTTAAGAGACAGTTAGTCTGCCCTGTGAAGCTGCTGGGTATATTTAGCTGCCCCACAGGGAAGTAGATAACACCCATTCACAGGTGTAAACCAGGTGAACTGTTTGAGCTTGTCTTACTTAGAGGTTCCTCCTAATTGATATGTCTGAGATCTCTGTTTGTCTAGTCTATCTGCCTCAGAGGTAATCTCTCTGTAGTCAGTTGGTTTATCAGGATATTTTCTCTTCCTGTGGACATTGGAGCAAATGGAAGTAGAATGATTGGGACAAGATGTGGGTGTTCACACTCCACAACCACAGCAGTAGACTTTCCCGTATAGGCTGTACTAGCAGAGAGGTCTGGTGTCAACTTCTGCTGCCAGCTGTTGCTGCCCTCAGGGCCAGATGCAATAGGTGGTCACAGCAGTTGTCACGGCAACAGCTGCTGTTGCTGCAGTAGTAGTCGACTGGGGCCAGCTGTCAGACACAAACAGCTGATGTCAGTCCACTAGACCTAGTCCACTTGGTCTTCAGTATGATTTATTCCAACAATATTCAACCAACAGTATTATCTCCAAACACCAATTGTTTTGTCACAACCATAACGTCTGAAATTATTAGATATGTGAATATTGTACTCATCCCTATTGACTACACACACACACACATATATATATATATATATATATATATATATATATATGATAGAGAAAGTACAATCTAAACTTTCTATTCAACATCTGACCGTGTTGCAGATTAGTTTACAACACTATAGAATATTAGCAAAAATATTAACAAATATAGAACATTTAAATTTGTTTGCTGTATATCATATTTATATTTAAGTGCCTGTGTTTACGTAGTGATGATTTTCAGAAGCCTGTAATGTTAAAGTATGCAGAATGTCTGCCACATTCAGCGACATAGCTGTAGATGGTGTAATTGTCTTTACAAAATAATGTCGAAAAGAATGAAATTCTGTGGTTGGAACTCTGCTTATAGCCTTTTGAAATAGTTTCAAATCCTGAGCTCCCAAGTACCACAGGGGTAGAAATAATTTCAAAATTTCTGGTAGTCAGCAGGACTACTTAGTTGGGAACTCTGGTTGTCCTCAGAATCTATGTGGTAATCATATGGCCCAGATTTAAATAAAATAACATGACAAACACAAAATTTGAAAAATATTCCCAAATGTTGTGGTAGTCCATCAGACTACTGCTGTCATCATCTTTGGTAGTTCAACCAAGTTTCTGGTAGTCCTCGGATTACCACTATTTCGACCCCTATACCACAGGGATGAATTTTGAAAGTCTAAATCTATAGCCTATCTCAGAAGGCCCAGTCCACTAGGTCGTGTGCAACATTTCAGCCTGGACCATGCACCAGTGACGTTCCAAATATTATACTTAGTCTTCAACACATCTCATTTAAATTACCCCGTTTCTGATTGCCCTGTCCACAACACCCCGCCCTGAAGTGTTACACCACAGCTGAACACTCGGTGTTGTCTTCGTGGCTCCCACCAGAATAGAACACGGCAGTGAACTCTGTGTAATTGTCAGCCGGCCAATGGAGCCGCCGATAAAACAAAGTGCCAAACTGTTAAGTTTTTGCGGTGCCAGAGTGGGCAGGAACACGTAAACAGTCGGCTCCACCAGCGAGGCCCTTGGCTCCGGCTGGCGAGACTGAGCTAGCTCTTGGACAAACAGGAAGTCTCTCCATTAGAGACTGTTTTTGTGTGTAGTCTGTGGGGGAGACTGCTAGAAATAGCTGGGAACATCAGGGAAGTAAGACAAAGTATTGATGTGTCAGCTCGGAACATCAGTGTCAAACATGCCTGACTGTGGCAGCTGTAGGTGACGGGATGGGTCGTGTCTGGTGACACAAGACACCACAAGACAGACAATGTCTCTTGTGTCATGTCGTCTCACTTGTCTTGTAACTGCTAGAAATAGTTCAGGAAGGTTCTGTCCGCGCGCGGGCAAACAAAATGGTGTTGGTGATACTGATTAAGGGACTGAATGTTGGGAGATTGTTCCCACTTGTTAGTACACGCCTGCATCTGATGACCACTGCAGTGACCGCTGATTTGACCAGTGGACAGTACTAGTGACTTGGTTGTGATGTTGTCCATGTGAGTCCTGTCTGGTGTCCTCACCCCTTGTACCCCTATCACCCTACTACATCCCCTTCAGTCCACACATAGCCTTTGCCACCTCTCACCCCTCCCCTCATACACCCATCCACCCCACCTAACACCCTTTTACCCTGTCTCATCACAGTGTAACCCTTCTAAAACCTGTCCTGCCTTCTCTCACACCCCTCTATGACCTTCACCTCTATTCTACCCTCTTTTTGACCTCCCTATTCCACCCTGAACCCTGACTCATGCCCCTCTCTCCTACTTGAGCCCCACTCACACCCCCTCACACCCCCTCACACCTCTACTCCCCACACCCCCTACCCAGCCTCACCCCCACACAGACAGTGGCTGCTGTCACAGGGCACACCTTCCTTTGTTCCCGGTTTCCTTGTGCCGGATGTGTGTTTTATGCCAACCAGCACAGGGTGTGAGTTCATGACATGGGTGGGGTAGTGGGTGTGATGTCACACATACTTCACCCACCTGCAGTGACATGACACTGGCTATTGTCCCATTTACTGTCACACACTTGTGTATCTATATATATAAACACAGGTGACAAATGCAGGGTCCGTACGGGGCATTGAAAAAACTTGAATTTGATTGGACCAAATTCAAGGCCTTGAAATCCTTGAATTTTATAAAGCAGTCTTGAAAAGTCTTGAATTTAATTGTGGTCAATAAAATATTTTTTTACTCGGTTGTCGTGACGAACTAACAGATGTGGGCCAGTGGCAGTCGGGCAGAAGGGAAAGTCGATGCACAAAAATAACTTGTGTGCTCATTGGGCAATCAGCATTTTATCGTGGTCGCGTCATTTTGTTCTTAGTCCAATAAAATAAGTTGGTCGAGTGTGATGCGATTTATTTGGATTGATGTTTACAATGTTAATATACTGCGATTAAAAGTACAGACGCCATTAAAAACAGTCTTGAATTTATTTTTCAAATTGCCTTGAAAAGTCGTGAATAGCCTTGGATTTCAAATGTCCAGATGTGTACAGACCCTACAAATGTCATGACAGTACATGTGTCACTTGACAGGAAAATACTATTCGATGTCAACGCAAAAGGGAAGTTTTCTCATAAATTGCCTTTCTACACTGGCTGAGTTACTTAGCGATGTCGGCGGGAAAGGGCATTTATTTACGCCCTGAATAAAATACTAGCAGAGTTAAATCTCACTTCTTGAAAAAGTCTCGTATTCAAATGTTAAAAAATTGTGTTTTGGTGTGTCCCATAATTACAGTGCGTCGTACGTCATGACTCAGTAAAATGTTAACACGTCTTAGGTGGTTTCCTCCAAACTTGGGCTAACGTAGTTGTCCTTCTGTCTAGAATTAGTGAGTCCACTACAGGTTACACATTTACCCCCTGTGTGGGATCTTTTACTTCCCCTGGCATAGACACCAGATAGAAGGGTGTCTCTTCCGAAAGACACAGACAAATGTGGGGTGAACGAAATTGCCTAAGTTACGAAACGGTAGTAGGTCGGATTGAACCACCGTCCCCTCGGTTGACAGTTCGGCGCTCTACCACGCGACCACCGCTCCCCACATGGCAGACTTCAGACATGTCCTTGAGAAGTACTGAGCCAGTTTTCCACTCTCTAGGAAGAATTTTGAATGAAAAGTGTAAATCTATGAACCGTCTGTGTGGAATTGCTATATCACAGGCAACATTTCAACCCAAAACATGCAAAACTGATGGAGATACGGGTGGGCGGGCGGGCTAGAGGTGAGACTGTTTCCCATGCTATATGATGTGTGAGGTGGGCCATCTCACTGTTTTTCTAAGCCACATTGTCCAAAATCTACTGAAATTGACCCTAGGTCCTGTGCCTTAGCCAGAGGTGTGATGGTCAGCTGGCCTGGAGTGGCCTGGGGTCAAGGGGTCAGGTTGGGGCAGCACCATTAGTTTAGATGTGGTTTGTAGGTAGGATTGATGGATGTGTTGATGGTGTGGCTGATAGGTTGATGGCCCTGTCTGTCTATGTCTCTCTCTTTCTTGCTCTCTCTCTCTCTCTCTCTCCCCCTCTTGCTCTCAGCATAGTACAAACCTGAATATTGCGTGAAGTCTATGTGGACATGAATAATGAAGTGAATGTGTCAACTGTACCAATCTGCTGTATGTTGCTGTGAAGAACAATTTGGTTCCCTAATAGCAAGGGAACTGTATTGTGATGTGACAGTAGAGTGAGGTTAACATTTATTAAAATAGCAAGCGAAGTGTTATAGATGATAGATAGCACTTAGATAATACAAGTTCAACTTTGATAGCATGGCAAGCAGGCTGTTACGATTTATAACGTAATATAAATATTTATTTACATTCGAGGATAACACAAATAACAGAAATAACATGAGTGGCAGTAGTGATATCAAGTGTAGTCAGTCTAGTCACACATTCACTTGGAATAATGGCATCAAGATATGACAGACCACCAGAGAAAGTTTAACATGTGGTCACTGACCTGGACATGTTTTACATGGTTGCCACTGGTCAGGGAAAAGTCAGGGAAATTGAAGGTCATGGAATTTTGTGCTGGGTCAGGGAAATTTGAGATTTTGAGAAAAGTCGGGGGAAATACAGGAAAATCCCTTGAAAGGTCAGGGAATTTTGTGCTGGGTCAGGGAAATTTGAGATTTTGAGAAAAGTCGGGGGAAATACAGGAAAATCCCTTGAAAGTCAGGGAAATTTGACTTTCTCATGTCATACGCATTACGCCGCGATGCCTCGAACTCATTACGCGATCTGAGTGTGCATTGAACACTGATTACATTTTATAAGTTAATTGGTAATTATATGTACATCACACATAAATGTTCATGATTATTCAGCCAGCATGGTCAGAGAAGTGAAACTTTGAGTCAGGGAAAAGTCAGGGAATTTTTAAAGCTTCCAAGAGTGGCAACCCTGGACTTTTAGTTTTCATTCCAAATTTGCATTTAACCAGTTCATTCGATATGACAGACCAAATATTTTGCTTTTGTGACATTGGTTGCAGACTCTGTTTATTTCAGACAAAAAGTCTCCATGTATTTATTATTAATTACAAGTAAAAATAATAGTAAAAAATAAGTAGGTTATGAAAAAAAATTATGAGTTTAAAAACTAATTCCAAAAATGGACTACAATACAAAATTCACATGTACTTGAAGTAATACAGTTGATTTTCATGTTAAGTCACAAGGAATGGAGTATTCAGTGCGGCCGGGGTGTTGATTTAATGGTTAAAAAAACTACTTGAAGTACTACTGAGAAGTTATGGTCTTACATGGGTGTCATTCACTAGCAAACATGGCCCTGTTCTCATTGCAGCCAACTCATATGCTCCTTCTATCTCCTTCTGCAGCTAGAACTGGTTTGTTGCTCAAGATTGTTGCCATGGCGACGTTAACCCTTTCACTGCTGCTGACTGGCGATTCTTTGAAGTTTAACCTTTCCTGGCTTGATGGCTGTGTGTGCCTGATGGTTGACACCTGTGAGACAGAACAGATGGAGAGCCTGACTCTCACAGCCTCTGTACCTGTTTACCCCATAGAGCCTGCCTGGCTGAGACAGACAGCCAGCCCACAACCTGCCTTGGCACTATTTTTTGCGTGAAATTGGAATTAAAATCAATGTAAGGAAACAAACTGGTCAAAATGTTACAGATTTTCTATATAGAAACACCTACCTACCTGTGTCTGTTCTAGGTAGGTTTGTTGCGTTTGGGGATTGGAAATTAAATGAGAACTGTAGGCTTCGTTTGTGGGAAATTGGAAATAAAGTAAACGGAGGGAAATGGAGACTGGCAAAAAGTTACAAATTTTTCATTTACAAATGCCTGCCTGTGCCTGTTCGAGGTAGGTTCGTTGCTATATTGGGAGGATTGGAAATTAAATGAGAATTGTAAGCTGGTTGCGGTATCATTTGTAGGAAATGGAACTAAAGTAAACAGAGGGAGACAGAGACTGGCAAAAAGTTACAGATTTTCCATATAGAAAGTAATTAACCAGGCAAAGTAAAGGCAAGTTCTTATATAGTGCAGTATCCAGTCCTCAAGACTGTTCAAAGCGCTTTACATTTTACTTCCCTGACAGACCTGTTCACTCAGACACCATCTCGGCTTCTCTGGGAAGTATCCAGCCATATGCTACAATTAATGCACGAAGGCTGCTCGTATTCTTATCCACCACTGTCTATAGCCAGTTACTCATACAGCTGAGTGAACTGGAGCAATGTAGAGTGAAAAAACTTGCCCAAGGTTTTAACGCCGCATCCAGGATTAGAACTCGGGTTCTCGTAGTTGAGAGTCGGAAGCTCTACCCCTGAGTCACTGTGCTCTACTTACTCATTCATACAGCTCAGTGAATTGTCAGGTCTAGTGAAGTGGCAACAGACTTGCCCAAGGTTTGACACAACACACAGGATTCAAACATGGGTTCTGTTAGTGGAGAGTCCAAAGCTCTGGCCACTGACCACTGAGACTATACATCTACTAATTTATATTTTGCTAAGTGGTTATCTAACAATGTAAATTGCAAATGGTCCCATTTAATCAATGTTCTACTTGTATGACTTGAATTGTTGTTTTTTATCGAGTTTAGTCTGTAATGATTTATTCTTATTTGTTTTATTTTTTATTATGTTTATTAATTACATTAGTAACTAACAGGCAGAAATATTTAAAGATTTTTTGTGAGACGGTTCATAGGTGATGACCTTTTGCTTCAGGAGGTCATGCTGAAGAGGGCGACACAACCGGTCCCCCCCAATCCTGTCTTCACCCCCGGCCTCACACCCCCCATGCAAGCCAACTCACAACCACAGCAGAGACTTTTCGAGGGCACTTCGTCTGCATCACGCCCCTTCCAGGTGAGTCCACCCCACCCCCGTCGTAGTCGTAATAATCATTTCCAATCATAGTTCTGCTGATTTTGTATACATTTAAACCCTGACAATACACATGTGGACCATGATGCCTATATAATATTATATTTTAGAAGATTAGCTTTTATGTTAGCAGATTGTCTTATTGATGACATTTGTTTACCTGTCTTTGGAAATATTTAAATTTTAAATTTTTTATTACTGTGTTTATTTATGTATTTATTTTTTATATTTTCTTTAATTCATTCCTAGTATGTGTTTTAGAGGGCCACATTGGAAACAAGTGTGCTATTGTGTTCTTGAATGTGTGTATCCTCGGTAAATATTTTATATAAAAAATATGCTTATTTCGTTATTTGCTTATGCATTGAATACAATTTTTGCATGTATTATGATGTTTTACCAAATAAACTCACTCACATGTGTGTAATTGTGTTATCAGTGTGTAAGCAGTTGCCGTTCATTCGTTCGCATATTCATTCTTTCCTTCCGTATCTTATAATAACCCTGCCTTCAGGTAGTCTCCCCAGTCCTCATATATACAAATTAAAAAAAATGCAATTAAAACCGACAACAAACATCCATAGAACCTGCCTCCAACGACCACCTCGTCATCCTGGCCAGAGTTTTGTTGTCAGACGGTCATACAAAACAGGTCCTATCGCAATAACAACCAAAGAAAAAGTTGACAGTCACAACATCTGTGTCACAGGAGATGCTGCGGTCTCCTCCCAACGTGTCATGTACGTCGACGTCACAGCCTGAGATGGTGACGAGCATGCAGACGGCCATGCAGTCGGTGTCAACCAGTGGGGTCGACCCCTTCCTGGGGCAGGGCGGCAACAGTCTCGAGTCACACGCCCGGCAGAACAGCGGGGACAGTGGACTCGGTGAGTTGACACTCGAATGAGTGAAGTTTGTTCAACAACAAAAACAACAACACAGCAATAATATACAACATATTATGGGAAAATAATACAATACATAATGGTAACAACAATACAATATAATACCATTCCATGATTGGTGAATCGCTGCTGCTGTTAAAGGCACATAGCAGAAGTCATATGACTTGTAAGGCGCTATGCCCTTTTCAACTAAAATGCATAGTAGTTGTAGTAAGAGTTACAAGATTGAGTACAAAGCAACGATAATGGTATTTTTATCATTGTGTTAACTGTTCATAAATTCGAAGAAAGTAACGTTGACTTTAATCTTTTCTTAAATTTTTGCAAACTTGGGAACTGTGTATTGTCACTTGCTAGACCGTTCCATATGTGTATACCTCTGACAGTAATTGACAGTAGTCTATGGGTGGTGTTCGCTTTTTTAACATAACATTGACACCTCCATGTATATATATTATGTATGTACACGCCCGTCCACTCGTTATTTGGACTGGTAAAACCAGATGCAAATGGGTAGAAATATCAGTGGACAGGCAGGCGGTCGCTGGATACCAAAAATGAAGGAGCGGAAACAAAGACGTCATCCAAAATCATACATATTGTCAGTCATGCCTAGACAATTGGTGTCACACGTGTGTTTGTAGTTTATGTTAGGTCGTACAAATCTCAGGTGACTTGTATGTTAGTTAACGTTCATGTGTCAACAACAGTAAGTAATGATAAGTGTGAATCAATAATGTGTGTTCAGAAACGGTGTGTCAAAAGTGCTCTAAACTGCATGATTTCACATTTAAATCATGCCTTTTAGTGCACTTTTGACACACTCCATTCACGGAAACACGCTATTGAACACATTTAAATAAATTAGTATTTAATTAACTTACGATGTCTGCAATGTGCACAAAAATGGATTCTTAGGATGTACAGTTGAACTAAAAAAAAGCTAAAAATGAGTTATGTTGTCATGGAAACTGTCGACCCAGGTTAATGAAGAGTGCGACTGATGCCTTTGTTTTGTCACTTCCCTTCCAAGGAAGGTGATCCCTGTTGCTTCCCTAATTTTCTCCCGTCTTCATGCGCAGGTGGAATGGGAAACAGCTACAGTCTCCCTCGCACACCCGAAGACTTCCTCAGTAACGTGGATGAAATGGACAGCCAGGAATGTAAGTGTCAACACCAGAGTGTCACCAGTTGGTGACACTCCCAATATGTCACACAAAAAGTGTAACTCTGATTTAATTATCGTCCCAACGTATAACATTCACCACAGTTAAAAACAGTCGGCCATAAACTGTCACCACAAAGTGTCACCCAAGTGTGTAACATCCGGATGTCACATTGATGTGCTGCTGCAAATTCATACTGCATTTCAAAGTGTCACCGCAAAATTTCACGCTATTGTCATCCAAAAATGCCACCACAAAGTGTATTGTAAAATAAAATAACTTTCATGTGACCTTGTGTTTACGGGAATCTAAACTAAACCAGCGAGTTACATGGGGGAGTTTGCGAATTACCTTCAGATACTGTGTTTGTTCTGTTAAACCCAATGTATGCATAAACATATTTGATAAGCAGAAACTTAATGTCAAAATATGCATTCTAATAAGCGTATTTTATTTGGTTCCCAAGTTTGAGGAAAAGCTACTGTGGTAATTGGTGTGGTAATTCAGTTATCTGGTAATTGGTGTAGAATGTTTGATCTTCTTTCATGAGTGAGCTTTGACTACAATGTGACAAATGTTGAAAAGAATTTATCATTACGGAATCAATATACAATGTTGCTTCTTTGTGAGCATTTGACACCATTATCACGACGTTAAGACGCTGCCGAAAAAGGTGTATACTTATTAGGGCATATATGCTTAATAGAACACATACTGAATGGAATGAATCAGAAATCAAAGAAAATGGTAGCATTGTTGTCAAAATGTGGTTTATCTGTATGCGTTTTGTGCGGGACAAACTGAAAATGATTTAATTCACTTTGGTTAAATATCTCTTAAAAATGCACCTATGTGACTTAAATATCCCTATTTTAAAACTACTTCTATGTGACTTTTATGACTTTGTTTCGTTTAATAATTAATCTTATTGATTTTAAGAGCATATAGCATAGATTGTAATCTGGGGATGGGTTAACAGGAGAGGGTTAACAGGAGAGGGTTAACACCCACTAGGTGAGGGGTGATGTGAGGGGGTGGGGTGTGCTGGTGTCAGGCAGACAACTGATGGGGGTGGATGAGGGAGTGTTTGGACAAATCTACCGATATATAGCTGAATGGTTATTGAGGTCACCCGAGTGCAGTCTGGCTGGCATGTTGCCATGGCAACTGGTCTGCCAGGTGGCACACTGTGATGGTACACACTAAACTGTGCCAGGTGGTTTCTCTTTGGCATACTAATATCGTCCAATCGTTTTGAGCCGTTACAAATTGATGTTTGTTTACTGGTCAATACTGGACTAAGCAGGCTAGAAATAAATATATTGTTTTTTTTGGTAATGCCTTTTTTGGCAACATTTAGTGTAGTCAACACCCGCCCCCCACCCACCCACCACATACATGGCACCTATCTCAAGATTCGCTTAAGTTATAGAATGCAGTTTCATACACCATCAACTAGCAACATTGTCGACACCCTGTGATTTTTAAGAAAACTGGTACCTTCAACAACATCAGTAGCACAGTACATCTTTACTTACATAGAACCCAGAAGTAATAAGATTTGTGACAACTTAAGGGATCTGACTGGTCATAATTCCTTAAATTTAATATTTTGTCTTTTTTTAGAACTCAGTTTTTATATTCAATTTTTTTGTCACTTCTAAAAAAAATTGTTTGAAATTTGATACCTGCTTTGAAGTTTATGTGACTTTGGCACATTTCTAACCTCTGGTCACCCTGACTGTTTCATCTGTACCTCTGTACTGGCCCCTGTTGTCTGCTCTAATGCATAGGCTGTGAATAACCCAGGCACAATGATAAATGAGCTATAAAATACGGTACACACTATTTGTGTTCAGGTAGGTTTGTAGAACAGTTTATTTTTGCAACCGTGTAAACAAGTGCGTAGAAAGGAAAAAGAATACAAATTGAGAAGCCACGTGTGATTATAGAAGGCAGCGAAGCGGATGACAGATGTGTAGTAGTGGAATTGGGTGACTCAAAACAGTGACATTGACACAGTCCCGCCTTGTTCACATAAAATACATTGACCTGCGTGTATATACACATCATAGTTCTTGTAAAATTGATCTTGTGTCCATCACAGGAAAGGTAAGGCTGTACCTCAGGGCATTGACCAATCGTTGCAGAGGATGGGATATAAACATGACCTTGTTTGGTGTCACTCAGGTGTGGGCAGGGCAGGGCAGGGCGGTGGGGGTGAAAGGGTTAATGTGTGAGCCGTATGAGTGAGCTGTAAGTGAGACAAGGAAGGCAGTCAGCTGACTCTGTCAGTTGTAGCCGTGGCTGGCACACGGCCAGAACACACGATACAGGGCTACTTTACTGGTTTACACTCTACTCTCACCTCACAGGCTCTCTGTCTCTCGTTCTCCCTTTCTCTCTATCTATGTCTCTCTCTGTGTCTCTCCCGCTTCCCTCCCTCTCCTTGCTTCCTGTCTCTGTTACCCTCTCTCCCCTGCAACCCATCCCTCTATCCCTCATTCCTTCTATCTTTCCCCCTCTCCCATACCCTCTACCTTCACCTCCCTCCCTCCCTCCTTCCCACCTCTTCCTCGCTCCCTCCCTTCCCCCTCTCTCCCTTCCTTATTCCCGTCAAAATACACATCAAAGTATGAATGAAAAATAACGTATAAATATGCACATAAAAGCTGCATGTCACAGGTTTTTATAGACTGAAGCATGTTGTGCCTGTATTTTGATTACATAGTTTGTAGATAATAAATAATAATAATAATAATTTTTATTTGTAAAGCGCCATATATACGGAAACATTTCCCCTCAGAGGCGCATAAAATACATTGTAACACATACATATTAAAAATATTCATAATTAGTTGAAACTTGCATGTAAGACGAAATGATAGATGATGATAAATAGATAATTATATAAAGCTTCTAAAAAATATCCTTGTTCAAAAGCTAAACTTATCAGCAATAAATAGATAAAATTTAATAATAAATAAATAATAAAATATATTAATAACTTAATTAAAACATTGCAAAACTATAATTACAGCTAAAATAATAAATTCGTTATAAAATACGCTACAAGTAGTTTACAAATGCGGCCGTAAAAAGATGGGTTTTTAAGTTGGACTTAAAAGTTCAAATCCAAAGATCCATAGTGTTGTGGTGTATGTATTGCGGGCTTTTGTTCGATTGTCTGGGATGCTGTTTAACAAATCAGTAGATTACATTTAAGCTATTTCTTTGCGAATGCACGTTTTACTCTCTAAGTAGAGATTTCATTTTTGATACATTAGCCGTAGTTTGCAATTACTTTCCGGTCTTGTAAAGAAGAAGAATTTGTTGTTGACATACATATTACAATAAATAAATCCATGTAAACAACAAAACAAATTATATGTAACCTATTGAATAAATGGCATAATGTATGACATTGAAATAACCAAATAGAATCAGGAGACTCCTAAGTTAGTAATAGTCACTGTCAGGGAGTCCTCCTTATAACATAACTAGAACAATATAAAACACATCACCCTAACCAATCTTATTTGCGTCCCAAGAATATTAAATAAATGTTAACAAAATGTACCTGTAAATACAATCGTGTGTCTGTCTGTGTGTCCAGCCCACAAAATGTCGAAGCCGGCAAATGCGGAGTTTGCGACAGCGAGCGCCATGCAGGGCGTCATGAGTATGGACGTAGCACAGGTGGCGGACCCTGGTGACATGGCTACAAGTATGGACTGCGGCACCGACGACCTCGTCTCGACCCTGCAGGTGAGGACAGGTCAAAGGTCACGGACGTGATCACAGTAATAAGATTATTTAGATGGTAAAATCCAAAGCCAAACTCTGTTCAAGGTATCGTAGGTTCGAATTGTGTAAAGCACTTTGAGCAATCCTGAGGATTGGATACTGCGCTATATATGAACTTATGTTTGAGTTGAAAATAGTTGTCAGAAATAATGAGAAATAAATATTATAAAACTACAAGTAAAACATATAAATAGGTTTTGTTGTACATAAGTGAACTAGAGAAATTAATTAAATCTGTGTTAACTGTGTTATGTATCATCAATGGCAAAGGTATATATATATATATTGGTTAATTACTAAATCACTACAGTAACACACTTTTGTGTGGAACAACTGAAAAAAGTGTAGCAGTCTGGGTGCAGATGATGGAGGCAGCATTATCAGAAGCAATTGGAAAATAGTGTCACTTTTAACAACAGAGATTACTGTAATGTCAGCGTCATATTTTATAGTAACAGGTAAAGTTAAATAATAATTTGTATTGCGGGTCTAAGAGCATGTAGCTGATGTTTTTGTTTATAAAATGAATCTTATTCCGCCAATAAAAGTGGTCATTTATTAACTTCTTCAACGAAGTAAGACGTCTAATTATTAGATTTGTCCGTTTGTATAAAGCGGTGCCGAATGCGATTGTGTCAATAGTTCTGGTTCTGCCCTGTAGGGTGACATCAGCAGCGAACTTCTGAGCGACATGGAGATGCAGAAGATTGACAGTTTGCTGACGTGGTTATAGACGCTGCCAGCAGGGTGCGCCACCGTCCACTTGTTTTCGATCAGTGTACAGCGCTACACAGATGAATCATCTGACACTGACAGATGTTGTCATCTGGCACTGACAGATGTTGTGCCTCGTGAGAGTTATTTCGACATGGCACCAGTCGTGTCATTGTGTCGTTGACGTCATGACTTGTGTGTGACGTGACGCCAGTTATGTCAGCTGACACTAATTATATCGCCGCAACATCACTTTTGTAGACGTGACATGAGCCATTTCGACACTACACCACTTGTGTCGATATGACACAAGTTGTGTCGACCTGTCAAGACATGGATTGTGTCAAATTGTGTCTGCATGACATCATTTGTGTCAGTGTAACTCCAGTTGGTGACTTACTTAAATCAGGTGTCAGAAACTGTCAGGTCTGTATGTCAGCATATCAGAAAAAAAAACATGACCGCGATGACTTGAAGCGTATCGAAACACTGTTGGTGCATTGAAGCGTGTCGGGTGCATTGAAGCGTGTCGTGTCTCTGTAGCACTCGATCAATAATCTGAGCTGTCCTAATTTGTACATAGATAAACCAAATGAAGAATTTTCGAGCAATTTTGCACAACTATGCATGGATAGTGACTATACATTATGCATGTGTCAACACTTATATAAATATTATATATATATATATTATTATAGATTTGTATCTTATATTATGATTATGCAAAATGCAGACAAACGTGTTTTACAAACTGTATGTATATTTTTCAGAGGTTGTTTTCAGCAGGGTGATGTGTACAGGCGTGAATCATATATGAGTATATTTGATAACGTAACGCCGTTGATTTATGGCACGAAGCCGTCAATTGTTGGCACAAAAAAAGCAGTGGTATTTTGCATGAAACAAAATAATAGCAAAATATGTACAAAAAAATGAAGTGTTCTCGCCACTGTCGTCTGATTGGTCCACAGATGAGGGAGAGATAAATCGACGAATCACAGAGTGCCTTCAACTGACGCTGTTGATAATAACATGTCCGCCATTGGCGTATGCAGGCCGATCTATATGTGACTGATTTGTCGTTAATGTTAACTCTAGTGCACTAATTGTACTATATCGCTAGTGTTCTGTAATGTGTGAATTGCATCGTATGCATGCGAGGGGTTTTCTTGACCGATTTTGGGGTAAGCTTTTCTACCCCACTTATACAGAAAAAATAAATGTATGCAACAAATAGTATACCCAGTGTTATTGGGTACCGAGTGTAGTGATCATCGTTTGTCGAAATGGCGAAAATCCTGTATTAGCATGTTATTGATGACAGTGCTGCCAATATATTTTATAAAATGCGCAGCTGGCTCTATTTTACTACGTCAACCAAACGTGTAATGTCAGCGTTAGTTGCGTTACACTCTTTACCACTGTAAACCCTGTCCGTAAAGGTAATATTACGGTAGCGAGTGACTCGGCCACAGAAGACGTTGAGAAACCACTAGTGTGCCTGCTGTTGATCTCAGAAGCCTTAAACACGAGCGTCGTTAGGGGTTTTGTAAATTATCACAAATTCCAATAATCAAAACAATTGGATATCGGCGACATTTGGAATACAAGAATTGGGGGGGAAATGAGTTTAGTACTTCACAGTGAGCAAAAAATTTGAAGAAATTCTGCCCTATAGATATATTTTCAGCTGTGCCAGTAAACGTTTTGTCAGTTTTTGATATGACTCACCAGTTGCAGTTAGCTATAATATGTCCTAACTATTATTTTCATTAGAAAGAATTGGGGCGTCTCTGTATGTGTCCTCTGTGAATATTTTACCGAAACGTTTACTTGTGACACGTCGATACACGTGAATGTATCACTCGAATTTATTGACCTTCCCAATTTGTTGTGACAGGTTGGTGCATCGATGCAATCCATAATTTCGTTTTTGGATTATTGGAATTTGTATATAATTACACAGCCCTTGAATGAGAGTTACCTAAACTGTCGGTGCTAATTGTTGAGTTCAGATAGTCTGGCCTCTTCTTATGAGAAAGAATATAGGTTTGTAACGGATATTTTTATAGCGTCGTCGTCGTACTTATGTGGATCTGGTGATTTCTTCGTTTCAGAACTTGGACTGTGTGTGTGCGTGCGCACGCGTGCGTGTGGACACGCGAGCATGTGTATTATTATGTACTGTAGCCGATTTTAATCTGCAGCAATTGTGAATAGTGAACAATGAAATTATTTCTTTAGTGCAATTAACGAGACTTGGTGACTATGATGTGATTTGTACACTTTCAATGAACTGAACTGAACTGAACTGAACTGAACTGAACTGAACTGAACTGAACTGAACTGAACTGAACTGAACTGAACTGAACTGAACTGAACTGAACTGAACTGAACTGAACTGAAGCAAAAGACGAAAAACAGAGTTCGAAATAAAAATGGAGATAATAAACGCGGGTTGTTTTGGTGATTGTAGAAGTTGAAGTTTTGTTCGTGTTTAGTTGTGTCGATGGGAACCGTTGACTAACATACGACTTTCAGAATCTGTATAATCTTGTGCAGTCTCAATACTTTAAAAAAATGTAAATTTGAATTTTTACTTATTTTTGTGTTAATATAAGTTCGGTGTTGAATACCTTTCACGGGATATCATTATCTTGTATATCGTTGTTTTAATTATTTTCATTTCATAGTTGGCCTGAGAGCCAATCAGCGTCTCTACCCTAATCTGGGATAAGGCCGCCCTAGCGTGTAGCAAATGCAGAGCGTTACTTCCCCAGGCAGAATTGAGGGGCTTAAAAGTGCCGCCACCTCATGGAGCCTGGGTAACCATTCCGTGACGCAGGAAGAACCGACTGTGTTTCCTCATTGTAAGTTTGGTTAGTCAACATAGTCATACATGACTTGTTTTCACTCTGTTAAACGCTCGCTGTTTTAAGAAGCTTTTTATCATTCATCGGACAGTGTGCATTCTGTGATTCATTCAGCAAGGTATTCTATAGAGTATATATTTTAATTTATTTGGTTCGTTATATAATTTAGTGTTCCTTAATTATACAAATGCATGCATTAAAAATTGTTAGTTAACTAGTTTTTTATACTATTGTTAGTTAACTAGTTTTTTTATACTATCTGACCACGCAACGTTTCCTTTGTGTTTATTGTGGTATAACATCGCTTCGCAATATTGAACACAACTGCCATCAATGACAATTATTTTATATTATTAACATAACACGTTTCACTAGTTTAACATTGCATGGGGTGGAACATGTATTTACTATTTAGACGAATAATTATCATGTTTTGTTTAATAAAGTTTTACTGCATATTTGTAAGTGTATGTGCTTATGAGAAACCAGTAATAATTCTTCGTCTGACAATTTTTCTAAAATTGTGACAACTTCCTTGTATCTACACACGGCACTCATACTCTGTGACTCTCAAAAGACAGGATTTTAATGCTTACTCTCTAATTAATGACATGATGATTAATTAAACAAACACTTACTCTCGACTAACCCTTACAACAAATACGTTGCTGATAACATTAATGTATACATTTTCGTTCACATGGATTAAGCTATAAAACATTCGAACATATAAATTTATCAGTACATTGTTGCATACATATTCATTCATATGGATTAGCGTACAAATGATTAATTGATTATCAAAGACCTCAGAAAAAATGCACTGTTGACAACAGTTATGGATATATGTTTGTGAAAACCGTTGAAGGCTACCATTGTCAGTATAACCCAAGGTAACTGTAATATCAGTATACAGAAACCACACCATATTGCAATGAGCTTGCACTTTTTTTAACTGCTTTAATAATAATGGGAATTTTAACGAAACTGATCATGATCAACAAAGTGAAGCGATGCACTGTCTTCGTATATCATGGCACCGATTCCTGAACTCTAAAGCAGACGCGTTAACCACAACGCTGTTCTCTCACAAAAACGACTGGATATGTGCCCAGAATTTGGGTCAACAGTTATTAAAACTAAACAATGCTAGACAAAACCTTATACAATTCATTCAAAACAATGGTAACTTTAGCTTTCTAAAAAATTAAGTAACACAGTAGCAAGTGAATTGTGAATGAATAAATATGGTATCTGCCAATGTATTTCAAAGGTAATTAGTTATATTTGTATACAACTCAATTTTTTTTTTCAAAGACATACTTACAAATAAAAAACGAAAACGTTAAGCATAGGCTATGTCAGACACAGGGTCAACTACAACGAGCATTTCAATGTTTATATATTATACAACTATTTATCATGTTTGTCCAGTTTCTCCCGAATACGCAAGTGGGTTTTCATAGAACATCTCTGTGCAAATCTTCCATCACAGTTACTTCTCCCCAGTGTGAATATGCGTTTTATCAAATTAGTTTTATCTGCCAATCTTGCGTCACAGTTACAACACTTATATAGGCTTTTCTCCAGTGTGAATACGCAAGTGGGTTTTCAATGTATCTTTATATGCAAATCTTGCATCACAGTTACCACACTTAAAAGGTTTCTCCCCAGTGTGAATACGCAAGTGGGTTTTCAAAGAACTTTTCTGTGCAAATCTTGCATCACAGTTACCACACTTAAAAGGTTTCTCCCCAGTGTGAATACGCAAGTGGGTTTTCAAAAAACTTTTATATACAAATCTTGCATCACAGTTTGAGTTATTACACTTAAAAGGCATCTTCCCAGTGTGAACATGCAAGTGTGTGTTAAAATTACTATTATGTGCAAATCTTGCATCACAGATATCGCACTTAAAAGGCTTCTCCCCAGTGTGAATACGCAAGTGAGTTTTCAAAGTACATTCATGTGCAAATCTTGCACTACAGTTACCACACTTAAAAGGCTTCTCCCCAGTGTGAATACGCAAGTGGGTTTTCAATGTATCTTTACGTGCAAATCTTGCATCACAGTTACCACACTTAAAAGGTTTCTCCCCAGTGTGAATACGCAAGTGGATTTTCAAAGAACATTTCCATGCAAATCTTGCATCACAGTTGCCACACTTAAAAGGCTTGTCCCCAGTGTGAATACGCAAGTGGTTTTTCATCAGGTTACTACTATCTGCAAACATTGCTCCATATGTGTCACATTTGAAAGGTTTCTCTCCAGTGTGAATCAGCACGTGTCTCTTCAGACCATCACGCCGTGGGAAACTTGCCTCACATATGACACATCTGAAGCATTTCTCAGCCTTGTCGCTGTCAGTAGACATTTTGTGGATTAACTCAAAACTTTGTTCCCCGCTCGAGCTACTCACGGATGATTTATCCGTAGCACTGCAGCAGAAACCGTCATCTTTTGCAACCTGCATATCACATTCGTCAATATTCTGATTAAACTGAGTATTCATTTGACTTTTCAACCCAATGGGATGAGTGGGCATGTGCCTTTTCAAAAAAATTCTTTTTGTGAGCAGTTTCCCAGACGCACCACACTCATGTGATGTCCTTTCACCAGTATTGCAAATGTGGTTGTTTAAGTGAAAGTTTTCTTCAAATTCTTCCCCACAAGTGTCACATTTGTAGAGTTTCTTCTCCGACTGAGAACATGTGTGATTCTTTAGCAGTCTTCTCTTTAGAAATTCTTCCCCACAAGTGTCACATTTGTAGAGTTTCTTCTCCGACTGAGAACATGTGTGATTCTTTAGCAGTCTTCTCTTTAGAAATTCTTCCCCACAAGTGTCACATTTGTAGAGTTTCTTCTCCGACTGAGAACATGTGTGATTCTTTAGCAGTCTTCTCTTTAGAAATTCTTCCCCACAAGTGTCACATTTGTAGAGTTTCTTCTCCGACTGAGAACACGTGTGATACTTTAGATGTTTTCTCTTTACAAATTCCTCCCCACAAGTGTCACATTTGTAGAGTTTCTTCTCCGACTGAGAACATGTGTGATTCTTTAGCAGTCTTCTCTTTAGAAATTCTTCCCCACAAGTGTCACATTTGTAGAGTTTCTTCTCCGACTGAGAACATGTGTGATTCTTTAGCAGTCTTCTCTTTAGAAATTCTTCCCCACAAGTGTCACATTTGTAGAGTTTCTTCTCCGACTGAGAACACGTGTGATACTTTAGATGTTTTCTCTTTACAAATTCCTCCCCACAAGTGTCACATTTGTAGAGTTTCTTCTCCGACTGAGAACATGTGTGATTCTTTAGCAGTCTTCTCTTTAGAAATTCTTCCCCACAAGTGTCACATTTGTAGAGTTTCTTCTCCGACTGAGAACACGTATGATTCTTTAGCAGTCTTCTCTTTAGAAATTCTTCCCCACAAGTGTCACATTTGTAGATTTTCTTCTCCGACTGAGAACATGTGTGATTCTTTAGCAGTCTTCTCTTTAGAAATTCTTCCCCACAAATGTCACATTTGTAGAGACTCTCTCCAGTGTGTGAGCATATGTGACATTTTAATAGTTTTTTCTTTGAAAATGAATCCCCACATCTGTCACATTCATAGCATTTCTCTTGAGGGTCTGCAGAAACTGTTGTCTCTGCCGTGTCAGTGGAGGCACTTCCAGTCTTTATACAGGAGGAGACGTCAGCCATTCTTGGTTGTAGTTATCTTAAACTGAAAAATATTGGACTAAAAACATTATCATGTCCGTAGTGCAACTAATAAATGAGCTATCATTGTCATATGAAATGTAAGGATTGAGATTAGGGATTAGCGAATGTAAATTTTCCAACATGTTTTATTCTTTGTTTGTGTACTAGTTTTAGTTTTAATAAAATATCGATTTGGATGACAAATTTGGAGTTGCATTTTATACATTATGTTTTATTGTTATTTATTGTACTTCAGCTTTATTAATATATATATATATATATATATATACTCCTAAAGGCAGCTTATGTCGACCGATTATGCATATACGACCGGCTTATGTAGACCGCTGTTTCATGTAGACCAAATCTGGTCTACATAAAGATTCGACGTGTTAGTTCACAACTAACACAATTGAATTGATCAGTAACATTGCTTGTGCACACAGTTCATATGACAGTGAAGTACTGTGCGTAATTAATTTTTAAATGAACAACATCTTAAGTGATTTTGAGCATGTTTTCTCCAGTGCCGTGCATATTTTTGAGTATATTGTGTGCCGGGTTATGTGTACCGGGTCAAAGTTCTTATAAATCTATATTTATGATATATACTGAACGAAGGGTTGGAGTTTCGTGTTCAGTGTATGATATGCTTCATACTGATGCAAAAGGCTATATTATTATGTGTAAATTAGTAAAACTTGCATTTTGTCTTTTTTACAAACCGATAGATCCCTCGAGTATTGACTTTGCCGTTGGTACTCAGCAACTAATTTTACAGCATCCACTAAATTGTTAAATACAATGTACAAACATGTACCATCAAATACTAGACTCGGCGGTCTACCGCAAAAAAAGGTTAAATAAATAGATGCAGCTTCCAGCGTTGCTCCGGTCTACATAAATCGGCATCTATGCATACACGGTTTTTATGTAGACCAATTTTTTGCATATACCTTATTTATTGAAATATTTTGATGAACGTTCATCATGTGTTAAACATTAGTATTAGAAACAATGTTCCAGTTTTACATCTTTGGAAAATGTATTAAATATATCTGGTCTACATAAGCCGGACCTCTAGGCACTGGTCGACATAAGCTGCCTTTAGGCTTATATATATATATTATATATATATTAATAATAAGATAGCTTTATTGCCATGTGTTCACTTTGTAGTTACAATAAAACATTGGAATGTGTAATGATATTGGTTTTCATACTAGTACATTCACATGACAATACATTCACATGCACCAAACGTTGATGATAAAATGTACTACTACTTTAAATAAAATAAACTAAATAAATAAGAACAATCACATAAAAAGGTCCGAATAATTTTTTTTCCTTTATAATATCGATAAATAATTAATATAATCTAGTAGAAATATATTAGCTTAACCGATTAGCACTCAAGTCGGGCATTGACGGTCACCTCGAAACTCCTCAGGTCGGCCATAGCCGGCCAGCGAATACATCACAGTGTTTGAATTCGTTTTACGTGGTTGCATCTAGTGACTAAGAGATGCAATTAATGCGACACCTATCTAGACATATAACATTAAATTGTGACTATTTTGATACTTCCGTTCTCAAAAATATGTACCGGGTTTTCGAAATTCAACAGCAATAGTTTTTGGACATTAAAAAATGTCCTCCAGCCAGGAGTTGGCCACGTGTACAGCTAAAATGTGTAATATATTACACAAAAATGTATACCACTGTATAGATAATTTAATGTTCTTTTAAATAAACCCAACTTGTAGCAGTAGAAATCCAAGCATAAAAAAGTTACACCGCAACAAAGTAGCTATTTTACAAAAAAATGTCAAACTGTCATAGTGTCAACCAAGTAATGGTCAACATATCTTAAAGTTATAACAACAGTTTTCACACCACTGTGTAGGTACCTTTATTATCTACAACATGCATACAACATGCTATTGCGAGAATTGAATAATGAAGGCGCTAGAGCAAAGACAATGGCGCAAGCAATGTTTTTAAACTTCTAGGTCAAACATTTTAGGAGCCACAGGCTTCACGTAAAATCGGCTGCGAGCTTAATGGGTTAAAATGTAAAATATAAAATATATAATAAATTATGAAAAAAAATACATTTCTCCAACCAGTGCTCTTTAGTACACTGGGCTGAGGAATATATAATATATATATATATATATATATATATATATATATATATATTCAGGGCTTTATGCAGGGTAAAATTATTGCCAGTCACACCTGTTTTGGTGGACAGTATATAGCTATATATGAAATTGTTACTACAGGGGTAATTAGAATGTGGTAAAATTATAAAACGAAAAAATAAAGTAGGATAATAAAACTATGAATGGCTTATAATATGTATATATATATATATATATATATATATATATATATATATATATATATATATATACATATATAAAATTATGACTAATTATAGTGAATTATAAAACATTTAGCAAAGCATATTGCAAAAGAAGCCAGGTATCTTCCAATGCATGGGTAGGCGTAGTGGCCTACCAACTTGTTGGTACACTGGTAAAGATAACGGCTGACTAGTTTTATTAATTAGTCTGGTGGTTTATTAAAGTTTCAAGTGTTGTGTCATGTCATTATGAAAAATAAATATTCATTCATAAAATGTTGCATTCTAATTTGCAGTACTACAGTCAAGCACAATTCACAAAACAAGTCTAAATAATATAGGAGATTGAAGCTAACAGGAACATTAAACATATCTTTTATTTTTCACACTATACAGTATTATTGATTATTAACATTATGGCCATATTATGTCTTCTCCAAAAAAGATATGCCATAATTGTGAAGTTTTGTCGTCCATGGTCACCCCTTTTTAATTGCACACGAGAGCGGGCCCAGATTCGAGGTCGAATCTCGGCTCAGTCCAATCTGGGCCCAGGACACCGGTGAGCACTACAGTTAGCAGTAGGTTTACCATTGATTATTGCTAACTACACAACTGTTTAATAGCGACTTTTGTGACTGTTAATAATATAATACGACAAGACAATGCTTAATAGCAACATGCACTAAAATATACTATTAGAAAAAAATTCTTGTTTAATACCTTGGCTACGCTGTCAAAAGAGATTGCATTCCAGCCAGCCCAGTTTCAGAAACATGCGCTTGTAAACATCATTTATAATTTATTTACTATGTATGTATATCTATATTATATATATATATATATATATATACACACATAGAATAAATAAATTATAAACAATGCGAGCACACATGGTTTTAGCCTTCATACGTAGTCAGGGTGTTTTGTTTGTCCAAAATCACATTATTATTATTTTATTACAACTTTGTATTATATAAACATTATGTATAGCATTTATGTTAACTTAAGTTTTATTTAACAAATTTAAAATAAAGAACATACATGTTAACCTAACATTTAAATATTTATTTTATAAATTTCATATAGCTATCACAGATCAAGTTACTGAATAATTTTTTTATATTAATATTGTATCCATACTAGTCATAAAAACATTAATTACACATTAATGGGCACTTTTGTTCTGATCAAGCATTATAGATAATGCATAAAGTACTTATCATATCATTTCACATAGGCAGTGTTAAATGCAATAGCTATTATTATGCATTAATTTTATCACTATTTCTGAAACAACATACTCTCGAAATACTAGTACCTGGTAAATATCAAAGAAAAAACTAATCATCACATATGCTACACATGATAAAATGGCAAATAAATACACTACAATTGTCAAAATATTAATTATATTATTATACACATGGATATGTTGAATTGATGCTTGGTAAATGAAGGCTTCTAATAGGTCCATTCTTACTTATATTAAGCATGACTTAAAATGCACCATTATGGAATATAAATACGAAAAATCCATAGATTGTTCTCCTCTGTACCAATTTATATCCACCCAACCAAACATGAAGCTTATGTAAAATAGTGAAAACTTATCATTTTAAATATAATTATTATTGCGCTGATTTTATGTTATGTTCTGCATCACATTGTAAAATTACATGATATACTAATTTGCATATACCTGCTGCAAAGGGCTTTATAAAAAAATTGTACGGTGCTTGGCGTCCTTGATTGTGTAAACCTTAGCGACTGTAAGCAGAAACTAAACTATTTGTAATATATGTCAAGCATTATTATCCATGAATACACCTGTACAGCTGTACTGCCCTACTTTGGTGCAGCAATTGATAAGCAAACATTTCAGCTATGGTTATAATGGTACTGGTAGTTACTATTTAAAGTCAATTTACATTACTGTCACATTCTGGTATAGAAGTAACCAAGGCAGTGGCATCAGTGCCTACATTGTAGAGTACTGTAGTATGTACACTGCATGTGCAAGTCAGAATTAAAGGGAACAGAAACAAGGCCTTACATAAAATTTGTTTTGAATCCATGTATACATAAAGATTAAGTATATACCCCATGGTATGTAACATTTGACAACATTCAAAAAACAAATACAAATATATTTTTGTAGTATAAATTCAGTTTTAAGCCCATCAGCATAGCGATTCCCATGGAAAGCTGAAAGTTAATTAGCAGGGGATCATGTGGTATAATGGCATCAAAGATGACAGGCGGATCCTTTCTACATATTCAGAGCATGTTTACAAGGATATTTTTTGGGTAAACACGAGCGTTATAATAAATTATTGTACAATATTCCGATGTAATGCAAACGCTAATCACAACAGGGAACAAATATTATTTATCTTACGGTTCCACGCGAATCAATTTTTTTTTAGAAAATTGAAGCTAGAGGTTTCGTGGAAGCCTGACTGAGCATCGGGTTCAATGCTGCCTTCAACTAATTTTTTGAGTAATTGTATTGATTGTAGCACATGGAAGATAAGGACACACACATTACAAACATTTAACTTCAGTGACAGACATAAATGTTATATAGTACATAAAAATCACTAGTATGACAATGTGTGAAGGAGTTGTAAATTTAACGTAACACTTTAAATCTGGGATCCAAATCCTGCATGTCTGTATAGCTCAGTTGGTAAACACATTCTTTTACTTTCGGAAGGACACCGGCTCGATCCTGACACAAAACCATTAATATTTGTTACACCTTTGTTTTCACTAAATAATCACTATAAACTGAATCATTTTAAATCAATGAATGATGTATTACTTGTGTTTTTATTGTTGTAGTAATTATTTATTCCGACAAAAATTGGAACATGGTAATTATATAATTAATCCTGATGTATATTTCTAAATGTTCTACTACACTTGAAAGCACATTGTGATTTGTCTTGATAACTGAAATTTAGAAATATACATCGCCGTTATAGTCAATTAACATATTTTCATTTTTGTGGCCTAAAAATAATTACTATAAAAATTAAACAAATACAAGCAGTAGTATACATCATTGCTTTGATTCGATTTATAATTATTATTTTGAGAAAAGTTAAACCAAAAAGTCACTGGTTCGCACAAACCATTGTTTTTTCGATCGCAAAAGTGAATACAAATAGCGAACGCATCTATCAACTGAACCACAGTAACAGTCACCATTCTACTCCCGCTGATTTAAAGAGCTATGTTAAATATACAACTCTTCCTTCACACATGGGCATAACAATGATTATTTATGGTTTACACAACATCTATTTTTAACGTATTTGTCCTAAGGTGGATCATAGCACTGTGGCTGCAATTGGTAAAATAATAACTTTGAAAGTGAGCTGAAGATGGCAGCGATCTCGAAGCTCAGTCAAGCTTCCATGAAACACCTGGAATCTTATGACAAATGTAAGCTCCCTACGATGACCAATGCTTATAGTAAATCGGAATATCGCACAATAATTCATTTTGCCATTCATTCTGACACAAAAGTTTTGTAAAAATGCTCTGAATGCAAAGAAACAGTGTACCAGATGCCAGTATGTCTTGTCTGATGGCACAACTGGTCATACAGAAAGCGCAGCAAAACAATATGCATATTCGAAAAAGTCCACTGCCACACTGGCATTGCATAAAGTGTGGAATTTCTAATTTGTTTATTTATTTTAATTTGTTTGCTTGGTTAATTGGTATGAAAATATAGAAAACTTAAAAGGATATAATATGATATGAATTCAAGCATTAGGTGTTGTTATTCCCTTTAACATTAGACTAGTATTACATGGACGGAATCAGTGTCAACTGTCAGTGTCATCACATTGACTGATCGAGTGTAGTCTACTATGTACATGTAAATAGACATGACTGAGTCATGATACGTTCACTGTTATACAAGAATTATAGTCGCAATGCCCCACTGCCTGAATGCCCCACACCTAGTCGCAATGCCCCAACCGCGAAGTCGCAATGCCACAACCGCGAAGTCGCAATGCCCCACTTTTGGTCGGAATGCCCCAGAGATTTTATTATTATCAAAACATTTTAAAACATTACATTTTACTATTGTCAAACTTATGTATATAATATATAATACAATAATAGACATTACAACATTACATAAGTAAATGTATAATGAACAAAAAAACGTTTCGTTGATTATCTATCTGTACATTATTGAAAGTATAACTGAATTTATGTTTTGTCTCCGTATATGTTTCATCTTTGTGCGATTTGTCAAACCTATCATGAAAATTAATATCGATTACAACAAATATATGTACTTATCAGTCACATAGCAAAGGTCTCCTGCTCATGCGTCATGGTTACATGTTCATGCATGACCTACGCATGTACAACTATCACCAAATAGTTTAATATACGCCCCAGATAAGCTCAGCTCAACATAATTATAGCAGAATATGACATATATATAATAATTATAAAATGAGTGCAGTGCAAAAGCATGCTACATTTGCATTTCTTCTTCGATTTGAAGTATCAACTCGACGAGACAATGAAGAAGTGGCTTGCCAGTTACCCTGTTAAGAGTTACCACTGATCAAAGATGGCTGCAACTTCAACCATATCTGCAGAACCCGGTTCCCCAGCCCTTTCATTATAATAACAGGTGCTTGGTTTCCGAGATGTCCCAGCCTTTGTTAAAACCTATGAAGAGTTTGTTGTCTTATGGACAATTAAAGAGTAAATAATAGAGCATGTCATGATTTGTTTTGTGCCAACATCAATGATTAATCGCATTTAACTGCTGCTAGTCTTGGCTTTGCACAACAGCACTTCTGTAGGACCAAGGCTTTGACAGTGCCTCAAGTCAATGGCTTGCAAATTGCAATCGAGATTCATAGATCCTTCTTGTTTGTACATTTTCCAACTTCAAATTCTTTATATGTTATAGTTGCTGTTTTACGGTGTTCTTGTGATGCTGAGATGTCTTTCAATAACATATTTTTAAAATTTCCAAAAAAGATGTTAGTATTATATCAAATATGTTATATATATATATATATATATATATATATATATATATTGCCACACGAAACAAGTGCAACTGGAATGCATTCAATGATGTAACAAAAAAGATGTTAGTATTATATAAAATGTTATATATATATATATATATATATTGCCGCACGAAACAAGTGCAACTGGAATGCATTCAGTAATCTAACAATTATTTTTAGTATTATATAAGATATATATATGTATATATATATTAAAAACCCGACTACCAAGAAAGTGGGGCATTCCGTCCAAAAGTGGGGCATTAATTGCAACTACGGTGTTCCAAAATGTGGGGGCATTGTGACTTCGCGGTTGGGGCATTGCGACTTTGAGATTGGGGCATTGCGACTAGGCAGTAGGGGCATTAATTATATAAATATTGCGACTGGGGCATTCAGGCAGTGGGGCATTCCGACCACATTCCTTATACAATTGCAAATTCCCTCAGCAGTTTCGTTATGAACAGTAAGACGTTTTTAGTGGTAGGCACGTATAAACCAGTAACCATTAGTTGCCATAATAATCATAAAAGAGATGTTTCCCAATAACAATAGTCGAGCAATACGAAACGCGGCGCTCAGAAATAACTAAAAGATAAATCGTGGTGTGGGCGATAAAGGAAGTAAACAATTTACCTGGTCAGTTACTAAATAAGTCTTTGTTCTTTTTGGGTATTTTGATAGTTTAGATTGTAAAGTTTATCAAGAATGTGAGGGAGGCTAAATGGTGTTTTTGTATAGAACAATTTATTAGTATGCAGCAATTAAATGTTTTCGAAAATATCTGCGCTCTGAACTCAGTTATTCGAGTCAGTAGACTGATTAGTCAACTTACCAATATTAAGTATACAATGGTTCGCTCCGTTGGTTATTAATACGTTAATGTGTCACCAGGTATAAATAGAAAACGACACGATTCTATAACATGCAACAATTGAAAGAACCTCAAAAACGTACCTAGAAGGAAAATTACGCACGTGGAAATGTTGTGCCCATGACCAGTCGGTAACCCTCTAGCCTCGATTACCCAGACTCCGTGAGGTGGCAGCACTTTTAAGCACCTCAACTTCTCTTCTCGGTGTAGTTCCGCAGCCGACCGACAGTCGGTTAAGCGAGACTAGTAGGGTCATTAATTTTCACGGTAACCGGGCTATTTGGTATCCCGGCTCTTTTGTATAGAAATATTCGATAAAGAAATTTCGTAAAACTATATTTCTTATATGTGGCGTTTTGTACAGTATTGTTCTTCATTTATAATATAATAATGGCATTCTAAGTCGTTATTCTAGTTATTTCTCGTTATATCTCCCAGTCTACGTCATCGAAAAGTGGCTGTCCCCATCGCCTGGTCCTCAATTTGCACGTTATTATAAAGGTGTAATAATTACACATTAAATAAGAAATATATTGCGTAAGGTTCTCATTGCGATGTCTCTCTTCATATTTGTCCAAAAAACAGTATTATTTAGTTATTAGATTTTTTAGTAGTCGATGTTTCTCAACATAAAAATCTATGTCCCCTGGTTCCATGTCATCTATGTCACTACAACTTTGATGCCACGCCTGTCCAGAGTCGGAAGAACTACCACATCCACGTGGAATCACAATTACGTTACCGCCATATCTGCATGTTGGAAACAACACCGAAACCGTTTTGGCTGCGATTTACGCGAGATATTCGACATTTCAGGGCAGGAGTCAGGTGAGTAGGTTTATTCCATGTCATCTACGAACGGTCCGCACCGCGAGCTATACAGGTCAGACAAACATAATTATTGATAATCACGTGTTAAGTGGTGTCAATCAACTCAATCAGAAATTGCATACGCCAGTTAAGCTCACGACAGACATGATATTGGCCATGACTAGCAAGGCACGTCATCTACGTCACAGTCATCTACGTCACATATTTGTCGTGACGGAGATGACATGGAGCGTGACGTACATGACAAATGTAGTTGTAATTAAGATAAAACTGTGACAGGATTAGCTTAAATTGGAAAATTATCATCTTTGAGAAATTAAGTTAATATCTGATGATATTTTCCATTTTCAGACATTGACATAACTGCTGATGAACGGTACAGAAAGAATCTAAACCAGCGAACCAGGGAGCCATTAAGAATTTCTTTAGAAAGAAAGAAAATGCCGAAAAAATCAGTAGGCCTATGTACACATAAGTTGCAGATAACAAGTAAACATGCGTGCAACATCAAATTAGGTGCAGTTGGAGAAGCAACCAAATGTCTTCGCGTAGTCATCAAGCGAAATTCCTTCGCTCACCAAGCAGCTTCATTGAACAGCCTCAACCCCACAACCCATGAACGTGGTCGAAAGAATACTGTGCAAGACCGAGCAAAGGCGATTGGCAAACTGACAGAAAGTCTAGCCGCCTGAAGGAGACCATCTCAACGCTACAAGAAGCGCTATAAGGGGTTGACATGGAAGCTACATGGCAACGGCATTTATCACACAAAAACAACAGATTCATGAATGCATCATCGCGAAACACGAAAATGTATTCAGAGGTTTTCGTTTCATAATGCCCTTATAATGGAGCTGGGGTCGAAATATCATAGTAACTGCTACTATACTATTCAGTTCATCAAGAGACTGACTACGAGAAACACATTGCAGAAGCATCGACTGCTGGATTATAGACGACTTGCATTCGCCTGCTAATCGGGAAAAGGGCACGAAGTAAACGCCATTTTAAAGCTTGACAGGTGAACAACAAGTGCATAGGTTAACAGTAGATTCTACTAACATAACGACTACAGTTACATCACACATAGCAAGCCTGGGCTACAGGCAAACACTGAAGACCGCAACACGTATATGTACAGTGACACAGTAGCGTGGAGCTGATGGAAGAAACACTTTACTGAGAACATATAATCACCATCAGCGGTCCATCGAAACGAGATTTGTGTCTTTCAGACGTCTGTCATGTGTATCCTGAGGTGACTCCAGAGCCCGATTATTGATCTGCAGATCTTGTTGCAGTGTGGGCGGGAGGTGCCAGGTGGAAGGGAGACGTGATACTATTTGGACAACTCCCTTGTCATTTCTTTTCTGCTGTTTTTTCCGCCTCGTGAAGAAGATGATGTTTCAAATTTGACAGTTGCCTCGCATATGCCACGGCGGCAAAGTGAAGGGTCCTCAGGTTTTTCATCCCAAATAAATTTTGGTTTTCTTCATGTCATGTTTAGCAATCCATTAGAATCGTTTTCTCTGGCTGTAACCACGTGTGCTCATACCACGTGTTAGCTGTGAAAAACAATACTTATCGGGGAAGGCGGCTATCCGACATTCTAACACAGTGGCCAGTTAGTCGAGTTGCCACCCAATACTCTACTGTAGGGAACCTGGAAATGTTTGGTCGTCTAAGGTTTTTCGCTGAATCATATAGATTATGTGTCCCTGAACTCAAATCTGTGGGATGTCAATGCGCCATCCTTGGGCAACTCAAAGCATGCGTGTACATAACAAAATTATGTTCCTGGCATGATGTAGTGTAAAGATGAACACATTAAATATTTTTGTAATTTACCAGGATCACGGCAGCCATCTTGGATTTTCGTGGTTCCCACGAGTTGCCCAAGGATGGCGCATTGCCATCCCACGGATTTGAGTTCATCTTTCTGAGACAACTTTGGTGGAATGTCTTTATGGTCTTGACAGATGACATCGATATGTAACCCACCCCTCGCTCCTGTAGAGTGATAGTACAAACGGCTTTATAGAACATCACCTTTGTTTCTTCCATGAGGTTGTGGGTGACTCGGTTACGCAGACCACGAAGGATGTGATGGTAGAGGATATTACGATGCTGAATTTCTGCTTCGATAGTGGCCTTCTGGGATAGACGACTCCCTAAATAAGGGAAATGTTCAACAATGTCTAGGGTTGTTCCATATGTTTTAATGTCATGAGGTCCTTCATTGTTGCCAGGAGCGGGTTGGAAGATGATGTTGGTTTTTCTCATGTTGACGGAAAGTCATGAATATACTTTGGTACGCTAGTTTGAAGTTATTCTGCTATGTGGGCAAGAACGTCCCAATCATCAGCATACTAAAGGTCTGTAATGATAGTCGTCATCTCTTTTGTCTTGGCGTTGAGACGACTCAGGTTAAAACGTCTCCCAATGATCCGGTATATAATATGTAATATCATCTGTCAAATCAATAATTATGATAACGAATAAGGATTGTATGAGAAAGAGACGAGACTATTGCGTTCACCGGAAACGAAAAAAAACACGTCATAAGCTGTGACGAGTTGGTAACCAAAGAAAATACGAAGTGGTTACGTAGCCGAGCATCGGAACCTTGTACCTCGGCGTTATAGGTCCGAGCACTCAACGCGCATGCGCCAGTTGTCACGTGTTGCATCTTGCTTCCGCTCTTTCTCACGGCAGCCGAGCATGGTGTGGTTGTATTTGGGTTGGGATGAACGTAGCCGATGGTTTTGACGTAAAATGAGGAAATAGAACAGCCGTGCAACTCTACATTGACTACAGGCGGGGACTGTAAGACATCGGCTGCGTCGCTGACTCTATAGATTGCAAGATTAAGCCCGAGCACAAGTACTTCGAAGACAAATGCCAGTCGATTCGGCTCACAGACAAATCGGCCCGGGCCGAGTCGGCGCAAGATAACTCGGCGCCGATCATGAGACGACTCGGCGTCTATATGAGACAACTGGGGACATTTTTTTTATTTTGCACCACCTCAATTTTGCTGTTATCACTATCTTTATCGAATTGCAATGACATTTTTAACCACAGAATAAATGTCAGTTTTATATTACAATAATAATGTAATTCATGCTTAATGTTATTATACTAGTTATTGTTTTGCTTGATACATTTTATATTAGTGAAATAGTTATGTGCATTATATTACGGTTTTAATACAATATTTATAAAAATTATAATAAAATGTATTAAAACTGCAATTAAAATGTCGCAAGCATAATACCATAATTTTCATGTGTTATAAGATGTATGTTATGTTTACTAAATTGTTTATGATTGATATTCTTTGCCTACATTTCATTTTTTCAGTGCATTAAATTAATAATTATCTCAGGCATGATTATGTTTTACAAATATAACCCCCTACTACCTTAGATATTACGCAGTTCCTGCTGTTAAATACTAGATTATCCGCAAATCTCACGTGTCATGATAACCCTTTTGTGCAATGTTTTTAAAATTGATTTACCTATGTATTTATATTTGTATTGAGCATCGAAAATAAATTCACCGTCATGTCATGTATATGTTTTACATTTCTCTTACATAAACACTGTAATCAAAACACTGCAACCATAACGAAACTCAAAACTGGCAGTGTTGACTTCATGAGCTATTTTCCCATTTCGCTACATTACCCACTAATCTAGCATGTGTCATGGTAATCCTTTTGTATAACTATATAAATAGTATTATGCCATTTGTGAAATGTATATGTTTTACATTTCTCCTTTCTTACTTTTATGCTTATATTAGTGCACTACATATGCATGTTTTATATTACTGTGTCAGATTTCAAGTGCATGACATGTAGTTATATACCCTGTTAATAATGTCAGTATGGAATCAGTTACCATACATTAGTAATGTATTCTAGATATAGAGATCACGTAGCAAGTTTTTTTTACATTAGTGCAATTCACGAGTATGCTTTACATTACTGTGTCAGATTGCAAGTCGATTTATCTTTGCGCATGACGTGTACATATGTCACTTAAATATTAATATTACCCAGGTAACCATCATTGTAGAGATGTTCTTTTGTCATCTTCCAGTAATAAACTGCTACATACAATATTGCTACATTCCACATGTGTGTATTTAATAATTCTGCATAAAGTAATACAGCAGAAATAAATATCTTCTAAAGCGATATTACTTATAATCCTTTTCTATTGGAACAGGCTCTATTAAAATTATAATATTAAATTTACTATATAAAAAACATGAAGTCCATAAATCATTCTGCTATACTACAGCAATTACAATCTGCAGTTCTCAAAACGCAATTACTTTGGCCTGTTATGCCCTATGAAAAAAATGTATTCATCAACCAGCCATATGCTGTATGATGCCCCAGTTGTTTCTTTCGGTGCTCATGTAATTATTAATAATGCTCATATTTATTCATTATAATGTCGTTATGGGTATATATTACGTACTTAGATTCATACCATTAACGCAAAAAAACATTTCAAATCATGCAATTGGGCTTATAAATTTTAAGTATTTATTTCATTTTTTCCATAGGCTATGACTTGTTATAATGGACTTATAAATATTAATCGAATATCCTTATGAATCGCTAGTAGCAGTAGTACGATTACGCACCCGTACTGATACTGAAGCGAAGGGTAACGTGAAAGTACGACCAAGAAATCGTCTGTGCGTTGAATGCTCGGACCTTTATCACAAACAAACACGGTTCCGATGCTCGGCCTGCTGCACCGCGTCCGAGCACCGGGGAAAGTCAAAGTAGGCGCATGCGCGTTGAATGCTCGGACCTTTATCACCAGCGAACACGGTTCCGATGCTCGGCTACGCAACAACGTCCAAGAAAATAAGTAGGTCAAGACGGATTTAGAAGACAAATCAGTAAAACGCATGCAGATTCGCATGTAGGAATCTTGCATGACTAAAAGAAAAACAACTTCTACACGAAATTTGGAAACTGAAACCATGCTTAACAACCAATACATTCAACACTAGCCTGAACTATGCCATTCTGCGTGGCCTTAGGGAGAATCTCCAGGAAGACAATGTAGGTAATCTATCGAAGTCAAAAGCGTCAACTTTGGCGGATTGCACAAGCATGCGTTTTGCACCCAGGAATCAACGAATAGCTGCAGTATCACTTTGTTATTCCGAGTCATCAACGTAGATATGTCATCTACGTCAGGGCGTGTCACCTACGTCACGACAAGTCATCTACGTCACAGCGTATATTTTATTTAAAAATATCGAAACTTTACAAACTGATCTAATGAATACACACCGGTTCATACAGAAAATCGACTCGTTTTCCTTCATGAATAAACCTACCGCAACATGAAGTATATTTATATAAGTCTCAAAACAATAACTAACTACTCCTAATTTTCGCCCATGTCAGATATATGAGACGGTAGGCGCTTCGAGTGTTTCAGTGGTATTTGGCTGTGTCACAAGAGCCGAATATACACTGAACACAACATTTGCAAAAGTACATAAATAACGTGGGCCATAAATTAAAAGAAAATCTGTTTGGAAAAGGGGCAATAAATGGACATCAATCTGGAAATATTTTCGTGACGTAGATGACATTTATTCATGACGTCATGCTAGTAAAATAAAAAAGAAATAGGAAACGATGCAAAAGTTCGCTGCTGTTCAATGGATCAGTTACACACTATATTATTAAGCTACGTAGCTAACGCCGAAAATGCGATTAATATTATGGTCGATTTTTTTTACTCTGGACGAAATAGCCCGGTTACCGTGAAATGACCAAGTAACCCACCTGACGCATAGTTTGACTGTTACCGTTAGATGGCACAATTGAGTGGATATTTCAATGTGAAGTCGAAGATACACGTTTAATTAATCTGAATAAAATATACTACCCTTTACGGTGGCTGATTTCCGCCAAGCAAAATCACTACTTTACATATACGGCGTTATAACACCACATTACAGCGTTGTAACGCCCGAGTTCACGGCAATATAATGCTCTAATTTACGGTGCCGTGATGACCAATGAGGTACCACAACTAGGGTCTGTGTGCCGTCTTTTACGTATTCTTGACGTGTGTAAAATGCGGCACTGTTTTCCAAACATTTTGTGGAACGCTTGTTTAAATCATCCTACAATCAGCTGTTGAACTCGCATGGCTCCGAAGCCTCACACATAACTAAATATGGATACAGTCTGACATGTCCGTCAATGTGAAGGTATAATATGTACATTAATGAACATTTACAACCGATGGAACGTCGACTGGTGGCCCGACGACAGGTTTGCTGGCTCGATACCGGAAAGGATGTTTCAAATCATCTATAGCTCACCGTATGCATCACACGAGAGTACTACGTCTTCAGACATAGTTAAATATTGATATCGTATAACATGTCCGCCAATATGAAAGCATAATATCTACATTAATGTACATTTACAGTCGATGAAACGTCGCGGGACGTTCGATTGAATTCAGTGCTAAGCCTAAGATGGCGTTGTTTTGGCTGTTCTGTCTATTGAACATACGGCATGCTGTTCTGTCTATTGACCACGCATACGGCATGCCCACATACAAACTCTCGCTCGCTACGCGCCTGCACGGTAAATAGCTAATTGAGGATGATTTAAACAAGCGTTCAGCAAAACATGCAAATAAATCCACGTTAGTCGCTGGAGGCGCTGAGACGCAACTACGGTCTCAGCGTATAAGCGCCTCTAGCGACTAACGTGGATTTGTGGAAGCCCATTACGGTGATGTAACCATTAACCTACTAGAGTGTTATAACGCTCCTAGTACTTCATAAAAAATGAGGAGTGAGGTTTGCATTGTTAAGACTATTACAAGTGAACATTAGCCACCACCGGAGGTATTATTCTTAACAGTCAACAACTTATGCAATGCCTAGGGAATGCACATCTATGATCTTACTAACACCAGTCCCACAAATGCGTTTGGACCGATACTCGGTAGGTTTCACTCTATGCTGGAAATTATATTTAGAAGACTAATTATCGTTTTACAGCACATTTGAAAAATGCATGTGCTGATGAGAAACCAGGAATAATTGTTGGTCTATGTTCCTAAGATTGTGACGACTTCCCAGTATCTACAACTATGACTCATACTTTATGTTTCTAAGATGACCCACGATAAAATTATTTTAATGCATAGTATATATAATTAATCACATGATGATTAATAAATCTTGACTAACCCTTACAACAAATACATCGTTGATAGCATTCGTGTACATGCATGTTCGTTTACATAGATTGAGCTATAAAAACCTTATAACATACACATTGATGATTACATTGTTGCATACATAATAATATATTCATGCATGCGGATTAACGTACAAATGATTAATTGAACATCATACTTTAGAACAAAATGTATGCACTTTCGACTATAGTCATGGATACGTGTGTTCTTCAAATCCCTTTATGTCTACCATTGTCAATTAAACCTAAGGTAAGCGTAATATCATTATACAGAAACGGCACCATTGCAATAAGCTTGCGTACAATTTATTATAAAAAAAATTCAATTTTTTAAAACTTTTACGTCTAATTTCAACATAATGTGAATGGTTGTGACAATTCAGACCATCATATACAACACAATACATTTTCTTTTAACAGTTGCATACAGGGTTTCATATGATATAGAAGTATTTTAGAGAATCTACTACATTGCTGTGTCCTTCGAATATGGGTGAGTATCTGTGTCCTTCGAACATAGGTGAGTATCGTCAGGAATAATAGTAATAGTTGATACAGACTTTTTTTATACAAACCTTTGTCTTCATGTGATTAGCAAAATTACGCTTTCGAGCAAATTTTAGCATCCATATCTTTCACACTTGGGTGGTTTACCTCCTGTGTGAATGAGCTGATGTCTGGCCAACCCAGTCTTCATAGCAAATGATTCACCACAGATGTCGCACTTGAACGGTTTTTCGTCTGTGTGAACGAACTGGTGTCTTCTGAAAGCCGTCTTCCAAAAATCTTCTTCCCACAGATGTCACACTCGAAATGTGTCTTCTCTGTGCCAATGCATGATTAAATTTACCTTATTTTGAAGAAAAAACTTTCCCACAGGTAGCGCATTATAAAATTGGTTTCTTGTCAGTTCGTCGATGCATGATAATATATTATGCATTCTTCTGGGAAATTTTCTCCCAAAGGTTTTACACTTGAAAGTTCTTTCTTCATGTGAGGGCATATGGGTGTTTAAGTACTTCTTCAGGGAAAATGTTCTCCCACAAATGTCACATTTGAAAGGTTTCTCGCCGGTATGATTGCGCTGATGACCGACTAAGACAGCTTCGTGCGCAAATACGTTTGCCATACTTGGCAATGCGATAAAGTTGAACAGTTCTGTCCTGCCCTGATCACTTTAGTCTTATCAAAGTGTGGATGTCTGAAACCACAAATGTAATTTTTTTAAATTCAGCCAAAGTAAGTTTCCACTACAGTGTGGCTACATAATGCACTATATGTAGCCTTTTAGCCCTAAGTTCTTATTTCATCTGGAAGGCATTGCCGCAAAAATAACAGAGCGGTGTTTGTAATGGACGTAAACAATTTAAAAGTAATCCAAATAATGTTGCAAATATTAATATTAAGGTATCCTTTCAAGTTACATACTTTATTATTGATCATTTATGCACATGTACGTCTGTGTCTGCATGAGGTTTTTCATGTGGGCAACATTCACCTAGAAAATGCCCATATATTAGGAAATGCCTGGTGTATCCGGCATTTCTTAGGTGAAAGTACAACACAGTTCTTCACTGTAGAAAACCAAAGTAAATTGTGGTATTTATCATAGTAAAATATGGTATTCATAATGACATGTGATATTCACTATAGTAAAGCATGATATATATATATATATATATATATATATATATATATATATATATATATATATATATATATTTGTATATATGTAGTTCAAAGGCTTTAAACAAAGGCTTTATACAATCATATAGTCCAGTTCCTTGTGTAATTTCGTTCAAATTTTTGGGAGATTTGCAAAACTATACATTTTTGGAAAGATTAGGACCTACTGAACCTGAAAAGTAATGTTTACATTTTTTCTATAAACAGTCTATGGCAGCCATCTTGGATTTTCAAAATGGCGACTATTTTTTGCTCACATTTTGCAATATCTCGGCTTCTAAGCATCTTAGGTTTTTGGTATTGGGGTCTAAATATACATTTTCAGAGACAAGGAATCTAATGAGACAACTTTCAATGCACTACATTTAATGCAAGACAGTATAAATCACAATGTTTACAAAAAAAATGACCAAAATGTACATCTAGTCTAGTTCACTATGTACAGATTAAACTTTTCGTTCAAATTTTTCGGAGATTTGCAAAACTATATATTTTTGGAAAGTTTAGAACCTACTGAACCTGAAAAGTAATGTGTTTTCTAAACACTCTATGGCGGCCATCTTGGCGACTATTTTTTGCTAACATTTTGCAATATCTCGGCTTCTAAGCATCTTAAGCTTTTGATTTTGGTGTCTAAACATACATTTTCACAGACAAGGAATCTAATGGGACAACTTATAATGAGATATATATAATGCATGACACTATTTTGGAAATTTTGGAAAAAATACTTAAATTCTAAGTAACAACGTACCTGAGGCTCAAATGGTAAATATTAGCCAACTTTTCGAGCATTGAAAATAGTCTAGTTATTAAAATCATTGTTGTATAGTATAATAATTACATGTATTATTAAAATCATTGTTGTCTATAATCCAGTGTCCCATTGTTGTTGTTTCAGAGAGACATGGAGTCGACCACGAATGAGGTCCCCAAACTTACAGGTGGACGGCCGTGCCAAACCACTGACTATAAACTGTGTGTTGTGTGTCAAAAAGAAGCCGAACCTTTAGTGTTGCACCCAAGACTAACGTCATACCACAACCTCCTAGAAGCAGTGAAGGAACATTCACCAGCTGAACTGCTTTCGCGTAGATGGCCATGTCATAAGTTATGACAGTGATGTACTCTTCTCCAAGTGTCAACTCCTTTAACTGATGTGCCTGCTTCATCACTGTTAGCAGAGTTGACCACTCGTGTGCCACTTCTGGGAGTAGGGGCGGGGCACCAACCTCGGTCAGCGGCTTGGTTGTTGACACTAAGGAGTTGTAGCCAGCCCAATTAACCTGGAATACATCTATGATGTATAGCAGTTCAACGAAGCTGGATCCTTGTGTGGGACTTTGTTTTGTCTTGAGTACTTGGTTGGTGTCATCCCGCAGAACGTGGTACACGTGTTTGGTCCAGCAAGCTTTGTGATACTGGATATCCATAGCATGGGCATCACCATCATCAATGCAAGTACTGTATCTAGTTTTCAGTTCTGGATCTCAAGACGCTTGCACTGCTTGCTTTAGTGATTGTCCGGCATTTCCTGTTCTAACAGTGAAGAGTTTCTGGTCATTGTCTGTCTGGCAAAAGAAACACATGTCCTTGTTCAAAGGTCGTGTTGATGATCGGATATATGGTGCAGCTGAGCCAGTCACGTTATTCACGTCATCAGCACTTCTTGATCTGCGACCTTTCACCCTGGGAGTGTGTGACCCAGTAGACATGGAGTGTTGCTGTCGGTCTCTTGCACGCTCTGTCTGGACTGTGTTCGTCATCCTGGAGTAGCAAGTACGATGCCAAACAGCATTCTCTCTTTGCAGTGTTTCTGCTGTGCAGTCTTTAAGCCGTTTCTGCACCGGAACACAATCGGTATCATGCAAGCTGGCTCACTCCTTCACTGTCTCTAGGAGGTTGTGGTATGACGTTAATCTTGGATGCAACACTAAAGGTTCGGCTTCTTTTTGACACACAACACACAGTTTATAGTCAGTGGTTTGGCACGGCCGTCCACCTGTAAGTTTGGGGACCTCATTCGTGGTCGACTCCATGTCTCTCAGAGCCTGAAACAACAACAATGGGACACTGGATTCTAGACAACAATGATTTTAATAATACATGTAATCATTAGACTAGACAACAATGATATTAATAACTAGACTATTTTCAATGCTCGAAAAGTTGGCTAATATTTACCATTTGAACCTCATGTTGTTACTTAGAATTTATGTATTTTTTCCAAAATTTCCAAAATAGTGTCATGCATTATATATAGCTCATTATAAGTTGTTCCATTAGCTTCCTTGTCTCGAAAGTGTATGTTTAGACACCAAAATCAAAAACCTAAGATGCTTAGAAGCCGAGATATTGCAAAATGTTAGCAAAAAATAGTCGCCATTTTTAAATTCCAAGATGGCCGCCCTAGAGTGTTAGAAAAAATGTAAACATTACTTTTCAGGTCCAGTAGGTTCTAAACTTTCCAAAAATGTATAGTTTTGCAAATCTCCCAAATATTTGAACGAAACGATTATTCGTGACATAGTGAACTGGACTAATAATTTATTAATTTATTTTTGATGTATCATGATTCAAACCATCGTCGCGCGTCATGGGTCGCTGCTGCTGATTACGTCAGTACCAGGCAGCCATATCCCTGGCTGACCCCTTTGCAAAACTCTGAATATAACCTCAGCCATTACAATTGTTCACTGCGATTAAATTAGAACACAGCTCTTCTTCTGACAGCGCGCTCGTGTGGAAACTGTCTATTCACGCTGCGTCATGATGAATAATCTTGAAGAAGGTGATGAAACCGTTCCAGTCATAATATCACTTATTCATTCGCCTTGAGTGAGCTCTGCCGAATTGGTGCTTGTATATGATACATTGAATAGGAGTCAGGATAAAGTAGAAATATAGTCTGTTCACACATCGAAGGGAATCGATGACGCCAAAGCACGCTGTATATATATATATATATATATATATATATATATATATATATATATATATATATATATATATATATATATATATATATGCGTGTGCATGTGCTATTCTAACTTTGTTAACAGTTTGAAAACTATTAGTGAAATATATTAATAGATCTAATATTTTTCATTGGAACCGTATAACACTTTATACAAAATATTGTAAAATTATGCCATTGACATTAACGTTTGGTAGAGTTCTCGTGTGGGACAGGTATAGGAAGGTGTAGACGCAACACTTATAACCCTAAGCTTAAGTTTACACAAATGTTCCAACAGCGTAATTTCACATTCAGCAGTATAGTCTACTAAGTGTGAAATAAGACACCTGAACATACAGGAGACAAAAACATTGTCAATGTGCCAATGTGTGAAAGTTTGAATTTTATTTTGCTCAAGAAATGAAGTTTGTAGCTTCGGGAATATTTCGTGTGAAAATGCGTTTGGCACGGCCATGCACAAGACGAAGGTGAAGACTTTTGTATCGATAGTAATAATTCTTCTGGACGAAGCCGCAGACACTGACGGCGATATGTGGGCGGAGACTTCCCTCACTCGCCCACGTGATATTCACAGTTTTATGCCTGTCGCACAACATTGACTGATCACCGTGACTAAGTCAAAAACATATCTATTGAATGATTAAACATAATGATTTCTGATGAGCTATCCCACGGTTGCGCTTATGTGGCTACAACCTGCAAGCTCTGGGCGTTATTGTGATTTTGTTTGTGATTATGTATATTATGTGTGCGTGTGCGTGTGCGTGTGCGTGTGCGTGTGCGTGTGCGTGTGCGTGTGCGTGTGCGTGTGCGTGTGCGTGTGCGTGTGCGTGTGCGTGTGCGTGTGCGTGTGCGTGTGCGTGTGCGTGTGCGTGTGCGTGTGCGTGTGCGTGTGCGTGTGCGTGTGCGTGTGCGTGTGCGTGTGCGTGTGCGTGTGCGTGTGCGTGCGCGTGCGCGTGCGCGTGCGCGTGCGTATACGTATGCATACGCCTATGCGTCTCCATATTTGTAGGCGTGCGTATGCCTATGCATAGGCACATGCGCATGTGCATATGCAAACGTAAACGTATACGTATATTCGTTCACCGAATCATTAAAATTCATTGATGAGAAGTGAGAAGCATGTGACCGTATGACGAATGGTCCGAGCTAGATAAAAATGTTCGTGTACTTACTGTCAAATCTCACGGACATTCCCTGTGGATAAATCCCGGAACACCTCATTAGTGTCACTCCAATCGCACCCACACACATTTCAGAGCACAGGGTGCTCGGGGTGAGCGAGGAGGGTGTCTATGTTTAATTACCAAAAAAACGCTTCTTTGGTAAACGTTGCAAGCAACTGATTAGATTGAATTCGACGGAAATTGTCTGGTTACGCTGCGCAATTAAGTAGAAGGTTTCAACTATTGGCATTGTGTCCGAGGAGATATTTCTCAACGAAAACTTCTCCCGATGGAAGTTGTCCATCACGAATCATCATTATATGTTGTCAAAATCTAAATAATTTCATTATTTATAATCATGTCAAATTGTTTCACAAAATGACCAATTGTCCAAAATGGCTTCGTTTAATGAGAATTAAACGAAGTGAATTAACGTTAATATGACATGCATTTTTGCGTGTAGTGTATTGATAAACAAGCTTCATTTGTTAAATTGTATATGAATCCCCTACAATTGTGTTACTATGTTCAATACAGTATCATTACGTATGTAACGGAAAGTACGACAAACAAAACAATTCTGATACAACATGGCATCCAGTTTTACGGACTGTTTAGAAGT
>OZ024867.1:11395615-11403115 GCA_964017155.1 Oasisia sp. SBJ-2009 | reverse complement strand
ATATTTGAACACTTTTTATGCTAAAGGGTATAACTGCGAATTATTACGCAGGCTGTACTTTGCCACCCTATGAATCAGGCAGTTCATATTGCTCCTCAGTTTCCAACACTCTTAATGTTCATGGATTGAAGAGTTTGGCCCCTTTGCCCCCGTTTGGCTAAGCCACTGGTTACCGCACAGTCTGGCAGTGCCATCCAACATGGATGCCAAACACGTGGTGCCATCATATGCACTTTATAACATATAAATCAGTTATCATTTTATTCACAAAGTAGACCTAATGACGCCACGCCACACTGGCGATGAAATGATAATATATAACTGCTGTGTCGGATGGAGGTTAAAGTAATTAAATAGCAAACAAGTATATATATATATATATATATATATATATATATATATATATATATATATATATATATATATATATATATATATATATATATATATATATATATATATATATATATATATATATATATATATATATATATATATATGTATATATATATATATGTATATATATAATATATATATATATATATACAATATATATATATATATATATATATATATATATATATATATATATTACATATTGTGAATAGAAATTATTGTATATATATAATATATATATACAATATATATATATATATATATATATATATATATATATATATATATATATATATATATATATATATATATATATATATATTACATATTGTGAATAGAAATTATTTCTACTTTGTGATTAGTTATATGTGATTATTACAGGCAAATAAATGATCTCACCTTCCAAACAGGAAAACGAGTACAGGAACTTCCATTCTATCGATTTGAAGTTATTTTGTGATAAAGTGACACTTTAGTCAATTGTCCCCTCAGGAAAAAATACAATGAAATCGTCCTATGAATTATTAATCGTTCAAGCACATCAAAGCCTGTTTGCCTAACATTTACAGCACTGATTATGTTGATAATACTTCTTTGTCATTCGCACTAATAGTATACGTAGTACCTGTATATCCATATCATATTTATTGGTATCAACGATTATTAACTTTGCCCTATTAAAATAGTTTGATGTTTTGAGAAACTTTTTCTCAGAGAGTACGTGTGTAATTCGGTCGGTCGGTCGGTCGGTCGGTCGGTCGGTCGGTCGGTCGGTCGGTCGGTCGGTCGGTCGGTCGGTCGGTCGGTCGGTCGGTCGGTCGGTCGGTCGGTCGGTCGGTCGGTCGGTCGGTCGGTCGGTCGGTCGGTCGGTCGGTCGGTCGGTCGGTCGGTCGGTCGGTCGGCCGGCCGGTCGGCCGGCCGGCCGGCCGGCCGGCCGCCCGGTCGGCCCGCACGCACGCACGCACGCACGCACGCACGCACGCACGCACGCACGCACGCACGCCCGGTCGGCCCGCCCGGTCGGCCCGCCCGGTCGGCCCGCCCGCCCGCCCGCCCGCCCGGTCGGCCCGCCCGGTCGGCCCGCCCGCCCGCCCGCCCGCCCGCCCGCCCGCCCGCCCGCCCGCCCGCCCGCCCGGTCGGCCCGCCCGCCCGCCCGGTCGGCCCGCCCGCCCGCCCGCCCGCCCGCCCGCCCGCTCGCCCGCCCGCCCGCCCGCCCGCCCGCCCGCCCGCCCGCCCGCCCGCCCGCCCGCCCGCCCGCCCGCCCGCCCGCCCGCCCGCCCGCCCGCCCGCCCGCCCGCCCGCCCGCCCGCCCGCCCGCCCGCCCGCCCGCCCGCCCGCCCGCCCGCCCGCCCGCCCGCCCGCCCGCCCGCCCGCCCGCCCGCCTGCCCGCCTGTGTGATTATTGCACTGAATTATTTGACAACGTAACAACATCTCTTTGATACTTTCAGAGTTACGGGATCTGGCGGAGATCAGTGTACGTGGCGCCCACGACTGTGCTGACCTGTTGAATATTGGCATGTCGACAAGTGGCGTGTACAGCATCAATGTGGCGGGGAAAACGGTTCCGGTTTGGTGTGACATGTCAGGAGGAAAAGGTTGGTTGGTAAGTGGTATTTGCATAATCCCGATTATGTCTGGGTACAGCGACACGAATGTACCGCTTTGTGCATTTAATAGTAATAATTGTAAAAGCTCATTATATCAAGCTCAGAGGCGCATCGAACAAAATCATTAGGCTAGTCATACACGAGGACAGGCAAAAGTTGTCATTGGAGCATGAAACCGCCGAAAAAGCATGGTGGAAAAGCAATTTCAAACAAGTAAGTTTAAGTTTGTTTTAGTTTAATCTAAATTGTTGGCGCAGCCACAGAGAAAACACCTTTGCCAATTTTCAGCTTAGTTTTAGGGCCAAAATGGTGTTTGAAAACGAGTGACCTAAGGGTCCTAGAAATATCAGAGAAATGTAGCCACCTGCCGCAGTTTTAAGAAGTAATATTTACGATCGCACTATCTTTTGCACGCTACAATATACTAATCGGTGGTTTACTTTGTTCATTTCGAATCGATTTGCTTACTCGCAAACAATAAACGATTATTCCACTATACTGTATTGTTTTGGAAGCATACAAGAGCACAATGTGGGTACAAATAATTTCGCCATAACATTTGCAAAATTCCGTATAAAAATGGAGTACGGCCGTATCACCTAAAAAAAAAATCCTATCGGATGCGGGTAACCCATATCATGTGACAAGTCTGATGTACGTATAAACGGTCGAGTAGATTGCTATTACTATTAAAAAAACGTACGTCATCCCCTTAACATTGGTTTATTAATTACATTTTTCTTTTTGATGTGACGACACTTTTCAGTGGCCTGTTCTTAGTTCTTAGGTGGTTTCCTCCAAACAGCCCAAACTTGGGCTAACGCAGGAGTTGTCCTCAAAAATTAGTGAGTCCACTACAGGTTACACATTTACCCCCTGTATGGGATCTTTTACTTCCCCTGGCTTAGAGACTTGATAGAAGGGACCACCGGCTTTTAGTGTCTTTTCCGAAAGACACAGGCAAATGTGGGGTGAACGAAATTGCTCCCCACGCCTGTGTGTGTGTGTGTGTGTGTGTGTGTGTGTGTGTGTGTGTGTGTGTGTGTGTGTGGGTGGGTGGGTGGCTGGGTGGCTGGGTGGGTGGCTGGGTGGTTGGCTGCGTGCGTGCGTGCGTGCGTGCGTGCGTGCGTGTATGATTCAAAGAGTGTATGACCTCACATTATATCAGCTTATGTTCAAGGCAAATAGTAACAAATCCGTCGTATTTATTCCTGAACCTTAGTCAAAAGAGTTACACGCGTGTGAAGCTAATGTTTTTGCATTATGTGAAATTAATATTTCATCCACTGTTTGATGATTGCAATGTCACTAGCAAAAGCAACATACAAATACAATTATTATTGAATGGTTGAGTTGTTTCATGATATCTTACGTCGATATCTGTGGCAGGTGTTCCAACGTCGTGTCGACAACACCACTGACTTCTACCGCGACTGGAAGAGCTACAAGAACGGATTTGGCAACCTTACCCGCAACTTCTGGCTTGGTGGGTCAACGCAAGTAACATTGTATCCTTCTGTCTATGGTTATTCAGCTAATGTTTGACTTGCCTTTGAAAACATCCTGCACACCAATTTACTCAATTGGGTAATGAGCATAAGCCAACTGCCATACACGAAGAAGAATAACCTCAAGAATAATTCACAATTAGAATTTACAGGTAACATAAAACAATATAACAATCACAAACTTCCGACCCAGAACTATTATACTATGGACACATTACCAAAAATAATTACTGAATACTCTCTACACAGCAAAAGACGGCCCACACGAAGTCTTATGAAACCTGAACACTAAAATATGTAATGGTTATTTAGAAACAGCACATCTGTGACATGAAAACCATAACACATATTACATGTGCTAAACTTCATAGTTGTGTTTAAACTAAAGGCGTGTTTACACTACGCAACGCGGTTGCATGCAACGCGGCGATTGAGAAAGGTCAAGGGTCAGCGATGTTGCTTGCAACGCGGCTGCTTGCAATATCTCTTGCATGTTTACACTACGCAACACGGTTGCTGCGACGAGCCGTTAACTGGTCCCCAGCCCACCGTGTGGCGCCACTCTTGCCGCCACATATTTTCCCGTTGCGATGGACGCCATGTTATGACAGCGACGATAATCTGTTGGCAGTTGCTGCAACATGTGCAGTTATTGCATGTGTGCAGCGAAAGAGGAAGAGGAAATGCTGGACACGACCTTGGCTTAAAAGAAGACAGTAGACTGGGGCGTATCACTGCCTCATGCAGGAACTGCAGTCTGAAGACCCGGCAGCAATCAAAAATATTTGAGGATTGAAGTGTCCCAGTTCGAGGAATTGCTGGAGAAAGTGACACCGATAATTCGGAAGACAGATACACATCTGCGGGAATGTATTTCTCCTTCTGAAAGGCTGGCCATAACACTTCGATATATGGCGTCTGGTATGTATGCTACCTTATGTTTTGTTACTTTTGTGTTTCGTATAATTTTTTCTAAAAATAACATCCTATTTATTAACGAAAACGAAAATCGGTCGTAGTCTAGCCAAAGAGTTTTAAACTCTTTGGTCTAGCTGTCAGTGTCAACAACAATCACTGCCAGATCGGTCTCTTCTTGGTCAAGTGCCGCCGTTGCGTCAGTGACTCGCAAATCGCAATCTTCGTCGCTCCCGTCTTATATTATTTCAGATTTCGATGTATCGTTGTCATCGCTTAAATTATCCTTAATTCAAGTGCGACAAATAATCTTTTAGAAAACGATCTAATGTTACGCCCGCGCTGTCACCGCCGGCTTCAGTGACAGCGAGTCACACTCACAGCTCGGAACATCGCCCCAAATTCCGATTTAACAAACGAGCCAACTCAAGTTCATCGATACTACGGGGGGGGGGGGGGGTAACTACCGGTTATCAACGACATACTTATTCAACGAGAATCCACATAAAAGCGCGCACTTTCAAAATAGTGCCATAAATCACCAAATTAATGACACCTACTCCACGTAAACAATCCAAACAAACCGATCTTTGCAGACGACAAACAGAACGGAAATGTATGTCGTCCAATACGCAACGCGTACTAGGTCGCGTGGTAACAAGAAGCCGCTTTGTATACAGTTCTAATGTGATTCTGATTGGGTGGTTTCGTATTTACCGCAAAACCTGTTCTATATTTGGAGAGCTGACATATTCTGCTTTCTTATGACGTACGGAATATGGCGATCTGTCGAGTGAGAATTCAGATATGGGCATAGTCTAACCTTGGCCTTTGTTTTTGCTCCTTCTTCTAACACCAAATTAAGACCTATGCTTAAGGTGTCATTTATTGATATTTACAAGTAACATTTTGATGACAGGTTTGGTGCTGTGACAGATGAACTATTTTTAATGTAGATAGTATCAAAATCTAAAAATCGACCATGTCAATCCATATGATAATAATACAAATAAATGAGATATGTAATATGTGTATATATTATAATAATAAATTAGCTAAATTAGCTATACAGGGCAGTAATGATGTATTGTGATGGTTCTTTTCAGGTGACAGCTACCAGTCTCTTGAATACCTCTATCGAATATCCAAATGTGCCATTTGGCATATCATTCCGGAGACATGTGAAGCGATTTACCAGGCAATGAAACCAGACTACCTCAAAGTAATGAACAATATTCACATTATTTATTGAATAAAAAAGATTTATCGAAACATAACATTAGTTAATATGCTCATTATTCATTGAGACATAAAAGTGGCAAAAAATATCCACCAGTTATATAGAAAAACATTTCTAACTAAGACCACATGATGAATAATCAAAACGAAAGACAAATAATAATGTAAACTCAATTATGCATAACATGTCTTGGAAACTGTATACTACATACTGTATACATTAATCACCATCTAATAAACTTAAATGCTGTACACCGTAACATTGTAGCAAGGCTTAATACACTTCCTTGCATACACGTAATCATCACATGTATCAAAATAAATAATAAAAAATCACAAAGCAAGAAATCATAAATGTAATTAACACACTAATATAACATATAAAATCAATAAATTAAATGCATGTACATAATAACACTTACATTTATAAATATTATCAAAAACATACCATGAATTAAAATCACACGTGGAAAACAATAATTATTATCTTGCATTGATAATGGAATAAAGATATCCAAGAATATTTATAATAAACTTGAACATAAACTTATACATAATTAACAGTAATACTGTTAGGCATGGACATTGTTCCAATGATAACATACATGAGTACATCAATTATACAACTCATTGATGCACTAAACAAACAATAACAGTAATCTTTATATTATGTCTTGTGAGATAATGGTTTAAATTATGCAGTTTGTTGATCAAGAAAACCCTTGTTCAATCATAGCGTAATCATTATTGCCACTGCATTGCTTATTTTCACATCCATACAAGAATGACTACATACATGTAAAACATACATGCATTAACGTATTAACACATTACCTGTATTATGAGAACATTAGTCCCACACACATGCCTTTATGATATAAAACTCAACTAATATAACATGGTTTAAAATGTGGACCATTTAGCAGTCATAACCATTTGCCACCACAAAATAGAAAGCTACATGCAGTCACTGATTTCGAATAAAGCAGAAAATCAGAAAGCAGAAAGTTCATTTCGGCAAGTTGTGCCTCAAGCACACATTGCAGCACCTGTAGCTGTACCTGCTTACGCAGACGCACACTCTGAATCGCATCCAGCTCGTTCGCAAGATGTCTGGCAAAGGACAAACTTTCACTCTCTTTTTTTTGTTCACCATGTTTGGAAGCCATGTATGACGTGATGGCATGCAAAGTCTTTCCAGCGTTTTCCATCAGTCTCCTCACGTTTTCGCTTTGTTGGGGCATTTATGTGTGGGAGTGAGACGTCAAAGTTATCTGCCGCAGAAGATGTTGTTGTTGCTACTGCTGGTGGTGGTGTAGATATTGTCAATGCTGATCGTGACTGTGGTAGTGATGATGTTTGTAGCTGTTTGTCAGAGTCAGTGACACTGGAATCCTGGAAGAAAAAACATGCATGTATTAATGAATGTTGTAATAATGAATACTATTTCTTTCATAGGTACCTTCTACTGAAGAAGAATGGCTTGCAATAGCAGAAGACTTCTACAAGAAGTGGCCGTTCCCAAACTGCATAGGGGCGATGGATGGCAAGCATGTTGCCATTCGTGCACCTACACACAGTGGATCATTGTATCACAACTATAAACATTTCTATAGTATTGTCATGTTAGCTGATGGTTTTCATAATAATACTCTAAACATGTGTATATGCAATCATTAGTTATGCAATTATTACACATGCTATACAATAATTTCAAGTGTAAGTTTGTTATTAAATGTTACACAAAACAGGTTGGGTTTCTAATTACCTATATGTTTTAAATTTGTTTTATTTTTTCTACTTATTAATAGTAATATTTTTAATATCTTTATA
>OZ024867.1:11373115-11388115 GCA_964017155.1 Oasisia sp. SBJ-2009 | reverse complement strand
CGATTATGTGTCCCTGAACTCAAATCCGTGGGATGGCAATGCGCCATCCTTGGGCAACTCGTGGGAACCACGAAAATCCAAGATGGCTGCCGTGATCCTGGTAAATTACAAAATGTGTTCATCTTTACACTACATCATGCTTGGAACATAATTTGTGTATGTACACGCATGCTTTGAGGTACGAGGAATTCAATGGAACCGTTTATAATAATGTCCGACTATGTTCCGTGACCAAAATTCAAAATGGCCGCCATTTTCACCAACAATAGCCAAAATCGAGCATAATTTGATTGCCTTTTGCTATATAAATATGATTATATTTTGTCCATTCCTATATTTTACCATATGAGGACTTAAACCGAGGTATTTCAATTGATGCCCGCCCAAGAAAACCTAGTAATATTCAAAATGGCCGTCATTTTAACCAAACATATGCAAGAGCCACGATTGTGTGCCTATTCCTACGTTTTAGCATATGGGCAAGAACATAGAACTGGTATATACTTGTACGGCCTTAATTATACGTTAAATAAATACATGCAATGTACCAGCATATGAGGAATTTAATGTAATCATTTTCAATTATGTATGTCTATGGTCACGTGACACAAATTCAATATGGCCGCCATTTCAACCGAAAATAGCTCGAAGATTTATTTACAGTTCCTCTTCAGCATTGAACATTCATCATGACTGAGTTCCAGGAAGGCTAATAGTTGTACTTTCATGTATGCGTATATGACTACAGCTGACAAGAAGCACAAAAAGCTTGGGAAATGACACAAAAAGGTACAACAATTTAAAAGTATAACGTCAGAAATACTTAATTATATAATTGCTGATACACACTGAGATCTTGTTTGCAATGGCAAGTTCCATTTGGGCATTGACACAGTGTACATTATTAACCATTGGTATTTAAACGATAAATCATTCCCATTACGTTCTCATAGAAAAGGTTATTCCTCATTCTCTTTAGCTCCTCTCTTCCTCAGTACTGTCACCTTCTTCCTCATTATCATGTATAGCTTCATTCTCATCATGTTTGGTGAACGGATTGAAGCACATAGCTTCGCCAACACAATAACAGTATGGCGTGCAAGACAATCCTGCAGAATGACAGCTACATGCATGACTCCTTCAAGCTTTCCCGACAGCTTTGCATTGACAGTTGATGACGTCCATGAGGGCAGGAGGAGCTGCTGGTCCTCTCGCAACGCGTGGAGTTGGCACACACTCTGCACCACTGACCAACTCCCACCCGTAAGCAGCGATGTCAACAGCAGGCGGAGTCTGCTGGTCTGTTGCCTTCCAGAGCATTATTTGGTAGTGTGCTCGCAGGATGTGATATGACAAATTAGCGTCTGTCGGTGGAAGAATTTTGACTCATACAGCTTTCCCTCTTGTCCTTTTGGCGTAGAGCGCATACCTGGCAGAAGCCATGCTTTCGCCTGCAACAACATCATAGAGCGAGCAAATAAATTCACTTTCTCCGGGCGTGTGTACCGTTCCATCACAACGGACTTACTTTCAAGCCTAAGAGATGCGACTTCATGCTTACAAAGGCGTGGAATGGTGAGATTCATGCTGGTCATATTTAGCATAACTAATTTTAACATAGTACTAAAGATTACTATATACAGACGCATAGCTACTGTAAATATATCATTCAAATAAGTCTCATTCCAGAGCTTGTGATATAATTTGCATTTTCCACCCGAAGCTCCCTACAAATCCTGACACACAAATAGTTGTTTCTTACTTCGTTTCCGTTGTCTTTTGGGAGGAAGGATGCCACTATTTTCACCATGGTCAATTCCAACTGCAATTGAAATATAAACAAACATAAGCCTTTACACTATACCTACCGTGCGGAGCATTTACAATTGCTCTACCCTGCCTAACGGTTGTTACTTGGTAGTTCATACTGTTCAAAATAGCACAAGTTTTCTCTTAATATACTGATTACTTGTATATCATTATGGCACGATATTATACAGTTTTCAGTTACCATTTTATTTTAAGACAAGGGAAAAGATAAAATATAACGTAACGTATAATAGAAATGTAATTACATAAACAACTTACTGTCTCTGCCAACGATGAGCTCATCAATATCATCATCCCTGCCAGCACCAACATCGCCGTCTTCTTCTGTGAATATCTCCAGTTCTGTCAATACAGTTAAAATAATATTATATTAACCTATATTATTTTCGCAGGAATGCATATTTAAATTAATTAAAAATAGTAACAGCTCTTAGAAATGGTAAGGGATAATAGCTATGTCATTATTTAAACCATGACCCAAAACTATAGATATGAAAAACTATTCAATATATAATGCGGTCGGTCTCTGTACACTATTTCCGTCATGTCATATATTATTGTCCTTCTGTTGAGCCAGTCTGGTATGTCGCTCTTTCTGCCTCCTCTTGTCCTTCTGTTGAGCCAGTCTCGTGGGCGCTCTCTCTGCCTCCTCTTGTCCCTCTGTTGAGCCAGTCTCGTGTGCCGCTCTCTCTGCCTCCTCTTGTCCTTCTGTTGAGCCAGTCTCGTGTGCCGCTCTCTCTCTCTCTCTGCCTCCTCTTGTTCTTCTGTTGAGCCAGTCTCGTGTGCCGCTCTCTCTCTCTCTGCCTCCTCTTGTCCTTCTGTTGAGCCAGTCTCGTGTGCCGCTCTCTCTCTCTCTGCCTCCTCTTGTCCTTCTGTTGAGCCAGTCTCGTGTGCCGCTCTCTCTCTCTCTCTCTCTGCCTCCTCTTGTCCTTCTGTTGAGCCAGTCTCGTGTGCCGCTCTCTCTCTCTCTGCCTCCTCTTGTCCTTCTGTTGAGCCAGTCTCGTGTGCCGCTCTCTCTTTCTCTGCCTCCTCTTGTCCTTCTGTTGAGCCAGTCTCGTGTGCCGCTCTCTCTCTCTCTCTCTGCCTCCTCTTGTCCTTCTGTTGAGCCAGTCTCGTGGGCGCTCTCTCTGCCTCCTCTTGTCCCTCTGTTGAGCCAGTATCGTGTGTCGCTCTCTCTGCCTCCTCTTGTCCCTCTGTTGAGCCAGTATCGTGTGTCGCTCTCTCTGCCTCCTCTTGTCCTTCTGTTGAGCCAGTCTCGTGTGCCGCTCTCTCTGCCTCCTCTTGTCCTTCTGTTGAGCTAGTCTCGTGTGCCGCTCTCTCTCTCTGCCTCCTCTTGTCCTTCTGTTGAGCCAGTCTCGTGGGCGCTCTCTCTGCCTCCTCTTGTCCCTCTGTTGAGCCAGTATCGTGTGTCGCTCTCTCTGCCTCCTCTTGTCCCTCTGTTGAGCCAGTATCGTGTGTCGCTCTCTCTGCCTCCTCTTGTCCTTCTGTTGGGCCAGTCTCGTGTGTCGCTCTCTCTGCCTCCTCTTGTCCTTCTGTTGAGCCAGTATCGTGTGTCGCTCTCTCTGCCTCCTCTTGTCCTTCTGTTGAGCCAGTATCGTGTGTCGCTCTCTCTGCCTCCTCTTGTCCTTCTGTTGAGCCAGTATCGTGTGTCGCTCTCTCTGCCTCCTCTTGTCCTTCTGTTGAACCAGTCTCGTGTGTCGCTCTCTCTGCCTCCTCTTGTCCTTCTGTTGAACCAGTCTCGTGTGTCGCTCTCTCTGCCTCCTCTTGTCCTTCTGTTGAACCGGTCTCGTGTCTCCCTGTCCCTGTCCCTGTCCCTGTCCCTGTCCCTGTCCCTGTCCCTGTCCCTGTCCCTGTCCCTGTCCCTGTCCCTGTCCCTGTCCCTGTCCCTGTCCCTGTCCCTGTCCCTGTCCCTGTCCCTGTCCCTGTCCCTGTCCCTCTCCCTCTCTCTGCCTTTCACAGCAAACAGGAAAAGATGCGGCTCGTCCGACACAACAATTTTCCGAATCGTGCAATTTGGCGTTATGTGGTCATCATTCACCAACCTTCCAAGACTGTCTACCTTTGTAGAATCACACCTATTAAAACACACACGCACGCATGCGCGCACGCACGGACGCATGCACGCACGCACACACACACACACACACACACACACACACACACATAACTTGATTATGTAAATTGTTGTATAATTCATGATCAAGTTGACACTTCAGTTGTTATGCAGTTACTTTCAATAACTTTGCCTTTATACCATTAAATAGGTTTTCTCCTAAACATAGTTCAGTTGCTTCTTATTTTTGCGTTTTACGAACACAGATCGCCCTGAATGTTAACTTGGAGTCCCTAATTTGAGACATACCAGTATGTTTTCTTTATGTTCCAGCTGATAGACGAATGTGTCATCCAATTCTTCAGGTTCATCTGTCGTCAATATTCCTTTGTACTCCAACAGTGCATCTCCACGGATAATTGTTTTGTTTTCTCCAGCAAATACTCCTTTGCCTGTTAAAGTTACATTACAATAAAACAAGACACATAAAAATAAACAGCATTAATGTTGAGCTTAATGTAATGATTTCATATATCTATACATGACATAAAACCTGTTAAATTATTACGTTCTGAACTGTTTTGAACTATTTCATATTGTCTTGCGTTTGGTATCAAAACAAAACATGTAAATCCTGTGCATCGGCGAGAATAAATGGTGTACGAAAATACAACTATATTTTAAGTAATGACCCCTTTCCTACAAATAATTATTGTAGTTATTTTAAACCACTTATCAGTAGTATATATTTATTTGATTAACCGTAACCTTAAGATCATACAAATCTGAATTATAAATGCTACATCACTGTCTGCATGCTTCATACTCTTATGACAATACAGCGTATGTGACTGGCAAGACTTACCTATGACATGATCAATAAAACCCAGGATCTTTCCCACTCCAGATGATGTCAGTAGCTTGATTTAGGGGTTTTACCCTCTTGTCTCTCTGCAGTATTACAAACAACAAACGTTACCAATTACATCTCCAAGAACAAACATTCATGTATACATTTAGTAATTTTCTCTTAGGTTTTTGCCATAAAGATATTCTTTTAAAATCAGATTTTCAACAACATATACGACTAGAGCCCGTGTTCAATGAGGCACAATATTATTGTTCACCGCTTGATGGAGTTTGTTAAACATCCTGGGTACGACAGTACTGCTGTTGAATGGCAGTTGTAGATAAGATATGCTGGTGGCAGACTTTAACTTACATCATTGTACACAAGCATGGTTTTGGATGACATCAGTTTACCGACTTGTAGGACTCCAAACTTTGACTTGTAAATTGTATGAACAAATTGAATGATGAAATATTCTTCAGAGCATCTTGGGGGGCGGCATTATTTATAAACTTAATAATTATTTAAAATATACCAGTTTCTACAGTAAGATTCTTTTAAATTCCGTAACGTTGTTTTTGTAACGCCACAATCTGTATTCAATTTCTGCAATGATTACTGGAAATCCGTGTAATGGTAGACAGCTCTGCACTATTAATTTGTTTTTATAATAATAGTATAAGAACCTTTTATTTAGACGTCAAAAACAGGTGCTTACAACAAACATCGCATCATTCTAAATCATATAAAATCGCTTATAGAGAACTAAATAAATTACTGTTCCAAATGTAATAGTTAATAAGACAAAAATCTAGTTATTTATACAAATAAACTTATGGGTTAGTCAATGGTAAACAGAATAGTTAAAAAGGAAAATATATATATACAGAATACTTAATAATAAAGAAATGTTCGCATGACTACCATATACATTTTCTTTCAAACAGCACCGGCAGGAAAGTATGGTGAGGGATTTGATAACACTCTCTGAATATGGGTAGAAAAATGTTAATAATATTATGTTGTTTCATATCTTGAACTTTATACCTCGTTAGGGTGCAGACGCATATCAGACGTTTGTTAACTTTTGTGTCTTGATCGTAACCACAGGCGACGGCACAGCGCGCGAGTGTTCACTAACTTGTCACAATGTGTTAAAAACTATACAAGTCTGTGATTATACACCGCATCATTTCAGTAGAAATGACACACGCAGATCCTATCAAATGTCAAACAGGCCCACATACCCAACCCTCCTTCTGGACTTTGCACCAAAACAGGATCTACGAATGTCGCTTAAGCAACGTCAATTTGTGAATTAGCTTGCCCAATCTACTAGTTTACTATTACTAATTCTGACATAAATAAATTGTAAGCTAATTAATTAAAACGCTACTCAGCCTACTGTTGTGTTGGAAGCGTGCAGCATATGTTTGGTTACAAAAGTTAGAGTTAGCAAACAAGTATAACCAACTGGCTGCATTTTCTGACAAGACTGCAATCACCCATATACATATATAAATATTAAATATTAATAGTCTTAACAGGCATGAGTGCTTACCATTCGTGGTTGTCGGCGTCTTGTCGCCATCATTCCTTTTTCCAGCGTAAAGCCTCCCCGCGGAAATGGTTACCTTTGACCTTCGACCCATCATGAGTCAGCGGCATGCACGCGGCGCCTACTCGTTTCTAGTTAATGATTACAAGCGATGCTAACGCCATCTACATTTAATAATGAGAACTAAATAATCCCACAGCGCTGTGGGACTGTATTTTGTATAAATTAGCATACATCCATTTAGCACCAAATGGGTGTCCCACAACGCAACATGGTTTGTGGGACGTTTTCAACGTCCCACAATGTTTGCCAACGTCCCACAACGTGAGTAGCGGGCTTGCCGAACATCCCACAACCCGGTAAAAGTAAAACTATATATATATATACATATATATATATATATATATACATATATATATATATACATACATATATATATATATATATATATATATATATATATATATATATATATATATACATATATATATACATATATATATACATATATATATATATATACATATATATATATACATATATATATATATATATATATATATATATATATATATATATATATATATATATATAACCTACACTTCTCTTCGTCATGCGATGTGGAGGTTATAACACACACACACCACACATACTCACACAACACAACACACACACACACACACACACACACACACACACACACACACACACACACACACACACACACACACACACACACACACACACACACACACACACACACACACACACACACTCAATGTAAGGATCGACGGGGAGCCAAACCCCCGCAAGTCCGACAATCGCTACAGAGAACGGATAAATATATGCCACGTCGGAGCTTAATTAATATTAAAGCCCTTCTGATCTCAATTTGCTATAATTTCACGCAGGCTAGTTTTTGTACCTGTAAACACGTTACCGACTGTATGTCCGTGTTAATTAGTCTCTAATAAGTTGTTGGCAGCCTTTCGTATATATCGTTAGTGTTTGTTATTGTTGTGAATCCTTTATCGTGTATATATATATATATATATATATATATATATATATATATATATATATATATATATATGACAACAAAATGAATAAACTCATAATAAATTCAAAGAAAAAAATGTATTGTTTTTTGTTGTAGTTTTCCTTTTCGTTGTGTGTAGCCAAGGAATCATCAGACCAATATACAGCAATCCATGCAATACCTTTGTCAACTGTAATGTATTAACAACAAATAAAATATATGTAAACTAGTAAACTATGAATTAATTTAATAAATCGTACAACTGAAAGGTGGCACCCACAGTGATAACAATTTACCCATATGATTGATGCCACGACAGCATTAATGCTTTGCTATGTTTAGCTTTGTGTATTGTTTTCTATAAAATTCCAGAGCTTACCAACTTAGAACGACACCACCAAAAAAGAAGCGACCCTTCCCCGTCTTTCAGGGAATTCAGTGTTATGATCCGAGATATAGGGCGTGTAAGTCTCGCGCGCGAAAACGAGGCTGGGGGCAGTTGGGGGCAGAAGGTCCATATTCTCCATGTTAACGTATAGGACTTCGTTTTATTTTTGGTTGTAATAATCGAATTGTTCCAGTCTAACAATTTCAGTTATACAGTCCGAAAGATTATTACAAGCAAAAGCAGTGGAACACTTTGCCGGTGACAATGATCGCGGAAATCATGAATTTTAATCGATTATAATTGTGGTTGTCATGGCAACAGTGGCAAGTACTTGCGTTTGGAGATCTTGACTAATAATGAAAAGTGCCATTTTTCGCACAGTACAACCTGTTTGGACCAAACGTATACATGTGTTATGATTATGTGCATTTAGACAATTTGTCACATATAAGTGCTTATCGAAACCACAACGTACAGCTATGTAAAATGCAAAATCCGTAAAAAAACACACACGGCTAAAATTTGTGGGGAGTGTCTATTATCTGCACTACATAAATCGCAATGTCTATGATAGTGTGGTAAACTCAATATTAAATCGGACATTTAAGATAAGAAATGTATAACACAAGATATTTATGTCCTGATTTTCCTAATATTCATCCGTCGAAAGTTACAACTGTCATCCATCGAATATTATTCTAATGACCAGTCCCCAAATCAGCTCCAATCGCGCGGAGTCTCGCCGTGTATCGTGACACACTTACGGGCCTTATTGTAACAGCCACTGCAAGTGCAATTATTTATGTATAATAGTTTATATTATATTGTCTGTCAAAACTTGAAAACGATTTTGTCCTGAAAATGTGTTTAACGTAACAACGACGCCATGATATGTAGTCATTTTCATAGTGGATTTCAGAGCAATTTATTTTATCTAATCCCCGTTATAATATCGACTCTGACGTAAACCGTGACGTTATCAAAGACCACGTGACTTGTGCAGGCCACGTGACGTGATTGTCTCGCTATGCGCCAAACCATTCCGTGACGCGGACACGGGAAGAACCGACTGTGTTTCCTCACTTAATGTAAGTTTGTTAAGTCAACGTAGTCGGACAGAACTCGTTTTCACTCTGTTAAACGCTCCCTAAATTAAGAAGCTTTTTTTATTCACCGGTGAGGACACAGTGTGCATTTTGTGATTCGTTCAGCAAGGTATTCTATAAATTACATTGTAATCTATTCGGTTCGTTATAGCATCTAGTGTTCCTAAAATGCATAAATGCATCATTAAAAACTTAAATTTATTTATTTAACTATTTCTTACGAGCAACTTTTCCTTTGAGTTATATATATGTAGCATCGCTTGGCAATAATAAACACAACTGCCATCAGTGACAATTAACGCCATTGCAATGGCAATTATATTTTATTATTAACATATAACACATTTATTACGAATTTTAGAATATAATTATTCATGCCGTTTTATGTACACACTCACATATATACAGACACTATACTAACATACACACACCCCACGAACTTATACATACACGCTCAGACACACACACACACACACACACACACACACACACACACACACACACACACACACACACACACACACACACACACACACACACACACACACACACACACACACACACACACACACACACGCACACACGCACGCACGCACGCACGCACGCACGCACACACACACACACACACACACACACAAACACACACACACTGTATATATATGTATATAATATATGTATATATATATATATATATATAATTATTAATTTGATCAGATCATATAACAAGTGTTTAATATTATAATTTAATTGGCGCATCCCTCATTAATATGTTATACTACTGCTAGTTAGAAAGGGAAAATAATATACCGTAAAATGTGTCAAGACTCCTTCAAAGCTGTTAGATAGGAGCTGGTGCACTTCCGCGATGGGACCAATTTATATACGTTTTATTTCTCGCAGAGATCTCGCTCAATCTCGGACGTCTCGTCGTTTTAGTACGGTATCAAACAAAATCTGTTTTAAGTTTTGACCCCCTCCGTGTATGGGCACCGTGTGTCCGAAGAGATCCAACTCTAATGTGTCAGCTCTGACTCAGTGGTGCGTCAAAAGAGTACCGCCATCTAGCGGATTTTGCATAACTAAGAATCTTTAAAAACGGACACTTTCAACACTTGTGAATGTCATCATTACTCCGGGTATGATAATATACAAAAGGAGCGCCCATGGACACGTCTTGATGCTTCCAGTGGTGTATCACCTTAGGTAAAACATGCACAAGAATACGGTTGTTCTTTCTTTCATGAGAGATACATTACTTCTAATAATGTCATATTTTCTTCACAATACATTTATTTACACCAACAAGATAGGTAAAGGCATCATTGGCCGCGTGAGATGTGCATCTTTCTTATTGATGGCGAGATTAGCATTGCCTCTTACTGCAGCGTGGTAGAAAACGTTCCCAAATTATGCATCAAACCATCTTCGCACGCCAGGGGTCGCTGCTGTTGATAACGTCAGCCCTACCTCTACCCCTGGCTGACCCCTTTGCAAAACACTGAATATAAGCTCAGCCATTACAATTGTTCACAAGAAGTATGGTTGGCCTCCGATCATGTGATATAGTGTTGGGTGATTTTACTTCACCTACAAGCTGGTAGAGTTGCACGCACTGTTTGGAATGTATAACGACATATTCGAATATATAAAACCGTTCACCGCGGATGGGTCGTTATGCTGCAATTCCCAGAGATTGTTTATCCATCCTCAAATTGTGGAGGTTATTTATGCTGTTCTCGCGCATGACGCAGTCGCGATTGACGAATTCAACAAACTAGTACAACTCGGCTAAAGTATGCACTTCGCATAGTGGTTCGGCCAGGGCTAGTTTGTATGACAAACAGCCCTGGCTTTAGACGATACTTCAGGTAATTGTCAGGAGTACTTCAACCAACACCACTGTCATATTGCGACACAACCACTGACCAATGATTTCACTATTTACAATAGTAAAGCGGTTTGCAGCAAAACGCGTCTTCCACGAAGCCCGGATGTTGTTTTAAACATGTAAGGTTTTGTCATAAAGCCGGGCTAATGGGTATAGACAACAATACTGGTACGGCGCAGTTTGTCTTATTTCACTTTTTATAGCATAGTGTAAGATAAAGTTGTGACAATGTGGGTACTATAAATTTTTTGGACTATCCGGATGTCATAATAAACATTTTTCAAAACACTTCTTGTGACTATGATTTCAAACAAGTCTTGACGTTTCTTATTTGGACGTAGCGCAGAAATTACTTTCCCCACATAGACACAACCAAGGCCTCTATCACATCAGGTTTTTCCAGTATCATGATTTCTAATATTATATATTTTATCTTCGACGTCAGCATTTAAACGGCAAATAAAAAGCAAATCTGACAATAACGTCAATTACTCCTTCAAAATATTTTTCCAACATTCGTAATTTAAAAAGCATACATGTGACAATATTATGAATATAATGTTTTTAAACGCAGGTGTAAAAGAAGGTCTTTTGTGCTATGGACAGTAGTTAAAACAATTATTTTATAGAACACCTCACCTGTGTGATATAATTTCTCATAGCATATATAACCGTGGAAGTAAATTCAGTACATTTCAGTCATGCAATCAGAACGCCATTTCACCAGTAGGTCAACTATGTGTGTGTGTGGTCATTTTGCTCACATGAGCATGTAAAAGTCGCACTGTTTTGGACATGAACAAAGAGAGCATTCAAACATTTGAGCAGGAATGTGTTGGCCTCATTCCGTGTAGTGTTTGATACAGTCATCAATGCAACGATGATTTCACTATTTACAATACTAAATCGGTTTGCAGCAAAACGCGTTTTCCACGAAGCCTGGATGTTGCTTTAAACGCCGAAATTGTAATAAACACTGTAAGATGTTGTCATAAAGCCGGACTAATGGTTATAAACAACAACACTGGTGCAACGCAGTTTGATTTATTTCAATTTTCATAGCACAGTGTAAAGTAAATTTGTGACAATGTGGGTACGTAGATTACAATTTTGGACAAACCGAATGTCCTAATAAACATTTCTCAAAAAATTGAATGACTATGGTTTCAAAGAAGTCTTGATATTTCTTATTTGGACGTAACATAGAAATTACTTTCCTCACATAGACACAACCAAGGCCTCTATCACTGCAGGTTTTTCTAGTATCATGATTTATAATATTTACTGTTTTTATATTTGACGTCAGTAAATCTGAGAACAAAAGTCAATTGGTCCTTCAAAATTTTCCAACACTCGTAATTTAAAAGGATGTCCTACTCATTTCGTGTAGTGCTCGATACAGTCTTCAATGCAACGTACTCGTGAATCGAGACAGTACTTCGGCGCTTCTCTGGGGAAAGACGCAAAGGGACAAGCGTCCGTGATGCATATGCGGAAGGCCATTTCACAGAGATCCTTGCACATTTCCAACTCCACATTTGGCGTAGTTGCAACGGCTGACGACATGGACGAAAGCAGGACGAACGTAACAAAAGCAATCATCTGAAACGTGACATAAATACCAATAAAGTGATGTAACTGTGGTACAACCACCATAATAATCGATTAAAATTCATGATTTCTATGATCATTGTCACCGACAAAGTGTTCCATTGCGTCTGCTTGTAATATTCCTTCGGATAATATAAATGGTAAACACTATTTGGGAACAAAACAACGTCTTATATGTTAACATAGAGAATATGGACTTCCTGCCCCCAATTAAGTGCCCCAACACGTCGTTTTCGAGTGCTAGACTTACATGGCCTATCGTCTATGAAATAAAATTTTCCATCGACATTACTATTCTTACCATTGCCGTTGCAATGTATCGTTGACACCCGTGTAGTCGTAGCCTGGTGTTGTTGTTGCACTATTGATGGTTGTAGCCAAGGCAGAAGCACGGATGTAGTTGACGGTGACTGAAGCTTTCGTGCAAAGGGCAAATTCGTCTCGAACAGCTGCGTGTAAGCGCCTTATTGACATAGGTAGCACACGCACTCAGGGCCAAGTGTGACAGTCGCGCGAAATGCACGGGAGTGCTTCTTTTTCACGAAGCAAGGTGTGGTGAAGTAGGGTGTACGCCCGCAGGCACATCCGCACACACGCACGCGCGAACAAACGGTACTGCGCATATCGTTGTAGTACAAACAGTATGTGCTTATAACACAACGAAAGGTATACTTCCATGCACTGTCAAGACAGTTAGTGGGTGTTCACGACACCATGAGAAGCGTATTAGTGGATGGGTCGTTTCAAAATGTCCACAAATAGCGTGACAGAAATCTGAGATAGTCCCTTACTGACATCTGTGTATAATTTATCATTTGTGTGCATTTTAATTCTTTTGGTATTGTTTGTTGCCGGTTCACACAAATCTGCCATATTTGAATATCCGATGGAGAGCAAACTACTGGCGTTGGTAGTTTTCTTCAGAATCATTCCTTGCAATTCTCTAGGCAGTCGTCAAGGCATTGCTGCCGCGACTCGACACAGAACTGATACACCTCGTGAGGTGAACCTATGTATGGACACGACTCAGATTCCATTATACACCTGAGGAAGAACAATTCACACGTGCCCACACACATCCCCAGTTCCGATTTTGGTGGACTTGCAATGACTGACAACGTGGCTGCGACCAGGACGAACGTGACCGTAGCGATGGTCTGAAACAAGAGGAGTCAAATATCATTTTCTAGAAGACTTTAATCGTGTGTCCTGTATTTCACAGACTTACTACTACACTACTGCTACTGCTACTGCTACTGCTACTGCTACTGCTACTGCTACTGCTACTGCTACTGCTACTGCTACTGCTACTGCTACTGCTACTGCTACTGCTACTGCTACTGCTACTGCTACTGCTACTGCTACTGCTACTGCTACTGCTACTGCTACTGCTACTGCTACTGCTACTGCTACTGCTACTGCTACTGCTACTGCTACTGCTACTGCTACTGCTACTGCTACTGCTACTGCTACTGCTACTGCTACTGCTACTGCTACTGCTACTGCTACTGCTACTGCTACTGCTACTGCTACTGCTACTGCTACTGCTACTGCTACTGCTACTGCTACTGCTACTGCTACTGCTACTGCTACTGCTACTGCTGCTGCTACTGCTGCTGCTGCTGCTGCTGCTGCTGCTACTGCTACTGCTACTGCTGCTACTGCTGATAGTGCTGCTATTGCTACTACTGCTGCTTCTGCTGCTACTGCTGCTACTGCTGTTACTGCTGCTACTGCTGCTACTGTTGATACTGCTGCTACTGCTGCTACTGCTGCTGCTACTGCTGCTGCTACTGCTGCTGCTGCTACTGCTGCTGCTGCTGCTGCTGCTGCTGCTGCTACTGCAGCTACTGTTGATACTGCTGCTGCTGCTGCTGCTACTGCTGCTACTGTTGATACTGCTGCTACTGCTGCTGCTGCTGCTGTTGCTACTGCTGCTACTGCTGCTACTGTTGATACTGCTGCAACTGCTGCTGCTACTGCTGCTGCTGCTGCTGCTGCTGCTGGTACTGCTGTTACAGCAGCTACTGTTGATACTGCTGTTACTGCTGCTGCTGCTGCTGCTGCTGCTGCTGCTGCTGCTGCTGCTGCTACTATTACTACAACAACTACTACTTAAAACGAAAACAATGTGTTGTGAAACTTAATATGCTTATCATTGACGTTGCCATTATTACATATAAGAAAACTTGTGGTCAGAATTGATATGCTTACCATTGCTGCTTATACTTGTCGTTGACATCCCTCTTATCGTGACCTAATACCGACGTGCCACAAGTGAAGACTGCCAGGTACTCCGGCCGGGATAAGTATGAATAATTTTGCAGATATGTCTCGACTTGTCGCGCGTACTTCGTTCCATGTCACCTGGATTGAAGTAGAGAACCACACATGCGCACGTACTCAGGAACACACACGCAGTACTCACATATACACACACGTACTCATGTACACATGTACACATACGCACATACGTACGTAATCACGTACATGCACATACATACACACACACACACACACACACACACACACACACACATATATATATATATATATATTTATATATATATACATATATATATATATATATATATATATATATATATATATATATGTATTATATTAGATATATATATACTTTAAAAAAATAATGCTACTATAACTACATACGCACGCA
>OZ024867.1:11363115-11368115 GCA_964017155.1 Oasisia sp. SBJ-2009 | reverse complement strand
GTCATATATATATATATATATATATATATATATATATATATATATATATATATATATATATATATATATATATATATATATATATATATATATATATATATATATATGTATATATATACATATATATATATATGTTGAAGGTTTACTGCTTGCCAATTTATGTTCAGTTACTTGACTAAGCCTTTTGAACGATTTCGCCTGCAACACGTTCAATTGGTAAACAAAACATCCAGTTTCAAAACAAAATTTATTGAGAATATTACCAAGGCGAGCATAGGTAACTGCAATGCCCCTTGATGTTTAAATTTCCCACGTTCTTGACAGCAGATTGCCCGTTACAAATTACCGCTCTTCCAATTCTGGGCAGAGGAGCATGCACCTTCACTTAAGCGAACAATCACCTGGCTGCCGTATGATTTAGTGTAGAGAAACATTGTTAAGTAAAATACAACATACACGTATTCTGATGTGTTCAGGTCAAGATTGGCATTGGAGAAGAACCTTCTTGTGGCTGACACCGGAACGCAACAATATCCAGAACACCGGCTATGACTTCCTAGGAACATTCCTAGTAATTCCTAGTAAAGTAACATACGCCACTTTAACGGACGACACCTCGCCACGAGTGAGTGAGCACGTCATGCGTGAGTGAGCACGTCCATTGCAGCTAACAGCACTGTTCCTACACTCGGAAATTTCTAATCACCATTCGTCAACAATGATACAGTGGCTCTGCGTCCAACTTATTCGGGGAACAGTTCAATGCATTCTTTCAGACACAATTCCCGTTCCTCCAGGCATTCCTGTGGCACGTTGAGTGAGTCGCCCCCGAGAGGACACGCGTAGCAAAAAATCAAGTTCGCAAAGTTCGCTGCAGAAGTGCAAATGCGAATCCTCAGACGTATGGACATCGTTGGCATCAGTAGGAACAGCAGGATCCACGGCACGGCCTGAAACAAGAATAGGTGAGAGAAATGGAGATACCGTAAGATTTTACAACAATTTTACAAGTATTTTGATTATATTTAAAGTGTAAATGGAATGTTAATTTTTAATTAAAACAAATACGTTCTTACACAGGATTGTACGTGCATCCACATATCTACCTATACTTGCCTATCTTTCTCCACATTGGCATATACATATATATTTGCCTACTTACATACACACATACACTTTTGATATACATGCATGCATACATACATACATACATACATACATACATACATACATACATACATACATACATACATACATACATACATACATATAATATACATACATACATACATACATACATACATACATACATACATACATACATACATACATACATACATACATACATACATACATACATACATACACACATACATACACACATATATACATATATACATACACACATACATACATACATACAGACAGACAGACAGACAGACATATACACACACGCTCGCACGTATGTGCTATTTTTATGTGGTGTGTGAGAGTGAGTGGGTTGTATTAATATACCATAACACACGGAGAAGCAAAGGGAAATGATTTCGGAATACAGTGGATGATAGATGTAAAATCGGAATACCGAGAGAAGAAAAACATGCGACGAAGAAGGAGCATATATTTTTGCCTTCGTGTTTGCCCTTCGAGGAAGCGACGAGGGCACGAATGAGTAGGTCGGTGAGGCTAAACACGGCGGTAGAAAAGCTTGTGGTGGCGGAACCTCCAGGTTTACAAGTGCGAACACAATGGCCGATAAGTACACTGTGTTCAGCCGTACATTACTCAGACTCACCTGGCACATTCAGGAATACTGTCAGGTGCACGCGGCACACGTTGTCAACCATGTTGTCCTCTTGTCCAGCCGTGTTCAGTCACGCGTGTGAAGGCGTTGACCAAACAAACCCCTATACAACGAACTACTCGACTAAAGGACCGGGCTTTACGGCCTTCTGTTGACTTGGTGAAATTCGGCGGTACTCGCCCGCCAATATGATGTCAATTGGAAGTGACTCAATTTTCCGGCGGTCCTGCCAGTGTCAGAGTATGTCAATGACGTCACTCAGGGAATAAAAAACACCTGTCGTAGTTTCACATAGCTAAATGTTTTTAATGAAAGCGAGGGTGGCTATCTGTTTCACTTAATTCAAGATTCAAAATACTTTATTTTCATTTAAGACATCACATTAAAATCTGACATTGTTCTTCAGTTACAGAGCAATATGACAGTAATAAGATTGGTGAGCCATAATATATCCGGTTAATAAGATACATTAGAGTTTTCAAAATACTAATCAGCACTAACATTTGTAAATAAATTATATATATAAATAAGTACTCTAAATGAAAAAAATTATTAAGCAAGTAATAAGACACAATGTGATAACGTTAATAATATTTACTAAAATTGGTAAATAAATAAGATTAGATAAATCAGTACAATAAGTGTATGGAATCAAAAGTATACACTACATTCAAATTTAGCATTCAAAATTTAAATGGCAAAGGGTATAAACTATTTTTTGAATAGGGTCATTTTAGCTAGTGGAACTTTTAGACGTCTCCCTGACGGAAGTTTCTGAAAAGCGTCACTCAGAGGATATGCCTACAACATGCATGTTGAAGGTTTAAAGCATGCCAGTTTGGTTATTTTACTAAGCTCGGATCAATGTTTGCAATTTGGAAGATTCCGCCTGCAAAACTTTCAAATGGTAAACACAATATCCAGGTTCAAACAAACAAATATTGGCAGTACTATCAAGGCGAGCAGAGTTAACCGCAAGAGCTTTTGATGTTTAACTTTCCCACGTTCTATACAGGAGACTTCCCGTTGCATATTACTACTCAGTCGTTTCTGGGCAGAGGAGCTGGCACACTCCCTCTATAAGCCAGCCAGCACAAACATACCCGTTCAAGCGTTTGGGTAAGTTCGACGAGCTTATACCATCTCGAAGGAAACGAAACAACTCCATAATTATTAGCAAACTAGTTATACTAGTACTTCATATAAAACGAACACGTTGTTATCATATCGATTCTGCTTACCATCTTGAAGATGAAAAATACCTATGTATCCTTAATAACCGCCTAGTCGTAGATTACTGTCGTTGTGTCACAACTGGTGGGTGTCGCCAATGAAAAAAGAAGGGCATAGTTGACGTCTGGCTACAACTGTCGTATAAAGGTTAACAGTCCACAATTAAAACCTGACAAATATTACGACATTATTGAGTTATGTCTCATACAAACACTCGGCTAAGTGGGACAAATGTTAAAGACACGAAGTTGACGCTTGTGCTTCTTTCAATGTCACCTGCATTGAAGTGGGGACTTTACCTGCTAACATAGGTCACTGTCCGTAGTGTAGTGTTCAATGGTATGAGTAGTACTCCAGTGTGTGATTTCGTTGAATTGTCTATCAGGAATTCTGAGATCTGGAGTATGAAGTACGCGACACTACTTGAGGTACACGCAGTTGAGGTGTTGTACGCAAGCATTAGTCATTGAGTAGAACAAGTCGGTATAACCACAGTGCTTGGTGCACTCTGGGATTTAACACGATTGGGGGCAAGACACAATAATGATATCCTAATGACTGATGGCAGTTGTTGTTTCCCACTGATGAATACTAGGACAATCGGGTCATAAATATATTGTGTTATAGCTTTCTTATCTTAACTGTCCGATTTAATATTGAGTTTACACTGTCGTATACATTACAGCGATTTACGTAGCGAAGCTAGTGTATATATACTATTTTAGGTCGTGTGTCTTACGTGATTTGCATTTTACATTGTTGTTTTACAACAGTTCGATAAGCACTTTTATCTGACAAGGTGTTGCAATGCATATACTCATACAACATGTACACATTTGTCCCCAAACAGGTTATGCTGCGCGAAAGATTTTCATTCTTCATTTATTGTCAAGATTGCTAAGCACAAGTAGTAGCCGCTAATGTCCTGGCAAACACTATAATAATCGATTAAAATGCATGTAATCCGTGCTCAATCTTACGGGCTAAGTGTCACACTGCTTTTGCTGGTAATTACTCTACGGAAAATATATATATTTATATTTGGTGCTATTAGGGGATTGCTAGATTATTTCAACCAACAACAAATTATGTCCTATATTTTAACATGGAGAATTCCTGCCCCCAAGGGCCCCCAGGCTCGTTCTCGAACGCGAGACTTACATGGCCTATTACGTTCTCTCTTGCCGTCAGATCTCATTCAATATCGTCGATACAGCGCCATTTTTCAATGAAATGATACAGTATGAACAATCTTACAACTGTCACTAGAATAAAGTCTTGTACAAATGGTTGTTCTAGAACATGCTATGTCGCAGTAATAATGTAAAATATTCACATATTTAACAGTTATCAACATTTCTAACAAAAGGCAAAGCTTGACGCGGGTCTCGCGCATAATTTGTATTTTGACCTACGCAAACCGCGACGTCATCAGTTATCAGCCTATCCGTGGAAGAACTTTTATTTATCTCCTAGTGACGTTCGTTTTTTTAGTGTTGGTTAGCTATTGTTTTCTCGCAAATCTCATCGAAAGTGATACAGTGTTAACATTAGTTTCCGTAATAATGAACAATGTTTTGTATTAATGAATGCTGTATCCATTAATACAAAACAGTATTCATTATTACGGAAACTAATGTTAAGCAAAACAAATTCTTAATTTTTCTGTACGTTACTTTTTAAATTTTTTGTAACACCCATTGATTATCTTGATTTTTATTGATCAGCGCTTTGAGCGTAATGGATATTGCACTTTACATGCTATTAAATAATAATTATTATTAATTGTTAAAATACGTTCTTATACAGCGCAATATATAGTTATTTGGGCGGCTAAAAGAGTTTTCCATTTTATTCCCTGCCACATCTGTTCTGTTTGTTTTCAGCCACGCTACGAATAATGTGCGAAACCTCTAAACCTCATTTGGTACTCGGGGTTTAATCGTAGCTGTTGTTTCGAACT
>OZ024867.1:11355615-11358115 GCA_964017155.1 Oasisia sp. SBJ-2009 | reverse complement strand
ATAACTGCAATATGCAAACAATTTAAAAACAATAATTTATCTTCACGATAGCTCCCCACCCTATGGACGACATTTTGTTGCGTGGAAATCAATAAACCTTACAACGGAAGTTTATGCTGTGGCAGTTACGTTCGTACGCGAAAGAACACAGCTCGGTCGAGTCGTTGGGACCGGAACACGAATGAAAATAGCGTAAACACGACGTGGCGGCAGACAAGAATTGCGTGGCCAAATCTTGCACAGCATCAACTAAACTTGTTTATTATCCTCGCTATATGGCTAAATGCCACCAAACGTATTTAAATACCCCTCATTTAAGAGATCGTCTTGCTGTTCTCCTTGTGTTATTAACTAAGGTAAGTTCTTATATAGCGCAATATCTAATACTCAGGACTGCTCAAAGCGCTTTACACTTTACTATCCTGGTATACCTGTTCAATCAGACACCATCTCAACTTCTCTGGGAAGCATTCAGCCATATGCTGCAATTAATGCGCGAAGACTGCTCGTACACATATCCACCACTTGTCTATAGCCAGGTACTCATTTATACAGCTGAGTGAACTGGAGCAATGTAGAGTGAAAAAAACTTGCCCAAGGTTTTATCACCGCAGCACAGGATTCGAACCCGGGTCCTCTCAGTCGAGAGTCCGAAGCTGTACCACTGAGCCAAGGCGCTTTATTAAAGAGTATAGTCGTCTCTGAGGTCATCAGCATCAATTCGCTATCCGTCAACCTACACTTCCGGTCACGTGACTAGACGTAGCGCACTCCCTATCAGCTTACGTAAGATAGTGTATTCGGGGTTGCTGTGTTTGGCAACAAAGCGAAGTAGGTCCCGCATGCGCACGGTCGCGTAGGGCAGAAAGTCGTAAACAGCAGCGGCGCTAAGCAGGGGAGTGCTGTGTTATGTTGGTTAGTCGTTCGTTTTGTGGCTGTTATAACTGTTATTAATTAGTTCTTTTTGTGAATGGACATATGTGAGAAATGGCACACTTGGCTGACCAAATAAACCATCTTGACAGTGTGTCATTGAATCGCTATAGCGCAGAAACTGTCATTATCGGGATAGATGTCCCAGACCCGTACAGCTTGCATGGAGGCTTGACACTGACAGGACGGAATGGGTAGATGATGTGTCAAAGTGGCCCTCTGTAGATTATGGCTGCATTTACACATAGTTCATAAACACTCAGGGTATGTACACTGCAGAAGCCCTGAAGTCATTCAGAAGTCACGATTCGTACGCAGCGTATCTCGCAACACATGTGCAGACTGGTGTATCATGCATGCATGTGGTGTATCGTACCTGTTACTGCTGACATTTTAAATATCCCATAGCATTTCTAGACATTAATCTAAATATTTTATCTTGCCTTATTTTTATACATAAAATTATGTATTATTTTTGTCGGTATTTATTTATTTGTGCGAATGTGTGTGTGTGTTTCACATGTAAATACTGTAATAATTAGTCTTAGGTTTTTCTAGTCATCGACTTTACTTATTTACTATGTTTAATAAATTATTAACAGTTTTAATATGATTAATTTAATGTGTATACTTATCTATCTGAACATAATTTTGACGGTTATAGTTATTATTATTATTATTTATAACACATAATGAGTAATTTGATGTTATTATACAACACTTTGAACATGCTGGCTATTTTGCTTTATAAATAATAAATATTATTGTTATCACAGAGCCCTGTTTTTGTACTGAGAGCGAAAGTCACAAAGTCATGATAAGTTTGAGATCATTCTGTGATTTTAATAATTCGTGGTTTATATGAATCAACATGTCCGATACGTATTCTGGTTCATGACAATGTGAAGGATTAAACGTCAATAGACAGTCAATATAATATTTTCTATAGTTTTCTAGTGTTGGTTGGTCTATGCCAGAAGATACTCACTAAGGTAAACAAAAAAAGCCGGTAGCGTGAGGACCACCCAGACAGATAAACAAAATACCCTGGAAATTAAACAATTAGTGGTAAGTATGTCCTAGCCATTATTGTTCCTTTCCATACTTCCCCACAGTAATGTACACCATAAGCATGTATTGCGATTTTGTTTTTAACAAAATACATAAATGGTATCATTAAATATTTCATCAACTAGTCTATCAACATAATATTAAAACAAGAGTCCTGTTACACAACTAATAATTTTCGACTAATATCGACGTTTCGACCAACATCGGTGGCGCTCATCAGGAACTGTATCTTCACTGCTCGCCAGATGGCGCGGCGAGCAGCCTGTCGTCTCTGTTCATACTTGTTGCCGTACTCCTAATCCAGATGGCTTCTTTAATCCAACGCGTACACCTGTCTGTCTCTCTATCAGCCATTCTCGCCCCCTCCCAGCCTATCACACAGGTTACAGAATACGTCACGTGTTGGACAGTGTGTTCGCCACGCCATCTGGCGAGTAGTGACGAAACAGTTCTTGATGAAGGACACCGATGGTGATCGAAAATTATTGGTTGCGTA
>OZ024867.1:11310615-11353115 GCA_964017155.1 Oasisia sp. SBJ-2009 | reverse complement strand
TATGTAAGAAAATCGTCTTGAGTACAAAACGAGTTTCACCAATTAGATCGTATTCTCCATCGTGTGCATTCCGTATAGGCAACTGTAGAAATATACATGCAAAAAACGAATGTACATACCATTGTTATGATGTAGAGGTATTGCTAATGGTCCTTCATATAAGTCTAGACGGCTTTCTGGGTTGTGACACCCCCGGCTGTGGATGTTGACCAGACAAAAGTAGGGAGTGAAATACCATGTGATTTCGTGCGGTGGTTAATCGTTAGAAGAATGTCGGTCCATCTGAAAGCGTGAGAAGCATATTCAGTATCGAGTGTAGCTAACTTCACTTGACAGCTACTTGTACGATGAAGCTTGTTATGGTGCGATGTGTCAAGACTATTTGTCGCCTATGTTAAGCACTGCGTAAATCTGAAGACATATCGATTATTGCGTTGCTAGTTCTGCAAAGTTGGTGCGTTCTGTTTCTCCCATAATAGGGCCCGCATATCATTCTCCCGTAATAGGACACGTAGGTTATTATCTCGTAATAGTACACGTAGGTTATTCTCCAGTAATAGGACACGCAGGATATTCTCTCGTAATAGGACATGTAGGTTATTCTCCCGTAATAGGACACGCAGGTTATTCTCCCGTAATAGGACACGCAGGTTATTCTCCCGTAATAGGACATGCAGGTTATTCTCCCGTAATAGGACACGCAGGTTATTTTCCCGCAATAGGACATACAGGTTATTCTCCCGTAATAGGACACGCAGGTTATTCTACCGTAATAGGACACGCAGGTTATTCTCCCGCAATAGGACATACAGGTTATTCTCCCGTAACAGGACACGCAGGTTATTCTACCGTAATAGGACATACAGGTTTTCTCGTTTCCGTTTTTTTTAGAATGAAATTTAACGAGATCACCCCCAACTGGTCCCACCTCGTTGTCTATAAGCGTATTTAGAGTGAAAATAACTGCAATATGCAAACAATTTAAAAACAATAATTTATCTTCACGATAGCTCCCCACCTTATAGACGACATTTTGTTGCGTGGAAATCAATAAACCTTACAACGGAAGTTTATGCTGTGGCAGTTACGTTCGTACGCGAAAGAACACAGCTCGGTCGAGTCGTTGGGACCGGAACACGAATGAAAATAGCGTAAACACGACATGGCGGCAGACAAGAATTGCGTGGCCTAATGTTGCACAGCATCAACTACACTTGATTATTATCCTCGCTATATGGCTATATGCCACCAAACGTATTTAAGAGATCGTCTTCCTGTTCTCCTTGTGTTATTAACTAAGGTAAGTTCTTATATATCGCAGTATCTAATCCTCAGGACTGCTCAAAGCGCTTTACACTTTACTATCCTGGTATGCCTGTTCAATCAGGCACCATCTCAACTTCTCTGGGAAGCATTCAGCCATATGCTGCAATTAATGCGCGAAGACTGCTCGTACACATATCCACCACTTGTCTTTAGCCAGGTACTCATTTATACAGCTGAGTGAACTGGAGCAATGTCGAGTGAAAAAAATTGCCCAAGGTTTTATCACCGCAGCACAGGATTCGAACCCGGGTCCTCTCAGTCGAGAGTCCGAAGCTCTACCCATGAGCCAACGCGCTCTATTAAAGGGTCTTCTCTGAGGTCATCAGCATCAATTCGCTATCCGTCAACCTACATTTCCGGTCACGTGACTAGACGTAGCGCACTCCCTATCAGCTTACGTAAGATAGTGTATTCGGGGTTGCTGTGTTTGGCAACAAAGCGAAGTAGGTCGCACATGCGCACGGTCGCGTAGGGCAGAAAGCCATAAACAGCAGCGGCGCTAAGCCGGGGAGTGCTGTGTTATGTTGGTTAGTCGTTCGTTTTGTGGCTATTGTAACTGTTATTAATTAGTTCTTTTTGTGCATGGACATATGTGAGTAATGGCACACTTGGCTGACCAAATAAACCATCTTGACAGTGTGTCATTGAATCGCTATAGCGCAGAAACTGTCATTATCGGGATAGATGTCCCAGACCCGTACAGCTTCCAAGGAGGCTTGACACTGACAGGACGGAATGGGTAGATGATGTGTCAAAGTGGCCCTCTGTAGATTATGGCTGCATTTACACATAGTTCATAAACACTCCGGGTATGTACACTGCAGTAGCCCTGATGTCATTCAGAAGTCACGATTCGTACGCACCGTATCTCGCAGCACATGTGCAGACTGGTGTATCATGCATGCATGTGGTGTATCGTACATATTACTGCTGACATTTAAAATATCCCATAGCATTTATAGACATTAATCTAAATATTTTATCTTGCCTTATTTTTATACATAAAATTATCTATTATTTTTGTCGGTATTTATTTATTTGTGCGAATGTTTAGTATGTGTTTCACATGTAAATAGTGTACTGATTAGTCTTAGGTTTTTCTAGTCATCGACTTTACTTATTTACTATGTCTAATAAATTATTAACAGTTTTAATATGATTAATTTAACGTGTATACTTATCTATCTGAACATAATTTTGACGGTTATATTTATTATTATTATTTTATAACACATAATGAGTAATTTGATGTTATTATACAACACTTTGAACATGCTGGCTATTGTGCTTTATAAATAATAAATATTATTATTATCACAGAGCCCTGTTTTTGTACTGAGAGCGAAAGTCACAAAGTCATGATAAGTTTTAGATCATTCTGTGATTTTAATAATGCGTGGTTTATATGAATCAACATGTCCGATACGTATTCTGGTTCATGACAATGTGAAGAATTAAACGTCAATAGACAGTCAATATAATATTTTCCATAGTTTTCTAAAGACCTTCTTTTAACAATTCTATAGGAAGTATTCTGTAGGATATTCCCTGTAGGATGTATTCAATAGAAAACTACGAAATATCCTATGGTTTTCTATAGAATATTATTTTCTATAGGCAATATCCTACGGTTTTCTATAGTAAAAATCCTATAGACTATTCTAAATAATTCTATGGAAAATAAATGCAAACATCCTATAAAATATTGTATAAAAAATCAAAAGTTTTATTTTGCAAAGGGAATATTTATCAGAATAATGAAAGCCTATAGTTATATTATCAAAACACTATTGTGACTATAGTATCATAGCAAATCAATAAACTAAAACACTACGTGTGGATGTGTTGTGGTGTAAATATACTGTACACCAATTTACAAACATGTGCAGAAATGATGCAACAAATCCTGGTGTGCTCTTTGACTTTGGGCATCCATGCAGTGCATACGATGGATAGCTGCCAAGTTGACACAAACGACTACACGCAATGACCCTTAGGCTAGGCTTAGGCTTATCTGCCCCAATATTCCGCATATGGGAAGTATCCACACTGACAGGCCATCTACCTTTCCTGATGAAGTATAACAAGTGAAAAATTGCACTTTCATGGGCATGACCCCCGGGTATGAACTTGTGGACAACGACACACCGCCCTGTTTACCTGTTAGCGCCTGCTGCAGCAGCGGCTTTTTGCCCTACAAACAAACCGCCATGTGCGTTTAATTTATTCATGACGTCAAAACGCAACCCAGAATACACAAAAATCAGCTTCCGATGTTAAACAGTCACCACACACATCCGTTTCAAATGGAAAGCCAACTGTGCAGACCGCTCGTCAATTTCTTGACGAAATCATCCTCGCCCTCTAGGGGGCGTAGCGGCTGAATACGTCAGTTCCAGCTCTTCTCTACCTGTGGCAAATCTCTTTAGAAAATTCCGCTCTCAACATCGGCCAATGACATCGCCTTTCAACGAAGTGGATTTGTGTGTGATTTCAACCACACGCTGTTCGTGTTACATGCGCTGTATAGATCGTGAATGGGTGATTACACGGGGATTACAACCAGTCGTGTATCTGTCTGGAAGGTGGGGGCGGGTATTCCTACGGCTGACGCAGTAGCGACTGTCGAAATCAACTGCTATAATTGGATAGTTCGCCTCCGCTCAATCGTCCAAGGATAGTACCGTAACGCAACGAACCCAACCCCATGGATGAAATTTATCTTTCCAGAATTCAGCGATGGTTGCGTCAGTAGCACAGTTCAAGGCATTCAAGTCGTTCATCGAGGCAGTGCTTCGGGACAGAGATCGGCCAAGTTTGCTTCGGACATGTCGTAGTTATACACACGAAGAAGTAGAAGTCACAGAGTTCTTGGCACTGTTGTGCGCGTGTCTTCATCCCACCTGTCCACGGCGTCGACGACACGAAGACAAGTGTATCCCACGCGACCACCCGAAAGGACCACGTGATGTCAGACGGGTGTACCTAAAACAAGACAACATGTCATATAAAGTGGAGTGGAGTGGAGTGGAGTGGAGTGGTGTGGAGTGGAGTGGAGTGGAGTGGAGTGGAGTGGAGTGCAGTGCAGTGCAGTGCAGTGCAGTGCAGTGGAGTGGAGTGGCGTGGCGTGGCGTGGCGTGGCGTGGCGTGGCGTGGCGTGGCGTGGCGTGGCGTGGCGTGGCGTGGCGTGGCGTGGCGTGGCGTGGCGTGGCGTGGCGTGGCGTGGCGTGGCGTGGCGTGGCGTGGCGTGGCGTGGCGTGGCGTGGCGTGGCGTGGCGTGGCGTGGCGTGGCGTGGCGTGGCGTGGCGTGGCGTGGCGTGGCGTGGCGTGGCGTGGCGTGGCGTGGCGTGGCGTGGCGTGGCGTGGCGTGGCGTGGCGTGCGTGGCGTGGCGTGGCGTGGCGTGGCGTGGCGTGGCGTGGCGTGGCGTGGCGTGGCGTGGCGTGGCGTGGCGTGGCGTGGCGTGGCGTGGCGTGGCGTGGCGTGGCGTGGCGTGGCGTGGCGTGGAGTGGAGTGGAGTGGAGTGGAGTGGAGTGGAGTGGAGTGGAGTGGAGTGGAGTGGAGTGGAGTGGAGTGGAGTGGAGTGGAGTGGAGTGGAGTGGAGTGGAGTGGAGTGGAGTGGAGTGGAGTGGAGTGGAGTGGAGTGGAGTGGAGTGGAGTGGAGTGGAGGAGTGGAGTGGAGTGGACCTTACCTTACCTTACCTTACCTTACCCCTTACCTTACCTTACCTTACCTTACCTTACCTTACCTTACCTTACCTTACCTTACCTTACCTTACCTTACCTTACCTTACCTTACCTTACCTTCCATTCCATTCCATTCCATTCCATTCCATTCCATTCCATTCCATTCCATTCCATTCCATTCCATTCCATTCCATTCCATTCCATTCCATTGCATTGCATTGCATTGCATTCCATTCCATTCCATTCCATTCCATTCCATTCCATTCCATTCCATTCCATTCCATTCCATTCCATTCCATTCCATTCCATTCCATTCCATTCCATTCCATTCCATTCCATTCCATTCCATTCCATTCCATTCCATTCCATTCCATTCCATTCCATTCCATTCCATTCCATTCCATTCCATTCCATTCCATTCCATTCCATTCCATTCCATTCCATTCCATTCCATTCCATTCCATTCCATTCCATTCCATTCCATTCCATTCCATTCCATTCCATTCCATTCCATTCCATTCCATTCCATTCTTACCTTGGAAGAATGGATGCGCGGCGCGGCGCGGCGCGGCGCGGCGCGGCGCTCCGCTGCTCGGCGCTGCTACTCTACTCTACTCTACTCTACTCTACTCTACTCTACTCTACTCTACTCTACTCTACTCTACTCTACTCTACTCTACTCTACTCTACTCTACTCTACTCTACTCTACTCTACTCTACTCTACTCTACTCTACTCTACTCTACTCTACTCTACTCTACTCTACTCTACTCTACTCTACTCTACTCTACTCTACTCTACTCTACTCTACTCTACTCTACTCTACTCTACTCTACTCTACTCTACTCTACTCTACTCTACTCTACTCTACTCTACTCTACTCTACTCTACTCTACTCTACTCTACTCTACTCTACTCTACTCTACTCTACTCTACTCTACTCTACTCTACTCTACTCTACTCTACTCTACTCTACTCTACTCTACTCTACTCTACTCTACTCTACTCTACTCTACTCTACTCTACTCTACTCTACTCTACTCTACTCTACTCTACTCTACTCTACTCTACTCTACTCTACTCTACTCTACTCTACTCTACTCTACTCTACTCTACTCTACTCTACTCTACTCTACTCTACTCTACTCTACTCTACTCTACTCTACTCTACTCTACTCTACTCTACTCTACTCTACTCTACTCTACTCTACTCTACTCTACTCTACTCTACTCTACTCTACTCTACTCTACTCTACTCTACTCTACTCTACTCTACTCTACTCTACTCTACTCTACTCTACTCTACTCTACTCTACTCTACTCTACTCTACTCTACTCTACTCTACTCTACTCTACTCTACTCTACTCTACTCTACTCTACTCTACTCTACTCTACTCTACTCTACTCTACTCTACTCTACTCTACTCTACTCTACTCTACTCTACTCTACTCTACTCTACTCTACTCTACTCTACTCTACTCTACTCTACTCTACTCTACTCTACTCTACTCTACTCTACTCTACTCTACTCTACTCTACTCTACTCTACTCTACTCTACTCTACTCTACTCTACTCTACTCTACTCTACTCTACTCTACTCTACTCTACTCTACTCTACTCTACTCTACTCTACTCTACTCTACTCTACTCTACTCTACTCTACTCTACTCTACTCTACTCTACTCTACTCTACTCTACTCTACTCTACTCTACTCTACTCTACTCTACTCTACTCTACTCTACTCTACTCTACTCTACTCTACTCTACTCTACTCTACTCTACTCTACTCTACTCTACTCTACTCTACTCTACTCTACTCTACTCTACTCTACTCTACTCTACTCTACTCTACTCTACTCTACTCTACTCTACTCTACTCTACTCTACTCTACTCTACTCTACTCTACTCTACTCTACTCTACTCTACTCTACTCTACTCTACTCTACTCTACTCTACTCTACTCTACTCTACTCTACTCTACTCTACTCTACTCTATTCAACGTTACTCTTCTTAGCTCTACTGAACTCTACTGAACTCTACTTTACGTTACTCTACTCTACTCTACTCAGCTCAGCTCAGCTCAGCTCAGCTCAGCTCAGCTCAGCTCAGCTCAGCTCAGCTCAGCTCAGCTCAGCTCAGCTCAGCTCAGCTCAGCTCAGCTCAGCTCAGCTCAGCTCAGCTCAGCTCAGCTCAGCTCAGCTCAGCTCAGCTCAGCTCAGCTCAGCTCAGCTCAGCTCAGCTCAGCTCAGCTCAGCTCAGCTCAGCTCAGCTCAGCTCAGCTCAGCTCAGCTCAGCTCAGCTCAGCTCAGCTCAGCTCAGCTCAGCTCAGCTCAGCTCAGCTCAGCTCAGCTCAGCTCAGCTCTGCTCTGCTCTGCTCTGCTCAGCTCTGCTCTGCTCTGCTCTGCTCAGCTCAGCTCAGCTCAGCTCAGCTCAGCTCAGCTCAGCTCAGCTCAGCTCTGCTCTGCTCTGCTCTGCTCTGCTCTGCTCTGCTCTGCTCTGCTCTGCTCTGCTCTACTCCGCTGTACTCCACTGTACTCCACTGTACTCCACTGTACTCCACTGTACTCCACTCCACTCCACTCCACTCCACTCCTCTCCACTCCACTCCACTCCACTCCACTCCACTCCACTCCACTCCACTCCACTCCACTCCACTCCACTCCACTCCACTCCACTCCACTCCACTCCACTCCACTCCACTCCACTCCACTCCACTCCACTCCACTCCACTCCACTCCACTCCACTCCACTCCACTCCACTCCACTCCACTCCACTCCACTCCACTCCACTCCACTCCACTCCACTCCACTCCACTCCACTCCACTCCACTCCACTCCACTCCACTCCACTCCACTCCACTCCACTCCACTCCACTCCACTCCACTCCACTCCACTCCACTCCACTCCACTCCACTCCACTCCACTCCACTCCACTCCACTCCACTCCACTCCACTCCACTCCACTCCACTCCACTCCACTCCACTCCACTCCACTCCACTCCACTCCACTCCACTCCACTCCACTCCACTCCACTCCACTCCACTCCACTCCACTCCACTCCACTCCACTCCACTCCACTCCACTCCACTCCACTCCACTCCACTCCACTCCACTCCACTCCACTCCACTCCACTCCACTCCACTCCACTCCACTCCACTCCACTCCACTCCACTCCACGCCACTCCACTCCACTCCACTCCACACCACTCCACTCCACTCCACTCCATTTTATATGAAATATTATCTTGTTTTAGGTACACCCGTCTGACATCACGTGGTCATTTCGGGTGGTCGCGTGGGTCACACTTGTCTTCGTGTCGTCGACGCCGTGGACAGGTGGGATGAAGACACGCGCACAACAGTGCCAAGAACTCTGTGACTTCTACTTCTTCGTGTGTATAACTACGACGTGTCCGAAGCAAACATGTTCGATCTCTGTCCCGAAGCACTGCCTCGATAAACGACTTGAATGCCTTGAACTGTGCTCCTGACGCAACCATCGCTGAATTCTGAAAAGATAAATTTCATCCATGGGGTTGGGTTCGTTGCGTTACGGTACTATCCTTGGACGATTGAGCGGAGGCGAACTATGCAATTATAGCAGTTGACTTCGACAGTCGCTACTGCGTCAGCCGTAGGAATACCCGCCCCAACTTCCAGACAGATACACGACTGGTTGTAATGCCCGTGTAATCACCCATTCACGATCTATACAGCGCACGTTACACGAGCAGCGTGTGGTGGAAATCACACACAAATCCACTTCGTTGAAAGGCGATGTCATTGGCCGATGTTGAGAGCGGAATTTTCTAAAGAGATTTGCCACAGGTAGAGAAGAGCTGGAATTGACGTATTCAGCCGCTACGCCCGCTAGAGGGCGAGGATGATTTCGTCAAGAAATTGACGAGCGGCCTGCACAGTTGGCTTTCCATCTGAAACGGATGTGTGTGGTGACTGTTTAACATCGGAAGCTGATTTTTGTATATTCGGGGTTGCGTTTTGACGTCATGAATAAATTAAACGCACTTGGCGGTTTCTTTGTAGGGCAAAAAGCCGCTGCTGCAGCAGGCGCTCACATGTAAACAGGGCGGTGTGTCGTTGTCCATAAGTTCATACCCGGGGGTCATGCCCATGAAAGTGCAATTTTTCACTTGTTATACTTCATCAGGAAATGTAGATGGCCTGTCAGTGTGGATACTTCCCATATGCGGAATATTGGGGCAGATAAGCCTAAGGGTCATTGCTTGAAGGCGTTTGTGTCAACTTGGCAGCTACCCATCGTATGCACTGCATGGATGCCCAAAGTCAAAGAGCACACCAGGATTTGTTGCATCGTTTCTGCACATGTTTGTAAATTGGTGTACGGTATATTTACACCACAACACATCCACACATAGTGTTTTAGTTTATTGTTTTGCTATGATAATACAGTCACAATAGTGTTTTGATAATATAACTATAGGCTTTCATTATTATGATAAATATTCCCTTTGCAAAACAAAACTATTGATTTTTTATACAATATTTTATAGGAACTTTGCATTTAGTTTTCCATAGAATTATTTAGAATAGTCTATAGGATTTTTACTATAGAAAACCATAGGATATTGCCTATAGAAAATAATATTCTATAGAAAACCATAGGATATTTCGTAGTTTTCTATGGAATACTTCCTACAGGGAATATCCTGCAGAACACTTCCTATAGAATTGTTAAAAAAGTCTTTAGAAAACTATAGAAAATATTATATTGACTGTCTATTGACGTTTAATTCTTCACATTGTCATGAACCAGAATACGTATCGGACATGTTGATTCATATAAACCACGCATTATTAAAATCACAGAATGATCTAAAACTTATCATGACTTTGTGACTTTCGCTCTCACAAAAACAGGGCTCTTTGATGATAATAATAATATTTGTTATTTATAAAGCACAATAGCCAGCATGTTCAAAGTGTTGTATAATAACATCAAATTACTCATTATGTGTTATAAAATAATAATAATAATAAATATAACCGTCAAAATTATGTTCAGATAGATAAGAATACACATTAAATTAATCATATTAAAACTGTTGATAATTTATTAAACATAGTAAATAAGTAAAGTCGATGACTAGAAAAACCTAAGACTAATTATTACACTATTTACATGTGAAACACATACTAAACATTCGCACAAATAAATAAATACCAACAAAAACAATACATAATTTTATGTATAAAAATAAGGCAAGATAAAATATTTAGATCAATGTCAAGAAATGCTATGGGATATTTAAAATGTCAGCAGTAACAGGTACGATACTCCACATGCATGCATGATACACCAGTCTGCACATGTGCTGCGAGATACGGTGCGTACGAATCGTCACTTCTGAATGACTTCAGGGCTTCTGCAGTGTACATACCCGGAGTGTTTATGAACTATGTGTAAATGCAGCCATAATCTACAGAGGGCCACTTTGACACATCATCTACCCATTCCGTCCGTCCTGTCAGTGTCAAGCCTCCATGCAAGCTGGACGGGTCTGGGACATCTATCCCGATAATGACAGTTTCTGCGCAATAGCGATGCAATGACACACTGTCAAGATGGTTTATTTGGTCAGCCAAGTGGGCCATTACTCACATATGTCCATGCACAAAAATAACTAATTATTAACAGTTATAACAGCCACAAAACGAACGACTAACCAACATAACACAGCACTCCCCGGCTTAGCGCTGCTGCTCTTTACGGCTTTCTGCCCTACGCGACCGTGCGCATGCGCGACCTACTTCGCTTTGTTGCCAAACACAGCAACCCCGAATACACTATCTTACGTAAGCTGATAGGGAGTGCGCTACGTCTAGTCACGTGACCGGAAATGTTGGTTGACGAATAGCGAATTGATGCTGAGCGCGTTGGCTCAGTGGTAGAGCTTCGGACTCTCGACTGAGAGGACCCGGGTTCGAATCCTGGCTGCGGTGATAAAACCTTGGGCAAGTTTGTTCACTCTACATTGCTCCTGTTCACTCAGCTGTATAAATGAATACCTGGCTACAGACAAGTGGTGGATATGTGTACGAGCAGTCTTCGCGCATTAATTGCAGCATATGGCTGAATGCTTCCCAGAGAAGTTGAGATGGTGTCTGATTGAACAGGCATACCAGGATAGTAAAGTGTAAAGCGCTTTGAGCAGTCCTGAGGATTAGATACTGCGCTATATAAGAACTTACCTTAGTTAATAACACAAGGAGAACAGGAAGACGATCTCTTCAATGAGGGTCTATTTAAATACGTTTGGTAGCATATAGCCATATAGCGAGGATAATAAACAAGTGTAGTTGATGCTGTGCAAGATTAGGCCACGCAATTCTTGTCTGCCGCCATGTCGTGTTTACGCTATTTTTCCATTTTCATTCGTGTTCCGGTCCCAACGACTCGACCGAGCTGTGTTCTTTCGCGTACGAACGTAACTGCCACAGCATAAACTTCCGTTGTAAGGTTTATTGATTTCCATGCAACAAAATGTCGTCTATAAGGTGGGGAGCTATCGTGAAGATAAATCATTGTTTTTAAATTGTTTGCATATTGCAGTAATTTTCACTCTAAATACGCTTATAGACAACGAGGTGGGACCAGTTGGGGGTGATCTCGTTAAATGTCATTCTAAAAGAAACGGAAACGAGAAAACCTGTATGTCCTATTACGGTAGAATAACCTGCGTGTCCTGTTACGGTAGAATAACCTGTATGTCCTATTGCGGGAGAATAACCTGCGTGTCCTATTACGGGAGAATAACCTGCATGTCCTATTACGGGAGAATAACCTGCGTGTCCTATTACGGGAGAATAACCTGCATGTCCTATTACAGGAGAATAACCTGCGTGTCCTATTACGGGAGAATAACTTGCATGTCCTATTGCGGGAAAATAACCGGCGTGTCCTATTACGGGAGAATAACCTACATGTCCTATTACGATAGAATAACCTGCGTGTCCTATTACTGGAGAATAACCTACGTGTACTATTACGAGATAATAACCTACGTGTCTTGTTACGGGATAATGACATGCGGGCCCTATTATCGGAGAAAAAGAACGCACCAACTTTGCAGAACTAGCAACGAAATAATCGATATGTCTTCAGATTTACGCAGTGCTTAACATAGGCGACATACAGTCTTGACACATCGCACCATAACAAGCTTCATCGTACAAGTACCTGTCAAGTGAAGTTAGTTACACTCGATACTGAATATGCTTCTCACGCTTTCAGATGGACCGACATTCTTCTAACGATTAACCACCGCACGAAAGCACATGGCATTTCACTGCCTACTTTTGTCTGGTCAACATCCACAGCCAGGGGTGTCACAACCCAGACAGCCGTCTAGACGTATATGAAGGACCATTAGCAATACCTCTACATCATAACAATGGTATGTACATTCGTTTTTTGCATGTACATTTCTACAGTTGCCTATACGGAATGCACACGATGGAGAATACGATCTAATAGGTGAAACTCGTTTTGTACTCAAGACGATTTTCTTACATATCACAGGTAAGTTAAAAGCGTAAACAGTCATGCAAGAAACAATGAGTATGTGGTATTTCAAATTACAATTCGCTAAAATTGGATGGTATCTTCGAAGACGAATGATTTGTTTAAAAAACATTACCGCGCATGCATACGTTTTCAGTATTGTATATACACACATACACACGCATACATTCATACATTCATACATATATACATACATACATACATACATACATACATACATACATACATACATTCATACATACATACATACATACATACATACATACATACATTCATACACACACAGACACACACAGACACACACAGACACACACAGACACACACAGACACACACAGACACACACATACACACACAGACACACACAGACACACACACACAGACACACACAGACACATACAGACACAGACACAGACACAGTTACATACAGACACATACATATATACATACATACATACATACATACATACACACATATATATGCATACATACATACATACATACATACATACATACATACATACATACATACATACATACATACATACATACATACATACATACATACATACATACATACATACATACATACATACATATATACATACATACATACATACATGCATACATACACACACACACATACATACATATACATACGCACGCACGCACACACACACACACACACACACACACACACACACACACACACACATATATATATAAAACCTACTTGCATGTTGAAAATAGATTTTCTATTATTTGACATTTCAGATAACCGCGTGGATTATCCTCCTCCTTCTCTCGGTGACGTCACCAGCCAGCGGGGCGTTGACAAACCTGGAGTTTTGTAATGAGGTGTGTCAGGTGATGTTTGAAGTGTGTGTGACATCCGATTGTCCGACTAAGTCGTGGCCACTTCCGGTTCCTCAGCACTGTCTCGACCAGCGTACAAAATGCATAGAAAAATGCATCAAAATGAACCCAGAATGAGTGACGTCATTTCAAAAGTTAATTTTTCACATCTAAATAGACATGTTTCTTTTACCTGAAGACTTGTTGGATGTTACACGTCAACTAATAACGAATGACGTCATCGTACACGTCAACGTGTGGCCACTTCCGGTTCATCAGCATTGTCTCGGCCAACGGCAAGAGTGTATAGTAAAATGCATTAAGACGAACTGAAAATGAGTGGCATCGTTACTATAGATAGACTATTTGTTAAAATGTGCATTACGTTGGACGAATGCTGTATTAAAACAAGATTCGTATTACGCAACCAATAATTTTCGATCACCATCGGTGTCCTTCATCAAGAACTGTTTCGTCACTACTCCCAGATGGCGTGGCGAACACACTGTCCAACACGTGACGTATTCTGTAACCTGTGTGATAGGCTGGGAGGGGGCGAGAATGGCTGATAGAGAGACAGACAGGTGTACGCGTTGGATTAAAGAAGCCATCTGGATTAGGAGTACGGCAACAAGTATGAACAGAGACGACAGGCTGCTCGCCGCGCCATCTGGCGAGCAGTGAAGATAGAGTTCCTGATGAGGGCCACCGATGTTTGTCGAAACATCGATATTAGTCGAAAATTATTAGTTGTGTAACAGGACTCTTGTTTTAAAGGACAACAAAACTTAACTGTTTCGTGGCATACACCTAATAGAGTTAATATAAAGTAACAATTTCCACATATACTCAATTTTTTAACGCCAGCGATTTACCAGAAAAATATTTTTTAACACCCAGCCATCCAAATACTATGCGCTACCCCATCTTAGACGAAGAATGACGTCACGACGGTGAGGCGCTCTCCACGTTGATTCCCTGCATGGGGTTTGGCTGTTGTCATGAAATGGCTGCAACTCGGCAACGCGCGTAACATGCTGATGACGGTAAATATAAAGTTGTCTATTATTGTTATCGCTGAAATCATCACATCAACTGATGATACATGTCTACATCAAAGCATTTCTCCTCAAAATGGACCGAGCAAAGAGAACTGTACTTGGACAGGAGGGATTCCAAACAGTACGCCCGCAAATCACCAATGTGAATCCATTGCTTCAATACTACCGGTTGTTTCAACTATTATTGCAACCGTATGCCGAACACGAAGGCATAATTACTAAAGTTTACCATAGATTTAACCACAGATTTAGATATACGTCTATAAGCAGCTGCTAGATGTATATATATATATATATATATATATATATATATATATATATATATATATATATATATATATATGTATATATATATGTATATATATATATATATATATATGTATATATATATATATATATATATATATATATATATATATATATATATATATATATATATATATATCTCTACAAACGTATCATGAGCTTCTACAGTGTCTAAAGACATTTGTGGTTTGTATTAGAGACAAGTCTCTAAACACTCGTCACGTTCATCCAGGCAATGTTTTGGAACTAAAATTGGTCCCTTTATAACAAGTTTCATATCTGTAATGCACGCAATGAAGGACATATTGCACAAGTCTTCGCAGTAGTCTGAGTACGACCACGGACATGACCACGTCTCGCGGGGAAGTAACATCGACGAGAGAACGACGAGAGTAATCCACCGAACGGCCTGAAAAGGAATTCAGGTCAACCAACAATACTTTAAAAGGATATATGATATGTATAATATATACATATAATGTATATACACTGTATATATATATATACGTTATGTATATATATACAAGTATATATATATATATATATATATATATATATATATATATATATATATAATACGTTATATATATATACATATAACGTATATATAATATATATATATATATATATATGTGCAAATATTTCATATATATATATATATATATATATATATATATATATATATATATATATATATATATATATATATATGCATATATATTTATATATACCTATACCTATATATATATATATATATATATATATATATATATATATATATATATATATATATGTATATATATTTATATATATACCTATATATATATATATATATATATATATATACCTATAAAATGTTTGCATATATATATATATATATATATATATATATATATATATATATATATATATATATATATATATATATATGCAAACATTTTATAGGTACAGCCATTTAAATACACAAATATACAAACAGTATTGGTCATTATAGCAGTGCATCCACACATACATATAGGCCGGGAGCCAGGTCCAGGTCTCAGGATGTTTTCTGCTAAGTTTTTTTCACTATGATTTCCTGATAACCTATACCGTGGGCCATCGCAAGTTTGTAATGACCACTCTCAACTCGGGGCCTTTTGCCCTCCGGGGGCCAAAACCCCCCTTTTCGGGCCTAAAATTAGGTATATTCAAATATTGTGTCACTGTGACGTCAGAAATAGATATAGAAACACCATATTTGGCAAAAAGCATGCTTGGATAGTAGGGAAGGCCACTATGTATGATTTAGCGGCTTTCTACAAACCAATTCCATAATTTGAGCCTTTGCGCCTCAAAAATGATGAAAAATCGTCCTCAGCCTGACACGTTCATGTTAGAAATTAATATTAACAAGCCTTTCGAAATGAACGACTTGGAATCTTTTCTAAATAGAAAACTTCCCAAGGGCATAAGCTTCTACTTGCTACCAAGATGACCTTTCTATCTTGAAAATTGTGCCCGCTGTGGGTGAAAGGCCTAACGTACCCCCCTAAATCACTTATATTTCAGAGATCGGATGTCGGGTCTTCTGATTTGCTGCCATCTTTAGTTTTTGTTTTGGACAATAACCTTGACCTTTAAGTTGATTTAATGTTTATCAGTGTTGTTCAAGTGTACTGTGGATAACTGAATTCTATATAAGGTCAAGGTCAATGATAAAGGTTCAAGGTCATTTGATTTTACCCCATGCATGGACTGCGTGGGCGCAGAAATCAAGCTATGCTTGACCATGTGGCATGTAGTACCTCGTTTTGAAGCCCTGCACATCTAGATGTCGATTCTAGACTTTGTTTCGTCATATAATCAAGTGTGATTGAGTATATACGTAGTTAATAATGCGCCGATTGTAAAATTCGTTTATCTGATAAAGCCAAATGATATGGAAAAGAGAGCCTTCGAATAATTTTCCATGTATTATTTTATTGTACACTATACTACAGGTTTGCGTAAAAGCAGAAGAACGCAGGCAGACTAATTACAGTTGTATGCAACCATGGTAGTGAAATCCATCACTAACATCAGATCACAAAACTACAGAGGAATTCAACACCGAAATAAGTATCATAATTCTCACCACGTCAAAAGATGTAACAGGTATGTGAAGAATGGGCAACATCAGCAATGACCATGTAGACATTGATACGCTAAAAACAGGACACATGACCTTCTCTAAGACACCAAGCGTGTATCAGAAAGACGAATACTACACAATAGAAGAACGCAAAGATGGAGCTAATCTTCATGAAATGAAATACTAAATATACAAAGAACTACATATAGCATATATTATTATCAAACACCTATAAAGTAGTCTAGAAAATGCAACTGAAAGGCTTGAAAAGACATTCGACAAAAGCCAACTAAGATAGCAATCTGTGTTTAGATGCAGATACTCAGTAACAGAGTACATCCATGTCACTTCAAATCCACAAGTAGAAGACGTGGTGATGATTAATTGTCATCGTACTCATCGTTCTCGTCCTCGTCATAATCATCAACAGTGTGGATTTCATCTGTGATTTCTTCGTCATTTCAATTATCTTCTAAGATATCAACTAGAACCATTGGAATGACGTCCCCATCGAACCAAAGTGGTTCCACTTTTCTCGCTTCTGTAACATGATAACCAAGGTCAAGAGGGGACGCTATATCTGGAAAATGACCCTTACAAAAAAATACCATTCAAATACCATTGAATGGTACTAGGGGGTATAATGGCCAACGGTATTTGAATGGTATTTGAATGGTACTTCAATGGTACTTTGGTGGTCTGTGTATATAAACAGTTGAATGGTATTTGAATGGTATTTGAATGCTCCTAGGGGGTATAATGGCCAATGGTATTTGAATGGTACTTCAATGGTACTTTGGTGGTCTGTGTATATAAACATTTGAATGGTATTTGAATGGTATTTGAATGGTCCTAGGGGGTATAATGGCCAATGGTATTTGAATGGTACTTCAATGGTACTTCGGGTGGTCTGTGTATATAAACAGTTGAATGGTATTTGAATGGTATTTGAATGGTACTAGGAATACTGTTCAGTGGTATCTGAATGGTACTTGACTGAATGGTATTCTGAATGGTCCAATGGTATTCTGAATGGTACTTATAAGAAGCTTTTCAGCTTCTTCGTCAATGATATTCTGAATGGTATACCATTCAGAATACCATTGAAGAAGAAGCTGAAGAGCTTCTTTTAAGTACCATTCAGAATATCATTGGACCATTCAGAATACCATTCAGTCAAGTACCATTCAGATACCACTGAACGGATTCCTAGTACCATTCAAAATACCATTGACAAATACCATTCAATGATAAACCAATCAATATATACCTAGCTTTACAGAGATCATATGCACATATAGATCAAACTGAAAACATAGTCAACATAAATTAACAATGTTTTAATATGTTAAGTGAGCTGCTCTCGAACGTACATAATTATATACATGCACATCAAATCTGAAATATCATAAAATATTATGTCCGTCGATCAATCTTCACATTTTTCATGATTTTAATCGAGAGCCCTGCGCCAGATATAGACTTGGAAATTGACACTCTTGATGTGCTGGGCGAGAATCCGTCTGCATGGCGGATATTTAGAAAGATCAATGGAGAGACCAGGCCGAAGGTCGACGTTTGAACCACATATGTTCATGACCTTGATCTCTCTAGCCACATCAACTTGCTTCACTCGCGGTCCAACCCCATACAAGCGACACGTAAATTCCTCGATGGCATTTACAATGTGATCATCATCAAGCGTCCACATGAAACCAACTGCAGCAAATATGTGTACAAAAAGGCCAACATAGCTGCGATGTGTTCTTGGGAATAGTTATCAACTAACTGGCTGATGTTGATCAGTTCTTTGAGTCCTTTGCTGTGATGCTGATGGTCCTTTATATGAGACATTGTAGTGTGAATGTACTTTATGTAGATGATAATTCTCACATCAGTTTCATCGTGGCTGGAACAGATCTTTAGTTGATGTTCCACCGATGTCACTCCATCATGGCAAGCTATCTTGAACGCTTGACCCCCTTCGATGAAGATGATTAGCCTTCGAACAATCTCTTCCATCATAGAAGGAGAGCTCTAGTTCTCGAGAAGAAGATGTATAAACGATGTCTTGTGTTCATCATTTGTGAGGAAGGCTTTCCAGTCGACAGCTCGATGAACTTTTCATCACACCCTCTCCGATCGCGTTCAGCCGATTTTGGTGAGTGGAGACGATCGACATAACTGTCTGTACTGAAAATTGTTTCAGCTGCAGCAGGCAGACTACCGAATATTCGTTGTGATATCGTTTGATGCTGATAACGCCTGCGCACTGATGCCTGATCCTAACGAATGCGCCCTCATCCAATATGGCAACTCTTCCTTCTACATGAAAGAAGTTCCCCCGGTAATGAAAACGATATCACAACGAATCTTCGGTGGTCTGCCTGCTGCAGCTGAAACAATATTCTGGATTTGAAGTGACATGGATGTACTCTATTACTGAGTATCTGCATCTAAACACAGATTGCTCTCTTAGTTGGCTTTTGTCGAATGTCTTTTCAAGCCTTTCAGTTGCATTTTCTAGACTACTTTATAGGTGTTTGATAATAATATATGCTATATGTAGTTCTTTGTATATTTAGTATTTCATTTCATGACGATTAGCACCATCTTTGCGTTCTTCTATTGTGTAGATTTCGTCTTTCTGATACACACTTGGTGTCTTAGAGAAGGTCATATGTCCTGTTTTTAGCGTATCGATGTCTACATGGTCATTGCTGATGCTGCCCATTCTTCACATACCTGTTACATCTTTTGACGTGGTGATAATTATGATACTTATTTCGGTGTAGAATTCCTCTGTAATTTTATGATCTGATGTTAGTGATGGAAGTCACTATCATGGTTGCATACAACTGTAATTAGTCTGCCTGCGTTCTTCTGCTTTTACGCAAACCTGTAGTATAGTGTACAATAAAATAATACATGGAAAATTATTCGAAGGCTCTCTTTGCCATATCATTTGGCTTTATCAGAGAAACGAATATTACAATCCGCGCATTATTAACTGCGTATATACTCAATCACACTTGATTATATGACGAAACAAAGTCTAGAATCGACATCTAGATGTGCAGGGCTTCAAAACGAGGTACTACATGCCACATGGTCAAGCATGCCTTGATTTCTGCGCCCACGCAGTCCATGCATGGGGGTAAAATCAATTGACCTTGAACCTTTATCGTTGACCTTGACCTTATATAGAATTCAAATATGCACAGTACACTTGAACAACACTGATAAACATTAAATCAACTTAAAGATCAAGGTTATTGTTCAAAAATTAAAGATGGTAGCACATTAGAAGACCCGACATCCGATCAGTGAAATATAAGTGATTTAGGGGGGTACGTTAGGCTTTTCACCCATAGCGGGCACAATTTTGAAGATAGAGAGGTCATCTTGGTACCAAGTAGAAGCTCACGCCCTTGGGAAGTTTTCTATTTGGAAAAGAGTCCAAGTCGTTCATTTCGAAAGGCTTGTAAATAATAATTTCTAACATGAACGTGTCACGCGGAGGACGATTTTTCATCATTTTTGTGGCGCAAAGGCTCAAATTATGGAATTGGTTTGTGGAAAGCCGCTATATCATACATCGTGGCCTTCCCCGCTATCTAAAGTTGCTTTCTGCCAAATATGGTGTTTCTATGTCTATATCTGACTTCACAGTGATACAATATTTGAATACACCTAATTTTAAGCCCGACAAGTTTTTTTTTGGCAACCTGAGGGCAAAAGGCCCCGAGTTGAGAGTGGTCATTACAAACTTGCGATGGCCCACGGTATAGGTTATCAGGAAATCATAGTGAAAAAAACTTAGCAGAAAACATCCTGAGACCTGGACCTGGCTCCCGGCCTAACATGCTTACACGCGCGCGGTCGCCTGCAAACTGAATAATAATGTTCCAGACAGTCTTGTCTTCCGGCGTGTGTTTCTCCGTAATACCTTCACTAAAATCTTCTCCACCGGACGCACGTGACGTAAAACAGACCCCGCTATGTACCTGAATGTTACCACGAGAGGTTAATTAAAACACAATTATTTTAAGACAATAATAAAAACGTACCATTATCGTGGTGCCGTTTCGTGGATGATGTCCTAGATGTCCACCTATGCCGTGTTACCTGCAATCAGGCAGAGACCGTGTGTTAGAGACAATCAGTCCTGCAACGCCGCCGTATTTTACTTTGTTGATTTATGCGTTGTTCCTACTTGATGCTCAAGAGGCCAACAATGTCAATTTAGTCGCGCTTGCAGTGTTTGAGCTAAGATTTCGCGACACTCCTACGTTCAATTTGTGAGTGCCATGCCATAGTGCTTGATTAATGCGATGTGTCAGCGCCTAGGGTTTGTTTGTTTTATTTAATATTACGTTGCTATGACTACAAGATGCATGTTGAAGGTTTACTGCCTGCTATTTTGTGTTTAATTACTTTATTAATCTCGGAACAATACCACAGCCACAGTATAAAACACTTCTGAAGACACATCTTTTTAGATTAGCGTTTCTGTGACGTTGTCGTGTGAACTTTAATTACATACATTTACCCATAAGTTATACAATTTATCACATAATTATTACGCAATTAGTGTCATTATTAGCATTTTAATATGGTAATTTTATGATAGATTGGCTATGTTTTTTAATCTATATATTTATAACTAAATATATATATATTGTATTGTATTGTATTGTATTGTATTGTATTGTATTGTATTGTATTGTATTGTATTGTATTGTATTGTATTGTATTGTATTGTATTGCATTGTATTGCATTGCATTGCATTGCATTGCATTGCATTGCATTGCATTGCATTGCATTGCATTGCATTGCATTGCATTGCATTGCATTGCATTGCATTGCATTGCATTGCATTGCATTGCATTGCATTGCATTGCATTGCATTGCATTGCATTGCATTGCATTGCATTGCATTGCATTGCAGTGCATTGCAGTGCATTGCAGTGCATTGCATTGCATTGCATTGCATTGCATTGCATTGCATTGCATTGCATTGCATTGCATTGCATTGCATTGCATTGCATTGCATTGCATTGCATTGCATTGCATTGCATTGCATTGCATTGCATTGCATTGCATTGCATTGCATTGCATTGCATTGCATTGCATTGCATTGCATTGCATTGCATTGCATTGCATTGCATTGCATTGCATTGCATTGCATTGCATTGCATTGCATTGCATTGCATTGCATTGCATTGCATTGCATTGCATTGCATTGCATTGCATTGCATTGCATTGCATTGCATTGCATTGCATTGCATTGCATTACATTACATTACATTACATTACATTACATTACATTACATTATATTATATTATATTATATTATATTATATTATATTATATTATATTATATTATATTATATTATATTATATTATATTATATTATATTATATTATATTATATTATATTATATTATATTATATTATATTATATTATATTATATTATATTATATTATATTATATTATATTATATTATATTATATTATATTATATTATATATATTTATAATATATATATATAATATATATTTATAATATATATATATATCATTTATCATCCAATTTTAGCTACTATTTGTACATTTATTAAAAACGCCTGAGAGCAATACTATGTATTCGGGCGTTATACAAATAAATTGTATTATTATTTGCAATTTGAACGACTTTGCCTGCAACACCCTGGAACAGTAAACAAAACATAACATTTCTAAATAAAATAAATTGGGAATGAGGCCGAGTTAATCGCAATACCCTTTCATGGTTCAAGACAGCAGACTTCCCGTTACAATTACTGCTCGGCCACCTTTGGCCAGAAGAGCTGCCGCTCTCCCTTTGAGCGACCCGTCTGTCTCCCGTATGATTTGGTTTAGCGAAACATTGATAAGTAAAAACAACATACGTGTATTCCTGGTGGGGTCAGGTCACAATTGGCATTGCAGAAGAACATTGTAGTGGCTGACGCTGGAATGTAACATTATCCAGTAGAAATAGTTTGCAACGTAGACCTTCAATTTTGTCCGGTTTCGAGCAGCAATAATTTGCAAAATGGAGTCGTTTGACATTGTCTACGTAAAGATTCGCGAAAATGAAAGCGTCTACGTGATTTCATGTCATCATTGCATGCCAGGGTCAGACTAGCCCGGAGAATGCCCTAAGAGAAGTGTGTGATTTAACCGAATCGAATTAGTATGTTGTCTTCGGCAGTCGTGATGCTTCACCCGTGAGAACAACTGTAACATCCGCCTCAGTGTGAAGACGGATATACCATTTCTGGGATTTTCGGTATAACAACCCGTCTGCACAATCACACGAGCAGGTAAACGGTTGTGTGTTTTCGACCGTGTGCTTGTACATACAATTCATTGCTTGTAACACGAGCGACGTGTGGTTGAAATCACCCAACATTATTATTTGACCGAACACACTCATCGTGGGTCATTTCATTGGCTGACGATGAGCGTGTCGGAAATAAAGTAATGTCAAGTTAAAGACAGTTTTAGAAAAAAGGTAACGACCCTCATATACAGCAGAGTGGTGGCTGACGAATTAACACCATCAAGTGGCATTTTAAATACTTTTTAAAAATTAATCTTACCTTTTATGTTAGCACATTGTTTTATTGAAGATACTTGTTTACATGTATTTGAAAATATCTACATTTTAATTATTGTATTACTGAGTCTATTTATTTATGTATCCATCTTTTTTCTTAAATTCATTCTTAGTATTTTTTGGAGGACCACATTGGAAACAAGTGTTCTACTGTGTGCTTTAATTTGTTTATCCTCGGTAAATATTATATATATATATATATATATATATATATATATATATATATATATATATATATATATATATATATACCTATTTCGTTATTTGCTTATGCATCGTAATACGGTTGCTTTATTTGCATATATTATGATGTTTTACCAAATAAACGCACTCTGAATACGTCAATTCCAGCTCTTCTCTACCTGTGGCAAATCTCTAGAAAATTCCGCTCTCAACATCAGCCAATGACATCGCCGTTCAACGAAGTGAATTTGTGTGTGATTTCTACCACACGCTGTTCGTGTAACGTGCGCTGTATAGATCGTGAATGGGGGATTACACGGGCATTACAACCAGTCGTGTATCTGTCTGGAAGTTGGGGCGGGTATTCCTACGGCTGACGCAGTAGCGACTGTCGAAGTCAACTGCTATAATTGCATAGTTCGCCTCCGCTCAATCGGACAGGGGTAGTACCGTAAGGCAACGAACCCAACCCCATGGGTGAAATTTATCTTTTCAGAATTCAGCGATGGTTGCGTCAGGAGCACAGTCCAAGGCATTCAAGTCGTTCATCGAGGCAGTGCTTCGGGACAGAAATCGGCCAAGTTTGCTTCGGACACGTCGTAGTTATACACACGAAGAAGTAGAAGTCACAGAGTTCTTCGCACTTTTGTGCGCGTGTCTTCGTCCCACTGGTGCACGGCGTCGACGACACGACGACAAGGGTGACCCATGCGACGACCCGAAAGTTCCACGTGATGCCAGACGTGGGTATCTAAAACAAGACAACATTTCATGTAACATAGAGTAGAGTAGAGAGGGGAGGGGAGGGGAGGGGAGGGGAGGGGAGGGGAGGGGAGGGGAGGGGAGGGGAGGGGAGGGGAGGGGAGGGGAGGGGAGGGGAGGGGAGGGGAGGGGAGGGGAGGGGAGGGGAGGGGAGGGGAGGGGAGGGGAGGGGAGGGGAGGGGAGGGGAGGGGAGGGGAGGGGAGGGGAGGGGAGGGGAGGGGAGGGGAGGGGAGGGGAGGGGAGGGGAGGGGAGGGGAGGGGAGGGGAGGCGAGGCGAGGCGAGGCGAGGCGAGGCGAGGCGAGGCGAGGCGAGGCGAGGCGAGGCGAGGCGAGGCGAGGCGAGGCGAGGCGAGGCGAGGCGAGGCGAGGCGAGGCGAGGCGAGGCGAGGCGAGGCGAGGCGAGGCGAGGCGAGGCGAGGCGAGGCGAGGCGAGGCGAGGCGAGGCGAGGCGAGGCGAGGCGAGGCGAGGGGAGGGGAGGGGAGGGGAGGGGAGGCGAGGGGAGGCGAGGCGAGGCGAGGCGAGGCGAGGCGAGGCTAGGCGAGGCGAGGCGAGGCGAGGCGAGGCGAGGCGAGGCGAGGCGAGGCGAGGCGAGGCGAGGCGAGGCGAGGCGAGGCGAGGCGAGGCGAGGCGAGGCGAGGCGAGGCGAGGCGAGGCGAGGCGAGGCGAGGCGAGGCGAGGCGAGGCGAGGCGAGGCGAGGCGAGGCGAGGCGAGGCGAGGCGAGGCGAGGCGAGGCGAGGCGAGGCGAGGCGAGGCGAGGCGAGGCGAGGCGAGGCGAGGCGAGGCGAGGCGAGGCGAGGCGAGGCGAGGCGAGGCGAGGCGAGGCGAGGCGAGGGGAGGGGAGGGGAGGGGAGGCGAGGGGAGGCGAGGGGAGGCGAGGGGAGGCGAGGCGAGGCGAGGCGAGGCGAGGCGAGGCGAGGCGAGGCGAGGCGAGGCGAGGCGAGGCGAGGCGAGGCGAGGCGAGGCGAGGCGAGGCGAGGCGAGGCGAGGCGAGGCGAGGCGAGGCGAGGCGAGGCGAGGCGAGGCGAGGCGAGGCGAGGCGAGGCGAGGCGAGGCGAGGCGAGGCGAGGCGACGCGAGGCGAGGCGAGGCGACGCGACGCGACGCGACGCGACGCGACGCGACGCGACGCGACGCGACGCGACGCGACGCGACGCGACGCGACGCGACGCGACGCGAAGCGAAGCGAAGCGAAGCGAAGCGAAGCGAAGCGAAGCGAAGCGAAGCGAAGCGAAGCGAAGCGAAGCGAAGCGATGCGATGGGAACGGAAGGGAAAGTAAGATACGTTCTTATATAGCGCTGCACATAAACGTCAAGATTGTTCTTTATCAACTTAACTCGCTGGTAGAACTGCTCAGTGGAACACCATCTCGACTTCTCTGGCAAACATCCAGCCACGCCGACATTGATGCTCGTAGACTACGTGTACACAAATATCCAACACTGTCTATATCCATTACGCATTAATATCGAATGGGTACGGAAATATTGACAGCACTATTTTCTCCAGGTCAAGGAAGAGAGAAGGAGTAGAGGACATGGAATTACATGACCACAGAAGCAGTATAGACTAGATATTAGAAAATATTTATTTTCACAAATAACAGTAAACGAATGGAACAGCTGAACAGCTGATTGTGTAGGTGCTAGTAGTGTTGATATATTTAAAATAAAATATACATATACATCAGAAGGGCGGGGTACACTTAGATAGATAGGTTGGACTCTCGATAAGCCAAAGGGCTTCGTAGTCCACCTGCCATCTAGAGTTGACTCTCTAGCTGGCAATCTGGTTCAATCTTGGAAAATCATTAATACAACTGAGTTACCTGGAGCAGTGTAGTGGACACCCTTGCCCAATATTTGACCCGGCAGCACAGGATTCGAACATAGTCGAGAACCTGAAACTCTAGCCACTGTGCCACTGCGCCACATGTGTCTAAAACGGGGTAACCTAATGTCGTATTTCATCCGTCTCCAGCTGCATTTCTGATGAACGTATCATTTGAATAGCAGTTGGACGTGTAATAGGATAAGGTCAAACTAAAGCGAGGCTGCCACATCCTAGGGTTTATTTTTTCAATTAATATTACGTTCTCGCCATTTGTGTTTAGTTACTTTATTAAGCTCGGAAAAATGTTCGCAATTTAAAAAATGCCGCCTGCAACACGTTGAAATAGTCAACCAAACATCCTGGTACAAAACAAAATTGATTGGCCATAATGCCGAGGCGAGCAAATTTAACCGCGATATACCTTTTGATGTTTAACTTTCCCACGTTCTAGACAGCACTCAGGCAGACAAGGGGTCAAATACATTTGTATTTGTATTTGAAAGTATTTAAATACTTTTTTAAGTATTTGTATTTGACATTTAGGAATTGAAAGTATTTGTATTTAAATACTTTCCTAAAGTATCTGATATTTCAAATACTTTTCAAATACTTTTTCAAATACTTTTTCAAATGTGTATACTAATTGCAATTTTAAATAGTTCTTGATTGAATTATTAAAACTCAAGTAACTGTACTGTGTCTTGTGGCAATTTACTCAGGAATTACGGCCTAGTAAAGGTATTTAAGCCATCATATGAGCAGGCATTGAGGCAGTGGCCCTTTGAGACCACTGTATAAGAAGGCTTGTTACAAGAAGCCACTGCCTCACTTGTCAGTTGTCACTGTGATGTAGTTAGCAACAACAAGACTCCCTTGCACTGTCTTATCAGTGATTTCATGGTCCAGTTAATGAAACTGAACTACCTGGTGACTGCCAGATGTGGTGACCAGCTATTGTTTCAAATATTTGCTTCACCTGCAGCCTGTGGCTTAAGAGAAGGTGGTGGCTTCTAAAGTCAGGTGGTATCTTCGAATCATAGAGGGTAGATGTGTTGTAACTGCATGTTAGCTAGAAAATGAAAAGTATTTGAAAAAGTATTTGAAATATTTTTCAAAAATATTTTTATTTGTATTTAAATACATTTGCATTTAAAGGTATTTGTATTTGTATTTGTATTTGAATCCCTCAAAAGTATTTGTATTTGTATTTAAATACATTTCAATGTATTTGACCCCATGTCTGGACAGCAGACATCCCTTTACAAATTAATGATCGGTCGTGAGGAGCTTGCAGTCTCCCTGTAATCGTCTTATGCATGCCAACAATTTAGTGTAGTGTGTTTACAATATTCGCGCACTGTGAACTCTATATGAGAGCCGGATGATACATTGTCAAATAAAGGATAATAGCTATACACCAGCGTTAGTATTAGTGTATTTTAATATATCCTGTTGGCAATCGGTGTTGGCACATTTAGGCATGATGATATACGAACTTACGGCCAATAAATCTTGTCTCAGTAAACTCGTATACGTGACATATCTATTTTATGTATTAAAGTAAATCTAGATTGCGCACGGTGGGCTTGATATCATTTTTTGTTGTTTTATTGTCTTTTTTCTAGTTGCAATAATATGATATGGAATTTCGTTTTCTGCAACAAAGGTACTAATTCATTCATTCGTTCGTTCGTTCGTTCGTTCGTTCGTTCGTTCGTTCGTTCGTTCGTTCGTTCGTTCGTTCGTTCGTTCGTTCGTTCGTTCGTTCGTTCGTTCGTTCGTTCGTTCGTTCGTTCGTTCGTTCGTTCGTTCGTTCGTTCGTTCGTTCGTTCGTTCGTTCGTTCGTTCGTTCGTTCGTTCGTTCGTTCGTTCGTTCGTTCGTTCGTTCGTTCGTTCGTTCGTTCGTTCGTTCGTTCGTTCGTTCGTTCGTTCGTTCGTTCGTTCGTTCGTTCGTTCGTTCGTTCGTTCGTTCGTTCGTTCGTTCGTTCGTTCGTTCGTTCGTTCGTTCGTTCGTTCGTTCGTTCGTTCGTTCGTTCGTTCGTTCGTTCGTTCGTTCGTTCGTTCGTTCGTTCGTTCGTTCGTTCGTTCGTTCGTTCGTTCGTTCGTTCGTTCGTTCGTTCGTTCGTTCGTTCGTTCGTTCGTTCGTTCGTTCGTTCGTTCGTTCGTTCGTTCGTTCGTTCGTTCGTTCGTTCGTTCGTTCGTTCGTTCGTTCGTTCGTTCACTCGTTCACTCGTTCACTCGTTCACTCGTTCACTCGCTCACTCGCTCACTCGCTCACTCGCTCACTCGCTCACTCGCTCACTCGCTCACTCGCTCACTCGCTCACTCGTTCACTCGTTCACTCCTTCACTCCTTCACTCCTTCACTCCTTCACTCATTCACTCATTCACTCATTCACTCATTCACTCATTCACTCATTCACTCACTCACTCACTCACTCACTCACTCACTCACTCACTCACTCATTCACTCATTCACTCATTCACTCATTCACTCATTCACTCATTCACTCATTCACTCATTCACTCATTCACTCATTCATTCATTCATTCATTCATTCATTCATTCATTCATTCATTCATTCATTCATTCATTCATTCATTCATTCATTCATTCATTCATTCATTCATATTTTCGTTCGTTCGTTCGTTCGTTCGTTCGTTCGTTCGTTCGTTCGTTCGTTCGTTCGTTCGTTCGTTCGTTCGTTCGTTCGTTCGTTCGTTCGTTCGTTCGTTCGTTCGTTCGTTCGTTCGTTCGTTCGTTCGTTCGTTCGTTCGTTCGTTCGTTCGTTCGTTCGTTCGTTCGTTCGTTCGTTCGTTCGTTCGTTCGTTCGTTCGTTCGTTCGTTCGTTCGTTCGTTCGTTCGTTCGTTCGTTCGTTCGTTCGTTCGTTCGTTCGTTCGTTCGTTCGTTCGTTCGTTCGTTCGTTCGTTCGTTCGTTCGTTCGTTCGTTCGTTCGTTCGTTCGTTCGTTCGTTCGTTCGTTCGTTCGTTCGTTCGTTCGTTCGTTCGTTCGTTCGTTCGTTCGTTCGTTCGTTCGTTCGTTCGTTCGTTCGTTCGTTCGTTCGTTCGTTCGTTCGTTCGTTCGTTCGTTCGTTCGTTCGTTCGTTCGTTCGTTCGTTCGTTCGTTCGTTCGTTCGTTCGTTCGTTCGTTCGTTCGTTCGTTCGTTCGTTCGTTCGTTCGTTCGTTCGTTCGTTCGTTCGTTCGTTCGTTCGTTCGTTCGTTCGTTCGTTCGTATCTGCATGAACAGATTGAGATATTGTACACTATTACTTTAAAACATCCAACGTAATTCCACGTGTAGGCCTATACGTAATAAGTGTTTGAGTGTTCATTACGTGTATTGTGTTCCGCTGCATTACTATCTTTACATCTAAATTCGTATTGCTGTGGCATGGCGTCAAACCGTGTATGCTGTCATCAGGAGGCGTATTTGAACACCAGCTAATTCCTCAAGCCATATGCAAGACGAACGAACGAACGAAAAAGTGCATTGAGCAGGACCGACCACTGTACATGGTATTTGTCGACTTCAGTAAGGCGTTCGATACAGTTGGGAGGACCGGACTATGGCAGCTACTGAAGAAGTATGGCTGCCCAGAGAAGTTCACAACAATGATCGAGGCACTACATACCGGAATGATGGCGACTGTTAATGTTGGAGGGGAAGTCTCGGAATCGTTCAGGGTCACAAATGGGGTCAAGCAAGGCTGTGTACTGGCGCCCACGCTCTTTTCCATCTTCCTATCAGCAATGCTCGACAATGCTTTCCGAGACATGGGGGATGGCATCTACATACAGTCCAGACAGAGCGCTGACCTATTCAATGTCGCACACTTCAGAGCGAAGACCAAGACTACACGGATACTGATGAGGGAGCTGCTATTCGCAGATGACAGTGCACTGGTTGCACACTCTGCTGAAGAGATCCAGAAAATAGTGGATGCTTTTTCCAATGCGTCAAAGAAGTTCGGCCTGAAGATTAACATCAAGAAGACCGAGGTGCTGTACCAACCCAACTCTACAAGAACCCGAGAGGAGGATATCATGGTTGATGGAAACAAGCTGAACTCTGTTATGGAATTCACCTACCTCGGAAGCACTATATCAAGTGACGGATGCATTGACGATGAAATACAGAGGAGGATGGCCAAGGCTAGTGCATCTTTCGGCCGACTACGCCAGAGACTCTGGAACAACCACCATGTGTCCATGCGGGTTAAAGGCAAGATATACCGTGCAATTGTGCTGTCCACCCTCCTATACGGAGCCGAGGCCTGGACAGTGTACAGACGACAGGTGAAAAAGTTGCATGCCTTCATGATGCGACATCTGCGTTCGATCATGAGGATAACCTGGATGGACAAAGTGACAAACAAGGAAATACTCGAACGGACAGGGCTGCCATCTATGGAAGATCTTCTGATCAGAAAGAATCTCCGGTGGACTGGACACCTCATGAGGATGTCATCAGACAGGCTACCGAAGCAGGTTCTCTACTCCCAACTGTCTTCTGGTCACAGAAAGAGAGGGCGCCCTCGTCTCCGGTTCAAAGATACCATCAAGAGAAACCTGAAGCTGAGAGACATAAAGATCGACTCCTGGACATCACTCTCACAGCAGAGAGACAAATGGAGAGCAAGAGTCAAGTGATGGAAGCAGTCTTTGTCGCTTCGTGACCGACAGCATGATGATGATGATGTTCCAGAACACGATTCATGCGGGATATAATTGTGTTAAGCGGTTATGTTCCACTAGTGACTAATGGATCCCACAAAAGTTACCTAGGCACCTATTCGTTTATAAACAATGCGTCGGCATTACACGATACGATACAACTCGACTACTTATCAATCAAGAATGAGATCTAACGCACGCAAACACATATTGTATCAAACACAATACGTACCATTCTAAGGATGTCGAATTGTTGTTAGTTATCCGCTATATTTGCCTATACGATGACAACCACCGTTGTGTCATCAGTAACGATTGCCATCTATACTTAGGGATCACGTTAGAAGTGTCTATATGCGCTGAGTACAAAGGTACTTAGTTGTACACTTCTAACCCACGTGCTCATAATAGTCTTCATGGTAGTAGACACGTGTTTGAACTTGGGAATAACGTTGTGGCATAAGAAAGAGTAACTCGAGAACGTGACAAGATAACACCATTAAATTACTGCCCTATGTTTATTATTTATACAAGTGATAATAACAACGTAATAACTGCAGAATACGAAGCGTCAAAACTGTTTGATGACGATAACAGTTGAATGAAACTGAAACTGATTGACACTCGCACGCACGCACACACGCATGCGAACACACACGCATGCGAACACACACACACACACACACACACACACACACACACACACACACACACACACACACACACACACACACACACACACACACACACACACACACACACACACACACACATACAGACACAGTACACGTTTATATGGACACAGAGCCGTGCGAACATAAATACAGCGTACAAGGGTAAGGTACAAGCACCATCCAATAAGTTCTCTTCTCTCGATAGCTTGGTAGCCCCGACTTCCGCGTAATGTCGCATGTTAGTTACACATTTGTCTTTCGTGTTGCTCGCCTAGAGCTGTGATATCGTACGTATTGTATATGAGGTTATCATATTGCACCAATTTTATTTGTTCAATAATCACAATTCACCATCCACCGATGGGCCTCCAAGCAGCGGACTTTTTCAGGTCGCCATAACGGTGGAATACACTTCAGATTATCAAGCAAGAGAGTCTTTTTTTAATGATCTGATGATGAAACGTCTGATTTGAATAACAGTACTTCAAAACATTATAGTGTGGGGACCACTGTTTCTTCTTCTCCAAATCCAGCACGGTTGTGTGTTCTTATATATATATATATATATATATATATATATATATATATATATATATATATATATATATATATATATATATATATATATATATATATCTACAAACGTATCATGAGCTTCTACAGTGCCTAAAGACATTTGTGGTTTGTGTTAGAGACAATGCTCTAAACACTTGTCACGTTCATCCAGGCAATGTTTTGGAACTAAAATTGGTCCCTTTATAACAAGTTTCATATCTGTAATGCACTCAATGAAGTACATATTGCACAAGTCTTCGCAGTAGCCTGAGTACGACCACGGATATGACCAAGTCTCGCGGTGAAGTAACATCGACGAGAGAACGACGACAGTAATCCACCCAACGGCCTGAAAAGGAATTCAGGTCAACCAACAATATTTTAAAAGGATATGTGATATGTATAATATATACATATCATGTATATACACTGTATATATATATATATATATATATATATATATATATATATATATATATATATATATATACGTTATGTGTATATATATATATATATATATATATATATATATATATATACAAGTATATATATATATATATATATATATATATATATATAATACGTTATATATACATATAACGTATGTATAATATATATATATATATGTGCAAACATTTCTTATATATATATATATATATATATATATATATAATATATATATATATATATATATATATATATATATATATATATATATAAATATATATATATATGCAAACATTTTATAGGTACAGCCATTTATATACACAAATATACAAACAGTATTGGCCATTATAGCAGTGCATCCACATACACATGCTTACACGCGCGCGGTCGCCTGCAAACTGAATAATAATGTTCCAGACAGTCTTGTCTTCCGGCGTGTGTTTCTCCGTAATACCTTCACTAAAATCTTCTCCACCGGACGCACGTGACGTAAAACAAACCCCGCTATGTACCTGAAAGTTACCACGAGAGGTTAATTAAAACACAATTATTTTAAGACAATAATAAAAACGTACCATTATCGTGGTGCCGTTTCGTGGATGGTGTCCTAGATGTCCACCTATGCCGTGTTACCTGCATTCAGGCAGAGACCGTGTGTTAGGGTCAATCGGTCCTGCAACGCCGCCGTGTCTTACTTTGTTGATTTATGCGTTGTTCCTACTTGATGCTCCAGAGGCCAACAATGTCAATTTAGTCGCGCTTGCAGTGTTTGAGCTACGATTTCTCGACACTCCTCCGTTCAATTTGTGAGTGCCATGCCATAGTGCTTGATTAATGCGATGTGTCAGCGCCTAGGGTTTGTTTTGATTTATTTAATATTACGTTGCTATGCCTACAACATGCATTTTGAAGGTTTACTGCCTGCTATTTTGTGTTTGATTACTTTATTAATCTCGGAGCAATACCAGAGCCACAGTATAAAACACTTCTGAAGACACACCTTTTTAGATTAGCGCTTCTGTGACGTAATCGTGTGAACTTTAATTACATACATTTACCCATAAGTTATACAATTTATAACATAATTATTACGCAATTAGTGTCATTATTAGCATTTTAATATGATAATTTTATGATAGATTAGCTATGTTTTTTAATCTATATATTATATATATATATATATATATATATATATATATATATATATATATATATATATATATATATATATATATATTATATTATATATATATAATATATATATTATATTATATATATATATTTATGATATATATATATATATATATATATATATATATATATATATATATATATATATATAATTTATCATCCAATTTTAGCTACTCTTTGTACATTTATTAAAAACGCCTGAGAGCAATACTATTTATTCGGGCTCTATACAAATAAATTGTATTATTATTATTTGCAATTTGAACGACTTTGCCTGCAACACGCTGGAACAATAAACAAAACATAACATTTCTAAATAAAATAAATTAGGAATGAGGCCGAGTTAACCGCAATACCCTTTCATGGTTCAAGACAGCAGACTTCCCGTTACAATTACTGCTCGGCCACTTTTGGCCAGAAGAGCTGACGCTCTCCCTTTTAGCGGCTCGTCTGTCTCCCGTATGATTTGGTTTAGCGAAACATTGATAAGTAAAAACAACATACGTGTATTCCTGGTGCGGTCAGGTCAAAATTGGCATTGCAGAAGAACATTGTAGTGGCTGACGCTCGAATGTAACATTATCCAGTAGAAATAGTTTGCAACGTAGACCTTCAATTTTGTCCGGTTTCGAGCAGCAATAAGTTGCAAAATGGAGTCGTTTGACATTGTCTAAGTAAAGATTCGCGAAAATGAAAACGCCTACGTCCTTTCATGTCATCCTCGCATGCCAGGGTCAGACTAGCCCGGAGAATGCCCTAAGAGAAGTGTGTGATTTAACCGAATCGAATTACTATGTTGTCTTCGGCAGTCGTTATGCTTCACCCGTGAAAACAACGGTAACATCCGCCTCAGTGTGAAGACGGATATACCATTTCTGGGATTTTCGGTATAACAACCCGTCTGCACAATCACACGAGCATGTAAACGGTTGTGTCTTTTCGACCGTGTGCTTGTACATGTATAAAAGTCATTGCTTGTAACACGAGCGGCGTGTGGTTGAAATCACCCAACATTATTATTTGACCGAACACACTCATCGTAGGTCATTTCATTGGCTGACGAAGAGTGTGTCCGAAATAAAGTAATGTCAAGTTAAAGACAATTTTTGAAAAAAGGTAACGACCCTCATATACAGCAGAGTGGTGGCTGACGAATTAACACCATAAAGTGGCATTTTAAATACTTTTTAAAAATTAATCTTACCTTTTATGTTAGCACATTGCTTTATTGAAGATACTTGCTTACATGTATTTGAAAATATCTACATTTTAATTATTTTATTACTGAGTCTATTTATTTATGTATCCATCTTTTTTCTTAAATTCATTCTTAGTATTTTGGAGGACCACATTGGAAACAAGTGTTCTACTGTGTGCTTTAATTTGTTTATCCTCGGTAAATATGATATATATATATATATATATATATATATATATATATATATATATATATACCTATTTCGTTATTTGCTTATGCATCGTAATACGGTTGTTTTATTTCCATATATTATGATGTTTTACCAAATAAACGCACTCACTCACAGACTTTAAAAGAAGATTTGTTTTAAATTGATGTGTCAGTGACAGAGAACAGCTGGTACTGACGTCATCAGCCGCAGCGAGGACGTTTCATCCGTGCGAATGTCCTTACGTAAGATTGCCTCGTGAAATTGGCAGTCTGTGTTCCGACTCAGTCAGTCTGGTTGCTAATACAAGCCTCAATGCACTCCACTCGTTCGTCAAGACAGTGCTGAGCGACGGGAAGGGGGTACCATCTTGTGGGACACATTTCCGAGATACAGTCGTAGAAGATTTCGTCACATTGATCTCTGCAGAACTGCGATGAAGACTTCGATCCGTGGGACAGCGACACCAGCGAGAGAAAGACAACGGTAGTCCACCTGAGCGCCTGAATGGACAAATAATAGTAGTAATAGATAGACTGGATAAGATAAGAAGACAGAAAGTAGCATAGGTCTCAGGTCGTATATAGTTTACTCAAAATAGCCCAAACCTGGGCTAACGCAGGAGTTTGTAGTGCTTCTTGTACGCATGCGTTAGGTAGTATGTTGTTTGTTTGTTATAGCTTGTTTGTTTGTTTTTTTGTTTGTTTGATTATTTGTTTGTTTGTTTGTTTGTTTGTTTGTTTGTTTGTTTGTTTGTTTGTTTTACAGGCAATTTGGGTGATTGGGTGTCGTGAAGGGGAGGTTCGTGATTGCTGCTTGAAAAGCTATGGGGTTTTCTATTTCAGTAATATGTGTGGCTGGATAATATTCCAGATTCGGATTGGTCGGGGGTAAAAGGAGAACACTGCAGTGTTGATGTGGCACCTGGTGGCTATGGCTATTTGTATATGCAAGAGACAAGGCAAGGCAAGGCAAGGCAAGGCAAGGCAAGGCAAGGCAAGGCAAGGCAAGGCAAGGCAAGGCAAGGCAAGGCAAGGCAAGGCAAGGCAAGGCAAGGCAAGGCAAGGCAAGGCAAGAGACAAGGCAAGGCAAGGCAAGGCAAGGCAAGGCAAGGCAAGGCAAGGCAAGGCAAGGCAAGGCAAGGCAAGGCAAGGCAAGGCAAGGCAAGGCAAGGCAAGGCAAGGCAAGGCAAGGCAAGGCAAGGCAAGGCAAGGCAAGGCAAGGCAAGGCAAGGCAAGGCAAGGCAAGGCAAGGCAAGTTTGTCACAAACTACCAGAGACGATTAACAAACAAACTGACAGACGTACTTCATGACGACACACACCCGCTGAAGTCGGAGTTTTGATCATTCAACGCAGCGGATATTTCAGAGTGCCAATGATACAACAACACGATATGCTGCGTCTTTTGTGTCTTCGGCGACCAAAGGATTTAACAAGAGGACAGGTAGAACTAAATGTGGTATTTAATGAATGGGTGGGTGTATGGCATTATTCTAATTGCTCATAGCTAAACTATTATTAGTTTCAACAATAATTTTTGTTTTATTTTATGCATGTTTATATTTGAATGCGGCAAACAAGCGTAATGTAAGGAGGGAATGAGGGACATAGGAGGATGGAGATAGAGTGAGTGAGTGAGTGAGTGAGTGAGTGAGGGGGGAGGGAGGGAGGGAGGGAAGGAGATAGAGAGGGACGAAAAGAGAAAGGGAGGGAGGGAGAGAAAGAGGGAGGGAGCGTGGGAGGGAGGGATGGAGAGAGGGAGAGAGAGGGAAGGCAGACCTTACAAGACGGATATAGAGGATGGGATGAAGAAATGTCGAGAATAACCGAGTCACAGGTGAGGCAGTTAAAACGACGGCGAGATGGGAACAGAGAGATCTTCCCTCCTCTATGCACCCCCTCGCATGTAGACGTCATCTACACTGATTAATGTAATTATAACAGCAAATATAACGTATATGATTATACTGACAACACACAGGGTTACATAGCATTTTCACCAACAGATACGAAAACATCTAGGTCAAATTTAAACGGGGTTAAAACACTTCAACAACCATTGCCCAAATAAACGAACATAACAATTAGAGTATACACATACATGTATACATATACACATACACATATAGATACATAGATAGATATGTGCGGATGTGCGTTCATGGTTATGCATATATGAATGTAGATGCAGACATAGATATGCCTACGTATATACATAATGTACATATGTATATATATTTATATGTATCAGTACATGTTCACACGCTCATATATACATATTTGAATGTACATGTAATACACATACGCATACATAACAAACGCACATATATATATATATATATATATATATATATATATATATATATATATATATATATAATGTGCGTTTGTTATGTGTGCGTATGTGTATTATAATGTGAATGCAAATATGTATATGTGAGTGTGTGAACATCTACTGATACATATAAATATGTACATATATGCATATATATATATATATATATATATATATATATATATATATATATATATATATGTATATATATATATATAGATATATATATATATATATATATATATAGATATATATATATATATATATATATATATATATATATATATATATATATATATATATATATATCTATATATATATATATATATATATATATACGCAGGGACATACATGCACGCATGCATGCACGCATAAACACACACACACACACACACACACACACACACACACACACACACACACACACACACACACACACACACACACCTGTTCAGCATCATCACACGTGTACGTCCGGATGTTTTGCAACTTACCTGTGACATTTGGAAAATATGATGCATTTCTTGGAGCAGCCAAGCAACAGGTGAACTTGCCAACGCTGCTTCTACATCTCTTAGTTTAACTACCCATTGACACCTCCTCGAAGCTGGCATGTATAAAATGTGGCACGACTTGAACCTACAGGATGTTGTTAAACTTATGTCGACCACTGATCCTAGTGATGTAGTGCGTAATTCCTGCTTCACCCGCCAGATAGGTCTACATTCACACTGTTTCGTACTCTAGGATAGTTGCCAATTGATGTTCGGATACGTTATTTCACTTCCATTGTAATGTATAATGTCATGCATAGGCACGCCCCTGGCTACCTCACTGATCTGTTCGTGTTAAACAACAGTGTGCACAATCATCACACTCGCAGCTGCACAAATATTCATGTGAAGAAATACAACCTGTCCTTAGGCCAGCGCACATTTGCTTACAGGGGTGCGAAACTTTGGGACACGATCCCGGAATGTATCAAAAATGCGAATAGTGTAGACACCTTTAAAACACACTGTTTAAAGTTTCTCGTGAAAGATGTGTACAATTGCATGCATTTCCCGATAGATACGCTTGAGTGATTGTTTGCATTTCGCAGGTAGATTGTTTTGGATTCAAATGAAATGTAAAAAAAAAAATTGAAATTTTTTTTTTATACAGTTGTGCCATCGATCTATTTTATATCAACGTTTTTTTAATTATAATCAATACTTTTTCTTTTAAATAATGTTAAATAATATATTAATGTAATTTTTTATAATTATTCTAATATTTTATATTTAATAATATTTTAATAATATGTATTTGTTTATAATTACAGTTTATCTAATTTTATTTTTATCTATTTATTGCAACAGCGGTTATGTTTATATTGTTGTGAACTATATATTTTATCTAACAGCTTTATTGTATGTATGTATATGATGTATGTATGCATGTAAGATGATGGCCCATTGAAAATCACGATATACCACGTGACATGGTTACCATCAAGAAATAAAGCTTTTACTACTACTACTACTACTACTACTACTACTACTACTACTACTACTACTACTACTACTACTACCACTACTACTACTACTACCACTACTACCACTACTACTACTACTACCACTACTACCACTACTACCACTACTACCACTACTACCACTACTACCACTACTACCACTACTACCACTACTACCACTACTACCACTACTACCACTACTACCACTACTACCACTACTACTACTACTACCACTACTACTACTACTACCACTACTACCACTACTACCACTACTACCACTACTACCACTACTACCACTACTACTACTACTACCACTACTACTACTACTACCACTACTACCACTACTACCACTACTACCACTACTACCACTACTACCACTACTACCACTACTACCACTACTACCACTACTACTACTACTACTACCACTACTACCACTACTACCACTACTACCACTACTACTACTACTACCACTACTACCACTACTACCACTACTACTACTACTACCACTACTACTACTACTACCACTACTACCACTACTACCACTACTACCACTACTACCACTACTACTACTACTACTACTACTACTACCACTACTACCACTACTACCACTACTACCACTACTACTACTACTACTACCACTACTACCACTACTACCACTACTACCACTACTACCACTACTACTACTACTACTACCACTACTACCACTACTACCACTACTACCACTACTACTACTACTACCACTACTACCACTACTACCACTACTACCACTACTACTACTACTACCACTACTACCACTACTACCACTACTACCACTACTACTACTACTACTACCACTACTACCACTACTACCACTACTACCACTACTACCACTACTACCACTACTACTACCACTACTACCACTACTACCACTACTACCACTACTACTACTACTACCACTACTACCACTACTACCACTACTACCACTACTACTACTACTACCACTACTACCACTACTACCACTACTACCACTACTACTACTACTACTACCACTACTACCACTACTACCACTACTACCACTACTACTACTACTACTACCACTACTACCACTACTACCACTACTACCACTACTACTACTACTACCACTACTACCACTACTACCACTACTACTACTACTACCACTACTACTACTACTACCACTACTACCACTACTACCACTACTACCACTACTACCACTACTACTACTACTACTACTACTACTACTACTACTACTACCACTACTACCACTACTACCACTACTACCACTACTACCACTACTACCACTACTACCACTACTACCACTACTACCACTACTACCACTACTACCACTACTACCACTACTACCACTACTACAACTACTACCACTACTACCACTACTACCACTACAACCACTACTACCACTACTACCACTACTACCACTACTACCACTACTACCACTACTACTACTACTACTACTACTACTACCACTACTACCACTACTACCACTACTACTACTACTACCACTACTACCACTACTACCACTACTACCACTACTACCACTACTACCACTACTACCACTACTACATTAACATTCTACTAGGTGGAAATTTCAAAAACTGGGCATAACGCGTGGACGGTCATATTTAAAGATGGCCGCCAAATTATATTTCTCCGTACCTTAACAACTACGTCATATATATAACAATAGTTGTGGTACGTATATCTATGTTCCAGGGGACAAGGATTTCAAATATTGTATTTTTGGACTCGATATACATTTCCGCCATATTTAAAGATGGCGGTCGTCAAGACAAATGACACCATATCTCAAAAACTATATCTACGGGCCTATAGGGCAGATCATGGACTAATAGACGGGACGGTTCCAGGTCGCGTCGGCAGCGTAGCCAACTCGGCTACCCTAGGCGTCCAAAATTAAATAGTCGCGTCGGCGGGAAACCTTGGACGCGTCGGCTGGAATATTTAGACGCGTCGGCGGTGAATTTGGTCGCGTCGACGAAAGAACTTTAGCCAAGCTTGTACCGGTAACTGTACGCAATGTGCTGTTTAAAAGACTTTCGTTTGTTATAAATCGTCATAATTTAATTCACCTTTTTATTTGCAGTTAATTTATTTATCTGTATAACGCATGCCATAGAATCTAGACTGATATAAACAACTTCCTGAAAACGCATTTAGCCGAAAAGACTACATACCGAGGCGACAAATGTTATACCGAGGTGTCGCCGCAGCGGTTCCCTTGCCGAGGCGACCAAAACGCCGCCGACGCGTCCAACATATTTCACCGACACGTCCAAGGATTTCGCCGACGCGTCCAGATATTTCACCACCGACGTGGTAATGCTGCCGACGCGACCAGGGTTATAGCACAACCTCCTTGTGGTACCCTGCGGCACCTGTCTGTCCCAGTCGTACCTTCCAGGGGTCTCGGGGCAGACTGGAGTCCCAGAGGTGTCGTGTGTGCCAGCGTGTGGACACGTCTTATCTTAACCATTTCAATATCCCTCATCAAATGGGAAGTACGCCGATGCGGGTTCCAAACCCACGGGGAAGAAAGGGGAGGGTTACGTTAGCACAGGCGAGGCGGGGTAAAAAAAAACCAGAAGAAGCTTGCAAAAGTCGAGCATTGACAACCATGTAAACATCAGATGTATGTGTGATATATATATATATATATATATATATATATATATATATATATATATATATATATATATATATATATATATATATACGCTGTAGCGCTTTGATATATCTGGAGTAGCCTATATATAACGCGACGTGACATCAACATACATCTAAGGTCACTTACAGACCGCGAGTATTGGGAATGTGAGCCGTAAATATCCAAAACGTGACAGCCCTATCATGCTCCGATACTTCATCGGCTTCACACAATCGGAACGTAACATTTCGGGACGTTGTGATTGGGGGCTGTCATGACGTCATCAAAGAAAAACATGTAGGCCTAACTCACTTAAAACAACATAGCCAAACAGACTTATCTTAACTCCAATGTACAAAGAATTGTTTAGCTGGCGTGGTACACACATTTTTCAACATCGCTACCGCTACTTAAGTTGCATTGGCTTCCAGTTGTATATAATATATATATATATATATATATATATATATATATATATATATATATATATATATATATATATATATATATATATATATATATATATATAGATTGGCTATACTACTGTTACATACCGTATTCTCCCTCTCTATTAAACAACTAACATACTTAGTTAATCTCAGATATATCTAGGACCTTTAGATCTTCCGTTTCCAAACAACGTTTTGTTCCTAAAAGTAAAGTTAGCTCAATATTGGCAAACG
>OZ024867.1:11293115-11305615 GCA_964017155.1 Oasisia sp. SBJ-2009 | reverse complement strand
AGGGTGCTAGCTCCTATGCCCAACATTCTCAAAGCAGTAATTTGTAACGGGTGTCTGCTGTCTAGAACGAGGGAAAGTTAAATATCAAAGGGCATTGCGGGTAACTCTGCTTGGCTCTGCATTATTGCCAATCAATTTTGGTTTGAAACTGGATGTTTGTTTACCATTTGGAATGTTGCATACGGAATATTTTATATTGTTCCGAGTTAAATAAAGTAACTAGACACACATTTACACGCGGTAGACCTTCAACATGTATGTTGTAGTCATAAGAACGTAATAAAAAATGAAAAAGTAAAACTTACGAGCAAGACAATAGAACAAGAGTCTGTCAAGGTTAATACAATTCTGCAGAGATTACCGGAACATAATGACATCATGCAAGCTCGCACGTATTTACACAAATACGTTCCTTTGTGCAATAGAAATATGAGGTACGGTTATGACTGTATCAACGTTTATGTTCTCGTTATAAATATATTTTTCTACTATAATATGTGTATGATAAGGGGAGGGTGACAGCTCCTACGTTTTATTTTTCATTTAATGTCACGTACTTATCACGTACTTCTCACGTATAACATGCATGTTGAAGGTATACTGCTTGCAGTTTTTATTTGGTTACTTTATTAAGCTCGGAATAATGTTCGCAATTTGAAAGATTCCACTTTCAACATGTTTAAGTTATAAACAAAGCATCCAGTTTAAAAACATAATTGATTGGCAATAATGCAGAGGCGAGCAGAGTTAACCGAATTAACCTTTGGCGTTTAACTTTCCCATGTTCTCGACAGCAGACGCCCAATTACAAATTACTGCTCTGCCAATTCTGGGTAGATGAATTGCACCCTCCCTTTGATAAACATACTCGACGGAACGGGAAAGGGGGACGGGGGACTGACTCTATGGCGAACAGAGTCCCATATATTGTTTTGGTGAGTGCGATTGCTGAACAAGCGGCTGAGACCCTTCAATATAAACATAGTTTCATTGATATGATAAATTCATCGATGTAGACCTGTATCTAAGTCTCAAGTTTTTTTCCGTATGCAATAGAACTAAATATTGCGTGTCGAAATCACGGCATTTAGCGTTTTACAACAAACTAAGCTTCAAATTATGTGACAAAATCTTGGGCAACAAATACATTTTCTAATGTGGTTTTAAATTTTTCGGGCGTTACAAACGTTCCGATTGACATTTCTGCGCATGCGCGATAAATATAAACTCATCAATGTGAGACGAAACGACAAAGCATTTATTGTATATTTATTACGAGCAGTTCGTTATGATGTATATAACCTCTCAGCAAAGTTATTTGTCGCAAATTAACACGAGGCAAACAAGTTTTGAAGCATGTTTTGAAAGCAAGCTCAAATCACATGACTGTAGTGCACTATAATCCGTGACAGTGATTTAAACAAACGTAATATTTTAATGTATTGAACGCAATTTTAGGCAATTCTTCACAGTAATCATCACAGGAGAGTTAACGAACAGCCCGTGGCATTTATATCAAAAATGCCTTGTCGTTTCGCTGCACATTGATGATTTTACATTTATCGCGCACGTGCAGAAATGTCAGTCGGTAAGTTTATAACGACCGGAAAATGTAAGCGCGACAGCGTAGTAAATAAAAATGATTAGATAAATTCAGTTGTTTGCGAACTGAGTTTGAAACAGCATCAACAAACTAAAACAAAAATGGACATTTAGTTGACCTTTTTAACAAGATTTAATAAGATTGCCACCTAGAGATTCAACTCTAGATGGTAGGTGGACAAGGAAGCCCTTTGGCTTATCGAGAGTCCAACCTATCTATCTAAATGTACCCCGCCCGTCTTAGGTATATATCGGTTTTACTTTTAAATATATTAACACTACTAGCACCTACACAATCAGCTGATAATCTATTTTAATCGTTAACTGTTTTTTTTGTGAAAATGAAAATGTTCTAATATATTATATACATTGCTTCTTTGCTTATGTAACTCCATTTCCTCTAGTCCTTCTCTCTTCCTTGACCGCGAAAAAATATTTCTGTCAATATTTTCATACCCATTTAATATTTAAACACCTCAATCTGATCTCCTCTCAATCGTCTGGTTTCTACTGTTGTTAAACCACATTCTTTTAGACGCATTTCATAACCCTGATACCGTTCATCTTTCAGCGCACGTGGCGTTTGTTCCGGCCACATTTGGTAAAGACAGCTCCATGCCTGATTTAGAGGCGGTTAAGATCAAAAAGAAAAAGACCCGGTACAGGTAAGACCTTACACGTTTCACTTTCACTTTCGTTGTCGGCCATCAAGCGTAAACTGTCCCCCTCTGTCTGTCTCGTGAATTTGTTCCTAAACGATTCGACAATAGAGTTTTGTTTTGTCAAACCGCGGCATGTGATTGCAGTGGCTGAAGGCTGCCAAGTAGATGGACGGTTTTATGTTGGTAGAAACCCATACTTTGCTTTGATATATCGGCATTGATGTTTCAGATAAACTGTGGTAATCTCCCTTCTATATTAATGTAGTGACGGCCAAGTTATTTTTTATTACCTACCATAATTCGTTCGTATAGGTTCATATATATATATATATATATATATATATATATATATATATATATATATATATATATATATTTATATATATATATATATATATATATATATATATATATATATATATATACATATATATATATATATATAATGTGTCGTCCAGTATTATAAAGACATATGCGTAAAACAAGATTATATTATGTTAAGTTTCACCAGAAATTGGATTACGATGTTCGCATAATATTCCAACTAAATGTGTGATCGTTTTTTCTATCTACATAGCGAAATCCATACTGGTAATCCGCATTTAGCGCGGGTAATCCTTATGAAAGTGCAACTAAAACAGATGTAAACTGAAAACCGAGGGAAGTACTACACGTCTGACAGTTTACACCAGCTGATAAAATTCCAAAGGTTACTCTGTTGAAAATAAACAAAGAAAGTTAAACAACTGTGTGCCAACTCATCTGTCTAACATTGGCAGAGCAGTAATTTGCAACGGGAAATCTGTTGTCTAGAACGTGGGAAGGTTAAACATCAAAGGACATTGCATTTAACTCTGCTGGGCATCGGCAATTTTTGCCAATCAGTTGTGTTCTGAAACTGGATGTTCTATTTACCATTTGTCCGTGATTTTTTCAAATCGATAACATTGTGCTGAGTTTAATAAAGTAACTAAACACAAATTGGCAGGCATTAAACCTATTGAACATGTGTGCTTGTGTGCTTTAGTCATAAGAACGTAATATATATATATATATATATATATATATATATATATATATATATATATATATATATATATATATATATATATATATATATATATATCATATGTATCATATTAAACGAAAAAATAAATACAACTTAAGAGCTGAAACTCTTGATTTAACATGAAATTCCCATATAAATAACGCAGGGATGGCAATTGCATACATAGAGTAAACGCTTGGGCGTGTGAACAACATATCCGGGTATGAGTATGGTAGCCAAAAGTTCCGTTTCTCAGAAAACCCCGTAAAACGCAAGTAATTAGGCGCGGAATATATCACCCACCCGCGTAACTCATTTACTGTTATTTTGATTGGCAATATACATTTTATACGGGCCCAATTGCCAAAGTGTCATTGCCTTGCGATCATTTCTAATCACGGAATAAGTTAATTACAATTCAGACGGTCGCGCGAGTAATCAGACGGTCTTGTGCCATCATCGACAATAACCAGCATCAATAACCTAAGCGCTTCTCCATTTGCATCCTGGCCTGGTATCGCGGACAAAAAGCGACAACTAACTGCTGAGACAATTATCGTTAATGCAGCTGCTGGTAATTTGCCAATTATGCTTAATTATCCTTGTTATAACGTGTTCGACTTGATACGTCTGGTAACGGGGAATTCGTTGCACTGGCAGCCACGCAATCGTGTCTATCTGAGCGTGAATAAACCCACTACACACTCATAGCGGTGTCGAGTTCCGTTTGTTTTGTCACTCGCGTCGCTGTGCAAATGACGGGAACTTTCTGTGTTCGCATGATTACCGGCGGTGAATTTTGATGACGGTAATAAATTGCATTTAGTACATTAAGTCAATAGACAGGAAGATGATATTATAATGACACGTGTTATAGCTACGCCAGACACGAATGAATGTGCACGTGCGACGAATGAATTATTTGTGTGTAATTTACAATGCTTACTGCGGCATTGTCATCATAGTGCGCGTCACACAAGTGCTCTCAAATGAGCAGTTGTATTTCCGTAATAAGAAAATAAAATTCTTCCTTAATATTAACTTATGTTAAGTTGATTTAAGACGAACTGTGAAGCGATCATTATGACCGAAGATATCGATCTAATTGCACGTCGCGTACATATCTCCTTAGATCTGCCAACATTTGTAATCAATTGTCATGTATTGTAAGAGTATTATTATACTCATGGTTGCTCTGGATAGTTTGTGTTCTTTGACTTTATTTTATTCAATTATACAAACAGATTACGTTTCACATAAACAATTATTATAATATGAAATCCTCATATATGTAAAGCATTTGCCTTAAAAAAAATAAAACATCTTGTAATCGATAGAAATGCGACGTATATAATATTTAGATTAATATTTAGTGTTTATAGGCGCGCGCGGGGTCTGTCGGTCTGTCGGTCTGTCGGTCTTTCGGTCTTTCGGTCTGTCGGTCTGTCGGTCTGTCGGTCTGTCGGTCTGTCGGTCTGTCGGTCTGTCGGTCTGTCGGTCTGTCGGTCTGTCTGTCTGTCGGTCTGTCTGTCTGTCTGTCTGTCTGTCTGTCTGTCGGTCGGTCGGTCGGTCGGTCGGTCGGTCGGTCGGTCGGTCGGTCGGTCGGTCGGTCGGTCGGTCGGTCGGTCGGTCGGTCGGTCGGTCGGTCGGTCGGTCGGTCGGTCGGTCGGTCGGTCGGTCGGTCGGTCTAAAAAATAAATAAATTACAAATTCACTTTCGTCTTTCACCTTCATTTCAGTCATTAAAATATTCTTCGTTCTTTTGCTGGTTGATTGGTCATAGGTAGTTGGAAATAAGCATTAATTTTATAATAACTAGTTATACAGGGTACAGTGCTACATCGTAAAAACCTGATGACTGCATTTTGGTGGTTGCCAGGACAACGTTCACGACATACCAGCTTCACGAGATGGAAAAGGCATTTGAAAGAGCACCTTACCCAGATGTCTTTGCGCGAGAAGAGCTTGCCATTCGCATTGGCCTTACGGAGAGCCGAGTGCAGGTGGGCGGAAGTGACGCCATAACAATGTAACAAATTCGCAATTATACATAACGCGATGTATTTATTTACACATACTATACTGCTCGTAGCCAATACTTCGACAGCACACGCGTCGTTTGCATGTGTGCGTGTGCGTGTGCGCGCGAGCGTGCGTGCGTGCGTGCGTGCGTGTGGGCGTGTGGGCGTGCATGTGAATACATTATATTATAATTGGGTATTTAAAAAAAACAATTATACAATATGTCGCTTTTTATACATTTTAATATCTATATTATATATATATATATATATATATATATATATATATATATAATATAATATATATAATATAGATATTAAAATGTAAAAAAAGCGACATATTGTATACGTTTTTTTTTAAATACCCAATTATAATATAATTAATTCACATGCACGAAAGTACGCATGCACGCACACACACACGCACGCAAACACAGACGCACACACACACATACACACACATTATTGTTTTTTATACATTTTAATATATATATTATATATATATATATACATATTAAAATGTATAAAAAAACAATAACATGTATGTATATAATATAATATATATATATATATATATATATATATTTGTTATTTTTATTGATGTGTTTCAGTTAACTTATCAAGGCAATGTTATCAACTTTTCTACTTACCAAATCGTTAGAGTGTTTACTCCGTTGTCAGAGTCAAAGCTCTTCCGTTTACAACGCCAACTGTTGCATTTGTTATAGCCTAGTAATGGAAAACATATATTAAATTGGAATTTACTTCTACGCTCTCGGTACAAACAGAAACACACAATGGCCGCCAGTCGTGGCTTAAAAGCGAGTAACACATGACAACGTATGCAGCCTCGTTTTCGCATCTTCTGTTTACCATTGGTACTTTCATGTACGATATTTACTTTTAAAGGCAAGCCTGAAAGAGGATGATTTACAAGAAATAAACACAATAACAAACATATTAATAAAACGTAATAATAATAAAAATTCAAATAATAACAAAAGAAAAATATGTGTTAAAAACGTTAGTCAAAACTGTACCGAGAGGCGCACAAATACAATAATCTACTCTTTATTAAACAATATAATCATAACGTGATTGCACACAGTATTAAGTTCGTATCATGTTTTATTATATTATTAGTTGATTTGTTAGCAATCGTCAATCTGAAAGAAGCATTAACGCCAAGAATCTACACCACATAGCTCCCCAATTTACTTAAAAGAAACCATGGTCTATATTTTATCTGACTTAAAAAATATGCTGGTAAAACTGTGTTGTCAATCTAATTACGTATCTGTTTTATATCGGTATATTGTTTAAAATGAGGAGCTCACTTGACATCAGGTAGTGTTGTTTTAATGGGTATCACGTGTTGTTAGCGTACATTTTATTGTGCGACTGTTTGTTGCAGGTTTGGTTTCAAAACAGAAGAGCGAAATGGCGTAAGAAGGAAGCGCCACGGAAACCAGCAGGTACGTCATTAATGTGTCACGTGATCTGATTCTTATTAGTGGACCTCCAGTATAACTTCGACATCTCTGTGCAGTCTTTATATCGGTTGATAATATAACTTTTGTATCATTGGCGTTGTCTCATCAAGCCACAGTGTGGCGCCACTGTTACACATTTTCTAGATTCAGATCGCTTTGATGCAAACATTTAGCACCATTTTTATCCATCGAAAAATAAACAAATAACTTAAATAAATCAACATAGCGAACATTTTAGCATGATTTTTCAACAGCATGTTTTATTTGCACCAAAAAAAACGTGTTTTCATAGGCATGGAACCACCAATACAGAGTCGTTTCAAAGTTCGTCTTAAATATCTCACGTATCTATGACCTATTTACATATCTCACATGAACCACGATAGAGCGTCTTGGCACAGCGACTAGTAGATTTATGCTCTGTAGAAGTTTCTTTGTTATTATGTTATTATTATTGTTACTTTGTGTGTCATTTTATATTATTATTACTGCTATTATTATTATTGCAATTGTTATTGGTGTTATTATTATTATTAATGATATTAATATTACTATTATTATTACTGTTAATATTATTGATATTATTATTGTTAATATTATTGTTGTTAATACTATTTTGTAATTGTTGTTAATATTATTGTGATTATTACTATTACTATTACTGTTAATTTTATTGTTATTATTGTTATTACTATTAATGCTAATTTTATTGTTATTATTGTTATTACTGTTATTACTGTTATTACTGTTATCACTGTTATCACTGTTATCACTGTTATCACTGTTATCACTGTTATCACTGTTATCACTGTTATCACTGTTTTAACTGTTATCACTGTTATCACTGTTATCACTGTTATCACTGTTATCACTGTTATCACTGTTATCACTGTTATCACTGTTATCACTGTTATCACTGTTATCACTGTTATCACTGTTATCACTGTTATCACTTTTATCACTTTTATCACTTTTATCACTGTTATCACTGTTGTGACTGTTATCACTGTTATCACTGTTGTCATCAACCCCGTGCCGTCTGTCCCCAGTGTACCGTCACACGTGTGCGGCGAGTGCCTCCTACCTGACGAGTCTCTACTCGGCGGCGGCCCTCAGCTCCCCGGCCGCCGGGGACACGTACACCTACCTGGACCACTGGCCCATGTTCTCCCCGCCCTACCTCCCTCGGCACGTCATCGACAGTCCCATCTCTCCCTATCTGCCGCCCTTCGCCTGCCAGGGATACCACCATCAGATCCCAGGCTTGTCGTTCTCCTGCTTGCCGCTAGACGGCGCATGTGCGCAAGTTTGTCAGGTGAGTTCGGGTTGATTGTAGGTCGTCTGAGTTTCAGTGATTTTAAGGGAAATTTTAATTGCTATTTGGAGGTCGTTGTGGCTAATGACTTCGAATAGAAGGTCGTGGTGACTAACTACTCCTTTATTGAGATCAAATATTTCTATTGATTTTTTTCATAACCATTCAACATTTTAAACACTTCTATCTGATCTCGTCTCAGTCTCCTGGTCTCAAGTGGTGCTAAACCACATTCTATTAGACGCATTTCATAAATAATAACCTTCAATTTTGGAATCAATTTGGTTGCCCTCCTTTGTACTCTTTCTAGCATATTGTGTGCGTGTGCGTGTGCGTGTGCGTGTGCGTGTGCGTGTGCGTGTGCGTGTGCGTGTGCGTGTGCGTGTGCGTGTGCGTGTGCGTGTGCGTGTGCGTGTGCGTGTGCGTGTGCGTGTGCGTGTGCGTGTGCGTGTGCGTGTGCGTGTGCGTGTGCGTGTGCGTGTGCGTGTGCGTGTGCGTGTGCGTGTGCGTGTGCGTGTGCGTGTGCGTGTGCGTGTGCGTGTGCGTGTGCGTGTGCGTGTGCGTGTGCGTGTGCGTGTGCGTGTGCGTGTGCGTGTGCGTGTGCGTGTGCGTGTGCGTGTGCGTGTGCGTGTGCGTGTGCGTGTGCGTGTGCGTGTGCGTGTGCGTGTGCGTGTGCGTGTGCGTGTGCGTGTGCGTGTGCGTGTGCGTGTGCGTGTGCGTGTGCGTGTGCGTGTGCGTGTGCGTGTGCGTGTGCGTGTGCGTGTGCGTGTGCGTGTGCGTGTGCGTGTGCGTGTGCGTGTGCGTGTGCGTGTGCGTGTGCGTGTGCGTGTGCGTGTGCGTGTGCGCGTGCGCTTGTGCGGGTGCGCGTGTGCATGTGTGTGTGCGTGTGTGCGTGTGTATGTGTGTGCGTGCGTGTGTGTATGCGTGTGTATATGTGTATGTGTGTGTGTGTATGTGTATGTGTATGTGTATGTGTGTGTGTGTGTGTGTGTGTGTGTGTGTGTGTGTGTGTGTGTGTGTGTATGTGTATGTGTATGTGTATGTGTATGTGTATGTGTATGTGTATGTGTATGTGTATGTGTATGTGTATGTGTGAGTGTGTGCGTGAGTGAGTGAGTGAGTGAGTGGTTGAGTGAGTGAGTAAGTGTGTGGGATCTGGTGTGTGTGCGAGCGTGCGTGCGTGCGTGTGTGGTGCGTGCGTGCGTGCGTGCGTGCGTTCGTTCGTTCGTTCGTTCGTTCGTTCGTTCGTTCGTTCGTTCGTTCGTTCGTTCGTTCGTTCGTTCGTTCGTTCGTTCGTTCGTTCGTTCGTTCGTTCGTTCGTTCGTTCGTTCGTTCGTTCGTTCGTTCGTTCGTTCGTTCGTTCGTTCGTTCGTTCGTTCGTTCGTTCGTTCGTTCGTTCGTTCCGTTCGTTCGTTCGTTCGTTCGTTCGTTCGTTCGTTCGTTCGTTCGTTCGTTCGTTCGTTCGTTCGTTCGTTCGTTCGTGCGTTCGTGCGTGCGTGCGTGCGTGCGTGCGTGCGTTCATGTATGTGTGTGTGCGTGCGTGCGTGCGTGTCCGCGTGTGCACATGTGTGCGTTCGTTTTCGTGCGCGCGTATGTTTATGTTCTTCACGCGACATGGGTTGATCTTGCAAGTGTAACGTGTCTAACATGCAGGATGCGTCAGTGACGTCACTGGCCCGTGATCCTGTGCCGGTGAGCCCTCCCCGTCTCGAGCCCTGTACTCCCACGGCACAAGTAGGGAAGAAACCACCGCCGGAAACCGGGGCTATGGACTTGACGCTTGGAATATCGGGAGCAGAGAACAACGCAATACGTAGAAATGTCGACGTGACGTCACTTCCGAACGCTGACACGTCACCACGCCACACCGAAACAGCAAAGGATAACACGTGACACTTACAATTCGCCAGCAGAGCGAGATGTTACGGCACGATGACATTTATTTATCTTTTATTTTGTTCACAAGTGTGAGGCGTGTTTTTTATTGTGGCTGTGGTAGCGTTTTTTGTACGTGCAACAGTATCAGTATTTTCTGTAGGTAAAACGCAAGAGAACAGTCGACTGAACTGCAAATATTCGACCTAATATCAATTGATGTATCCAGTACGTCGTGGTTTGCTTACGTCATAATCAAAATTACGCGCGAGACATCTACGTCAAGCTTTTTGTTCGCCAACAGTATCAATAATGGCTAAATACCTGAATTACATTACTACTGCGAACTGACTTCTCATATAGTAATTATGATTGCATACATTTGACTCTTGAACAAGTTTCGCTTTGGTTTATATCATTAACATAAGCTTCTGAAACGCGAATTTCAACAAAATATACGACGAAAAGCACGTTTTCGGGCAGCCATTTTGTTAACCGCTTGAAGGAGTTTGCTCAGTAACCTGGATACATCAAATGATATAGGCCTCGTGTTGCTTCTTTTACGTTACATTTTATGTTCAAATGAAAGCAGGTAAACGTTGGTGCTATACTTGTAGACCAACACAAGTGAAGGAACAACATAGAATAATAATAATAATAATACAATTTTTATATAGCGCCAATTCCCGCATGGCGAATCGATGCGCTGCACAAAAAATATACAAAACATTAGTATATTTCTTTTATATAATTTCCATACCAAGTTTTAGTACTATACATCTTAAAAGCAGTGTTTAATTTATTTTAAATTAATTTACATAATTTACATACAAATGTTTATTAACACCCTAACACCCTAACACCAAATATAATATGATTTATATAAATTTATATAATTTACATTTATATTTATTAATATACATTTAACGTATATTAATAAATAGAAACGTAAATTATATAAATTAATATAAATCATATTAATGTTTTATTTTAAGATGTACTAGTAGACGTTTGTATGTAAATTATATAAATTAATATAAAATTAAAACCTTTACTAATACTGTGTACGTAAATATATATATATATATATATATATATATATATATATATATATATATATATATATATATATATATAAACCTATAAATTAATATAAAACAGAAACACTGATTAAAACGTGTATGACACTCAAATAACCGTTCTTGCACTATGCGTCATGGCACCATCTTTTTTGGTCCTGCATAGTTTTATGTTTTGCATAATTTTGATGTCGTGTTTTTTATTTCCGTGTTCAGCATAGGAACACTTATTATGTTGTATTATTAGTTATCTTTTACGTTTGTGTTTTGTTTGTGTATTTTGATGTGTTTAGTTCGTGTTTCGAAATTATTGTTTTTAGTTTCAGATTTCTACCAGTTTGTATATACAACGTTATGCACGTGAATTAAATCTCCGCTACATTTGGGCATTATAACCATCTGTTTCCTTCATATGTAAACCACCATAATATCCAAGTGAATGGAGTTATATTAAGTGTTGTTGTTTTCTAATATTAGTGAAATTACACGAACTTACAATTACGTTTAATTTTATGATAACATAAATATTCGTAAATAAAAATATGCATTACTTATGTAAAACAACTTTCTATTTATACGCCAAGAAGGTATGGTGGATATGCAAACTTATAAAGGTACGTTTTAAAATTACGGCTGAATTTGGCAATGTTTTCAACTGATCAATTAGTAAACACTACTACCAGGTACCATGTGTTAATTGGTTTCAAAGGTGACTGCATTATAATCAAGACTTAAGTAGAATGGTTATGTACTGATTTAATTTCTAAACAATCTAACCTCTTTCAAAATGTTTCAAAAATTATCGCGAAATAAACTATAATTATATAGTCTGAATGCCTTCTCTTAGACTTTTAAAATTATGCCTAGAAAGTGTAACGTAAGACAGTCTATGATATTGCTCATGTAGTGCCAGACTTAGTTATAATAATTTTATGTGTTGTAAACATTTCTATTATCATGTTATACAGAAAATGACACTATGCAAATATATTCTAGGATCCTGCATGTCATTGGTTTAAAGAATAATTATTTTATTTTCCTTTTCTTTCTTTCCTTTTCTTGTCTTTTTCTTTCCTTTATCTAATATTTATTGTTGTGAATTATGATGTTATTTATTTTTTCGTTTTCTTCCGTTGAGTCATTTGGTGTATTCGATTTATTTTTTGTGTTTGATGTTTTCAGTTGCCTAAGTTTGGATATTTTGTCAAAGAAAACATACCAAAGTATAAAAACCTCGCTCGATGTCAACCAAGACCGATTTCATTCATTCGTTCAAAATGTTTTGTAGACTTTGCGCCCTGAACATCGGCCAGCACGATTTGGTATAAGTCGACGTCGCAGTGTTATATATTTCTTCAACAATACGTTACTTTAAATACATTTCTCCAAAACGGTGTAAACAGGC
>OZ024867.1:11210615-11283115 GCA_964017155.1 Oasisia sp. SBJ-2009 | reverse complement strand
TATTTACTGTATAGTGAAGAGTTCACCAGACTGGTGGTTTCAAATGAGTGATTTTTTTTTTCTCTCTTCTCATTTCACAGACTACGAAGCAAGAAACAATTTCATGTGAAATAAAGTTGTTTACCAATAACACTGGTCAGGAGGCGACTTTGAGATTGGTAAATAAAACAAAAGTCCAATAATAAAAAACAATTGGATGTATGTGTCATGGGAACATTTGGGACACTTTTGTTTTGGAGAAAATGATTTAATTAATATTTATCATTGAACATACAACATTCATAAATTATGTTCTTTAGATACATTTTAGCTGTGCCTGGAAACGTGGGGCAACTAATTGCAACTGCCAATGAAATCGCCCACGAGGACTGTAAGTCACTCCAATGTTTTCGGGGACGATCCGTCCACGGTACAGCAGCGCAACGACCCCAGGCTTGCGAGGATGTCTGTGAGAGTAAGTGAAAGTCGGTGCGTGCGTGCGTGCGTGCGTGCGTGCGTGCGTGCATATGGCGTGCGTGCCTGCCTGAGAATGACCGCAGGAAATAGTTTCTGTATAATATGACTTATAATCTTATCACTGTATCATAACAATGTCTGGGGTGAAGACGTTGCACAACAAATACAACATCGTTTTTCATTTATCATTGTGCATACAATGAGACACAACCAATGTCTGCAGCAAAAAGACTTGATGACGTATGTACACATCGACAGAAGACCCTACTATGGAGATGATTGAGATATAGGATCATTAGTCTTGGCGGCCGCCATCTTTATAAATGGCGGACGTTAATGTCGGAGAAGGTCAAAAGTAATATATTTGAAATGGTGGTCCCCGAAAACCTAGATTAGATACCAAAACCACTGATTTACTTGAAGTAGTTGTTAAGATATGAGAAAGTAGGTTTACGCCAGCCATCTTTGGAAATGGCCGCCAACGACTTCCAAGGCGAAATCTGAGATGGCCCTATAACCAAATATTTATGTAATTATGTGTTCATGCTTGTATAATAAAACGCACAATTCATGCACATATCGGCTGGACTAGATTGGGTTCTTGGCCAATCTCTTGCGTAATTCTCAATAGCGCGATCGCTATTTTATTTTGAGTTCAAGACGTATACGGGTTGACAATGCTCTTGAGATGTTTATATAACCTGTAAGTATGCTACAACCGGAGCATTTGGAACTCACTTCCAAAGTAAAGTCAGATTGTTTTGAACCCTGATAGATACACACAATGAGTATTTTAAGCGTGGTTTAAATAAACTGCAAAATGTACATCTCCACATTGGCCATTGCTCGGTGTGTGCCGACATGCACTGCTATGGTTGTAACGTTTTTGTGTGGCGTGATCGTTATTATTACGTCACTAGGCTGTGCACATGGACAGGAAAGAAAAGATGGAAGGAATGAAAAAGAACGATCTAAATTAATAAATTGTAACGCAAGACCGCTTAACGAAAGATCTCAGCTACTCTGCTCAGCATTGGCAGAGGAGTAATTTGTAACGGGAATTGTTTTTAAGTGTGCTGTCTGGAACAGGGAATTTAAACATCAAAGGGTGTATCGCGGTTAATTATGCTCGCATGCCAATCAATTTTGTTTTGAAACGGATGTTTTGTTTGCCATTTGAACGTGGTGCAGGCGGAATCTTTCAAATTGAGAACATTGCCCCGAATTTAATAAAGTAACGAAACACAAATTGGCAGGCAGTAAACATTCAACATGTATGTTGTAGTCATAAGTAGATAATATTAAATGTAAAATATAAAACCTAGGAGCTATCATCCTCGCTTTAAGAGGAAGAACAAAAACGCCAATGACACAGAAGAAAAGGAAGGTCGCAGTCAAATCGGAATCGAAACCGGAAGTGTTTATTAGACCCACGTATCTGCCAAACTTGGGAGGTGAAATGTCAGGGCTGAGTAAAACACTAACCTGCATATATACTGACCGACATCATTGGGTAAAAGCTAACGAATCTTGTTTCAGCACTGGTACACATTTCTCATTACAACGCTAATGCTGGGGTGATTTTATGTGACAACGTACAGTCTGGAAATGAACTGAATGAACTAATTTTAATAATCCATGTTGGCAACTCGTGGGACGTTGAGCGAAGAAGGCGATGGATTTACATGCAGTCGATAACATTGCAGGAAGAATCTTAGCAGATGTTCGTAAGTTAATTGTAGCCAGTGATAACTGTGTCCCTATTTAAACACTGTCAGCTCGCCAGCAGTGATCTGGCTAGCCTCGGTTACCCAGGCTCCGTGATGTGGCAGCAATTTTAAGCCCCTCAACTCTGCCTGGGGAAACTAATGCTCTGCATTTGTTAACCGCCAGGGCGGTCTTACCCCATATTATGATAGAGACGCTGATTGGCTCTCAGGCCAACTATGAAATTAAAATTAAAATAACTATATACTTTTATAAGATAATGATATCCTATGAAAAGTATTCAACACTGAACTTATATTAACACAAAATAAGTACAAATTCAAATTTACAGATGTTTATAAAATAAGAATTACGGCAGAATTAGCCAGTATTCATGAGGTGGCAGCATTGTTTAGCCCCACACGGATAACGTCATATCAAATAACGATATATTTTTTTTATCAAATAATGCTGTATTATTAAAAAAAACTATTCAAAATTAAACTTATATTAACATAACGTAAATACAAATTTGCAGTTGTTTATAAAAACATAAATTACGGCAGAATTAACCAGTGCCCGTGAGGTGGCAGCATTGTATAGATCACGCGGATTTAATAGTCAAAAGCTGGCAGAATCACCAGACTGTCTTCTCGGCGTAGTTCCGCAGCAGACCGACAGTCGACTAAGCGAGACTATGATCTGGCTCGCCAAGTTTATTGACATGTCGCGACGGCCAATTAAGCGAACACTATCGACAACCACATTCTGGAATGTATCAGTTACACGTCCGACGTGCGTCGCGTACGTAAGCACGTACGTAAGCACGTACAGTGTCAAGCACAGCAAGCAACCTAGATATATCCTACGGGATTTATTGGGAATGGTTCGTGTGTGGTGATTTCCTAGAGATTACGACAATGTCCATGGTAAGTTCACAGTCGAAATCGCTTATGATGACAAAACAGTCAGCAAGCTACGTTTGTAAACAAAGCCTGCGGTGTGTTATAAGTCAAAGGTTTCTTTCGTTGTATGTCATGTTGCCGGTGGCAGTCTATGACATATGATTGGTCGGGACAATGGTAGAAACACTTGGTTTTCATATCCCAGCGGTCTGTATGTTATTCTACACATCAAAACAACCACACAAACAAATTCACAATTAATGCAAACAATATTCACATTGTGTAGTAAGATTTCATTTTAGTGACTATGTCTTATGTGTTCTCACATCCATAACTTAAGAACATTATAAAACGTAGGCTATCGCGAGTATTACCGGAATGGTGTATGGATGTTTACATAACACAGTATCAAATCTAATCTTACAACTCTAGCGGAGATAGTGTTATTTAGATGACTACATCAGTTTGTGTGTGTGTGTGTGTGTGTGTGTGTGTGTGTGTGTGTGTGTGTGTGTGTGTGTGTGTGTGTGTGTGTGTGTACGTATGTACGTGTGTGTGTGCGTGTGCGTGTGCGTGTGCGTGTGCGTGTGCGTGTGCGTGTGCGTGTGCGTGTGCGTGTGCGTGTGCGTGTGCGTGTGCGTGTGTGCGTATATTATTAAATGTTGTATGCATCTGAATGCACGTGTGAGAGTGCGTATGTACGCGTGTATGCGGTATATATATATATATATATATATATATATATATATATATATATATATATATATATATATATATATATACGTATGCATGTGTGCTTAAATGCCAGCAGACTTGTGCATTTCTACATCCCTATGTGTGTATAATATGCATGCATGTATTTATATATGTATGCATGCGTGTGTTTGTGCACGCAAGTATTTGCATGTATGCATTCACATGAGTATATAATAATGTGCTTACATGGATTATTGCACCAGAAACAGTACTTCTGAACCTGCAGTTTCTGCCTGTTTGATCTCGTTCACGTTTCAGGTGGTCACGTGGACTATTCTCGCCGTACTCTCGCTGACGTCACCATCATGCGGGACTAAGCCATACTCGCAATACTGCGTGGAGTTCTGTAGTATGTTATTCTACAGGTGCATAAGAACTAAATGTCCGACCAGGTCATGGCCTGTTCCCGTGCCCAGCCGTTGCCTGCACGAAAGATATGACTGCATAGAGACCAGTGTTGATTGTGGGGTAATCTACCTACGATCCCGTAGTTTCAATTTGGACCCCCAGTAAATCCGAAGTAGCGCTGGAACGGGTGCTGCAATGTGTAAAGCACATACGCACAAAAGCGACTGAAAGACGGCAATGTGAAGGAGATGGCAGAAATGTATTGGGGGTGGGTGAGTGGGTGTTGTATCCCAAGTAAAACAGTACAACTGAAAGCGAAATTTCAGGCGATGTAGCGCGTGATACTTTCCAAAAGTATTCCCCCTCTCGTCCTGTATTCCGAAGTCTGTCCTGAAAGAGACGATGCGACAAGATAAAATGGCTATTTTGCAACGCCGCGACGCGTCGCGAGACCGCGGGGAAGGCGGAGTTGTGCTGAGGTTCCCCAAAATAAATGTATGTAAACTTGTAAACCTTCTATCGACGATGTCCGTGCGAGCAGATCAGCAGACTGGTCCGGAAGGTGCCGCCTTTTCGCCCAATGATGATGTGTTCTACATTTGTGCTTGTATCACAAAACGCACAAGTCACGCACGTAACGGCTGAACTAGATTGGGTTCTTGGCAGTCGCACGGCAGATATTTGATTTTGAGTTCAGGACGTACACATGTTGACAATGCTCTTGAGATGTTTATATAACCTGTAAGTATGCCACAACCGGAGCATTTTCAACTCACTACCACTTTGACGTGCCTGAAGTAAATGCGAGATAAACAAATTTCGGACCACTAAAGGCAGATTGTTTTGAACCCTGATAGATACAAACAATGAGTATTTTAAACTTGGTTTAAATAAACTACAAAATGCACATCTCCACATTGGCCATCTCTCAATGTGTGCCGACGTGCACTGGCGCGGTTGTGACGTTTTTGTGTGGCGTCATCATTATTATTACGTCACTAGGCTGTGTACGAGGACAGCAGGGACAAAGGTGAAAGGAATGAAACAAAATGAACGATCTAAATAAATAAATTGTAACGCAACACCGCTTAAAGAAAGGTCTCAGCTACTCCGCTCAGAACTGACAGAGGAGTAATTTGTAACGGGAATTGTTTTTAAGTGTGCTGTTTGGGACAGGGAATTGAAACATGAAAGGATATATCATGGTTAACTATGTCTCGCCATTATTGCCAATCAATTCTGTTTCTAAACCGGATGTTTTGTTTGCCATTTGAATATGGTGCAGGCGGAATATTTCAAATTGATAACATTACCCCGAGCTTGGTAAAATAACGAAACACAAATTGGCAGGCAGTAAACATTCAACGTGTATGTTGTAGTCATAAGTGGATAATATTCAAAGGAAAATATAAAACCTGGCAGCTGTTATCCTCGCTTTAACGGTAGTGTTGGTGAGAAGGTGGATTAGATAGGATTAGATGTGGACTGAATACAAGGATGAAAATTGGCAAAGATAAGAGGAACACAAAAACGCCAAGGACACAAAAGAAGAAGAGGAAGGTCGCAGTTAAATCGAAATCGAAACCGGAAGTGTTTAATAGACCCATGCATCTGCCAAACTTGGAAGGTAAAATGTCAGAGTTAGATAAAACATTGACCTGCATATATACTGAACCGATATCTTTGGGTGAAAGCTAACGAATCTTGTTTCAGCACTGGTATACATTTCTCGTAACAACACTAACACTACAATGATATTATGCGACAACGCACAGTCTGGAAATGAACTGAATGCACTAATTTAAATAATCCGTGTTGGCGCAATGGCTCAGGGGTAGAGTTTCGGATTTTCGACTACAAGAACCCGGGCTCGAATGCTGTGTTGCAGAGTTAAAGTCTTGGGCAAGTTTTTTTCACTCTACGTTGCTCCAGTTCACTCAGCTGTATAAATGAGTAACTGGTTATAGACAGTGGTGGATATGTGTACGAGCAGCTTTCGCGCATTAATTATAGCATATGTCTGGATGCTTCCCAGAGAAGCCGAGATGGTGTCTGAGTGAACAGGTCTGTCAGGGAAGTAAAGTGTAAAGCGCTTTGAACGGTCCTGAGGACTGGATATTGCGCTATATAAGGACTTGCCTTTTTGGCAACTGGTAGGAAGCGATGGATTTACATGCAGTCGATAACCTTGCGGGAAGAATCTTAGCAGATGTTCGTAAGTTAATTGTAGCCAGTGATAACTGTGTCCCTACTTAAGCACTGTCAGCTCGCCAGCAGTGATCTAGCTAGCCTCGGTTACCCAGGCCTCGTGATGTGGCAGCACTTTTAAGCCCCCCAACTCTGCCTGGGGAAACTAATGACCTGCATTTGTTAACCGCCAGGGCGGTCTTACCCCAGATTAGGGTAGAATGGCTGATTGGCTCTCAGGCCAACTATGAAATAAAAAAATTAATAACGATCTTCTTTTACAAGATAATGATATCCTATTAAAAGTATTCAACACTGAAATTATATTAACACAAAAATAAGTAAAAATTCAAATTTACAGTTGTTTATAAAATATGAATTACGGCAGGATTAACCATTATCCGTGAGGTGGCAGCATTGCTATGCTCCACACGGATAACATGCACATTAAATAACGATACCTTTTATCAAATAATGCTGTATTATAAAAAGAAATCAAAATTAAACTTATATTAGCATAAAATAAATAGAAATACAAATTTGCAAGTTGTTTATAAAAATATAAATTACGGCAGAATTAACCAGTTCCTGGGAGGTGGCAGCATTGTATAGATCACGCGAATAAATATTCAAAAGCCGGGAGAATCACCAGACTGTCTTCTCGGCGTAGTTCCGCAGGCGACCGACAGTCTGTTAAGCGAGACTAAGATCTGAAGGGCCAAGTATATTGTGATGACATGTCGCGACGGCCAATTAAGGGAACACTACCAACATCTACATTCTGGAATGTATCAGTTACACGTCAGACGTGCGTCGCGTACGTAGGCACGTACAGTGTCAAGCACAGCACGTAACCTAGCTATATCCTAAGGGATTTATTGGGAATGGTTCGTGTGTGTGTGTGGTAATTTCCTAGAGATTACGACAATGTCCAAGGTAAGTTCACAGTCGAAATCGCTTATGATGACGAAACAGTCAGCATGCTATATTTGTAAACACAGCCTGCGGATTAGTGTCATTCGTAACTGGCATTTCTATGTTATAAGTCAACGGTTTCTTTCGCTATATATGTCATGTTGCCGGTGGCTGTATATTACATATGATTGGTCGGAACAATGATATACTTACTTTGTTTTCATATCCCAGCGGTCTGTATGTTATTCTACACCTCAAAACAACCACACCAACAAATACACAAATAATGCAAACAATATTCACATTATGTAGTAAGATATCAAATTAGTGAATACGTCTTACGTGTTCTCACATCAATAACCTAAGAAAATTATAAAACGTAGGCTGTTGCGAGTATAACGGAATGGTGTATGGATGTTTACATAATACAGTATCAAATATAAGCTAGACTATTTACTTAAGCTACACTTAATACATGCGGGTCATCGATGTAATGTAAGCGGTGTAATGACTATTGCGCATGACACAAGTTCGTCTTGATGTCCTTCCTGCAACTGCATCGGTGATAGTGTTAGTTAGATGACTACAGCAGTTAGAACTGGGCGTAGGGGAAAGTCCCCAACGCGCACCCCTTCCCCAAAGAGCCCCACCCCTACCCTAGCGGGTTGAATCAGCACAATGCAGGCGTTGCTTGTCACATTCGATAGATGTCGTTATTTGACTCATACGCCGAAAATAATAGCATGTTCGCGATCACCTTGAGACAACACGACTTCCGGAGAGTTTTATGACATGTTTAACCTTATTTTGTGCATTCAGTGGAAGGGTCGTCAGTGCACCAAATACTGGTGATTATTGCTTACCATGACACTATCAGTAGAACAATTATATGACCGAACTATACGCGAATGCTATGGATTTCATTTATAAATATTATTTTGCAAATGGCTGATTTAGGGTCACTAACAGTTTTTCCAAAAGCGCACCTCCCTCATGTCCCCAAAGCGCACCGCAGCAAAACTCATAAAATGTTGATGCAGTTTGGGGAAATTAAACGTTTTTGTGTATATTATAAATTAATTCATTTCTTTAGCATCTATGATGCATTTCTTGCGTTCTAGATACAAATTGGAATGATACCCTCTGTATAATTATATCGTAAAATTATTTTACTATAATTATAGTTTGACATGAATGGACTTAACAGAAGTTACCATACTGTAATGTCATCTGTAGGCCTATGTGTGTTATTCCGATGCAAGTACAACTGAATGCAGCATTGTGTGTGTGTGTGTGTGTGTGTGTTTGTGCGTGTGTGTGCGCGCGTGCGTGTGTGCGTGCGTGTATTCGCCTGACTGTATCTTGTTTTCTGCTTCTGACTGCACGTGTGAGAGTGTGTATGTGCGAGTGTATGTATGTGTGGTATATATATATATATATATATATATGTGTGTGTGTGTGTGTGTGTGTGTGTGTGTGTGTGTGTGTGTGCACGCATACGTATGTCTGCATTATGCATGTGTGCTTGAATGCCTGCACGCTTATGCAAATCTACATGCCTATGTGTGTACAATATGCATGCATGTATTTATATATGTATGCATACATGCATGCGTGCGTGTGTTTGTGCACGCAAGTATATGCATGTATGCATTCACATGAGTATATAATAATGTGCTTACATGGATTATTGCACCAGAAACAGATCTCCTGAACCTGCAGTTTCTGCCTGTTTGATCTCGTTCACGTTTCAGGTGGTCACGTGGACTATTCTCGCCGTACTCTCGCTGACGTCACCATCCTGCGGGACTAAGCCATACTCGCAGTACTGCGTGGAGTTCTGTAGTATGTTATTCTACAGGTGCATAAGAACTAAATGTCCGACCAGGTCATGGCCTGTTCCCGTGCCCAGCCGTTGCCTGCACGAAAGATATGATTGCATCGAGACGTGCATCGCGACAAAACCAGTGTCGATTGTGGGGTAATCTACCTACGATCCCGGAGTTTCAATTTGGACCCCCAGTAAATCCGAAGTAGCGCTGGAACGGGTGTTGAAATGTGTAAAGCACATACGCACAAAAGCGACTGAAACACGGCAATGTGAAGGAGATGGCAGAAATGTATTGGGGGTGGGTGAGTGGGTGTTGTATCCCAAGTAAAACAGTACAACTGAAAGCGAAATTTCGGGCGCCGTAGCGCGTGATACTTTCCAAAAGTATTCCCCCTCTCGTCCTGTATTCCGAAGTCTGTCCTGAAAGAGACGATGCGACAAAATAAAATGGCTATTTTGCAACGCCGCGACGCGTCGCGAGACCGCGGGGAAGGCGGAGTTGTGCTGAGGTTCCCCAAAATAAATGTATGTAAACCTTCTATCGACGATGTCCATGCGAGCAGATCAGCAGACTGGTCCGGAAGATGCCGCCTTTTCGCCCACTGGCTACGGTATCCGGTGTAAGCCCATTATATGTTCATATACTCTGTACAGTAAATTACAGCAGCTCCATTCAGACGCCCAAGCAATAAATGTATTGCATATAACTGTATGTACTTCAATGCGTGCATATGTTGAAGCGACCTTATGCCATCGTATATGCAGGAAACGTCTAATTTGTAAGTTAAAAGTACATATATTTGTATTAAACGTAAAATCCTATGTGCTTATGCTTGGATAGTAATAAGAATGCACCCTGCTGTATCAATAAATGTGCGCATATCAACTTATGACGTAATCTTATAAGACCTTGATGCATTCGTCGGAAGAAGGCCCTAGGCGACACATAGGGCATGTTTCACTCAAATTAAGAGGTCTTAAGGAAACCCCATCTTCATATAATTTTTTTATTTCTTTGTTGAAATTAAATACAATTTGTTGTTATTTATTTTTTAAATAAATAAAAAATTGTTGTTAAATTAAATTAGTTTTTTTCTTCAACACACAAATATCCATTCACCTAATACCGAGAACATTATTTTCATGGCATGACGCCGCGTCATGGTATTGACAATTTTCTGTATATGTTAAGGATCAAGATTGATCTTAAAATGCGAAATCGGGTCAATGAGCTCTTAACAAAGTTGGTGATATGGCCCCCTGGTGAGTTGATGACCCATCAATATTTTGACGTAGGTGAAAGGCACTTATAGCGAAGCATTGCAAGTAGAGATCAAGTGAATAAACAACACTGACACCATTGTATTTTTAATATATCGCCAAATGGTGGATCACAGTCAGGCAGTCCAAAGAAGCGACTAGACACCGGAAGTAGCCCACGACCCTTGGGAGGAGATGCATTCACACTGGCGTGGTCGCGCTCACTTTTATATGAACGTTAAATACTATCCGGGTGACGTTTCTGCTCATGCGCGATCAATGTAAAATCATCAACATGCGGTAACACGAAACGTTTGTAGTATATATACCACGGGCTGTTATTTGTTTAACTTTCTTGAAGTTTTAGTGTGAAGATTGCTTAAAATTTCGTCAGATAAATTAAACAATCACATTTGTTTATATCATTATCACGGATTATGGCGCACTGAAGTCATGTAACTTGCGTGTGTTATCAAAAATGCTTCATAAACCTGTTTGTCTCGTGTTAATTTGAGATAAATAACTTTTCTGACAGTTTATATGCGTCCTTTTGTTCACAGTGTCCGATACGTCCCAGACCAAATATGTATTTAATATGACATACAGCAGGAAGCATTAACGTACTTAATGGTAACTAATGACAACGGCCCACTCCCGCATGCGCAGAAACGTCATCCGGGTATTTTTCAACGCCCGGAAAAATGTAAACAATACGGCACTTCTACAGCTTATACATGTTCAACGCTGTGCCTGTTATGTTACGTCAACTAAGTATCCAGTGTTGGTGATAGTTCGCCAGAAATGTATCCACAAGCCATCCGAACCTTGCAGGCTCGGTAAGCAATCTTGATGAAACAAATATGGTTTTAGAAGGAGGGTGCCAGCTCCTCTGCCCAGAATTGATCGTAACAGGAAGTCTGCAGTCTAGATGGTGGGAAAGTTAAACATCACAGGGTATTGCAGTTAATTCTACAGGCCTCAGAAATATTGCCAATCATTTTTATTTTGAAACTGGAAGTTTTGTTGATCATTTGGACGTGTCACAGGTGGAATATTTCAAATTGCAAACATTTCTCCGAGCTTAATAATGCAACTAAACACAAATTGGCTGATAGCAAGTCCACAACATTCATACTGTAGCTTAAAGAACGTAATATAAAAAGAAAACTAATAAACCTTAGGAGCTGATACCCTCGCTTTATCGATAGCAGTCGATGATCCAGGCGTGTTTAAATAAAACAATCACAACATTATGTACAATGTATACCCATAATTACCGGTGTCGTGGTCCCAGATTCGACCGGGCCCAGATTCGGCACGAATCTGCCGAATTTGGGACCGCACCGGTAGCATGTATGGATCCTGCGTTATTACTAACATAGTTTCCGTTAGCAGTACATCAAGTATTCCAATATGATTTGTATTCGCAAGTTTTACATAAAAATGCATGCACGGTAAGCGTTTTGAGTAAACTTGGCCCGGCCGTGACGTATGTCATCAACACTATGTCAGAGCAGATGAAAGCGGGACTGCGCTTGCGCGCGCATGCGGGGTATGCGTTTAGCCGAATCTGGGACCGGCCGAATCTGGGACCACTACACCGGGTCAACACAAGTCGTGACACACGTAATTACATGCTGTAATATTACAAATACCTAGGCGATTATCGCATACAAAATCGTCGCCCGGTTTTGACTATGCACGAAGACAGGCTCAGGCGAAGAAACAGAACAATACAATTATCAAATCAACAGTTTCCGGATAATTTTTTGTCTCTGACAGACACCGTCACTGGGTAGTTGCAAAACGATTTCACGAACATCACCAAGTGCACGACGAACCACGGCCAACTTCATTACGTATCACGTCATTTCGTCACGACGTAAAGCGTCGTTTGATGACGTCATTTCCTGGTAGCATCACGCTAGGCAACGTTTTGCAGTACATAGTTAATACTGAAACAAAGAGGTATAATTTGATGTAGAAAAACAACTATCAACGTGAACGATCAAGCTCGTAAACAAGTTCGGTGGGTGTCTTAACTACAGAGGCACCCGTGAACACAATACGCGGTGGCCTGGTGGGTGAAAATTACGCCCGAAAAGAACGAGGTGAAACGATCTGAAGTGAACACGTCGATGAAGGTATGGAATGAATGGAACATTTATAATCTACATTATATTAAACAGTTAATATTGAAATATTGTAAATTGATCTCAGTCCAGACATTGAGGACAGTTAACCCTTTATAAATATAAATATTAATTTGCGATGCATTAAAATCCATAAACCATCATCATCATCGTACAATCGTAGATGACATGTGGTTGGGTGAAGATTCTGCTTGTCTTGCGCTATCCTTTGCTAAATTTAAGCTAATAATAATACGTATAACAAATGTAAGCTAATAATACGTATATTAAATAGTTACATATATATATATATATACACATGATTATATTATTAATAATACATATATATATGTGTGTGTGCGTGTGTGGTGCGCGCGCGCGTACGTACGTACGTGCGTGCGTGCGTGCGTGCGTGCGTGTGTGTGTGTGTGTGTGTGTGTGTGTGTGTGTGTGTGTGTGTGTGTGTGTGTGTGTGTGTGTAAGCTAGTAATATTTGTAAGAACATTTAGCAAATTAACAGTTGTTGAGTGTAGAAAGTGTACGCAACAGTAGGCAATTTACATTTAATTCACAACAACACAACTGGAACCTAGTGCAACTGCTGACGTGTGATCTTAGACGAAAGTCGGTGCAGTGACACCGGTTTAGTATACCGACCTAATGAAGGCGGAGACGGGAACACTTACCCGCGAGGTGTACCCCAGCTGAGATAAGGTCAAGCCAGCGCCGTCTTTGTACGCCCAGCAGATGGCGTAGTGCTGAAGCAACTGGGACAACATCTGTACGTCATCGAGGAACTCTAGACGCTCTATCCTGAACACACACACAACAGTTTACGGTGTCGCGCTTACATTTTCCCGGTAGTTATAAACTTTCCGATTGACCTTTCTGCACATGCGCAATAAATGTAAAATCATCAATGTGCCGTGAAACAATAACACATTTATGGTATAAATGCCATGGGCTGTTCATTAACTCTCCTGTGATAATTACTGTGAAGAGTTGCCTAACAGTTTTGTTCAATACATTAAAATACTACGTTTGTTTAAATCACTGTCACGGATTATGGCGCACTACAGTCACGTGATGTACGCTTGCTATCAAAACATGCCTCAAAATTGGTTTGCCTCGTGTTAATTTGCGACAAATAGCTTTGCTGAGATGTTATATACATACTAACGAACAACCCGTAGTATTTATGCCATAAATGCATTGTCCTTTAATAAAAATGATATGTCTTTAAACACTTCCTAAACAGGTTGGATTTAGTACAGCCATGCTAATCCTTAATTTAAACCTAAAAGCAACTACACGTGGCTGGCACTGGCCACAAACCACCCGCAAACCAAACAGATAACAGTATACGGCACAGATGGAACGGGGGGGGGGGGGGGGAAGGGGACAGCTGCCCCCAAAAGAAAAATTGGTGGGAGCAGACATAGCGGTCTGCACGTAGAACACAGTCAATCCGAAGCAGCACTGAGACGGTGAATGTGTGATGTCTCCGCAGGTACACACAGAAGCATGGGAAAACTTGGGACACTGGAGGGGGGGGGGGTTCGTAGGTTGGGGTGGGGCGGCGGACATATGGTTGTGCTCCTCCCTTCAGTAAACCAGTAAAACAGCGGCGAGCAGAAGTTTGGGCGCCGCGGCAACGAACATGTTCCAACAGCCCACAACTCCCTCTGGATTCCCCGTCACTCCTCACCCGTTTGTCCTGAACGATCTACCGGACAGTCTGCGCCTAATAGACTCACTTGAACCTTTTAAGTCCAACAACTTAAAAACACATCTTTTTAAGGCCGCATTTGTAAACTACTTATAGGGTATTTTATAATGAATTAATTTTAACTGTAATTATAGTTTTGCATTTTTTACTTTATTATTAACTTATTAATATATGTTATTATTTATTTATCATTTTATTTTATCTATTTATTGCTGATAAGTTTAGCTTATGAACTAGGACTTTTAGAAGCTTTAATTAATTATACAGACTTGCCACATTTTTTGGATGGCAATCCGTATGTTTGATGACCTAACATTTGGTAAGAATCCGTATCAATCCGTGTCATTAATCAGATCTTCCAGTTAACTGGCCTAAGATATTAAGGCCTTTTCAAAACGGTTTTTCCACGGTATTTTCGATTATTGGGTGGGGCCAGTTAACTAGAGATTATCGAAGTTTTACTTCACTTCAGCACGTTTTTTATTATTAAACTGCGCACCGCAAAAGAAACAGTATCATCAAATATTGACAATTTGTGTCATCAGTTCGCGCGTATATTGAAATTTCACTGGCAAGCGTCAACATTTTGAAATCAGAAATACAGGCGATTTCATTGAACTCGGCGTCGAGCTCCATTTCCTGTACTGCATTTTATAATCGTCACGCGCCTGCCACGCGCCCCGTTCCCACCAGTTGAGCCACCTGCCGCATTTTTCAGAACTACAATTTACCAACACGCCATCTATTACGCGCTACATTCGCCTACAATAAACTAATCGGTGGTTTAGTTCGATTTACTTAGTCACTAACAGCAAACAATTATTCCATTATGCAGAATAGTTTTGTGACGCATGCAAGGCATAATGTGGATAAAAATAAGTTCTCCATAAATTTTGTTAAAATCCGTATCAAAACGGAGTACGGCCATATCACTTAAAAAAACGGCCAAAATCCATATCGGATACGGGTAATCCGTCTGAATTATAAATTTATTAGCATTTAAAATTTCGTCTTTACGTGCAAGTTTAGACTGATTATGAATATTTTAAATATGTATGTGTTACAATATATTTTATGCGCCTCTGAGCGGACATTTTTCCGGATATACGGCGCTTTACAAATAAAAAATATTATTATTATAAAAGTAATGCAACAACGCGAGATGTCTTATTTGGGAGCGAGAGCCAGCGGGTAGGCGAAAGGGTGTAGCCTCGGTTACCCAGACTCCGTGAGGTGGCAGCATTGTCTAGCTCCACACGGATAGCATACCAGTTAAATAAGGATACCTTTTTATCAAATAATTGTGTATTATAAAAACTATTCAGAATTAAACTTATATTAACACAAAATAAATAGAAATACAAATTTGCAGTTGTTAATAAAAAAAATATATTACGGCAGTGTCCGTGAGGGGGCAGCATTGTATAGATCACGCGGATACCAAACAAAAGCCGTTAATGGGGCCAGACTGTCTTTTCGGCGTAGTTCCGCAGCCGACCGGCAATCGGTTAAGCGAGACTAGAAAGGGTGAAGCTCCCGCAGTTCTTAACCAAAATAAATAAATATATATTAATAGTCTCCGCGTTACTGGTAAACTGTGACTTGGTGGAATGCACATTTGGATGAAGCCTGTAGTGTACAGCTCCGGTCACGCACGTATACGAAAAGGGCTTGCGTATGCGGTAAACAACCACACGGAACGTAGTCGCACAGTGGCTACAACTTCGGAGTATCCACTAAGTGAACCCGGGTTCAACTGCTGTGTAGTGTGAACTTTTTGAGAGGTTCGTTCACTCTACATTGCTCCAGTTCACTCAGCTTTATGAGTGAGTACCAGGATACAGACAGTGGTGGATGTTCGTGTACGAAGTCTTTGCGCATTAATTGCAGCGTAGCTGAATCCTTCACAGAGAAGTAGAGATGGTGTTCGACTGAGCATGTCTGCCAGGGAGTAAACTACAATGCGCTTTGATCTGTCCTGAGAATTTGATACTGCGCTATATAATACCTTACCTTGCTTTTACAAGAGTGGGAATTAATGCTAGTAGTTCCTTTTATAGATAGCCGAATTCGTTTTTTGTATATGATCGAAATGATCCTTGCATCAATTTGAATAATATCCGCTCAGGAATCAGACAGGAAATTCCCAGATGTGACGTCACTACATAGACAAACAGTAGGCACATTCCGCTTGCCGTTCCCGTAGAATCCTTCTTTTCCTTGATTATATAAATATATTATATAAACATAATGGCGCCTAAACATAATGGCTAAATCTTCACTTGCGCACAACGAGGCCACACGCAATAAAGCAAGAACTGATCATGTGTCTTCGCTAGAGCGCGGACCACAGACAACGTATTGTTGGAATGCGATTTCAAACGAATAAACATTAAATGGTGTTTGAATCTATTGTTTCATATTATTTTAGAGTAGTTGATTCCAGATTTTGAGAATGCATTTTGAGAGGCAATCCGGGAGAATCGTCGCGATATCGTTTTACGTGCCCCTAGATATTTTTGAACGCGCCTCGTTATTGTTCCTGTAGATATTAAATATCGTCATTGTCCCCCGATTAAGTTGGAAGATGGTGAGTTCACAGTGACACAGACGAACATTTTTCAACAGCCGCCATTGTTGGGTATTTTTGTAGTTTAGGCCCGCACGTCAGAAAAATCAAGAAAACAGCCACCTATACTCATCAAATTTCACATCATACATCTACTACACCTACACTAGGAAAAAGGAATACAATCAGTCTTCTATCGATCTAAATGAACACGAAATTCACTCGCTTTTTGTGCGTAAACATTAGTTTCACATAACTCCGGTAAGTGGCGCTTCTTTATATTTCGCTGGAGATGATTGTGTTTGTTTATTTCGGACAAATAATCCATATGTATATATAGGTATATATAAATACAATTTAAAAAAAAATAGTGCTGATGAGAACGTAGGTTTAGGGTTAGATTGAAGGTAGGTTTGACAAGATTGGCGCCTCTTAGCGGAGTTTCCTGTGATGAAAATAATGTATACGCGCCAGCCAACCAAAAACGAGTCGATTTCGAGAACACTTTAAAGTTTTACTTGGGCCTCTGTATTTTCCGGAACCAACTGCCCGGAACCCCCGGATCGGCCATCGGAACGGGTTGCAGCGGACTTAAAATTTATATATATATATATATATATATGAAATTGATACTTTATGTGTAGTTTAATATTGCTATAATGTAACCCCTCTGCAAGTATGAAGACATAATATATTGAACAAGGTATATTGAGCGGCGACACGTTATTTGTGTCTGCAACTTACCGTACTCAACACACGGCGAGACTGAACATATGTATCAGTTTTATTTGAAATACACAAGTTCTGCGAATGAGCACTACACTACTATGATGTAGTTCTACACACAATGTAGGCATACCAACACGATTAATTTCAACTAATGCATATTTTGTTATCTTATACAGATTGTTACATATTTACACTAATGCACAATATTTGGTGTGGTTACATAACGGTTTCTCATGAATAAGCAGAACTGGATTAAATCAAACATTTCTGATGTACAGTGGTACCTAGTCATTATAACAGTTCAATTCGGATTAAATTTCACCAGTGGTAGAGCTCTTCAAGTTCAATTGTACGCCAACTCGACTTATCTGGGAAGCATTCAGCCACACAGCTATTATTGTATGAAGACATTATAACCAAGTATGCTTTACCCATTTCCGTGAACTAGAGCAATGTGGCGTGATCAAGATGGCCACGTTTCAATAAAAATTTCAATTGCGAAAGCACATCAAAAAGGAATTATTAAACCATAAAGTGTGCCACAAATTGAACAATTTGAATTTCAATTATATACAGTGAATTATGGAAATTAGTTACATAAATTATCATGAGATAACCAATAAAAAGGTGTCATGCTGATACTACTATGTTACCCGTAATACACAATATTAATTGGTGTTTATAATATATAATTGATCAATAAAAATGACAACACCTATGTGTTAGAAGCAAAATGTGAAAAAATATAACACTATATCCTTAGATAATGTTAACAAACCACACTAATGTGTGCATAATACAATTAAAGTAGTTATTCGTCATACATCTATTTAACCCCAACAAACAATTATCTCTTCTTTCTCCACTAGTAAATCATGAACTTTCCTCGACTTGTAAATCTGAATTAAACACCTAATGCTTAACAATCTATCATGTACTGTGTGTTATAAATTTATGTTAGTTTATTAAAATTAAAATATTCAATTGTCTCCCGGCTTACGATATCTTTCGCCCATAACTTGTTATTACTTTACCAATGTTATCATTAACCAGCGAAATTATCAAAAACTATAACATGGAATATCTACAAATACACAAATCATATGAAATAATTCCATGAACAGTCTTGCTAATCTTAACCGAATCTCCATAGTTTACCAAACATTGAGGATGTAATTGTTAAATAAACTATCTTTTGGCAATATCGGTGTTTCCAACAATTTCGAATCAACTCCCTATTACAATTAAATATTCTGAAACTACAGACACTTTTCTAAAAAAAGTGAAAACATATTTATTTGAAATTGTGTTTCCACCATAAATGTTCGGCGGTTCCATGCTCCAATGACAACTCTTGCCTGTCCCCGTGTATGACTAGCCAAATGATTTTGTTGCGCCTCTGAGCTTGAACCTTTTAAGGATACAGGTGCCACAGAAATGTTACAATTATTATTACAAAATACCTGAGTGACAATGCACCACGTGCATTACAAATACCCACGGTGACTATATGCACCAAGTGCATTATGAACAACTTCAGTTAAGATATGCACCAAGTACATTACAAATATCCTGAGTGAAAATGCACCATGTGCTTTACAAATATCCTCGGTGAATATAATTATTATGCAATATGCACCCAGTGCATTACAAACATCCTGAGTGAATACATGCACCATGTGCATTACCAATATACTGACTGAAAATGCACTATGTGCATTACAAATATCCAGTGAATAGATGCACCAAGTGCATTACAAATAACTTCAGTTAAGATACGCACCAAGTGCATTACCAATATCTGGAGTACACGTGTCCTGGCTATCTGAAACATGCACCACGTGTACAATACAATCCTGAGCTATATGATATTGGTAGAATTAAAAACATACAGTTGACCACCCACCATGCTCAGTTATGTATATATATAAACACCTGACTGATTGGGCACAATGTAAAAACTGTACACAGAAGCATTTACAATACTGTAAACTTTGTATAAACAATTCCTGAGTTGCGTAAAGCATCTGATGCAATGACATCAACGCAGACAGACACAATCCCTGAGTTTAACGTCTGCCCTTGTCCACAATATTAACTGACCACAGGAAGACAATACACCTCAGACAGCCTGGTCAATAAGACCAATACACTAAAGACCATCAAGGCGACCTGGGGACCATTTCACTGGGATAAAGAGCTCTTACGGAAAATTCATCTTTAAACAAAATCCTTAAATTATTCTTTTTCAAAACGCAAATATCCATTGCCATGTTACAGAGGACACTATTTCTATGACACACAGGCGCTAATATCCTGCTGCCGCTTCGTCGTGTTGACGGTTTTCAGGTATTCAAGATCACTGCTATGGATCAAAATTGATCTTAAATTGCAAAATTGGGTCTAAGAGCTTTTAACAATGTTTGCAAAATTACCCCAGGTCAAGATGACCAGTAATGTCCACACAGACTGTCTCTGACACAAGATAGCCTGGGTGGTATGTTGAAACTGCTAAAGACAAAAAGCCTGTTTCTAACAGTGCCATATATAAAATATTTATCTGACAAACTGTCATATTCTATTCGTCTCAATCTACTGACAAATCACTGACTGATTGCGTTGTTTATTACTCTGCATTAAAATAGAACATTAATAAACTATATCTCATAATAACATGTTAGACACTAACATTAACAACGATACGAAGCACCTGTCATTTACACAACAACAAGTCTACACTAACTGTTGTTTTCTCGCGCTAATTAACTATTATTCATCAGGTCTGATTACATAAGTTAGTGAAGTCGAAACAAGTTTAGGTTTATGTTAGGTTTACGTTTATATTATTACAGAATAATCGTCACCACAAACAGTGGCAAAAATCAAAACGGTGGTGCCCTCTATCAAGTGGGCCATGAATTAATTCTTCATATCAAAATTGGACACACAGTAGTTACACTACAGACGCGATAGATCGGTTTAGCTATGGTTTTTGAAAACATCACAAAAATAGTAAACTTAATTTTTCTAAACACTACTTGGAGTTTTCAAACTTCTAATACCAGACCTGTATATATCTACACCACCAACACAAGTAACAGGAATGAGAAACATGCAAAACAAAATAACTTTCTTTTTGCAATTATATACCCAAATCCCTGCGACACTCAACATGTTTCCCTTAGAAATCACTCTGGTTTGTACACTGTGGAATTCCAACATTTGGTGCAAAGCTTGACAGCCAGGTGTCGCTACTGTGCAGTTTCGGTGGGTGCGGCGATACGAATCGAGCTGAGACCGACTGGTGGCTGCCGATCGACGTAGGACCACGTGATACAGTAGTGAGCGAACAGTGCCACCTGGAGGTCAACTAACACACCGAATCCTTCCATACTGAAACACACAAGTGACAGGGTTGGAGTCAATACGGGGTGTTCATTAGCATCAGGACCCTTTGTAAGAAAACTGTATTTGTATATACACTTTTATATATATATATTATATATATATATGTATATATATTTATATATATACGTATATGTATATATATATATTATATATATATGTATATATACATATATATATATATGTATATATATACATATATATATATATATATATATATATATATATATATATATATATAACTTAACAGTTATGTAGAAACCTAAAGAAATCAATGTGGCCATACAAATTCCATGTGCAGAGTGTCTATGTTAATGTTATTGATATATCAATATGTCATTAGGTCATTTAAGTTTCTCTAGGGCACACATTTTATGGTCACAGCAATTTTGATTGACTTCTACAAAGCATTATCACAAAGATTTAGGTAAAATTTGTTCTGCAAATAAGTGATATACAAAAAACACCTACAACTGCCATGATCATGACCCACACATTTACACTCCATGCCTGTCCCGTGGTTATCAAAGCATGCCAAAACCGACTATATCTGCATACGATAATTACGCAAAACACATGTTAGTTTATTTATCGAACCCATCACACAGACCCAGACTTATTTTGACAGTATTCTGGTGTTGTACATTTGGGGCTCTCCGAGGGTTATTCCCACTCTACGTCTCTGTAGTTGTTCTACTCTCGTTGTCCCTTTCGTCAGGGGTGACATTGCCATGGTTACGGTCTTCTTTCTCTCCTCACTTTTCTCTCACTGTGGATTCTATCACCAGTCTCCAACTCCTATCTTTTGCAATTGTTCTTCATTTTCCTCCCACTCTTTCCCGATCTCAACGCAGTCCTCCCATCACTTGGGCTTCCTTGCCTTCTTTTCCCCCTCTACTTTCTGGCCCTGCCAATTTTTCATGTCCCATTTTTTCCACATGGTTGGCCCATTTCAACCTACTGCTCACTAAGGGGTCATCCATAATTATCATCATTTTCACAAGCGTACAAACCGTACGCTGGGGGGGAGGGGGTATGACTTGAACGTACGCTTTTTTAATGTTGAAAAATAATGACAAAAACGATGTGCCCACTTATCGCTCGCTCGCTCATCCTCACACAAGGGAGAGGTAAAGACCGCCAAAACGAAAAGAAAATAGTGCTCGAATAATTTGCTTGTATGCTAGTGATTCATCAGAATGACGCATTATTGCGAAACATGGCAACTGTGAAACACTGTCATCATTTTCAACATTTACATTTGTACACTTTCAAGGGGGAGGGTCAGAAAAAGTGTACGGTTTGTAGGCTTGTGAAAATGATGATAATTATGGATGACCCCTAATAGTCTTATTAAAACTTTCCTTCACTCCAACCTCCACTCTCAGTCCGTCCACTCTTCTCTCACACACTCTCTTGAAGTCTCTTCACGCCCACATTTCTTCTTATCCAGTAGTTTTTTCAAACCTGCACCTTGGGTTGTTTCTGTGTTAGTGTCATGGTCTATAAGCCACACATGTGTGCCTGGACACATGTGTGCCTGGACACATGTGTGCCTGGACACATGTGTGCCTGGACACATGTGTGCCTGGACACATGTGTGCCTGGACACATGTGTGCCTGGACACACGTGTGCCTGGACACACGTGTGCCTGGACACACGTGTGCCTGGACACACGTGTGCCTGGACACATGTGTGCCTGGACACACGTGTGCTTGGACACATGTTAGGTGGATGATTTCTCTAAGCGTCTGCCTTTTATTTCTGAAAACCTACAATTCCAGAGTTTTCACTCCTTAATTGTTAACTAATTTAAGGATTTCTATGCATAATTTCTACAGAACGGTGCAGTTTTCATTGTCTCTAAAGAGGGTCTCTGCCTTGAGACAATGTCCAGTTTTATGGCCTGACAACCAATTCATAAACCAGAAAGTAGTGGAAGAATACACTGCAATTGCTTGTTGCAGTGTATTATGGGATATTTGGCAGTGGTTTTTTCGCCTTTGTCTGTGCATGGCCACAAGATAGTGAAATATCTTTATTGCAAAACAAGAATTATAATTCAGCGGTTTAATACTATTTCCAATACAACATTACTATTTTCATTATCATTATGCAATGAACACCTTCAGAATTGTTATTATTACTGAACGGACTCCAACCTTGTCACACACACCCACTAACTGACCGACTGACCGACACAGTGCCGGTCAACAACGGTCAGACTGGACTTAGGAGGAAACAAATGTTGGAATTCCACAATACAGATATAAGTACAACTACAAAGAACCTTCCAAGTTCCAAGCCACACATGAGTGTTGGTTACACTTAAAGAGATACTCCACTCAGTGAGAGGTTCACACCATTTACTTACATCTATATCATATATTGGTTGTGCCTAGTAATTGTGCACAAAGATCGTTAATAAACAATTAGTTATAGTGTAATGTTATCAAAAACATGCTATCTTAGGTTCAGGGCGCTGCCATCTTGAGACTTATGCGCCAGGGACGTAAGCCAAATCGTTTACGTCACTGGCGCATTGTTGAAAATGGCAAGGATTGGCGGAATCTTCACTAATAATTGTGATAGTAACGTAAGCAATCCGCGACGAACTGGATACATTAAATACCATTGGACAGACATAGGATGTTCGAATGTGCATGCACAGTAACTAGGCATAACCTATATAGTATACATATGTAAGTTAATACTGTGAACCTCTCAATAACTGGAGTATCCCTTTACGACACACTGAACACTTCAGAGTTTAAACATTATGAATACTTTAGACACACTGAACAAAAAAGTAAAAGGTAAGTTCTTATATAGCGCAGTATCCAATCCTCAGGTTTGCTCAAAGCGCTTTACATGTTACTACCCTGACAGACCTGTTCAATCAGACACCATGTGAACTTCTCTGGGAAGCATCCAGCCATATGCTATCATTTATGCGCGAAGGCTGCTCGCACACATATCCACCACGGTCTATAGCCAGGTACTCATTTATACAGCTGCGTGAACTAAAGCCAGACAAATATGGGGTCAACGAAATTGCCTAAGTTTCGAAACGGCGGTATGTGGGATTGAACCACCGTCCCCTCGATTGGCAGTCCTGTGCTCTATACCACGTGACCACCGCTCCCCACGTTCATTAATAATGATACACAATTGAACATGTAATGTCTATGTTGTAGAAACAACTATTTCAATACATCGCTGCTCCTGGGACGGGGCGGGTCGTTACACTGGAATTCCCAGAAATGTTGTACCCATCTTCAAATTGGGGCGGCTGTTAGCACTGCTCTCATGGGTGAAGCATCACAACTGGCAAAGTCAATAAACTAGTTCAACGTGACTAAATCCCATACAGGATTTGCCAGGGGTAGTTGGCCTGGCAACCCCCCCTGACTGGTGGGGGGTGGATGGAAATTACACATTGTGAAGTAAGTAAACTTTTCCAAGGTTCAAACCAGCAGCAATATGAATGATTTACACCGGGAATGTTTTATTCAAAGCCTGTTGCTCTAATCTCTACCCAACCATGCAATATTATGAGGCTGATGTTATTTTTGTTTAACTTTTAATTATAAAATACTGGAAAATTGTAGTTTCATAATAACGCCGTTGTAGCGCTTACATTTTCCCGGTCGTTATAAACTTCCCGATTTATGTTTCTGCGCATGCGCAATAAATGTAAAATCATCAAAGTGCAGCGATACGACAAAGCAGTTTTGGTATAAATGCCACGGGATTTTCATTAACCCTCTCCTGAGATGATTACTGTGAAGAGTTGCTTAAAATGTAGTTGAATACAATAACATTTTATGTTTGTTTAAATCACTGTCATATATTATGGCACACTACAGTCACATGATTTGTGCTTGCTGTCAAAACATGCCTCGACACTTTTTTGCCTCGTGTTAATTTGCGACAAACAACTTGGTTGAGAGGTTATATACATCCTAATGAACAACCCATGGTATTTACACCATAACTGCTTTGTCCTTTCATTGCACATTGATGATTTTACAGTTATCACGCATTCGCAGAAACGTCAACCGGAACGTTTATAATGCCAGAAAAATGTAAGCGCTACACCGTTTTCAGCCACCTAACCTGCTTTTCTCGAAGGTTCAACGCAGAGTTAGATGACACTGACCTTTGAACCTCGTCATGTGGAAGGTTCTTATAGACTTGGTTCATGTCTAAGGCGTTCGCTCCTTCCCAGCCATTGGTCAGGAACCTACAGGAGACAACCAATCAAAATGCCTGTTACATCGACACACTCCAAAAACATGGGAAATTCAGAGGCAAAAGGGCAAACATTTCAAAACAACTTTAGCGCAAGTTACTGCCTTTCCCTGAGGTTACATTTACAGACGTGTGACAAATACTAACATGTGACAGAGTGTTTGAACACATTTAAATTGTGCCCTAAGATTCACCAAACTAAATCTGCTTTTAATATCTACTTATTTGGGGGTTTACTATTACCATATATGATTTTAATAATTATTTACTTAATAACATACAAATTAATGTTTAAATTTCATGTAAAATATATTTGGTTAATTGGTTTACAATTTCTCCTACCTTAGTCTCATTCAATTTCATTACATCTGTTTACAATATTTCATAGTCACAAATATATCAACAAATGTGTGTGTGTGTGTGTGTGTGTGTGTGTGTGTGTGTGTGTGTGTGTTTTTGTGAGTGTTTGTGTGTGTGTGTGTGTGTGTGTGTGTGTGTGTGTGTGTGTGTGTGTGTGTGTATTTATGTTACATGTTTAAGTGTGTGTGTGTGTGTGTGTGTGTGTGTGTGTGTGTGTGTGTATTTATGTTACATGTTTAAGTGTGTGTGTGTGTGTGTGTGTGTGTGTGTGTGTGTGTGTGTGTGTGTGTATTTATGTTACATGTTTAAGTGTGTGTGTGTGTGTGTGTGTGTGTGTGTGTGTGTGTGTGTGTGTGTGTGTGTGTGTGTGTGTGTGTGTGTGTGTGTGTGTGTGTGTGTGTGTGTGTGTGTGTGTGTGTGTGTGTGTGTGTGTGTGTGTGTGTGTGTGTGTGTATACATAACTTAGCTTGTTTTATAGAACTGAACACAGTCATCATTTGGAGACCAGTGTTAAAATAAAGTGTATTATTACAGTCACACAGAGACTGTAGCATGTGAGACTGAGACCTCACTGAGACTCACCGGTCCTTCTGGGAGTCGAGACTGGTGCAATGAGTGACTCCCGCGAGGGCGCAACCTCGCGTCCTCAGGTTCTCCACCATCACCTCCCCAAACCTGTCTAACATGTTCACCTGTAACAAGTCTCACTGTTACGACCACACACCAAACCTATCTAACATGTTCACCTGTAACAAGTCTCACTGTTACGACCACCCACCAAACCTGTCTAATATGTTCACCTGTAACACATTACATTTATTAACACAGCAATAACACCACATCACCATACATGCTGGCAAATACTTGTAAAACTATTTAAATACCCTTTAAAAAGTGTCTGCATTTTCAAATTTACGAAATGAAAGCATTTGTATTTAAATACTGTTTTGCATCTCAAAGCATTTGAACCCGTCAGGAGCATTTGCGTTTAAATACATTTCAACGTATTAAGCCCAATGTCTGCACCACACACTTGTGCTTTTGAAAAAATCCAGTGTATATTTTAATGTGCGCTGTATTTAGCTGGGCTGAATAAATATATCTTATTATTACAGACGTAGACGTGTGGATTCATACCTGTTCGTAGTTGACGAAAAACGCCGTAGGGAACTTGTCAGCGATCCAGCGTACAAGAGCGGATGAGCTGTCTGCTGTCATGTAGACCAGGACGCACTCGGCCAGGAAGATGGTCGGTAGTGACCGGTCTATCCCGCACTCGTCCAATTTCTTCTCAAACTCGTCCAGTTTCCTCATGTCCGCACCAACCACGTGGTAGTCTGCCGAGTGCAGGTCTGTGCTGTTGAACTTGATGTCACCGTCTGTTGAAAGACAAACAGGTACGTTCTTATCTAGCGCAGTCCCCAATCCTCAGGATTGCTCAAATACTTTTACACTTTACCATACACATCTGGACATTTGAAATCCAAGGCTATTGAAGACTTTTCAAGGCTATTTGAAAAAGAATTTGAAAGTGTCATTTACAACATATGTACTTTTAAGCGCAGTAAATGAAGTTACCATTAACATTGTTACTCGACTAAGAAAAGAGTGATGCTGACCACAATGAAATGCCGACTGCCCAACATTAGGATGGAGATAAGGATCAGGCCAGGGAATTGTTGCTCAAGTACACATGATATACAAAGTCAGGGGTAGAACTTCAGCATTTATTTTACTAGACAGCGGGACTAGTAAAGTCAAAATTTTACTAGTCCGCCAAAAGGTTTACTGTTCCGCCAAAATATAAAAACAGTCCAAACATAAACTGTACCAATTTGTTTTAAGACTAGAAAATAGTATATGTTGCAACCCCAGTTAAATAACAATGCACTTTTCATAAAGACAACAAAGAAATAATACAGAAATTACAAAAGTTATTAATTAAGAAGTGAAGATTTGATCTGTATTAAAAAAAACTCTGCAACTGAAAAAGAATGCCGATTGCGGCCATTGACCAGTGGTACCACCATACCATTAGGAATTTACTGTAATTCTGGAAATTTACCTCACATTAGCGCTATGAAAAAAATACTCTACTGGAGTGTATAAAAGGAAAATAAAAATATCACTAAGATTATAGTTAATCTTACAAATAGTGCCCAGACAAGTTCATAGCTGGTGGCTATGTCATCATTTACTAGTAAAGGAAGCTGCTGTAGCCAGTTGCTCACTGGCAACAATTTATCAACGTTTTAATGACTTGTGATTTAGTTACATCATAGTGTTAGGGTTAGGGTCACTGTGACTACAAAGACTTGATTGATTGATGTAGGGTGGGTTGGATGACACACTGACCTTTACTAGACAACCAGACTAGTTACTTAGCAGGTTTACTAGTCTGCCTTTATCTTTACTAGTGTACAGACTAGTGGACTAGTGGGTAGTTCTACCCCTGGAAGTAATAGGCAAACAAACATCTTATTCCTGTAAATAAAGTCACCAGAAAACAGTATTCCTTGTCTTACCTTATCCTTCATTCCAGATGTAGTTACCACTTGTTTTCTGTTAATTCTTAAGTATTGGACTTTGAAACTCCCTCCCTCAACACATTGATATGACATCTAATTTATATTGTACACCATTACTGTTCAATAACAAAAATCTCCTCCAAGGACCAGTGGTTTTGTAGCCGTTACATTTTTCCAGTGTTATAAACATTCCGATTGACGTCACTACGCATGCGCGATAAATGTAAAATCATCAATGTGCAGCGAAAGGACAAAACATTAATAGTATAAATACTACGGGTTGTTCGCTAGGATGTATATAACCTCTCAGCACAGTTATTTGTTGCAAATGAACATGCGGCAAACACGTTTTGAGGCATGTTTTGATAGCAAGCGTAACTCACGTGACTGTAGTGCGCCATAATCCGTGACAATGATTTAAACAAATGTAATATTTTATTGACCATTTTTTTAAGCAACTCTTCACAGTAATCATCACAGGAGGGTTAAAGAACAGCCCGTGGCATTTATACAAAAAAAGCTTTGTCGTTTTGCTACACATTGATGATTTTACATTTATCGCACATGCGCAGAAACATCAATCGGAATGTTTATAACGCCGGAAAAATGTAAGCGCTACACCGACACTAAAAAACCACGCTGACCATAGCGTTCTTATTGTGGCAGGAGACGGCTTCCGATATATGTATTATATATTGTAAACCATTAGTATTATACAAAAACAGCTCCTTTAAGGACCAGTGGCGCCACCATGTGGTTTACAAGTACTCACCCTCAGAGGTGAGTTTGTCGAGCAGCTGCTTGCGACTCTTGACGTAGTAACACTTGCGCGATGTCACCGAGGTGAAGTCCACCTCGATGAAGTTCTTTGCCACCAGGTCCTGGTCCTTGAGTGTCCAGTAGGTTGTGTCAAAGCCTGCTCCCAGGTTGACCACTTGACACTGGCACTTGGTCAGCTGAAACAACCAATGACCATACGTTATAATGAATTTATTTTAACTGTAATTATAGTGTCATTGTCTGATTTAACTGGTAGATATAGTAAGCAGTCATCTGCAAAAAGGCGAACGTACCTGGTTTTTATGACCATTTTTTCTATTGTAAAAACGTTCCCTCACGAAAGACAACCCGGCAGACGCGACCAACGACCATGGCAATTTGAATTTTACCCCTAACGAACGACCACCCGACAGACAGCCGCACTTTTTTTGACCTAAATCTCGCAACGAAATCTCATAAAATACATGACTAACAGTGTCCCGGATGTACAGATGCGCATATAAACAACGAAATGTGGGCGGTAACGACCGTTACATTTGAGAGAGCAGCGAAGATGTAGAGTCGAAAGTGGAAAATGTTGTCATTAGAGGATACAGTTAAAGTTGTAGAACGTTTGTCGAGAGGGATTCAGCCAGGTTGGTCGCCCAGAGCCTGAACGTGGGGAAGACCCAAGTACAGACTATCACTAAAGAGAAGGACGACATTTTGCGCCATTGGCGAGATGACGAAAATGGCGACGGGTAGTACTCCAAGAAATTAAAGTGTGCCTACGAGGACATGAATACGGCAGTATGGGACAGGTTTTGCAAAGCGCAATATTCCCATATCCGGCGTGATGATCCAAGATACCGTCTTGCTTTCGATGAGTTTCGGCTACGATGACTTCACTGGGTTGAACGGATGGCTGAACCACTGGAAAGCTCGCCACAACATCTGGTGTTTGGTCCTGACTGGCGAGAGGGCCGACGTCCCCGAGAACGCCGTGACAGATTGGGGAAAACGTGTGCCCGTTCTCTGTGATGGTGACGAGGCAAGGAACATTGTCAACGCCGACGAGACTAGGCTGTTTTTCAGAGCGCTGCCGACCAAGTCGATGGTCACGAAAGGTGATTCTTGTAACGGCGGGAAGAATTCCAAAGATAGGATCACACGCTGCTGGCAGCGAGTGCCACCGCTGAGAAACCATTGGTGATTGGGTAATCGAAGAAACATGTTTTTTTTTTACGGATTCGAGATACCAACGCTGGGCGTAGACTACGACTACAGCAAGAAGTCGTGGATGACAACGGCCATCTTCCCACATGGCTGAGTCGACTCAACAACAGGATGAGGTTAGTACACATACTATTGTTGATCCATGGTTAGTGACTTTGTCTTACATTTATTGTGATGTTATTTTTGCTCAGCTGCTTGATATGTTATATAGCTTGTGAAAGCCAGAAGACGTACACTTATTGTCATGAGTCATAGATAGGTGCGGATAATGTTGTGGTTAGCATCTTCTCTAAGATCCCGGCTAACCTCAACATCCTGAGGATACAGGAAAAATGTGGAATATGTTTAGCGTGAAATAAATTTGTCTACAATAATTAGTGCATGTAAAAGTTGTAACTTAGTTGGTTGAATTTACGCATTTTATTTATGTTGAGTAAAATTCCATTCACTGTCTCAGGTTTGAGCAGTGTCAAGTCCTGATGTTCGCAGACAACTGCTCAGCTCACCCTGGTGGACAGTTGTCGCACGTCAAACTAGTGTTCTTGCCACTGAACAGGACTTCAAAGCTAAAGCCACCCCCCCCCCCACCTCATTTCATTTGCCTAAGGCAGTTAGCAGAATGTGGATCAAGCAAAATAGTTTCCATGAAATTGGACACAAAATTAAATACTGGTGTTGGTGCAAGTGTCAACAAAATATGCCAACTGAGCAGTGTCAGTTTGAAAAGGGGATCTTTCACTGGAAAAAAGTTTTATGGCATAACAATAATATTATTAATGTATCAAAGTGCAATGTTGTATAAATATAAACAAAACATTACCTTCAATGTCATTAATACTCAAATATATACAAAAAAGAAAAATCCATGAAGAAACAAGGGGCGGGTCACTTTTCCATAGGGGGGAGTCACTTTTCTATTATAGTATTTTAACCCCCGGGTCACTTTTCTGCGCGGGTCAATATTCTATCTGACACCGGCATCATCCAGACGGTGAAGATGCCCAACAGGAAACGCCTGCTATGACAGGACCTGCATCAGCTGGACATGGATGAGACCGGCACAGCTTCACAACTGACCAAGTCTGTCAACATCAGGGATGCCATTGTTTGGCTGAAATCTGCATCCATGGGATGTCCTACAAGCCTGCTCCATCCAGAAATGTTTCAAGTTGACACTGAAGGTGTTTCTCATGAAATGTCACTGATTTGTCCCACTGTATTGATGCAGATGTTTTATTGTTTTAGTTGACAGCCGTGCAATTGAAAAAGCCATGCCAATGACTTTTGTAAGACAGTGTTTCCCCCATTGTTTTGATGCAGATGTTTTATTATTTTCATTTACAGCTATGCAAGCAAGTGATGGTTTAATTTTTCAGAATCTGTCAGTAGAATAGCAGCCGCCTTAATGTAAAGGCTTTTTGCTTATGTTGTACAATTTGTGTTGCAGTCGCTGGTGATGTTGACCAGCCGTTCCTCGACATGGACCAGCCGTCCCTCGACATGGACCAGCCGTCCCTCGACATGGACCAGCCGTCCCTCGATATGGACCAGCCGTCCCTCGACATGGACCAGCCGTCCCTCGACATGGACCAGCCGTCCCTCGACATGGACCAGCCGTCCCTCTACTTGGACCAGCCGTCCCTCGACATGGACCAGCCGTCCCTCGACATGGACCAGCCGTCCCTCTACTTGGACCAGCCGTCCCTCGACATGGACCAGCCGTCCCTCTACTTGGACCAGCCGTCCCTCGACATGGACCAGCCGTCCCTCGACATGGACCAGCCGTCCCTCTACTTGGACCAGCCGTCCCTCGACATGGACCAGCCGTCCCTCGACATGGACCAGCCGTCCCTCGACATGGACCAGCCGTCCCTCTACTTGGACCAGCCGTCCCTCGACATGGACCAGCCGTCCCTCTGCTTGGACCAGCCGTCCCTCTGCTTGGACCAGCCGTCCCTCGACATGGACCAGCCGTCCCTCTACTTGGACTAGCCGTCCCTCTACTTGGACCAGCCGTCCCTCGACTACGTCAAGAACGTCGACTGTGACAGTGAGTCGGTGCTCCCCGAACCAGACATCAGTGAGGACATTGATGAGGAGGAGACTGTACCTGCAGTGATCAGTAGGCGCACTGCAATGGCCCATGTGGACAGTTTGGTTGCATTCTGACTTTCCAGGCTGAACCCGCTTGTGGTTGAACTTAGGTGCCAGCTCAAGCAGGAGCCGGAGCCGGAGCCGGAGCCGGAGCCGGAGCCGGAGCCGGAGCCGGAGCGTCTGGAGAAGTGCTCCAGGCAGGCATTGCAGAGTTCTTCAGTGCACGGGACACCGCTTAGTTATGTTGAACATTGCACATGTTATGTATTCTTTGGTGGTGTTTCTTTTAATTTAATCGTATATATGTGTTTGCACTATTTATTATTGTTTCTTTGTTTTAATTAAAGTTCCACTTATGTTTGACATACAGTTGACTTGTTTTTCTTTATATAGCTAGCATGTAAAATAATATTGTGTGTAGGAACTAGGCTAGCGCTGCCGATCGCCATTTGCGCCATAGGCGAAATGGTTTTCCATTTGGCGACAGAAAAAAAATCTCTTCGCCAATTTGCCGAAATGCTTTTATGGTCTTATTTACGGCCGCACTGTGGCGTTACCAGCAAAACTCGTGAATCACTGCTGCACGCCCGTGGCATTGTTTTTGAAACCCCTAATCTATAATCGTCCTGCGATAAGCCAAAGATTTAATTGCTCTGCGTGCTTCCAATTCCTGCGGGGCAGCAACAACAAACAGTTTAAATGCCGCGTAACATGTTTTTCGCAGTTGTGTGGTTCAGATGACCGTTAGAAATGAATCGCAAAAGAGGCGCGGGTGATAACTTCGAAGTCAGGAAAAAAGATACTGAAAACGACTGGTTTATTCGGTTTCCGTGGTTGATTCACGACGGGGACAACCACGTGTTTCGATGCTGTACTTGCGTCCATGCGAAAGCCAGGAACGTTTTCGTGACTGGTAAGGATGCAAACAAACCGAAGAAGGACGACCTCGTGAAACACGAGATGTCTGCTGACCACAACAGACCGGCACTGCTACCCAAGCTACAGCTTGCCTTCACCACTGCCAGGGTCACGGCGAATGACCACGCTAAGTCGGCAATTATCGCCCAGTTGAGTACAGTCCTAATACAAGCGAAGCACTGCCTCCCGACGGTCAAGAATGCGGCCCTAGTCGAGCTACAAGTTTTGAATGTAAGTACAACATATCCAGTGTACATGTACTTCCTGGAAAACAGAGGCTGCCCATATGGACACATGCTCGTTACTCATTGGTCGAAAAAGACCCAGTCCCTTAACCTATGTGGTGAGCCAAAACATGCATCCGGGAGTTGGTAAATTAGTGGTAGCTTCATTCAGTAGACGGCACCACCTGATATAAGCCAATGCTACGTTTTTAATCGGTCTGTTCAAGAGCGAATGACCAATGATGGCCGTTTTTGTTTGCGCGATGCCACTTTTTTCCGAATAGTATCTCACTTTGGATTTTTAATTCGCACATGTTAGAATGTTTTTGATCATACCTCGCCAACATGGAAATTGCAAGTTTCGGGATGAGTGGCTGGTTGATCCCAAATGTAAAGACTGGATAGCGAAAGATCGCGCAGATTGCAAGGTTGCAGTATGCATTCTTTGCAAGACACAGCTAGGCATTGTGAATGTGGGAAGTGTGCTTTAGAAAGTCACTTGAAGTCTGACCTGCATAAGAAAAGTATGCAACAGTGAGCCAGTGCCAGTGCAACATGGCTTCAGCAGTATGGCAAGGCTGCCACAAGGGTTTGCCACCAGTAACAGGGATATCTCAAAGTTGAGTGACCACAAAGGTTTCCTGTCTCCAAACCACAGGGGTTTCGTGCTGGTGGTAGGACTGTGTCAGCTTTGAGTGATGCCCACCAGAGAATATGAAACAAAGGTTTCCCACCATTAGGGAGGGGCATAAATGCCAGGCCAGGGGAAGGCAGGTGGCTTTTGGTCCAGAGACTGAGAGTGGAACAGGTTGGTTGGGATGGAGAGTTTCATGGAGCCACATGGTGCTTCATTTGTATCTTTAGTTTTCTTATGCTTTGGCTGTTAGTTTACTACATTTATTTTGAAGTGTAAAATAAAGTTTGTACTTATCAGACTTTAAATAAGTAATAAGAGTAATCTCTAAGTAGCGGTACGACACAAGACACGGCTAAGCATTGTGAATGCTGGGAAGTATGTTTTAGAAAGCCACACAAAGTCTGACCTGCATAAGCAAGGTATGCAACAGTGAGTCAGCGCTGGTGCAACATTGCTTCAGCAGTGTGCCAAGGCGCCCCAAGGAACCTCGGATACGCCGGCTACTGACGCCAAAGGTGAGTAACAGATCCGATTTAGTGAGTGACTGTCAGTCACTCAGTGTCACGTCAATTCTGATTGCACACGAGTCTGTCTCGCCTTTATTTTATGAACTTTATAAAATATAAATAAAAAACTATTGTACGGTATTTGTACTAGTTAATAAAATAGTTATGTTAATCCTAATTATTTAATTTTAAGCCACAGGAGTCACAGGATGTTCAACCGACATTGTATAATTGTAATTTTTATTAATGGACATTTGAAATATGAACAGTTGTTTTAGCTTCAAGCTTGGTTAACTTCAACTTTTGATATTCGCTGTCTTTTAATTTGAAGCACCAACGGCTTTGTCACAAGAGATGATATACTGCGAGATTGTCACAAGAGATGATATACTGCGAGATTGTCACAAGAGATGATGTACTGAGAGATTGTCACAAGAGATGATGTACTGTGAGATTGTCACAAGAGATGATGTACTGTGAGATTGTCACAAGAGATGACGTACTGTGAGATTGTCACAAGAGATGATGTACTGTGAGATTGTCACAAGAGATGATGTACTGTGAGCTTGTCACAAGAGATGATGTACTGTGAGATTGTCACAAGAGATGATGTACTGTGAGATTGTCACAAGAGATGATGTACTGTGAGATTGTCACAAGACATGATATACTACAAGATTGTCACAAAAGATGATGTACTGTGAGCTTGTCACAAGAGATGATGTACTGCGAGATTGTCACAAGAGATGATATACTGCGAGATTGTCACAAGAGATGATGTACTGAGAGATTGTCACAAGAGATGATGTACTGTGAGCTTGTCACAAGAGATGATGTACTGTGAGCTTGTCACAAGAGATGATATACTGCGAGATTGTCACAAGAGATGATATACTGTGAGCTTGTCACAAGAGATGATGTACTGTGAGATTTTCACAAGAGATGATATACTGTGAGATTGTCACAAAAGATGATGTACTGTGAGCTTGTCACAAGAGATGATGTACTGAGAGATTGTCACAAGTGATGATGTACTGCGAGCTTGTCACAAGAGATGATGTACTGTGAGTTTGTCACAAGAGATGATGTACTGTGAGCTTGTCACAAGAGATGATGTACTGTGAGCTTGTCACAAGAGATGATGTACTGTGAGATTGTCACAAGACATGATATACTACAAGATTATCACAAAAGATGATGTACTGTGAGCTTGTCACAAGAGATGATGTACTGTGAGCTTGTCACAAGAGATGATGTACTGAGAGATTGTCACAAGTGATGATGTACTGCGAGATTGTCACAAGAGATGATGTACTGCGAGCTTGTCACAAGAGATGATGTACTGTGAGTTTGTCACAAGAGATGATGTACTGTGAGCTTGTCACAAGAGATGATGTACTGTGAGATTGTCACAAGAGATGATGTACTGCAAGCTTGTCACAAGAGATGATGTACTGTGAGCTGAAGTCCTGTGGACTCTCAAGATGAATGTGTTCCAGTTCAGCTACAGATGTGGGCATTGTATTCCGTACAATGTTCCTGGACACCGCCATTGCAGCGTAGTTTTCATGTGGAGAAAGGAAGGCAAGTTATATCATTGGTTTGGCCCCCCACTTCAAGGACCTCTTGCTGAAGTCGTTGCAAGAAGTGCCTGTGTATGTGCTCCTGTTTGACGAGACATATAATCAAGTAACGAAAGACAAACAGATGGACATCCCTGTTCACTGCTGGACAAGCACAAATCGCATCACCAGTGTTTGTGTGAAGTCCATGTTTACGGGGCGTGGCCGATCAGATGACATGCTTAACGTTTCATGTCTGCAACAGTTGAAGGCGCTACAGGTGTCAATGGTCGGGCCTAAAGTCAACTGGTTGTTTTACCACCAGCTGCAAAAGAACTTTAAGCTGAACTACAATGTCCAGATGTTGAACCTTGGTTCCTGTGGACTGCCTGTGGTTCACGGTGCTTGGTGTGGATGCGAGCAAGTGGGAAGCAAGCAAGACATCACTCATAAGATCAGTGCGAAGCTGGAGGAAGAATGTAAACATATATCACAACAACTGATACACAAAGACACTAAATTCCAAGGTTGATTGTCAATGCACTTCCCTCACTGGCAGACCTATTCAATCAAAACCCATCTCAACTTTGATGTACTGTGAGCTTGTCACAAGAGATGATGTACTGTGAGCTTGTCACAAGAGATGATGTACTGCGAGATTGTCACAAGAGATGATGTACTGCGAGATTGTCACAAGAGATGATGTACTGTGAGCTTGTCACAAGAGATGATGTACTGTGAGCTTGTCACAAGAGATGATGTACTGCGAGATTGTCACAAGAGATGATGTACTGCGAGATTGTCACAAGAGATGATGTACTGAGAGATTGTCACAAGAGATGATATACTGTGAGCTTGTCACAAGAGATGATGTACTGCGAGATTGTCACAAGAGATGATATACTGAGAGATTGTCACAAGAGATGATGTACTGTGAGATTGTCACAAGAGATGATGTACTGTGAGCTTGTCACAAGAGATGATGTACTGTGAGTTTGTCACAAGAGATGATGTACTGAGAGATTGTCACAAGAGATGATGTACTGAGAGATTGTCACAAGAGATGATGTACTGTGAGATTGTCACAAGAGATGATATACTGCGAGCTTGTCACAAGAGATGCTGTACTGTGAGTTTGTCACAAGAGATGATGTACTGTGAGCTTGTCACAAGAGACGATGTACTTCGAGCTTGTCACAAGATGATGTACTGTGAGCTTGTCACAAGAGATGATGTACTGTGAGCTTGTCACAAGAGATGATGTACTGTGACATTGTCACAAGAGATGATGTACTGTGAGCTTGTCACAAGAGATGATGTACTGTGAGCTTGTCACAAGAGATGATGTACTGTGAGCTTGTCACAAGAGATGATGTACTGAGAGATTGTCACAAGAGATGATGTACTGAGAGATTGTCACAAGAGATGATGTACTGAGAGATTGTCACAAGAGATGATGTACTGAGAGATTGTCACAAGAGATGATGTACTGTGACTTTGTCACAAGAGATGATGTACTGTGAGCTGAAGTCTTGTGGACTCTCAAGATGAATTAGCTACAGATCTGTTCAAGATGTGGGCACCATCTTCCATAGTATTTTCCCGGACAGCGCCATCGCATTCCAGTTTTCGTGTGGAGAAAGAAAGGCAAGTTATATCATGCGGTTTGGTTTGGCCCCCACTTCAAGGACCTCTTGCTGAAGTCATTGCAAGAAGTGCCTGTGTATGTGATCCTGTTTGACAAGTCATATAATCAAGTAATGAAAGACAAACAGATGGACATCCCTGTTCACTGCTGGACAAGCACAAATCGCATCACCAGTGTTTGTGTGAAGTCCATGTTTATGGGGCGTGGCCGATCAGATGACATGCTTAACGTTTCATGTCTGCAACAGTTGAAGGCGCTACAGGTGTCGATGGTCCGGCCTAAAGTCAACTGGTTGTTTTACCACCAGCTGCAAAAGAACTTTAAGCTGAACTACAATGTCCAGATGTTGAACCTTGGTTCCTGTGGACTGCCTGTGGTTCACAGTGCTTGGTGTGGATGCGAGCAAGTGGGAAGCAAGCAAGACATCACTCATGAGATCAGTGCGAAGCTGGAGGAAGAACGCAAACATATTTCCCAACAACTGATACACAAAGACACTAAATTCCAAGGTTGATTGTCAATGCACTCTGCACTTCCCTCACTGGCAGACCTATTCAATCAAAAACCATCTCAACTTTGATGTACTGTGAGCTTGTCACAAGTCACAAGAGATGATGTACTGCGAGCTTGTCACAAGAGATGATGTACTGCGAGCTTGTCACAAGAGATGATGTACTGTGAGCTTGTCACAAGAGATGATGTACTGTGAGCTTGTCTCAAGAGATGATGTACTGTGACCTTGTCACAAGAGATGATGTACTGCGAGATTGTCACAGGTGATGATGTACTGCGACCTTGTCACAAGAGATGATGTACTGCGAGATTGTCACAAGAGATGATGTACTGTGAGCTTGTCACAAGAGATGATGTACTGTGAGCTTGTCACAAGAGATGATGTACTGAGAGATTGTCACAAGAGATGATGTACTGAGAGATTGTCACAAGAGATGATGTACTGAGAGATTGTCACAAGAGATGATGTACTGAGAGATTGTCACAAGAGATGATGTACTGTGACTTTGTCACAAGAGATGATGTACTGTGAGCTGAAGTCTTGTGGACTCTCAAGATGAATTAGCTACAGATCTGTTCAAGATGTGGGCACCATCTTCCATAGTATTGATAGACACGCTGATACAACAACTGCGTACATTGGTCGAGAGCGGCGAAACGACGAATTCCGGCGAATCGTCACTGGAAGTGAACTTTCAGGCGGGTCAACAGGAGCCGATGTTGACCGCAAGGAAGTGGTGGCCAGGAATAGAGGTGACAAGTATGTCCTCATTCAACGGCCTTGATGTTCATTTTACTTTTTTTAGTTTAAATTGTTGCTAAAAACTTGTAAATGACAGAACCATAAGATCACATATACCACCACAGAGCTGATGGCCCCACTGAGGGTGATATTCTTGGAGGTTGTACATGTTTGTGTCAGTCGTGAATGTTATGATGCCCTTCCTAGCAAGGTATCAACTGAATGGCCTATTGTACACTTCTTGGCATCTGACATTCAGACTTCTAGTCCAGCTTCTCGAGCGGTTCATAAAGATGATCGAGAAGATGACACTTATGCAGGTCCTTGATGTCAAGATAGATGACAGGTCAGTGTAGCATTTGTAATTCTGTAAGTCTGCAACTAAAACTTTAATATTGCAAATAATTTGCAATGTTTTTCGGGAGGGATACATGTGTAGCAAGTTAACAATCCTCACAAGATGTAAATATGTGCTCGTTTGTGAAATGAAAACTGGTTTTGGTGAATGAATGATTAACATATTTATATACTCAATTAATCATTTCTACTTTCTGTATAAATAATAAAATAATGTAAATACGAATGCAATTATTTACATTATGCAAGTTTAAAATTGTGCTAGTTGTTTTAACAGCAAGCTTCAGTGGAAGACAAGTGCCATTGATCTGGGTTTCACAGCTGATGTTCTTCTGAAACAGTTTCACCAGTCCAAGAAGTCAAAGGTAAGCAGGGTGTGCACTAACGCGCTGAAAGTCTCAAACATTCTTGAATTCGATTTTTATGACAAATGTGAACTATCAGTTCACATCATATTTTTTATTTTTTGGTGATGTCAATTTTTAATTGATCGGGCGCAATATAAGTATTTTATTATTATATTATTATTATCATACACAGATACGAATCATGTAAAGAATAGTTACAAATAAATAACTTAATTTCTTATTTCTTCATCCAGGACAGTAACTGTTTTTTGCCGTGCAGGTGACGTTGAAACATCAAATCAGATGGACAAGCTCGCAGTGCCCGACACCTAATTTCAGGCAGGTGAAGAGGAGCCGATTGTTGACCGCAAGGAAGTGGTAGACAGGAGTAGAGGTCACAAGTATGTCCTCATTCAAGGGCCTGTATGTTCATTTTACTTTTTTTTTAGTTTAAATATGAATCATGTAAGGAACGGTTTAAAAATAAATAACTTCATTTCTTCATCCAGGACAGTAACTGTCTTTCCCCGTGCAGGTGACGTCGAAACAGTAAATCAGATCGACAAACTCGCAGTGCCCGACACGCTGATACAAAGACTGCGTGCATTGGTCGGGAGAGAAGAAACTACGCAAACTGGAAGTGAAATTTGTGGCGGGTCAAGACGCAAGGAAGTGATGGACAGGAGTAGAGGTCACAAGTACGTCCTCATTCAATGACCGTATGTACGTTTTACTTAATTTAGTTTAAATTACTGCTAATAACTTGTAAACGACAAACCCAGAAGGTCACATATACCAAGACAGAGCTGATGTGATGACATATTCCAGCTAATTGTCACTGCAGGTGACATTTCAGGTGGGTTAACGAGAGCCGATTGTTGGACGCCTAGAAGTGGTGGACAGGATTTCATCATTCAAGGGCCTGTATGTTCGTTTTACTTTTTTATTTTAACTTATTGCTAATAACAGAACTAGAAGGCTCAGACCGTAGCTAAAGACAGGACTCTGTGGAGGAACGTTGTTGTAGCCTGATGTCCCACTGACGAAGAAGATAAGAAAGTAAAGTTACAGTACAATCTCGCACAAGCTAACCGAGAAACCTACATCAACATAGGAGACTGGGCGGTTGTTGACTGTTGATTTATAATTATTTATTTTTTAATTGTGTTCCTCTTTGTCTAAATTAATTTTGACGTTATATATACCATATTTTAGGTATTCTTTATGCATTTATTTTTTAGTATATTTTTTAGTATGCAATTTTTAATTGACCGGATGCTAAGTATTTTATTATAATATTATTATTATCATACACCGAGTGTAAAGAATTGTTAAAAATAGATAACTTCATTTCTTCATCCAGGACAGTAACTGTCTTTTCCTGTGCAGGTGACGTCGAAACAGCAAATCAAATGGAAAAGCTTGCAGTGCCCGACACGCTGATACAACAACTGCGTGCATTGGTCGGAAGCGAAGAAACTACGCAAACTGGAATTGATATTTGTGGCGGTTCAAGAAGCAAGGAAGTAGTGGACAGGAGTAGAGGTCACAAGTACGTCCTCATTCAATGTTCGTTTTACTTTTACTTTACTGTTGCTGACCGTCGTCAACAGTTCATGTTTTAATGTGTTTCACATGGTCAGTTTGACCTTACAGGGTTTGGAGAGTGGACAACATCAAAGTTTTTATTTTTAGATGTCTGATTGTCAACATTTTAAATTCAATCTAACCTGCCAATTATGTTTCTTTCAGCATAGACAATCTATCTCATAGTGCACGACACACTTATACAATGACAGCGTGAATTGGTCGAGAGCGACGAAACAATGTATTCCAGCGAATCGTCACTGGAAGTGAAATTTCAGGCAGGTCAAGAGGAGCCGATTGTTGACGGCAAGGAAGTGGTAGACAGGAGTAGAGGTCACAAGTGTGTCCTCATTCAAGAACCCGTATGTTCACTTTACTCTATTTAGCTTAAATTGTTGCTAATAACTTGTACACGACAGAACCAGAAGATCACATATACCACGAGAAAGGTGTTCTGTGGAATCGTCACTGCAGGTGACATTTGAGGCGGGTCAACAAGAGCCGAATGTTGGATGCCTCGAAGTGGTGGACAGGAGCAGAGGTCACAAGGATTTCCTTGTCGGTTCGTATGTTTGTTTTACTTTTTTAGTTTAAGTTATTGGTAATGAAGATGACATACACCACCACAGAGCTGATGTCATCAACAAGACCGATGCACCATATGTTGCTGGCTGTCGTGGACAGTTTATGTTTTACTGTGTTTCGCATGGTCAGTTTGACCTTACAGAGGTTGGACAGTGGACATCAGCTTCTATTTTTAAGTGTCCAAAGTTCTGTCACTATTTTAAATTCAAGATGATTCCATCTAAGCTGCCAGTCATGTTTCTTCCAGCATGGACAAATTATGTTTTAATGTGTCATGTTTCCATGGTCAGTTTCACCTTACAGTGTCTGGACAGGTATGTTTGTAAAGCGCCCGAGAGTAACTTTTAATTGATCGGGCGCTATATAAGTATTTTATTATTATTATTGTTATCATCCACGGATACGAATCATGTAAAGAATGGCTACAAATAAATACATTTATTTCTTTATGCATGACAGCAACCATCAGTTCCCGTGCAGGTGACGTCGAAACAGCAAATGAAATGGAGCAGTTCGCAGTGAACGACACGCTGATACAACGACTGCGTGCATTGGTCGGGAGAGAAGAAACTACGCAAACTCGAAGTAATATTTGTGGTGGATCAAGAAGCAAGGAAGTAGTAGACAGGAGTAGAGGTCACAAGTGTGTCCTCATTCACGGACCCGTATCTACGGTTTACTTTATTTAGCTTAAATTCTTGCTAATAACTTGTAAACGACAGAACCCGAAGATCACACATACCACGAGAGAGCTGATGTGAAGAGAAGACATGCTCTGGCGAATCGTCACTGCAGGTGACATTTGGGGCGGGTCAACAAGAGCCGATTGTTGACAGCAAGGAAGTGGTAGACAGGAGTAGAGGTGACAATTGTGTCCTCATTCAAGGACCCGTATGTTTTACTTTGTTAGCTTAAATTGTTGCTGATAACTTGTCAACGACAGAACCAGAAGATGACATACAACTCCACAGAGCTGATGTCATCAACAAGGTCGATGCACCGTCTGCTGCTGGACAGTTCATGTTTTAATGTGTTTCACATGGTCAGTTTGACCTTGCAGTGTTTGGACAGAGGACAACATCAGTTTCAATTTTTAAGTGTCAACAATTCTGTCAACATTTTAAATTCAAGATGATTCCATCTAAGCTGCCAGTCATGTTTCTTTCAGCATGGAAAAATTATGTTTTAATGTTTCATGTTTCCATTGTCAGTTTGACCTTGCAGTGTTTGGACAGTGGACAACATCAGTTTTTATTTTTAAATGTCTGACTGTCAACATTTTAAATTCAAGATGATTCAATCTAAGCTGCCCAAAAACATTGTAAAAAATAAATAACTTCATTTCTGCATCCAGGACAGTAACTGTCTTTTCCTATGCAGGTGATGTCAAAACTGCAAATCAAATTGAAAAGCTTGCAATGCATGACACGCTGATACAACAACTGCGTGAATTGGTCGAGAGCGCCGAAACGACGTGTTCCGGCGAATCGTCACTGGAAGTGAAATTTCAGGCTGGTGAACGGGATCCGATGTTGACCGCAAGGAAGTGGTAAACAGGAGCAGAGGTGACAAATATGTCCTCATTCAAGGACCCGTATGTTCATTTTACTTTTACTTTACTGTTGCTGGCCGTCGTCAACAGTTTATGTTTTAATGCGTTTCACATGGTCAGTTTGTCCTTGCAGTGTTTGGACAGTGGACAATATCAAAGTTTTTATTTTTAGATGTCTGACTGTCAACATTTTAAATTCAAGATGATTCAATCTAACCTGCCAATTATGTTTCCTTCAGCATAGACAATCTATCTCATAGTGAACAACACACTTATACAACGACAGCGTGAATTGGTCGAGAGCGACGAAACGACGTGTTCCAGCGAATCGTCACTGAGATGACATTTTGTGGCGAGTGCAGAGGAGCCGATTGTTGCCCGCAAGGAAGTAGTGGACAGGAATATGTGCATTTTACTTTATTTAGTTTACGTTGTTGCTAATAACTTGTAAACGACACAACCAGGAGATCACATATACCACGAGAGAGCTGATGTGACGAGAAGACATGCTCTGGCGAATCGTCACTGCAGGTGACATTTAGGGCGGGTGAACAAGAGCCGATTGTTGGACGCCTCAAAGTGGTGGACAAGAGCAGAGGTCACAAGGATTTCCTCGTGGGTTTGTATTTTTGTTTATATTTTTGGACAACATGAATGTTTTGATTTTTAATTGTCTGACTGTCAATATTTTAAATTCAAGATGATTCCATCTAAGCTGCCAGTCGAGATTATTTACACATTTATTTTTAGGTGTTTGTAAAGCGCCCGAGAGTAACTTTTAATTGATCGGCCGCTATATAAGTATTTTATTATAATATTATTATTATCATACACGGATACGAATCGTCTAAAGAATGGTTACAAATAAATAATTTCATTTCTTCATCCGCGACAGCAACCGTTGTTCTCCGTGCAGTTGCTGGCGAAACAGCAAATTAAATGGAAAAGCTCGCAGTGCACGACACGCTGATACAACGACTTCGTGCATTGGTCGGGAGAGAAGAAACTATGCAAACTGGAAGTGATATTTCAGGCGGGTCAAGAGGAGCCGATTGTTGACCGCAAGGAAGTGGTAGACAGGAGTAGAGGTCACAAGTATGTCCTCATTCAAGGTCCTGTATGTTCGTTTAACTTTTTTTTAGTTTAACTTATTGTGTCGTGGACAGTTCATGTTTTAATGTGTTTCACATGGTCAGTTTGACCTTGCAGTGTTTGGACAGAGGACAACATAAACGTTTTGATTTTTAATTGTCTGTCAACATTTTTTTATTTATGTTTCATTCTAAGCTGCCAGTTGTATTTCTTTCAGCATGGACAAATTATGTTTTAATGTTTCCATGGTCAGTTTGACCTTACAGTGTTTGGACAGTGGACAACATCAGCTTCTATTTTTAAGTGTCCAAAGTTCTGTCACTATTTTAAATTCAAGATGATTCCATCTAAGCTGCCAGTCATGTTTCTTCCAGCATGGACAAATTATGTTTTAATGTGTCATGTTTCCATGGTCAGTTTCACCTTACAGTGTCTGGACAGGTATGTTTGTAAAGCGCCCGAGAGTAACTTTTAATTGATCGGGCGCTATATAAGTATTTTATTATTATTATTGTTATCATCCACGGATACGAATCATGTAAAGAATGGCTACAAATAAATACATTTATTTCTTTATGCATGACAGCAACCATCAGTTCCCGTGCAGGTGACGTCGAAACAGCAAATGAAATGGAGCAGCTCGCAGTGAACGACACGCTGATACAACGACTGCGTGCATTGGTCGGGAGAGAAGAAACTACGCAAACTCGAAGTGATATTTGTGGTGGATCAAGAAGCAAGGAAGTAGTAGACAGGAGTAGAGGTCACAAGTGTGTCCTCATTCACGGACCCGTATCTACGGTTTACTTTATTTAGCTTAAATTCTTGCTAATAACTTGTAAACGACAGAACCCGAAGATCACACATACCACGAGAGAGCTGATGTGACGAGAAGACATGCTCTGGCGAATTGTCACTGCAGGTGACATTTGGGGCGGGTCAACAAGAGCCGATTGTTGACAGCAAGGAAGTGGTAGACAGGAGTAGAGGTGACAATTGTGTCCTCATTCAAGGACCCGTATGATTTACTTTGTTAGCTTAAATTGTTGCTGATAACTTGTCAACGACAGAACCAGAAGATGACATACAACTCCACAGAGCTGATGTCATCAACAAGGTCGATGCACCGTCTGCTGCTGGACAGTTCATGTTTTAATGTGTTTCACATGGTCAGTTTGACCTTGCAGTGTTTGGACAGAGGACAACATCAGTTTCAATTTTTAAGTGTCAACAATTCTGTCAACATTTTAAATTCAAGATGATTCCATCTAAGCTGCCAGTCATGTTTCTTTCAGCATGGACAAATTATGTTTTAATGTTTCATGTTTCCATGGTCAGTTTGACCTTGCAGTGTTTGGACAGTGGACAACATCAGTTTTTATTTTTAAATGTCTGACTGTCAACATTTTAAATTCAAGATGATTCAATCTAAGCTGCCCAAAAAAATTGTAAAAAATAAATAACTTCATTTCTGCATCCAGGACAGTAACTGTCTTTTCCTATGCAGGTGATGTCAAAACTGCAAATCAAATTGAAAAGCTTGCAATGCATGACACGCTGATACAACAACTGCGTGAATTGGTCGAGAGCGCCGAAACGACGTGTTCCGGCGAATCGTCACTGGAAGTGAAATTTCAGGCTGGTGAACGGGATCCGATGTTGACCGCAAGGAAGTGGTAAACAGGAGCAGAGGTGACAAATATGTCCTCATTCAAGGACCCGTATGTTCATTTTACTTTTACTTTACTGTTGCTGGCCGTCGTCAACAGTTTATGTTTTAATGCGTTTCACATGGTCAGTTTGTCCTTGCAGTGTTTGGACAGTGGACAATATCAAAGTTTTTATTTTTAGATGTCTGACTGTCAACATTTTAAATTCAAGATGATTCAATCTAACCTGCCAATTATGTTTCCTTCAGCATAGACAATCTATCCCATAGTGAACAACACACTTATACAACGACTGCGTGAATTGGTCGAGAGCGACGAAACGACGTGTTCCAGCGAATCGTCACTGAGATGACATTTTGTGGCGAGTGCAGAGGAGCCGATTGTTGCCCGCAAGGAAGTAGTGGACAGGAATATGTGCATTTTACTTTATTTAGTTTAAGTTGTTGCTAATAACTTGTAAACGACACAACCAGGAGATCACATATACCACGAGAGAGCTGATGTGACGAGAAGACATGCTCTGGCGAATCGTCACTGCAGGTGACATTTAGGGCGGGTGAACAAGAGCCGATTGTTGGACGCCTCAAAGTGGTGGACAAGAGCAGAGGTCACAAGGATTTCCTCGTGGGTTTGTATTTTTGTTTATATTTTTGGACAACATGAATGTTTTGATTTTTAATTGTCTGACTGTCAATATTTTAAATTCAAGATGATTCCATCTAAGCTGCCAGTCGAGATTATTTACACATTTATTTTTAGGTGTTTGTAAAGCGCCCGAGAGTAACTTTTAATTGATCGGCCGCTATATAAGTATTTTATTATAATATTATTATTATCATACACGGATACGAATCGTCTAAAGAATGGTTACAAATAAATAATTTCATTTCTTCATCCGCGACAGCAACCGTTGTTCTCCGTGCAGTTGCTGGCGAAACAGCAAATTAAATGGAAAAGCTCGCAGTGCACGACACGCTGATACAACGACTTCGTGCATTGGTCGGGAGAGAAGAAACTATGCAAACTGGAAGTGATATTTCAGGCGGGTCAAGAGGAGCCGATTGTTGACCGCAAGGAAGTGGTAGACAGGAGTAGAGGTCACAAGTATGTCCTCATTCAAGGACCTGTATGTTCGTTTAACTTTTTTTTAGTTTAACTTATTGTGTCGTGGACAGTTCATGTTTTAATGTGTTTCACATGGTCAGTTTGACCTTGCAGTGTTTGGACAGAGGACAACATAAACGTTTTGATTTTTAATTGTCTGTCAACATTTTTTTATTTATGTTTCATTCTAAGCTGCCAGTTGTATTTCTTTCAGCATGGACAAATTATGTTTTAATGTTTCCATGGTCAGTTTGACCTTACAGTGTTTGGACAGTGGACAACATCAGCTTCTATTTTTAAGTGTCCAAAGTTCTGTCACTATTTTAAATTCAAGATGATTCCATCTAAGCTGCCAGTTATGTTTCTTCCAGCATGGACAAATTATGTTTTAATGTGTCATGTTTCCATGGTCAGTTTCACCTTACAGTGTCTGGACAGGTATGTTTGTAAAGCGCCCGAGAGTAACTTTTAATTGATCGGGCGCTATATAAGTATTTTATTATTATTATTGTTATCATCCACGGATACGAATCATGTAAAGAATGGCTACAAATAAATACATTTATTTCTTTATGCATGACAGCAACCATCAGTTCCCGTGCAGGTGACGTCGAAACAGCAAATGAAATGGAGCAGCTCGCAGTGAACGACACGCTGATACAACGACTGCGTGCATTGGTCGGGAGAGAAGAAACTACGCAAACTCGAAGTGATATTTGTGGTGGATCAAGAAGCAAGGAAGTAGTAGACAGGAGTAGAGGTCACAAGTGTGTCCTCATTCACGGACCCGTATCTACGGTTTACTTTATTTAGCTTAAATTCTTGCTAATAACTTGTAAACGACAGAACCCGAAGATCACACATACCACGAGAGAGCTGATGTGACGAGAAGACATGCTCTGGCGAATTGTCACTGCAGGTGACATTTGGGGCGGGTCAACAAGAGCCGATTGTTGACAGCAAGGAAGTGGTAGACAGGAGTAGAGGTGACAATTGTGTCCTCATTCAAGGACCCGTATGATTTACTTTGTTAGCTTAAATTGTTGCTGATAACTTGTCAACGACAGAACCAGAAGATGACATACAACTCCACAGAGCTGATGTCATCAACAAGGTCGATGCACCGTCTGCTGCTGGACAGTTCATGTTTTAATGTGTTTCACATGGTCAGTTTGACCTTGCAGTGTTTGGACAGAGGACAACATCAGTTTCAATTTTTAAGTGTCAACAATTCTGTCAACATTTTAAATTCAAGATGATTCCATCTAAGCTGCCAGTCATGTTTCTTTCAGCATGGACAAATTATGTTTTAATGTTTCATGTTTCCATGGTCAGTTTGACCTTGCAGTGTTTGGACAGTGGACAACATCAGTTTTTATTTTTAAATGTCTGACTGTCAACATTTTAAATTCAAGATGATTCAATCTAAGCTGCCCAAAAAAATTGTAAAAAATAAATAACTTCATTTCTGCATCCAGGACAGTAACTGTCTTTTCCTATGCAGGTGATGTCAAAACTGCAAATCAAATTGAAAAGCTTGCAATGCATGACACGCTGATACAACAACTGCGTGAATTGGTCGAGAGCGCCGAAACGACGTGTTCCGGCGAATCGTCACTGGAAGTGAAATTTCAGGCTGGTGAACGGGATCCGATGTTGACCGCAAGGAAGTGGTAAACAGGAGCAGAGGTGACAAATATGTCCTCATTCAAGGACCCGTATGTTCATTTTACTTTTACTTTACTGTTGCTGGCCGTCGTCAACAGTTTATGTTTTAATGCGTTTCACATGGTCAGTTTGTCCTTGCAGTGTTTGGACAGTGGACAATATCAAAGTTTTTATTTTTAGATGTCTGACTGTCAACATTTTAAATTCAAGATGATTCAATCTAACCTGCCAATTATGTTTCCTTCAGCATAGACAATCTATCCCATAGTGAACAACACACTTATACAACGACTGCGTGAATTGGTCGAGAGCGACGAAACGACGTGTTCCAGCGAATCGTCACTGAGATGACATTTTGTGGCGAGTGCAGAGGAGCCGATTGTTGCCCGCAAGGAAGTAGTGGACAGGAATATGTGCATTTTACTTTATTTAGTTTAAGTTGTTGCTAATAACTTGTAAACGACACAACCAGGAGATCACATATACCACGAGAGAGCTGATGTGACGAGAAGACATGCTCTGGCGAATCGTCACTGCAGGTGACATTTAGGGCGGGTGAACAAGAGCCGATTGTTGGACGCCTCAAAGTGGTGGACAAGAGCAGAGGTCACAAGGATTTCCTCGTGGGTTTGTATTTTTGTTTATATTTTTGGACAACATGAATGTTTTGATTTTTAATTGTCTGACTGTCAATATTTTAAATTCAAGATGATTCCATCTAAGCTGCCAGTCGAGATTATTTACACATTTATTTTTAGGTGTTTGTAAAGCGCCCGAGAGTAACTTTTAATTGATCGGCCGCTATATAAGTATTTTATTATAATATTATTATTATCATACACGGATACGAATCGTCTAAAGAATGGTTACAAATAAATAATTTCATTTCTTCATCCGCGACAGCAACCGTTGTTCTCCGTGCAGTTGCTGGCGAAACAGCAAATTAAATGGAAAAGCTCGCAGTGCACGACACGCTGATACAACGACTTCGTGCATTGGTCGGGAGAGAAGAAACTATGCAAACTGGAAGTGATATTTCAGGCGGGTCAAGAGGAGCCGATTGTTGACCGCAAGGAAGTGGTAGACAGGAGTAGAGGTCACAAGTATGTCCTCATTCAAGGACCTGTATGTTCGTTTAACTTTTTTTTAGTTTAACTTATTGTGTCGTGGACAGTTCATGTTTTAATGTGTTTCACATGGTCAGTTTGACCTTGCAGTGTTTGGACAGAGGACAACATAAACGTTTTGATTTTTAATTGTCTGTCAACATTTTTTTATTTATGTTTCATTCTAAGCTGCCAGTTGTATTTCTTTCAGCATGGACAAATTATGTTTTAATGTTTCCATGGTCAGTTTGACCTTACAGTGTTTGGACAGTGGACAACATCAGCTTCTATTTTTAAGTGTCCAAAGTTCTGTCACTATTTTAAATTCAAGATGATTCCATCTAAGCTGCCAGTTATGTTTCTTCCAGCATGGACAAATTATGTTTTAATGTGTCATGTTTCCATGGTCAGTTTCACCTTACAGTGTCTGGACAGGTATGTTTGTAAAGCGCCCGAGAGTAACTTTTAATTGATCGGGCGCTATATAAGTATTTTATTATTATTATTGTTATCATCCACGGATACGAATCATGTAAAGAATGGCTACAAATAAATACATTTATTTCTTTATGCATGACAGCAACCATCAGTTCCCGTGCAGGTGACGTCGAAACAGCAAATGAAATGGAGCAGCTCGCAGTGAACGACACGCTGATACAACGACTGCGTGCATTGGTCGGGAGAGAAGAAACTACGCAAACTCGAAGTGATATTTGTGGTGGATCAAGAAGCAAGGAAGTAGTAGACAGGAGTAGAGGTCACAAGTGTGTCCTCATTCACGGACCCGTATCTACGGTTTACTTTATTTAGCTTAAATTCTTGCTAATAACTTGTAAACGACAGAACCCGAAGATCACACATACCACGAGAGAGCTGATGTGACGAGAAGACATGCTCTGGCGAATTGTCACTGCAGGTGACATTTGGGGCGGGTCAACAAGAGCCGATTGTTGACAGCAAGGAAGTGGTAGACAGGAGTAGAGGTGACAATTGTGTCCTCATTCAAGGACCCGTATGATTTACTTTGTTAGCTTAAATTGTTGCTGATAACTTGTCAACGACAGAACCAGAAGATGACATACAACTCCACAGAGCTGATGTCATCAACAAGGTCGATGCACCGTCTGCTGCTGGACAGTTCATGTTTTAATGTGTTTCACATGGTCAGTTTGACCTTGCAGTGTTTGGACAGAGGACAACATCAGTTTCAATTTTTAAGTGTCAACAATTCTGTCAACATTTTAAATTCAAGATGATTCCATCTAAGCTGCCAGTCATGTTTCTTTCAGCATGGACAAATTATGTTTTAATGTTTCATGTTTCCATGGTCAGTTTGACCTTGCAGTGTTTGGACAGTGGACAACATCAGTTTTTATTTTTAAATGTCTGACTGTCAACATTTTAAATTCAAGATGATTCAATCTAAGCTGCCCAAAAAAATTGTAAAAAATAAATAACTTCATTTCTGCATCCAGGACAGTAACTGTCTTTTCCTATGCAGGTGATGTCAAAACTGCAAATCAAATTGAAAAGCTTGCAATGCATGACACGCTGATACAACAACTGCGTGAATTGGTCGAGAGCGCCGAAACGACGTGTTCCGGCGAATCGTCACTGGAAGTGAAATTTCAGGCTGGTGAACGGGATCCGATGTTGACCGCAAGGAAGTGGTAAACAGGAGCAGAGGTGACAAATATGTCCTCATTCAAGGACCCGTATGTTCATTTTACTTTTACTTTACTGTTGCTGGCCGTCGTCAACAGTTTATGTTTTAATGCGTTTCACATGGTCAGTTTGTCCTTGCAGTGTTTGGACAGTGGACAATATCAAAGTTTTTATTTTTAGATGTCTGACTGTCAACATTTTAAATTCAAGATGATTCAATCTAACCTGCCAATTATGTTTCCTTCAGCATAGACAATCTATCCCATAGTGAACAACACACTTATACAACGACTGCGTGAATTGGTCGAGAGCGACGAAACGACGTGTTCCAGCGAATCGTCACTGAGATGACATTTTGTGGCGAGTGCAGAGGAGCCGATTGTTGCCCGCAAGGAAGTAGTGGACAGGAATATGTGCATTTTACTTTATTTAGTTTAAGTTGTTGCTAATAACTTGTAAACGACACAACCAGGAGATCACATATACCACGAGAGAGCTGATGTGACGAGAAGACATGCTCTGGCGAATCGTCACTGCAGGTGACATTTAGGGCGGGTGAACAAGAGCCGATTGTTGGACGCCTCAAAGTGGTGGACAAGAGCAGAGGTCACAAGGATTTCCTCGTGGGTTTGTATTTTTGTTTATATTTTTGGACAACATGAATGTTTTGATTTTTAATTGTCTGACTGTCAATATTTTAAATTCAAGATGATTCCATCTAAGCTGCCAGTCGAGATTATTTACACATTTATTTTTAGGTGTTTGTAAAGCGCCCGAGAGTAACTTTTAATTGATCGGCCGCTATATAAGTATTTTATTATAATATTATTATTATCATACACGGATACGAATCGTCTAAAGAATGGTTACAAATAAATAATTTCATTTCTTCATCCGCGACAGCAACCGTTGTTCTCCGTGCAGTTGCTGGCGAAACAGCAAATTAAATGGAAAAGCTCGCAGTGCACGACACGCTGATACAACGACTTCGTGCATTGGTCGGGAGAGAAGAAACTATGCAAACTGGAAGTGATATTTCAGGCGGGTCAAGAGGAGCCGATTGTTGACCGCAAGGAAGTGGTAGACAGGAGTAGAGGTCACAAGTATGTCCTCATTCAAGGTCCTGTATGTTCGTTTAACTTTTTTTTAGTTTAACTTATTGTGTCGTGGACAGTTCATGTTTTAATGTGTTTCACATGGTCAGTTTGACCTTGCAGTGTTTGGACAGAGGACAACATAAACGTTTTGATTTTTAATTGTCTGTCAACATTTTTTTATTTATGTTTCATTCTAAGCTGCCAGTTGTATTTCTTTCAGCATGGACAAATTATGTTTTAATGTTTCCATGGTCAGTTTGACCTTACAGTGTTTGGACAGTGGACAACATCAGCTTCTATTTTTAAGTGTCCAAAGTTCTGTCACTATTTTAAATTCAAGATGATTCCATCTAAGCTGCCAGTTATGTTTCTTCCAGCATGGACAAATTATGTTTTAATGTGTCATGTTTCCATGGTCAGTTTCACCTTACAGTGTCTGGACAGGTATGTTTGTAAAGCGCCCGAGAGTAACTTTTAATTGATCGGGCGCTATATAAGTATTTTATTATTATTATTGTTATCATCCACGGATACGAATCATGTAAAGAATGGCTACAAATAAATACATTTATTTCTTTATGCATGACAGCAACCATCAGTTCCCGTGCAGGTGACGTCGAAACAGCAAATGAAATGGAGCAGCTCGCAGTGAACGACACGCTGATACAACGACTGCGTGCATTGGTCGGGAGAGAAGAAACTACGCAAACTCGAAGTGATATTTGTGGTGGATCAAGAAGCAAGGAAGTAGTAGACAGGAGTAGAGGTCACAAGTGTGTCCTCATTCACGGACCCGTATCTACGGTTTACTTTATTTAGCTTAAATTCTTGCTAATAACTTGTAAACGACAGAACCCGAAGATCACACATACCACGAGAGAGCTGATGTGACGAGAAGACATGCTCTGGCGAATCGTCACTGCAGGTGACATTTGGGGCGGGTCAACAAGAGCCGATTGTTGACAGCAAGGAAGTGGTAGACAGGAGTAGAGGTGACAATTGTGTCCTCATTCAAGGACCCGTATGTTTTACTTTGTTAGCTTAAATTGTTGCTGATAACTTGTCAACGACAGAACCAGAAGATGACATACAACTCCACAGAGCTGATGTCATCAACAAGGTCGATGCACCGTCTGCTGCTGGACAGTTCATGTTTTAATGTGTTTCACATGGTCAGTTTGACCTTGCAGTGTTTGGACAGAGGACAACATCAGTTTCAATTTTTAAGTGTCAACAATTCTGTCAACATTTTAAATTCAAGATGATTCCATCTAAGCTGCCAGTCATGTTTCTTTCAGCATGGACAAATTATGTTTTAATGTTTCATGTTTCCATGGTCAGTTTGACCTTGCAGTGTTTGGACAGTGGACAACATCAGTTTTTATTTTTAAATGTCTGACTGTCAACATTTTAAATTCAAGATGATTCAATCTAAGCTGCCCAAAAACATTGTAAAAAATAAATAACTTCATTTCTGCATCCAGGACAGTAACTGTCTTTTCCTATGCAGGTGATGTCAAAACTGCAAATCAAATTGAAAAGCTTGCAATGCATGACACGCTGATACAACAACTGCGTGAATTGGTCGAGAGCGCCGAAACGACGTGTTCCGGCGAATCGTCACTGGAAGTGAAATTTCAGGCTGGTGAACGGGATCCGATGTTGACCGCAAGGAAGTGGTAAACAGGAGCAGAGGTGACAAATATGTCCTCATTCAAGGACCCGTATGTTCATTTTACTTTTACTTTACTGTTGCTGGCCGTCGTCAACAGTTTATGTTTTAATGCGTTTCACATGGTCAGTTTGTCCTTGCAGTGTTTGGACAGTGGACAATATCAAAGTTTTTATTTTTAGATGTCTGACTGTCAACATTTTAAATTCAAGATGATTCAATCTAACCTGCCAATTATGTTTCCTTCAGCATAGATAATCTATCTCATAGTGAACAACACACTTATACAACGACAGCGTGAATTGGTCGAGAGCGACGAAACGACGTGTTCCAGCGAATCGTCACTGAGATGACATTTTGTGGCGAGTGCAGAGGAGCCGATTGTTGCCCGCAAGGAAGTAGTGGACAGGAATATGTGCATTTTACTTTATTTAGTTTAAGTTGTTGCTAATAACTTGTAAACGACACAACCAGGAGATCACATATACCACGAGAGAGCTGATGTGACGAGAAGACATGCTCTGGCGAATCGTCACTGCAGGTGACATTTAGGGCGGGTGAACAAGAGCCGATTGTTGGACGCCTCAAAGTGGTGGACAAGAGCAGAGGTCACAAGGATTTCCTCGTGGGTTTGTATTTTTGTTTAAATTTTTGGACAACATGAATGTTTTGATTTTTAATTGTCTGACTGTCAATATTTTAAATTCAAGATGATTCCATCTAAGCTGCCAGTCGAGATTATTTACACATTTATTTTTAGGTGTTTGTAAAGCGCCCGAGAGTAACTTTTAATTGATCGGCCGCTATATAAGTATTTTATTATAATATTATTATTATCATACACGGATACGAATCGTCTAAAGAATGGTTACAAATAAATAATTTCATTTCTTCATCCGCGACAGCAACCGTTGTTCTCCGTGCAGTTGCTGGCGAAACAGCAAATTAAATGGAAAAGCTCGCAGTGCACGACACGCTGATACAACGACTTCGTGCATTGGTCGGGAGAGAAGAAACTATGCAAACTGGAAGTGATATTTCAGGCGGGTCAAGAGGAGCCGATTGTTGACCGCAAGGAAGTGGTAGACAGGAGTAGAGGTCACAAGTATGTCCTCATTCAAGGACCTGTATGTTCGTTTAACTTTTTTTTAGTTTAACTTATTGTGTCGTGGACAGTTCATGTTTTAATGTGTTTCACATGGTCAGTTTGACCTTGCAGTGTTTGGACAGAGGACAACATAAACGTTTTGATTTTTAATTGTCTGTCAACATTTTTTTATTTATGTTTCATTCTAAGCTGCCAGTTGTATTTCTTTCAGCATGGACAAATTATGTTTTAATGTTTCCATGGTCAGTTTGACCTTACAGTGTTTGGACAGTGGACAACATCAGCTTCTATTTTTAAGTGTCCAAAGTTCTGTCACTATTTTAAATTCAAGATGATTCCATCTAAGCTGCCAGTTATGTTTCTTCCAGCATGGACAAATTATGTTTTAATGTGTCATGTTTCCATGGTCAGTTTCACCTTACAGTGTCTGGACAGGTATGTTTGTAAAGCGCCCGAGAGTAACTTTTAATTGATCGGGCGCTATATAAGTATTTTATTATTATTATTGTTATCATCCACGGATACGAATCATGTAAAGAATGGCTACAAATAAATACATTTATTTCTTTATGCATGACAGCAACCATCAGTTCCCGTGCAGGTGACGTCGAAACAGCAAATGAAATGGAGCAGCTCGCAGTGAACGACACGCTGATACAACGACTGCGTGCATTGGTCGGGAGAGAAGAAACTACGCAAACTCGAAGTGATATTTGTGGTGGATCAAGAAGCAAGGAAGTAGTAGACAGGAGTAGAGGTCACAAGTGTGTCCTCATTCACGGACCCGTATCTACGGTTTACTTTATTTAGCTTAAATTCTTGCTAATAACTTGTAAACGACAGAACCCGAAGATCACACATACCACGAGAGAGCTGATGTGACGAGAAGACATGCTCTGGCGAATCGTCACTGCAGGTGACATTTGGGGCGGGTCAACAAGAGCCGATTGTTGACAGCAAGGAAGTGGTAGACAGGAGTAGAGGTGACAATTGTGTCCTCATTCAAGGACCCGTATGTTTTACTTTGTTAGCTTAAATTGTTGCTGATAACTTGTCAACGACAGAACCAGAAGATGACATACAACTCCACAGAGCTGATGTCATCAACAAGGTCGATGCACCGTCTGCTGCTGGACAGTTCATGTTTTAATGTGTTTCACATGGTCAGTTTGACCTTGCAGTGTTTGGACAGAGGACAACATCAGTTTCAATTTTTAAGTGTCAACAATTCTGTCAACATTTTAAATTCAAGATGATTCCATCTAAGCTGCCAGTCATGTTTCTTTCAGCATGGACAAATTATGTTTTAATGTTTCATGTTTCCATGGTCAGTTTGACCTTGCAGTGTTTGGACAGTGGACAACATCAGTTTTTATTTTTAAATGTCTGACTGTCAACATTTTAAATTCAAGATGATTCAATCTAAGCTGCCCAAAAACATTGTAAAAAATAAATAACTTCATTTCTGCATCCAGGACAGTAACTGTCTTTTCCTATGCAGGTGATGTCAAAACTGCAAATCAAATTGAAAAGCTTGCAATGCATGACACGCTGATACAACAACTGCGTGAATTGGTCGAGAGCGCCGAAACGACGTGTTCCGGCGAATCGTCACTGGAAGTGAAATTTCAGGCTGGTGAACGGGATCCGATGTTGACCGCAAGGAAGTGGTAAACAGGAGCAGAGGTGACAAATATGTCCTCATTCAAGGACCCGTATGTTCATTTTACTTTTACTTTACTGTTGCTGGCCGTCGTCAACAGTTTATGTTTTAATGCGTTTCACATGGTCAGTTTGTCCTTGCAGTGTTTGGACAGTGGACAATATCAAAGTTTTTATTTTTAGATGTCTGACTGTCAACATTTTAAATTCAAGATGATTCAATCTAACCTGCCAATTATGTTTCCTTCAGCATAGACAATCTATCTCATAGTGAACAACACACTTATACAACGACAGCGTGAATTGGTCGAGAGCGACGAAACGACGTGTTCCAGCGAATCGTCACTGAGATGACATTTTGTGGCGAGTGCAGAGGAGCCGATTGTTGCCCGCAAGGAAGTAGTGGACAGGAATATGTGCATTTTACTTTATTTAGTTTAAGTTGTTGCTAATAACTTGTAAACGACACAACCAGGAGATCACATATACCACGAGAGAGCTGATGTGACGAGAAGACATGCTCTGGCGAATCGTCACTGCAGGTGACATTTAGGGCGGGTGAACAAGAGCCGATTGTTGGACGCCTCAAAGTGGTGGACAAGAGCAGAGGTCACAAGGATTTCCTCGTGGGTTTGTATTTTTGTTTAAATTTTTGGACAACATGAATGTTTTGATTTTTAATTGTCTGACTGTCAATATTTTAAATTCAAGATGATTCCATCTAAGCTGCCAGTCGAGATTATTTACACATTTATTTTTAGGTGTTTGTAAAGCGCCCGAGAGTAACTTTTAATTGATCGGCCGCTATATAAGTATTTTATTATAATATTATTATTATCATACACGGATACGAATCGTCTAAAGAATGGTTACAAATAAATAATTTCATTTCTTCATCCGCGACAGCAACCGTTGTTCTCCGTGCAGTTGCTGGCGAAACAGCAAATTAAATGGAAAAGCTCGCAGTGCACGACACGCTGATACAACGACTTCGTGCATTGGTCGGGAGAGAAGAAACTATGCAAACTGGAAGTGATATTTCAGGCGGGTCAAGAGGAGCCGATTGTTGACCGCAAGGAAGTGGTAGACAGGAGTAGAGGTCACAAGTATGTCCTCATTCAAGGACCTGTATGTTCGTTTAACTTTTTTTTAGTTTAACTTATTGTGTCGTGGACAGTTCATGTTTTAATGTGTTTCACATGGTCAGTTTGACCTTGCAGTGTTTGGACAGAGGACAACATAAACGTTTTGATTTTTAATTGTCTGTCAACATTTTTTTATTTATGTTTCATTCTAAGCTGCCAGTTGTATTTCTTTCAGCATGGACAAATTATGTTTTAATGTTTCCATGGTCAGTTTGACCTTACAGTGTTTGGACAGTGGACAACATCAGCTTCTATTTTTAAGTGTCCAAAGTTCTGTCACTATTTTAAATTCAAGATGATTCCATCTAAGCTGCCAGTTATGTTTCTTCCAGCATGGACAAATTATGTTTTAATGTGTCATGTTTCCATGGTCAGTTTCACCTTACAGTGTCTGGACAGGTATGTTTGTAAAGCGCCCGAGAGTAACTTTTAATTGATCGGGCGCTATATAAGTATTTTATTATTATTATTGTTATCATCCACGGATACGAATCATGTAAAGAATGGCTACAAATAAATACATTTATTTCTTTATGCATGACAGCAACCATCAGTTCCCGTGCAGGTGACGTCGAAACAGCAAATGAAATGGAGCAGCTCGCAGTGAACGACACGCTGATACAACGACTGCGTGCATTGGTCGGGAGAGAAGAAACTACGCAAACTCGAAGTGATATTTGTGGTGGATCAAGAAGCAAGGAAGTAGTAGACAGGAGTAGAGGTCACAAGTGTGTCCTCATTCACGGACCCGTATCTACAGTTTACTTTATTTAGCTTAAATTCTTGCTAATAACTTGTAAACGACAGAACCCGAAGATCACACATACCACGAGAGAGCTGATGTGACGAGAAGACATGCTCTGGCGAATTGTCACTGCAGGTGACATTTGGGGCGGGTCAACAAGAGCCGATTGTTGACAGCAAGGAAGTGGTAGACAGGAGTAGAGGTGACAATTGTGTCCTCATTCAAGGACCCGTATGATTTACTTTGTTAGCTTAAATTGTTGCTGATAACTTGTCAACGACAGAACCAGAAGATGACATACAACTCCACAGAGCTGATGTCATCAACAAGGTCGATGCACCGTCTGCTGCTGGACAGTTCATGTTTTAATGTGTTTCACATGGTCAGTTTGACCTTGCAGTGTTTGGACAGAGGACAACATCAGTTTCAATTTTTAAGTGTCAACAATTCTGTCAACATTTTAAATTCAAGATGATTCCATCTAAGCTGCCAGTCATGTTTCTTTCAGCATGGACAAATTATGTTTTAATGTTTCATGTTTCCATGGTCAGTTTGACCTTGCAGTGTTTGGACAGTGGACAACATCAGTTTTTATTTTTAAATGTCTGACTGTCAACATTTTAAATTCAAGATGATTCAATCTAAGCTGCCCAAAAACATTGTAAAAAATAAATAACTTCATTTCTGCATCCAGGACAGTAACTGTCTTTTCCTATGCAGGTGATGTCAAAACTGCAAATCAAATTGAAAAGCTTGCAATGCATGACACGCTGATACAACAACTGCGTGAATTGGTCGAGAGCGCCGAAACGACGTGTTCCGGCGAATCGTCACTGGAAGTGAAATTTCAGGCTGGTGAACGGGATCCGATGTTGACCGCAAGGAAGTGGTAAACAGGAGCAGAGGTGACAAATATGTCCTCACTCAAGGACCCGTATGTTCATTTTACTTTTACTTTACTGTTGCTGGCCGTCGTCAACAGTTTATGTTTTAATGCGTTTCACATGGTCAGTTTGTCCTTGCAGTGTTTGGACAGTGGACAATATCAAAGTTTTTATTTTTAGATGTCTGACTGTCAACATTTTAAATTCAAGATGATTCAATCTAACCTGCCAATTATGTTTCCTTCAGCATAGACAATCTATCTCATAGTGAACAACACACTTATACAACGACAGCGTGAATTGGTCGAGAGCGACGAAACGACGTGTTCCAGCGAATCGTCACTGAGATGACATTTTGTGGCGAGTGCAGAGGAGCCGATTGTTGCCCGCAAGGAAGTAGTGGACAGGAATATGTGCATTTTACTTTATTTAGTTTAAGTTGTTGCTAATAACTTGTAAACGACACAACCAGGAGATCACATATACCACGAGAGAGCTGATGTGACGAGAAGACATGCTCTGGCGAATCGTCACTGCAGGTGACATTTAGGGCGGGTGAACAAGAGCCGATTGTTGGACGCCTCAAAGTGGTGGACAAGAGCAGAGGTCACAAGGATTTCCTCGTGGGTTTGTATTTTTGTTTACATTTTTGGACAACATGAATGTTTTGATTTTTAATTGTCTGACTGTCAACATTTTAAATTCAAGATGATTCAGTCTAACCTGCCAGTTGTGTTTATTTCAGCATAGACAATCTATCTCACAGTGCACGACACACTTATACAACGACTGCGTGAATTGGTCGAGAGCGACGAAACGACGTGTTCAAGGGAATCGTCACTGAGATGACATTTTGTGGCGAGTGCAGATGAGCCGATTGTTGCCCGCAAGGAAGTGGTGGATAAGGAACAGGTAACAAATATGTCCTCATTCAAGGGTTTTAATGTGTCATGTTTCCATGGTCAGTTAGACCTTATAGTGTTTGGACAGTGGACAACATCAATGTTTTGAGTTTTAATTAAAAAACTTTTTTAATTCAAGATGATTCAGTCTAAGCTGGCTGTTGTTTCTTCTCAGGTTTAGGATGTTTCCCAGGGGAATACGACATAGCAGGGGTAGAGGATTCCAAAATAGCCCTCACAGAGTGACCACCTGAAGAGTGACCACCCGAAGAGTGACCACCCGAAGAGTGACCACCTGAAGAATGACCACGTAAAGAGCGACCATCCGAAGAGTGACCACCCGAAGAGTGATCACCCGAAGAGTGACCACCTGAAGAGTGACCACGTGAAGAGTGACCAAGTGAAGAGTGACAACCTGAATAGTGACCACCTGAAGAGTGACCAAGTGAAGAGTGACCAAGTGAAGAGTGACCACGTGAAGAGTGACCACGTGAAGAATGACCACCTGAAGAGTGACCACCTGAAGAGTGACCACGTGAAGAGTGACCACCTGAAGAGTGATCACCCGAAGAGTGACCACGTGAAGAGTGACCACCTGAAGAGTGACCATGTGAAGAGTGACCACCCGAAGAGTGACCACCTAAAGAATGACCACCTGAAGAGTGACCACCTAAAGAATGACCACCTGAAGAGTGACCACCTAAAGAATGACCACCCACAGAGTGACCACCTAAATAATGACCACCTGAAGAGTGACCACCTAAAGAATGACCACCTGAAGAGTGACCACCTAAAGAATAACCACCTGAAGAATAACCACCTACAGAGTGACCACCTAAAGAATGACCACCCAAAGAGTGACCACCCAAAGAGTGACCACCTAAAGAATGACCACCTGAGGAGAAGAAAACGATGGAAGATGTTTGTATCGTACTTTGGATGGAATAAAACGTGTTTGCTACCAAGCCAAACTTGGTCTTCTGCTGTCATTGACTCGAGGAGAGACAACACACATCTTGTGTGTTATGATGAGATGTGACGGAGGGAATTAGACAGTGGCTGCGTAATCATCCTGGTAGGGCAGTAACAACATGGCAGGTCTCTTTGCAGAGGCCTATGGTCGAGCGGCTACAATACAAACTGCAGTAAATGGGTTTCGATCGACGGGAATCATGCCATATGATCCCAATGTCATTACAGACCATATGTATGGTCCTTCAGACGTTACAGATACACCAATGGCAAATGTGACCCAAAATGCCCAAGAGCCACAGCCAAGCCCAGAATGCACAAGAGCTGGAGATCGAACATTTTTGTCTTGTCACGTCACTTCCGGTCGCACAAGTTTCGGTCACCACCAAAAGAAGCTATATCACAGTGTCAACGTTATCCACGTCATCACCAACCATCTTTACGCTGCATATATCTGAAATGTGTACATTTAGTACCTGCCGTGGCAATACATGTCACACATTCGTCAAGTCAGGACATTCAACACTGGACAGTCATGTTTGTAAACAGGTTTTATCAAATTTCTATTTGTATGCAACAGGTTTTATCAAATTTCTATTTGTATGCAACAGGTTTTATCAAATTTCTATTTGTATGCAACAGGTTTTATCAAATTTCTATTTGTATGCAACAGGTTTTATCAAATTTTTATTTGTATGCAACAGGTTTTATCAAATTTTTATTTGTATGCAACAGGTTTTATCAAATTTATATTTGTATGCAACAGGTTTTATCAAATTTCTATTTGTATGCAACAGGTTTTACCAAATTTCTATTTGTATGCAACAGGTTTTATCAAATTTCTATTTGTATGCAACAGGTTTTATCAAATTTCTATTTGTATGCAACAGGTTTTATCAAATTTCTATTTGTATGCAACATCTAATTGGTAACTTTCACAAGTCTGTGTACCTAGTAGTAAATTTCAAGAAACTGAGGAAAGACTATGTAAGGCCCATCAGCCTTTCAGTGTCATCTTTTACAGCCCAAGGGCAAGGGGGCCTGTGGCGGGGGTCCATGGTCTATAGCGAATATGGACCCGGGGTCCATTTTCCATGGGGTCCATATTTGATGACACCGGTTTTATGAATCACACTTACAGGTTATTGTAAGTATGCTTCATGAAACTGACCACACCAGTTACACAATGACTTAGTGACTGTTTCATTTGTTTATTGAAAACGTTATTTACTTTGACAATCATCTAAGCCTTACGAATGTTCTTAGCAAATTCGTATAACTGGGTGCAATTTGTTTACACTAAACAGCAACAAACTGGTCATATTCATGCATTTACATCCCATAAATTAAAAAATAGATGATATGACCAAAATACTTTTATCCGGATATTGAGATTTTAAAGTTTTCTTCATTTTCGTTCATGTAGTGCTGCCTCGCTGTGGAAGGTCACATTTTTAACAAAAGAAATATTTATAGCATTTACTGCATATTAAAAACAAATACTCTTTTGTTATGTTAAAATCATTTATTGAGGATTTATTCCATTGTCATGTAAGTCGTAGAGTAACCTAGCACAAAACGTGTTTAATCAACCATTTTGTCTTTATTTGGGCAAAATTCCAAATCAACAATGGTTATCTTTCATTTGCACATATTTGTGCGGATGGATTTCAGATAAATGGTGATGTCTCCAGTGAGGGAAGGAAAGTGGAGTGGAGCAGGACATCACAAGCAGCAGAGAGACATGGACACAGAGGACACAGTCGAACCTCACAGACAGACACGGGCTACATCCAGACTGGCAAAAGAGGTTGGCAATTCGTTGTCAATTGTAACTGCACTGTATAAAAACTGACCGTTGTAATAATGTTGTGCATAGGCTTCCAGTTGTATGTCAAATTTAATTTAAATTGGCTGCTGCTTCACACTGTACTCTTTCTACGCATCAGCTGATAAACAACTTTGTTAAAAAATAAGCTCAATATTGACAAACTTTCTTTGTAACTGCACCAGAAATCTGGGATCAACTCACTATTACAAGGAAACTTCTAAAACTTTAGCATCCTTTCATAAAAAAACTCAAAACACATTTCCTTGAAATTGCTGTTTCACCATAATATGGCAGTTCCATCCTTCAATGACAACTTTTTTAATTCAAGATGATTCAGTCTAAGCTGCCTGTTGTGTTTCTTCTCAGGTTTAGGATGTTTCCCAGGGGAATACGACATAGCAGGGGTAGATGGTTCCAAAATAGCCCTCACAGAGTGACCACCTGAAGAGTGACCACGTGAAGAGTGACCACGTGAAGAGTGACCACCCGAAGAGTGACCACCTGAACAGGTTTTTTATAAAACTAAAACTTTGGCAGCGGAACTACGCGAGGGATTACAGATGAAACCAAGTTGGAAACTGCGCCGCAGAGTTGGCCGGAGGAGTTGGCCGGAGGAGCAGAAGTTGAACAGGACTCCAGTGGAGCTGCTCATCAACGAAGGATTCACCTCGGACCACCACTGTCCAGTCTAAACCTCACGGCCAGTGACTGACCGCCACCGTCCAGTCTAAACCTCACGGCCAGTGACTGACCGCCACCGTCCAGTCTCAGCCTCACGGCCAGTGACTGACCGGCACCGTCCAGTCTAAACCTCACGGCCAGTGACTGACCGCCACCGTCCAGTCTCAACCTCACGGCCAGTGACCCCTTCCCACCGCTGTATGTTGCAAAGTGATCAAACATTTCTATCTTTTCGTCACTTCCTGTCACCCAAGTATCCGTCACCACCAAAGAACCTATAATCACTGTGTCAACGTTATTCGCGTCACCACTCTGCGTCATCACAAAGACACCAACCATCTTTTCATTGCATATATCTGAAATGTGTACATTTAGTACCCGCCGTGACAATACATGTCACACATTTGTCTAATGTGGACATTAACGACTGGTTCATTGTGACGTGTTGTCTGCTGACCACTGTCCAGTCTCAACCTCACGGCCAGTGACTCCCTGCCCGTTGTATTTCGCAATGAGATCGAACATTTTCGTGTGGTCACACCACTTCCCGTCACATAACTATCTGTCACCATCAAAGAAGCTATAATCACTGTATCAACGTTATCCACGTCACCACTCTAAGTCATCACCAACTTGCTTTTAAAATGATGACGCCTTTAAGACCTGACATGTTATAAACCTGCCTTGACAAGACAATGTGTTGCGTCTCTCTACACTTCGCCCTTTCGTAGTCTGCCGATCACCACATCCAGTCTCGACATAACAACCATTGCCTCACTCCCGTCATATTTCGAACATTTTAGGCCGAGACCCAAGGTCATATTTAATTTTATGACGTCTTTGAGAGTGATGTGTGTGTGGTTGTGGGGGGATCGTGTTGAAGGTATGTTTAGGAATGTGTGTGTTCATGTAAGCCAAGAGGACCATTCATGAAAACAAAAGGACCATTCATGGAATAAAAGGATCATTCATGAAAATAAACGGACCATTCATGAAAATAAAAGAACCATTCATGAAAATAAAAGGACCATTCATGAAAACAAAAGGACCATTCGTGGAAATGAAACCCATATTTGTATATAAATGAGTTACTACTGTTCCCATTACACCATGGGTAAGAGCCTCAGCAAATCCTTTGTGCCTTGTGACACACCACCAGATGGAGCCACTCACTGAGGGCGAGTAAGACGGACCAGTGCCACGACAAACTCTGTCCCCCGAGTGTCACAACAGTCCTGAGTCAGTGGCACAACACCGTCTGTGTCATAAGGGGCCAAATATGTATTTGAATGTCTCTACAGGCAATTTTTGCATTTGCAATTGCATTTGAATTAGAAATCACACAAGTGGTCCAGCGATCAGCTGCGTTCGTGATACGTTTGCACTGCCACGACCAACACAGCCTGAGAATGGCACTGGCCGCCTTTGACAGTGAATTCAGTTTAAACTAGTAACTTTGATGTACAGCACCGTGCACGCAAACATACCATGCTATCTGACTGATCGTGTAACAACTTATGTTCTTTATCGCAATCTGCATTTTAACCTGGAACGCTTTGTAGGACTGCTTCACAGGAGCCTCACTTTGGAACTCGCGTCCATTATATCTCAGACACAATGTGACTCTGGACTTTTAAGGAAGGACCTTAAAAATGGTTTATGTAACTGTTTACGTAATTTTGTGTATTGTGCTATTATCGCAATGTCTACTTTTAATCTGCGGATCTGTTGTAACAGTAACACAGAAGTCCTATATACACTGTGTTGTAATGTAACATTTACAGTTGTAACATATTTTTACTTTCACATGTAAGCACTCCTGGGTTTACTTTGTAAAGATATGTGGTGTCGAAATCAACTGAATGAATGGGACGCCAGTGAGGCTTATCGCCATATAGTCATAAAAAGCAGGTTTAACTGGGAAGGTGCTGCCACCTGCTGTGTAAACCAAGAAATGGATTCGACAGACCAAAGACCTGCAGGACAAGCCATGCAACCTGTGTAAGGACTGACGGGATGGCAGAAAGACCATTTCTCAGACACTAACCAGAATCGACCACAGCATACGGTGGAAATAAACAGTCTGATGAATGGAACTAGAAGGTTGATGTTTGCAATAGAAATAACGTACTGATTCATTTAATCATTCTAGAGTCTAGCATCACTTATGAGGGGGTTTTGTTCGAGGGGTTTATGTCCGTGCACTGTAAACATCCTGGATTAGCACAGAAGATGTCAGTGTCACCTTATGTCACCCAAGTGTCACACCAGGCCAGTGACACAACACCTTATGTCACCCAAGTGTCACACCAGCCCAGTGACACAACACCTTATGTCACCCAAGTGTCACACCAGCCCAGTGACACAACACCTTATGTCACCCAAGTGTCACACCAGCCCAGTGACACAACACCTTATGTCACCCAAGTGTCACACCAGGCCAGTGACACAACACCTTATGTCACCCAAGTGTCACACCAGGCCAGTGACACAACACCTTATGTCACCTAGAGTTAGTCCAACAGTCACTAGCTGAGTTGGTCAGAAAAGGCCCATCAGTCCTATGTAGTGGACATGTCCAAGCAGCCAACAATGTAAAGACACCTGTAGGCGCATCACTAGGTCTAATGAGATCCTGGTATTTGGTCCAGTAGAGACCAAGTCTATGCTTGGTCAGCAAAAAGTCCCCTGTCTGCATAGACTTGGTCTCTACTTTTAAAAATCACTGAGCAAAAAAAAAGGTCTTCCAAAAACCATAGATATTGTTAGTTATGCCTTGAAAGTGAGTGTAAATGGTGTCATGTGTATGTTTTCAGGTCATGAGGCACAATTTGAAAGTTTGTAAACTAGCTTAACAGTTAACATCCATGTGTCCACCAAAACATGTGACTGGCAATAATTTTAGCCTGCATAAAGCCCTGGACCAAATACCAGGATCTGTTTTCAGACTTTGCAGGGTTGTGCGACCTGCACGAGAAAAGAAGGACTCGACATCAGACCGACTTACAGGAACAGTAAGCAAGTGTTCACAAACTTTATCACCCAGGACTCATGCAGTAAACTACGCGGACACCTGCAGTGAACTCCATTCCTCTCACTGATCTATGGTGGCACCCAGGGCCAGACTTTCATGGAACAAGAAACCGTGTACGATAGGAGCTCCAAGGGTGGCGTCGACTTTGTGAGTGTGGCGAACGTCGAGAAGGCAGAAGCTACGTTTACAGGGAGCGTTCCCTCAACAGGCGCAGGTTGAAGCGGTCTTTCAAAGCTATTGGCAAGAGGCCGATTGCTTCAATTTGCTTACCATATGGTAAGCAAAGTGCAAACAAGAACCAAATTCGGTGTGTATAAAAGACATAATGACGTTTTTAGGCATCATTCCACAAAATATGATACTTCTATGTGTAAGTCACGCAGAAATATGGTTAATTTGAGTGAAAAATCCTTGCCCAAGCCTATCTTATAGTTATATGGCATATATTCACAATCTTATAGTTTGTAAATACGTAACATTTTGGCCTTCATGCATAATGTGCAACATAACAGCTTTGGAAAAGTCTGCATGATGTTGATCTACTATTCTACTCAACCTTGGTCTGGTAAAGCGATGGTCACCTTGGTAACAGCATATATCATATATTCGGTCATTAATTATTTGGACTTCTAGTTCTACTGACCCCAGAACCAGTGGATACAAAACCTTAATATTAAGGCCTGGTTAGTTACTTATTGTTATGTATCAAATATAGCAATAAGTCATCAGGAAACTTGGTCTGGACCATAGTTTTATCTAGAGACCCGTCCACCCGTCATTTGGACGGGCAATTTCAAATATGGACGGGGGACATTTTTCGAGGACGGGGGACAACCCGTCACAGTGTCACAAGGCCTCGTCTGTATCCCCCAGAAACAAATCTGTCCAGTACTGTGAAAGATGCCTACCACCAAACTATTCACGCGTACTATAAATAAACACTGCAGGTGTAGCGGTAGCGTAGCGCAAGAAGCTCATTTTACGCGCGCGTGTAGGGCGCCTACACATAGCGGCGGTCCTACACGTGGTTTCATTTGCTGCTAGAGGGGTCAATGCAATGCTTTTGGGGTGTCACACGTCAATAATAATGGGCATGAATTAACTAGTAACGCAAACTTTATAATACAGATTATGCGCATTTTTGAAAGCATCTAAAATTCATATAAATTACATAGACGTTAGGGAGATTACATCAGTAATAAACTATACAAGTGTTGTATGCCTGTATATTATTAACATTTCGACTTTATGGCGTTCATGTCTGGAGTGACTCCCGGGAATGATCAGATTTAAAACGAGGCCACGTTAACGACGACCGAATAAACATTACATATTATCGTCCACGCGAGGCCGCCGAAGGGTCGCAAACTAATAATAACCCAGGTTTTTTTACGGAAACACAGACGCCAACTGTTACGGCAACAACTTCACCGCCGACGCCATCGACTGTCATTGACTCATTCACAATAATAGCCGATGTACATCGTGCTGATGTCTCCAATGCCATGGCAATGAGGCTGCCAACGAGTCGGACGACGTCGTTACTGCTAGCGTGTCACTGTCAGCCGAGAACGTTAGCCCGCCTACGGCCACGCCGGCTAGATTTGACGATACCATTACCAGGGACGGAACGACCCACTAGTCCGCTAGTCCGTACACTAGTAAAGATTTACGTGGACTAGTAAACTCACGACCCAACTAGTCCGCGTGTCTAGTAAGATATATGCATGTACGTGGCGCCATCATGCGTACAATAAAAGCACAACTTTCCGCCACCACGCGTAAAACGAATAAATTTTTGTCGGCGTCGCTGATTGGTTGAGATGTGACCTACCATTGTCGGAGTTGGTTATTCAAAGAGACAAGTCGTATCGTTCGCCATTACTGTTTGATTTTATATTAGTTTTGTTTTATTGTTTCGTTTGTGCGCCGTTAATTTGCGATATGCATCGCTATTTAGTGGGTGTTGCGAAGCCGGCAGTGAAACGCGACCGGGACAACTCGTACGACAAGACGAAACGTAAGCGTGGCTACTTGAAGAGTTGGGAGACTGATTTCGCATGGCTGTCGTTCGATGATCAACACTCGACGATGTTTTGCAAGTTATGTCGAAAGTTCCAAGCGACTGGTGTACGCGGAAAGAATGCGTTCATTGCGGGACCGACAACTTTCGACCGGACACCCTTCGAGCCCACGCCGTGAGCGCGGCGCACAAGCGTGCCGTCGGCCAGCAAAGTGCGCTCGATGTCCGCCCCTGTACGGCGCATGCTCACAGGGCAGTGCAAGCGCTGAACAAGGAAACCTTGGATCGACTTATGCATCTGTTCAGGTAATTATATTGTTTGCGATAACTGTAATATATTAAAATCACAAAGATAATTTGCTTAAGCATAATTTTTTTTAACAAACTTCAGACCAACTTTGAATAATCATAATGTGAACTTTGTAGTTGTAACCGACGTGGGTAGCACAAAATGGCCGCCAAATATTTAACTGGTCTGACTTCTAAGTTTATGATAACACGCTGTATCTCCGCCGTATGCACATTAATCGTATAGTTTTGACTTTTGTTATGTGAATCGGAGCGGGAATTTTTGTATTGAATGGTAACAGACGGAATTGGAAATTTAATTGGAAGTAAAAAATTATTACTTTTTCATGAGTTAAATATGTTTAAAATATTAATAACTTAAATAATGTACCCATGTCATTTAGTGTCACTGCATTGATTGATTTTAATGTTTAATGACAGTGCCAAGTATAATTAACTCTGATAGTAAATAAAAAAAACTAATAGTTGTGTTATGTTTCAGGACTTGCCATGCAATTGCGAAACATCGGCGTCCTTTTGCAGACTACGTGTGGCAGTGCACCTTCGATGCACAGAAAGGACTGGATGTGGGGAACACCTATCGGAACGTCAAAGCCTGCAGAGAGTTCGTGCATGCCATCGCTGAGGTCGAGCGTCGCCACCTCGCGCAACGCTTGCAGAACGCCCGCTTTCTCTCACTCATCAGTGACGGGACAACCGATTCGTCAATCAGCGAGGCAGAGATTGTCTTTGTGCGGTATGCGATCGGCGACGTCGTGGCTACTTCGTTTGTTGGAGTGGAAAACGTTGCCAAGGCAGATGCGCCATCCATCAAGCGTGCCATCGATGGGGTGGTCGAGAAGCATCTTCAGCTTCCGAAAGCAGCACTTCTGAAGAAACTTTTCGGTTTCGGCTGCGATGGTGCTGCAGTTATGGTGGGTGTAAACAATGGCGTGGCGACACTCTTCCGTAGAGAGCAGCGATTCACTGCTTCGTGCATCGTCTGGAGCTCGCCTACAAGGAGGCTCTTGGTCGTCTGCCTGTGTATGCGAAGCTGAGTGGCGTACTGCTCAGTTTGTATCTGTTCTATCACCATTCCCCTCTGAACCGCAGCAACCTGAAGGCTGCATTTGACACGTTGGCACTACAGCAAGCTTTGCCGCCACGTGTCGGTGGCACTCGTTGCCTGCCCCACCAGCTGAAGGCGCTACGAGCACTTGTCAATGGGTATCCAGCACTGATCCTCCATCTCACCCAGATGCAAGTTCCCGGAGGCTCTGGAGATGCAAAGACAAAGGCGATCGGATTCCTGGCAACGCTGCGCCGCAAAGACATCATCGAAACTGCACACTTCCTCCTTGATGTGCTGTTTGTGTTGAGCAAGCTGTCACTCATTGCGCAGACGGTGACTGCAACCGTTGCAGATGTGCATGCAACACTGATGTCTGTGCTGGCAACACTGCTGTCTGTGCTGGCAACACTGCTGTCTGTGCTGGCAACACTGCTGTCTGTGCTGGCAACACTGCTGTCTGTGCTGCCAACACTGCTGTCTGTGCTGGCAACACTGCGTCGCCACAAGGAGTGTCCGACTGCAAAGGAGCGTGGACTAGACTTGGACAACGGCTTCCACGGCGAGGTGATGAAAGGCGCTGCCTTTTCGGAGCAGACACGGGCACAGATGATTGACAACCTCATCAGTTGCCTGGAGGGGCGATTTGCCAACTGCAACTCTGAGGTGGTCCAGGCTACCTCAATTGCCTGCTTCAAGCTGTGGCCCGAGGAGGCAGATGGATACGGGGAAGAAGCAGTGGCAACCCTGACGCAGCACTACGGCCCTATGCTTCGTGAAGCAGGTGTGGACCGGAGAGGGTACTCCTCAAGAATGTGCTGTCTGCTGATGTGCATGCCTTGAGTTGGGCAGCCGTCAACCTAGCACACAAGGAACAGTACGGGAATGTGCTCGCACTTATGGACGTCATCCTGAGCCTGCCTGCCAGCTCGGCCGATGCCGAGAGAGGGTTAAGTCAGCTGAAACTTGTGAAAAGCAGCATTCGATCGAACCTGTCAGCGCACCGACTGACAGACTTGATGACAGTGCAGCTGCGGTCCCCATCAATCGAGGAGTTCGGGCCTCTTGAGGCCATTGAGCTGTGGAGTGTTGGCGGTGCCCGCAGGCCGCACACACAACCACTCGGCCCAAGACAGGGCGAAGACCGTGACAGTGGTGACAGTGGTGACAGCAGTGACAGTGGTGACAGCAGTGATAGTGACATCTGAACACTTGTGTACTGACATTATGTCAGCATGGCTATTGGCAAAGCTTCGTTCGATTTCTCGTGGTTACTATGTGTTTTTTAAATAAATTATGACGTTTAAATTTGTCTAGCATTGATTATTTTCAGGACTAGTACACTCCTAGACGGACTAGTAAACTTTTGTGTTTACTAGTCCTGCTGTCTAGTAAAAAATATGGTGAAGTTCTCTCCCTGATTACTGTCGTTGTCACTAACATTGGTTGAGAGTACTGTATATAATGACTGCATAATTTACCTACAATGTGTTTTGTTGGAAGAAGTGAATAATAATTTGAAATTATTTAATAATTGCACTGAAATTGTTTTTTACACTGGAACATAATATAACTACGTTTTTGTATAGGCATGGTTGGGTGATAAAAATGAAAATTGACATCTGAAATAAATAAGACAGTATTAATATTGTTGTGTGATTGATTGGATATATGATAGCAAAAAAAAAGTCTTCCAAAATAATTGCACATTGCTGCCAAAGTTGTGACGGGCAAAAATTTGAT
>OZ024867.1:11188115-11208115 GCA_964017155.1 Oasisia sp. SBJ-2009 | reverse complement strand
TTGGAACATCCTAAATATAATCGGTACACCACAACAAATCATTGACATCATCACAATGCTGTACACCTCTACGAAAAGTATGGCACGCGTAAACGGCAGTCTCACAGAACCATTCACCATCTCATCACGTGTACATATATATATATATATACATGTATATATATATATATATATATATATATTCATGTATATATGTATATATATATGTCAAGGATGGACTCGAAACGTATATCGCCAGTATCATATATCTTTATTCATGCGCCAAACAACGACCCTGCCCACAGTTCTACGTCAGGACACGTACACCACAATGTAATAGATCTTCCGCCACTTGCTAACCGCTTCAGTCTTTTTAAGACAAATCAATAAGTAACTCATGTACACGTCGTTCACGTTCAACAGCGGCAAAACAAGTCCCAATTCTTCCCGCGCAACCCAAAATCCTGCTAACCCGACGCCACCTCTTGCCACTGCTACTCCCTAGACGTTAATCGCCAGGTGGCGTTAAGGAAATAATTAATAATAATAATAACACAAGTTTTATTAGCAACTCAACTGAGTTGGATTGACATTACAATAGGTTACAATTGACTCATCAAAACATCATACAAATACAATAGAAATACATTTGATACCGCAAATCATACCGTACTAATAACCTTTTTACTGACAGTTGTATAAAGCCCACGGTATAAAGGAGTTACGGAATCTATTCGTTCTAGTAACTGGTAACGGGTACACATTTTCTTGTCTAATATTATACTCGGTATGTCTTTTGTCAGGCAGCAGATAATTTAATCTATGTGTGCCGACTTTAATTTTATCAAAATATTTTTGACAAATGCTCTCCCGTCTTACATTCAACGTATCCAGGTTAACTAACACGTCTTAGTATCTCCGCGTAACCCAATCCAGGAAAAATACATTTTAATGCCCTTTTTTGTATAACTTCAATATTGTCAGACAAATATTGGGGCAAGTTAGTGTGCCATACAGGACATGCATATTCTAGAACTGGTCTCACCACACTAACATATACACTGACCAGATCTTTCTGTGTAATCCCTGCACGCTTTAACTGATATAACATGTACAAGCGTTTACCAGCTCTTTTCACAATAGTATCTACGTGTTTGTTCCATGTCAGATCCTGAGAAATGGTCACACCTAATAGTTTGGCATGGCAAACTTGTGCTACATCCCTCCCATCAATTTTTATATTCGGGATAGTGCTTCTGAAATTGCCATCTTGTGCAAAACTAATGATTATTTCTTTTGATTTTTCGGAATTAATTTTCATGTCATTTTTTTCTGTCCATCTAGCAGCAATATCAACCGACTCTTGAATGAAAGATACACCCTTTCTGTCGCATATTTCAAATAACGTACTATCATCTACATACTTATATAGTGGAACAGTCGTTCTTAAATCATTTATGTAAACAAGGAAACATTTAGGTCCAGACAATGTCCCTTGCGGTACTCCCCCATTGGGATGACCAGAATGGGAATAGTCATTTCCTATTTTTACTCGTTGAGTTCTGTCTAATAGAAATGTTGCCATCCATCTTAAAATATGTGCGGGCAACCCATACGATTGTAGCTTATCTAGCAACAAATGATGATTAATAAGATCAAACGCTTTGCTAAAGTCTAGCATTACAACTCTGACATAAGAATTCAATTTATCTGTCGCCTTATACCACATATGAACCAGTTCGACAAGAACATCTGTTGTGGACGTTCCGCTAATTCCTCCAAATTGCTTAGCATCAATTTCACCTTCAATTGTTTCATCCACCCATTTCATTATTATTGATTCAAACACCTTGGCAGCTATTGGAGTTAGTGAAATTGGTCTAATGTCTTTTTCAATCGACACAGGGGGGCTTGTTTTTGGCAACGGTATTATATTGGCCATTTTCCATTCCATAGGGAGTACACCTTTTCTTAGTGAATTGTTAAAAATAGCAGTTAATGGAGGGGCGAGAACATTTGCATAGTTTCTTAACACCCATGCAGGTATGTTGTCAGGCCCAGTAGCCTTGTTGGCTTTAACACTCTCCAAAGCTTTAAAAGTAGTATATACGCTTATCACATACTGATCCGGCAGTTCCTCGTTAACGTCGAACACCTTGTGGTTCTTATTTAACCGAGGCAAATGGTCACTCACAGACACAAAGAAATCATTCATTGTATTGGCCAGTAAGCCACAATCACCATCCGTTGTTTTGTTAGCTAGACCTTGCATGCATGAATTGCCATTTGTTTTAAGTCCCATTATTGTTTTCATATGCTTCCACCAATCGTGGGATCCCGATTCATGCATTGCTGCAATTTGTGTTTGGTAAAAATTATACTTAAGTTTCGACGCGGCTCGGTTGACCTTATTACGCAATATTTTTGCTTGATTCATATCACCACTCATGTGAGCTCGCTGTCGTTTACGAACTAAGTCTCTGAACCAGTCTGTAACCCATGGTTTATCAGCCGTATGCCTCGTAACAACTTTAGTAGGAAAGCATATTTCCATCAGGTTGCTAATAACCGTTTGATAATATGAATATTGATCTGCACATGAATCAAGCCTAAATAGGGGTTCCCATTTAATGTCTGATAAAGCCATATTGAATGTGGCTTTTTCTTTTGGCCCCATACACCTTACGGTTAACCGTGTCACGCATCCAGTATCAACTGAGCTTTTCGCTTTAGGTTTAAGCAAAACCATGTTATGGTCCGATGACCCCAGTTCGGAGATAGTAACAGGTGGGGTGTATACCTCCTCCATATTCGTCCATATTTTGTCTAATATCGCCTGTCCACGTATTACAACATTAACTACTTGGACAAATCTATAGTGGGTTTTCATAAAGTTATCCCGCAACTGGTTGAAATCGCCAGTTATGATCACACCACATTCTGGGTGTTTTCGCATTACAGTGTCAATGCTGGTGATTAAATGATCACGTATTTTTAAATACTCCGTCTTTGGAGTATAATATAAACATGCCACCAGTATACATGAAAATTTTCGTTAGCCTGTCCATGACATCTGCCCCAGTTTTCTTTGTATCCGCCCACGGATTACACCACCACCAAACACTTGTGTACCAAAGGCCTCACAATAGCCACAGTACGAAAAAGACAGTAGTATACACGATTCCACTCACTGGTTGGTGCGGGCAATCCCCGTCTCCACCTGGAGCAAACACCATCATACTTTCACAGCATAAATAATATCTAAAGTAAAATAAGATCTAAACCACATTTAAACATAGCAAAATTAAACACAGAAGATGATGCGGGCGACTCGGCCTCGTCTCCACATGGAGCAAACACCATTCACCATTTAGATGGCGAGATAGACAAGATTGAGCTAGTTGGGGAGTAGGCACGTCCAACCTTTAACACGAAGTCAGATAATTTAGTATGCTCTGCCTCACTCCAAACCCATACTTAGTTAACCCCTCCTCAGTGAGATGACACCCGTCCCTACAGATAATTTTTTGATAATTAATTTTGGTTTGTGAGACCATACTGATGTGAGGATATTGGGTCAGGCATGTCGCTAGCCGAGCATTATAGGCTTTGACCCTATGATTGTAGGTCTTTAGAGCTACCCCGCCATGCATCCCCCCAGCAGTCCGCTGAATCACTGACATAAAGAGGATCCTCTGTGGGAAAACGCCATGGGCATCTAACATCCCCAGGAACCTGAGGGCATTGTCCACGACCTCGGCAACAGATGTGTCCACTGCGCCAAGGTCGTTAGACCCCACATCCACAATTAGGAGGTCAGGCTGGCCACCTACCAGTATACGTTGTGTATAGCGTCCAGGGTCCAAGAGGATCTTGTCAAAGGTCAAGCCACCCTGGCCAAAACTGGACATGGCACAGCCGGCCTCCACCCCCAGGGTCTGTGAAACAGACTCACCCCTGCGCTCCGAGCGACAAGACAGTCGCTTTACAAACGAATGCCCAAAAAGCATCACCTTTGGCTTGAGCTCAGCCATTACCTGGAACAAGTAAAACTAGTATGAGTGGAAGGCAGTGGGTCACCCCCGTCCTGTTCGTGCAGGCAAGCCACCCCCAAACAAAACTAGTACAATTGGAAAGTAGTGGGACATCCCCGTCCTGCTCGTGCAGGCAAGCTACTCTCAATCAGACCTACATGGTAGAAAAAAACCCACACTAGTATGAGTGGAAGGTAGTGGGTCACCCCCGTCCTGTTCGTGCAGGCAAGCCACCCCCAAACAAAACTAGTACGACTGGAAAGTAGTGGGACATCCCCGTCCTGCTCGTGCAGGCAAGCTACTCTCTCTATTTACACACCTACCATTGTACGATCTACCTCACTACCCAAACTTGGGCAAATGTGCAGGGTTCGAGTGTTGACCCTTGTTGATCCGGTTTGATCGACGAAACACAACCACAGGGTCCTTCCCTGCACCAGGAGACATAATCTCCGATTCAGCTGGTTCCATCGCCTCTGAAAGACTGGGACCTACCACAGGCAGGATATCCAGCCCAACTGGGGGATCTGCTGTCTTCGCCAGACACTCCTCCACCGCAGACTGCTCCGGTAACGCTGGATCGCCACCCTGCATCTTTGCAAGCTGCTCCAAGCTCCAAGAGGGTAACACTGCCAGAATAAGTCCACCTTCTAACATTGGTGGACTCATGACTACCTCACGTGTCACAGCTGTCAGTTCACTGACCTCCTCACCAGGGTCACTGCTGTCACATGGTGGACTGACACCGACACTAGCAGCTGTCAGTTCACTGACCTCCTCACCAGGGTCACTGCTGTCACCTGGTGGACTGACACCGACACTAGCAGCTGTCAGTTCACTGACCTCCTCACCAGGGTCACTGCTGTCACCTGGTGGACTGACAGCCACACTAGCTGTCTCAACAACTGACTCGCTGCCGCAGCCTTCGAACGGCACATCCAGACCGTTCTCACCCACAATTCTCGTGAATGTGCCCACATTTACTAACCCCGCCACACCAGCGAGATTCTTCTCATTAAACGAGGATGGCATCAGTGATGACCCGGCCCCAGTGTCCAACACACAGCCTACAGGGACTACACCGATCTCGATTGCTGCCGTGGGACTCTTCACCACCAGCTTCTCGAGCATCTCACCCCTCGACATCACCTGACCCACCTCGACAACTTCTGGCTCAACAGCCAGTTCCACATAGGCAATCTCCCTATGCCTGGGCACAAACGCTTCAGCCTCTACCAGTTTGCCCACTGTAGCAGAGGAACCTAGTTTTCCGACATGTTGGTACGAGCAGACCCCTGCATGTGATCCTGCTCTCGTTCTCTCCTAGAATCGGCTGACTTTTTCTTTGGGCAGTCCCTGATAAAATGGCCCTGCTCTTTGCAAAAGAAGCAGAGGTCACCCTGAGGATTGCGTCTAGTTCTCATACCTGGGGGAGGCAAGGCCAACTGCGGCTGGCCTGCCAGACCGGGCAGTTGATCCAGAATCGTTTGCAACTGGCTCGCCGTCTGGCCTTGCTGTGATGCCAGCTGCATCATCTGCGATTGCATCTGCTGCTGTGTCTGCATTACCTGCAGCAGCACCTGGTTGACCGAGTCAGGTTCGGCCTCAGCCGCACGCACCCTCACCGTCCGTTGGGACTCACTGTGGTCGCCCAACAGTGACAGCACCTCATCCCTCATAACGAGGAATGACTGGTCAGCTGAGCTCAGCGCTATCCGTCGTAGCTCATGTTTGACCGAGTGCTCCTTCACCCCTCGAACAAACTGCTCTTTGAGAGCATTGTCTCTGAGGAGCACCAATGCTTCCTCCTCCGCCCTCGTGACTGCGGCTTTCTCCATGCGGCTATGCAGACGCATGAGGACTCGGCTGTAATCAGCCAGAGTCTCACCATCCATCTGCAAGCGCGCATGGAAGGTGGTGCCCAATGACGGCACCGACTCAGTTGGGCCGAACCGCAACGTGAGCAGTCTCACCAATGACTCATAGTTGAGGCGTACTGCCTCCGGATGACAAAGCACCTCGTCCCGGGCACATCCTCCAAGGTGATCAAATATAGTCATCGCCCGGTCTGCATTTGTGACCCCAGCTTGACGGGCATAGGTTTCAAACGTTTCCAACCACTGAGAAATTGTGGGGTCCCCAGCATGGCGAGGATGCCCCAAGAATCTAGTAAGTTTAATTGTAGGGACAGGTGGGGCCCTAGACTGCTGGATGGCATTAACAAACGTTGTGGCTAACATGGCATTTGACTGTGCTATCAACTCCATGATCCGATCATCTGCCATACTGCTAACAGGGAATTAAACAAGAAGCAAAAAAGAAGAAAAGAATAGAAGAAGAAAGAGAAATTGACTGTTAGACAAAATAATGGAAATGACAGGTGTCTACTGACCGAGGAGGCACTTTTCCAAATATATGACACCCCACTACTACTTGATAACACACCAATGCCAACTCAAATAAAACTGTATCAGTTCAAACAACCCCTCAGACTCACTATTAACACTAACCAGTTCACAATTACACACTCACCACTGTAAGTATCAATAATAACTGTACCACGGATTGAAACACCTCAGATTAGCGATCCACACTAATTCACACAATTACACACACTCACCACTGTAAGTATCAATAATAACTGTACCACGGATTGAAACACCTCAGATTAGCGATCCACACTAATTCACACAATTACACACACTCACCACTGTAAGTATCAATAATAACTGTACCACGGATTGAAACACCTCAGATTAGCGATCCACACTAATTCACACAATTACACACTCACCACTGTAAGTATCAATAATAACTGTACCACGGATTGAAACACCTCAGATTAGCGATCCACACTAATTCACACAATTACACACACTCACCACTGTAAGTATCAATAATAACTGTAACACGGGTTGAAACACCTCAGATTAGCGATCCACACTAATTCACACAATTACACACACTCACCACTGCGAGCAGCAATATTTAACTACACTACTGATACAGCAGTAAAAAACGCTTAAACGTCAACCGTCATCCACCAAGTGGCAATTATAAACGCGCTCACCCGGGATTCCTTCGATCAACGAACACGACTGTGCGGCAGGGTCTTTGGTGCGAACTTGTTGCTGGGCGATCCTCACTTCCGACACCAGTTGTCAAGGATGGACTCGAAACGTATATCGCCAGTATCATATATCTTTATTCATGCGCCAAACAACGACCCTGCCCACAGTTCTACGTCAGGACACGTACACCACAATGTAATAGATCTTCCGCCACTTGCTAACCGCTTCAGTCTTTTTAAGACAAATCAATAAGTAACTCATGTACACGTCGTTCACGTTCAACAGCGGCAAGACAAGTCCCAATTCTTCCCGCGCAACCCAAAATCCTGCTAACCCGACGCCACCTCTTGCCACTGCTACTCCCTAGACGTTAATCGCCAGGTGGCGTTAAGGAAATAATTAATCGTTAGCCTGTCCATGACATATATATATATATATATATATATATATATATATATATGTATATATATATATATATTCATGTATATATGTATATATATATATATATATACATGTATATATATATATATATATATATATATATATATATTCATGTATATATGTATATATATATATATATATATATATATATATATATATACATATATACATGAATATATATATATATATTCATGTATATATGTATATATATATATATATATATATATATACATGTATATATATATATATATATATATTCATGTATATATGTATATATATATATATATATATATATATCTATATATACATGTATATATATATATATTCATGTATATATATATATATATATATATATATATATATACATATATATATATATATATATATATATATATATATATATATATATATATATATATATATATATATATATATATATATATATATATATATATATATATATATATATATATATATATATATATATATATATATATATATATATATACATGTATATATATAATCTATACACATATCCCTCCCGTCTCTCGCTCTATTCTTCGCCACGCAAGATTATTGCATCTTGGATCGTCAGGAGTTACCCACTGGACAACTTGACATCTAATATGACGGTCAAAATCATGCAGCATATGAAAGAATAAATTACGTCAATGATCATACGTCAATATTTAATCATATGTCAAAAATCAGACAAAAAAAGATGTCATATTTTGATATATAAAATACGTCAAAATCACGCAACATATGAAAGAAAAATGATGTCAATATTTTTGTCAATCTTGAGACATCTCTTAGATGTCAAAAATTAGACAAGTCCAATTTGTTCATTTAGACAAGTCACATATGTGACATAGCTGTCAATTAGCCGGCATATGCTATAGGCATGAACAGAAAGACGTCTATAGACACAACCAATAAGTTACTTGTTGTATGTCACGTTCAAGTCAATAAAGTTATGTATACTAGATCTATGTCAAATTGTCGGCGTGATGTAGATGTGAATATGAAGAAGCCTAATAGACGTAAGTTAGTCGGTGTAAGATAGATGCCAATAAAAAGATCTCTAATTGATATAATTTCGCCTGCGCTATATATATACCTCAATAGAAAGACGTACAATAGACATCATATTTCTTCATTTATAGACGTCGTCCAAATGAAACAAAATGACCGCTAACAAACGTCTAGAAGATATGTTCCCACTGGCTATTGAAGTTTGGCGGCGATCCTGTCACGAAGTCGATCCCGTTTGATGGGTAGACACGACAGATTGTTCACAGACACCGGTGTGTGTATATATATGCGTGCGTGTGTGCGCATGTCCGCGTGTTGATTTTCCAGTTATGTGTTAGTGGGTAGCTGTAGGCCTACTCATGCGTTCGCAGTTTCGCCTCTATGGCCACCCGTAGTTTTTGGTATATATCAACACATGACATGACACCTGTATGCTTAGCACTTATTTAGACTTCCCTAGTCCGAAGCTCACGGGCAACATTTGTTGTTTTGATTTGAGCCTAGCGTTTTTCAGTCTCTATTGATACTTTGCTAGCTTCTGACACCAGTTTGCCTTCTTGGAAGAGTGCTGAGCCAAACACATATTCACTTGCATCGTTCCAATGTTAAAAACAAATGGACGATATATTTCTGCTGTCTAATATGTATCTAGATTAATATACAGTGTGGATTAGATTACTGCGTTTTTGTATGACTTACGATTTGAGAATGCAGTGAAACTGAGTATAAAATAATAGTATAATGATTTGTATTTGTCATAGATTATTGTGACGGTGCAAACTCTGTTGTGTTTGCCTTTCACAAGGTGGCAGCACCCATACTTATATGCAAATGTTATATTTTATCTTTAGTCATAATATCATATTGTGCTTACATGTTATTGACGTAAATCCAGTCACTTTATACATTTTATACTATTTATACATTTTAAAGGAATTATATTTGTAATTACTTCTGCCATGTGACACTGGTCACTGACTCACTGGTCACGTGAGATGTAGTCAGCCTCTTTTAACTTCTGACTTGATCCGATAAGGTCGCCCTCCATCCCTCGAAGCTGATCACAACTTATCAGGATGAAATGACGTACACACTCACGCAGTGGTGTAGCATTTACACTAGACTTCACCTTTGTAGACTTGAATTACACTTTTACAACCTAGACACGTATGTATGCCGAAATAAAGAATACGTTAGTACAACAATATATGTGTGTTGTCTGCTGATGTGCCCCACGTTACATTATTTCGCCCTTTCAAAATGGATTAATAGTTACCTAAAACAAATCCCCCCAATTGCGGCCTACTATTTGTGAATTAACCATAATATTATTTATTATTTTTATACATATCATTGTGACGGTATACGTGGATTGTTTCAACGTAAATAGCACAACGAATGAATGAGCGTGTTAGTGACGTTAGGCGATTACTGTGTTTGCTGGTATGTCGTTCGTTATAATCCTTTGTGTAACAATAACGGTTAACGAGGATATACTCTCCAAATAAACACTTTATTCCGCGATTTTTCGTAAGAGTTTGAAGTCATACACAGTTGGTGTTACGTCACTACACGACTAGCAACGGTATATATGCAATACACCGGTGAAAAGCGTTTTCAATAAGATTTTCAACTAATTAGTGTATTTTCTCTTCTTAACATATCTTCTTCTTAGGTTGGTAACATTCAGTTCTCTTCGTCTATCTTCGACTGTCATCGGCTGTCATCGCCTGTCATCGGCTGTCATCGGCTGTCATCGGCTGTCATCGGCTGTCATCGGCTGTCATCGGCTGTCATCGCCTGTCATCGGTTGTCATCGGCTGTCACTTCGTCACGTCGTCCCACCGCGTCTACTCAGTACAACATGACGACAGTTGCAAACAGCGAGACATAACCAACAACCCTCGCGTTCATCGTCACTTGGTCGGCGCCTGAAGCAGTTACATATAATTACGTGAATTCAACGTTGACGAGGGCGGTGAGATATTACGACTTACTTAGCTATTGTTCCATAATATAACTGGAAGCCAATGCAACTGCTTTTGAAAATTAGCGGTAGGAATAACATTCGTGCAAGCGCATCAACTGAGGGCACCGCAGACTAAAACGTTTACCTGACATACAATTCGCGTTAACAAAAACAACTTGAAGCTATGACGTATTATATACTTTATCTTTTTTTATATAGAAAGAACGAACTGTAAATCCGTTGGCTAGGGACCTAGGACATGATTGGACATAGGCTATTCTTGTGGGCCACCGATCAGAATTGTCTTGCCAGTGAGGACGAATTCTCACTGATGCATTTAAATGTCTGAAACTTACCTAAGAACATTTACAAACTATGCGGTTTCTTATCGCTGATCGACAACAAATTCACTGTTATTGGCTTAAGTGGCACTTGGTTACATAGTGCTAATATTGACTTATATGAAGTGCCGGAGTATGCAAGTGTTCATGTAACTATGCCATCTAAGAAAGGAGGGGGTGTATCATTATGTGAACCTGGTTCACTTGAATATAATGTGTTATCAGAAATGAGTATCGTAACTGAATATCTGGAATGCGTGTTTAATTCAAAGAAGACTCGGTCTATAACACGTAATAAAAAACTACTGTCGATGTTGTCTATCTACCAAATTATTACCTCTTTCAACGAGCACGTTAAATAAACAGTGTTATGTAAAGGGTGATTTTAATATCAATGTAATCAATTATGGTAGCCACATGGTAACACAAGACTATATAGATGCAATGTTTTAAACATTCATTCATATCGTCATCAGTAAACCTTTTAGAATAACAACGACTACGACCACGATACTATATACTATATATCGCAATGATGTACTTGGTACAAATTATCAGTCGCATGAAGTTATGTATACAGATATTCCTGGACACTTACCAATGTTTGTACTTTCTAAACAAAATTAATGACACAAAGGTAGATACAGTAATATTATATTAAAATATATTGAACAAAATATTACTATATTCAAAGCGAGTGTTGATCAGACAACATGGGATGACATGTTTGCCTTCAGAAATCCTCAAGAAAGTTATTCTAAGTTCCTTAATGAAATCTTACTTGTATACAATAACTAATTTCCCCTTGTTAAAAAACTACCACGGCTCGAAATATAAAACCATGAATTAATACGGAATTTAGATATACCATTAGAACCAAAAAACAAATTTTATCAGTATTACTTAAATAAGCCGTCTGTATACAAGTAAATTAATTGAAAAATATATATAAATAAACTAAATAAATGTAACTCATGTTTACCACTGTTGGCTGATGAGATACCAACAGTACAAGGGGGCCCTAATCATTATCTTAAAGGAGTATATAAAAAGTCAATGTTTCTGGATGGGATGGAATAAAACATTTAATTCTGAAGTAGTCCTTTTTAACTTACTTGGACCGCTATGTTACATTGTAAATTGATCATTTGATCAAGGATGTGTTTCTGATCAACAAAACATAGCTGAAATAATTCCGGTTTTTAAAACTGGTGATACAATATTAATTAGCAACTACAGTCCGATTTCTATCTTGCCTGTTTTTTCAAACGTTTGTGCAAGATTAATAAATGATGTAACAAAACAACAAATTCTGTATAATTTTCAAATTGCATTAAGGAAACTACATTCCACTGAAATGGCTTTTTCAGTCCTAACTAACACTATTATTAGTAAGGCAACTGATAACAAAGAAAATGTAATTGGTGTATTTCTCCATTTTGCGAAAGCGTTTGAAACTGTTAATCATAATATCTAATTGAGACAATAAGCTCATTATGCAATTAGAGGGAACATACTTGAGTGGATAAATAGTTAACTACGTAAAAGGAAACAACGAGTACCGTTTTATACAACAACGTCCACCCTTAACAATATAACACGTGGAGTTCCAGAATGTTCAATTTTGGGACCTTTACTCGTTCTTATTTACATAAATAATCTTACTACTGTACCTCACACAACGCTTACGGTTATATTTGCGGATGACACAAGTATAGCTTTATACAAAGCACAAATATATATGAAATGGTAATTGATACTAATGCTGGGATAAAAACTATCCACGTGGTTTAAAATCAATAAACGTTCTCTAAATAAAAACAAAACATTTCATTTTTATAATAAAGATGTGACTTGATAGTATATTACAGAGTGCAATGTAATGTTAACATCTTTTGGATGACCTTTGAACTGTTGTGAAACGACTTACCCGACTCAACCGACCTGGCCCCAATTTTTAAATCGCCTGAAAGAAGTTGAGTTAATGGAAGATAACAACGACGATAATACTTATAACAACAACACTATAGCATTTATGTAGCGCCGTCAATCCACGTCACCCTGTTCGAAGGCGCTGATACAAAACATAAAAATAGCACAACACAAACTCAATATTACAGAAACGTGGCATCAAATGTCCAATTTAATTATTATTAAGAAATAAGTCATAAACAAACCTCTATAAAAATATAAATGTAAGATAATAAAACCGGCAAAGGATAAAAACATAAATAAAGAATAAATAAATAATAAAACATCAAAAGTCAAATTGAGCGACAACATTAAATGAAAATCATTGTTCATGAATACATGTCACGTGGCTTTGGTTTCGCTAAAAGAAGATGTATTAATAGAAAATAACAATGCTTATTAACTACTGTGCGAACAAAAAACAATACAATAGAAAAGTCACTACTAATTTAGAAAACATAAATGTTCCAGTTTTTATGACGCTCAAATATGTTCATATGAAATTACTAACGGACAAAATGCATTAAACAGTAATATCTATAACTGTGCTCTTTAAGTTAGCGGTAATAAACAATGACGTCACACAAACACACACACACACACACACACACACACACACACACACACACACACACACACACACACACACACACACACACACACACAGACAGACAGACAGACAGACAGACAGACCGAACATACAATCCAGTGGAATATGTTGATTACCAATTAGCAGCAGAAGACAACGTTAACATCTAATTTACCATCGTTGTTTTCCGTTAGTTGCCAAGGTCCTGAAAAAGGAAGTTCGACTGTTGCACCATTAAACTGAGGGATCATGGTTATAGTACGAGCTAGATCGCGATGGGTGCAGACAATACTTCATATGACCAGTTAGCTTGCTTAATTAAACATTGCATTGGAAAATATTGTTGTGATAAGATATATGTAAACAGATGAAAACAGTTGACAATACATGTCACAGTATTAGCAGCAATGATTGGGGGCAGTAGTCTTTGCAGCACGTAAATCTTGTAGTGTATTCGTTCTACGTCCAAACAATGGACTACCAGGACAATAAATTACCTATGACTATTGTGTAAGTCGATGCACATTCAATGTGGTAAAAACTCGTCTTCAGTCGACCTTTGGGAAAACGTTATAGTCCCTGTATAGCGATCGACCGAGTATCTCAACTTGGCTTCAGCTAGCTAACATGGACACTTAGCCTAGCACTTAGTTTCCGTAACCGAAAAGTGTCCATTGTCTTCCCATTAGACTACACACTGCTCGGCGCTGTCGACAACATGAAAGGTCGACGCCTTATTTAAACATTATCCAACTGGAGGCAGCCCACAGAAGACACGTGTCGATGGAGCGGGTTGCCTGCCTCTTCCACACTTTGACGAGCGAACTTCTTTGAAGCAGCTGAATTGTCTTCATTGTGAAATTGTTCTCTACTTTCCCCTTTAAATTTTGTTTTCTGAATTGTAATCTACTAAATCTTTTCTTGTGTGTTGCTGGAAGTTGCCTTTATAATCATCGAACGTTGACAGTGTTTTAAGCAAGCAATCAACGCGTGATATCGTCAGTGATAGTCTTGTAACCACCTCTCTGTACGTCAAGTTTTGAATATGCTGTGGAGCGAAGACCACATCCGGTGTGTTCTTCGGGCACATAATTCAGTTGCTCAAGTTTATTGCCAGACATTTTACTGTCGATGTCCAAGGCTCGTCCACAACCTTGTGCACTTCGCCAATTGAAATAGCCTGACTATTAGACTGCTCTGTTGCCAAAACGATGTGCAATGCTCATATGGATTACCTGACCGTTTTTAATGCATAAAACCATTTCACTTAAATGTCGTCCCATTCGTAATATGTTAGATTCTGTAAATACAGAATTATACCAACCAGGAACCATGGCTACATACTGATCGCGGTCCCACGCTAAAGTTCACTGCGTCGCATTTATATTGTTGACTAATGTTGACTTTCCAACCTGAATAATAAAAAAGTCAACAAACAAGAGTACCGTATTGACACACTGCGTCGGTCCAAGGATTGTCCCCACAACGAGTGCATGTCATGCCGACGCCACACAAGTCATGTGCCTATTTTGCAGGGTGCGTATCTCTTCAGAAAGGTTACTTAAAAGCAATTCGGGGAAGAACAATAAATAATAGTACATAGTACACTAAATATTAGGCACTTGATTTATCGATCAACTTAGTAGCTAGTAGTGTACGTATATATGAATAGGCGCATACAAGCACACACACACACACACACACACACACACACACACACACACACACACACACACACACACACACACACACACACACACACACACACACACACACACAACACACATGGTCAGTTATCACGAAACTTCGTCAGAATCTGCTTTGGGGGGTAAATTTAGAATTCAATATTTCACGTTTTCCCTTTAGGCACTAATAAATAACATGTCAAGGTATACTGGAAATAAATTTGCGTAGCTTAATTAGTAAAACCGGCTCTTTGGCATCGCCTTGAAGTCGGGTGTCCGTGTTGCGCGATACCGAGCGTATGCACGCATATAGTGTATCTAATGTATATGTTATGGTATTTAATTTGTCGCTAAGTGCCCTAGTTTATTTTGTGTGAGCATGTGATAGGTGTATGGTTCAAAATGGACAGAAGTGGCAATGTTTGTAAACATTCTTTTGTTTTTATGCAATTTAAAAATTAGAATACATTTTCGGTACCCCGTAAAAAGAGTAAAGCGGTCATATAATTACTTGTCATACTAAGGGGAACTGCTTGTATACTGTCACCGTAAATGCAGGTATAAAATGAACATGCGGATACTGTCTTCTGTGGTATTCATAAGGATGTTTAAAATAGGTATACGCTCGGTATCGCTGAAAAGCATTCTTCACTGGTATTTTTAAAATAGAAAATACTTGTTCTAAGGGGCATTTGTTTTATTCTGTCTGGCCTCGGCGTGTTGCCCTGAGACAGGTATGTGCACTATTTCCCAGTCATCGCCATTTCTAAGGAAACGCAGTTCTCGTTTAACTCAGACGTCGCCATTGTGGCAAGAAGTATATTTTAACCAAGTAATTGTCATGTCGATTATTTCATAATGTTCGGGATGATTAAACAGTCTTCCTTTCAGCTAATGGATGCCGTCTCTTGGTCGTCTATTGTTGGTCGTCGAGTGACAAAAGACAATAGTTTTAGTATATACACAGTGGTTCAATAAATATTGGACATCAGGCAAATTTGTTATACTTTTTAATCATTCAATATCAGGCGGAGATCGCGTGAAATTCTACTCTTAACCACATTAATTGTGTGTAGGCATCGAATACATTCCGCTAATCACAATAACAAATAAACACCGTATTATACTAATGTGCTTACTGCTATAATAATTTGATTCATTAGTAAGTGATAACCATGGCAATAACCTCATAGACAAGGATAATGTGTCAATGTCCTCCATCACCTCAATTTGTGCTGAGGGTGGTCTTGTATTGCAGGTCTTTCTTGATCCACAGTTTATATTGTATTGGTCTTGTGCAGTCCCCGTCATTCAGTTTCTGCGTTATAGTTTCATCACTCATCGAGGTTAATTCAGGTAAGGACTTGGCAGTACTTTGGAGGCGTTCGCCGTCATGAACATGTAGGCGTGACTCTGTCGTACACACACGTATCTCTGAGCTTGACATTGGATGGTCTCCCCCTGCAGAATGCAGTAAATGATATCTTACTCTCGCTGAATTCAAGGCTGGACTTCATGTAGATGTTTTGCATAGTGTCTGTCGGTGAGAAGATTTATCTTCCCCTGATTTATTAAATTCTTTCAAAGTAACTCATTGCTGTTTTCTGATCCCCTAAGAAATTCCGCTACCGACATCTTATGATGTGATATGGCTATTGCCTTCCTGTATCTCTCCCTTTCTTCTGGTAATGGCAACAGTACGTCATTTTTGAGATATTTGATTTGCATACGGTCTCGTGTATACGCTCGGTATCACCACACGTATAAACATCATAACATATAGAAGAAAAAGATGGCTGCATTTCTAATTTATCATTGTCACATATCTTAAGTAACACCAGACAAATATGTGAAAAAAACGTCCACTAATATTAAAAACTCTCTCCAAAATCAGTGAGTCTGTCATTCGCTCGGTATCGTCAAAAACTACCCCACGTCGAAATATGATATTATTATATTTTACTACAGGATTAAGCAATTTTAGGAGGCCAATTTAACCTATACAGGTGTTATCTAAATGGAAGTATCAACATACAGATAAAATTAGTATTTTTGTGCTACATTATTTACCCTTGCATACGCTTTGTTGAAAATTTGCATACGCTCGATATCGGCCAAACTACCCCACCATATATACTCTTTTTGCGGTGCGCCCATTCAACAAAACGCAGAATTTTTTTAAAGACTGTATGTCGAACTACACACCAATAAATGGGTAAATAAACCACACACCTGTGACTATTTGTTAATGCATAATTCGTGTTAACAAAATAATACTACAGAAAAAACTTCAAAAATGGGTCAAACATACCCTTTATTTGCCTGTATCTTCCATAATTTTGAAGATACACAGGTAAAAGTTGGGTTCCCATGGTACCTGTCACCGAGGCGGTTGCCGTGACCACCATTACAATGCCGTGCTGTATGCTTTTATAATGGTTAGATTACAAAAAAAATTTGACGACGTTTCGTGATAACTGACCATATATGTAAATATATATATATATATATATATATATATATATATATATATATATATATATATATATATATATATATATATACATGGTCAGTAATCACGAAACGAATACGTGTGTACATACATACAAAACTACATACAGTAATATATATATATATATATATATATATATATATATATATATATATATATATATATATATATATATATATATATACAGACATACATACATACATATATACATACACACATACATACATACATACATACATACATACATACAAGATTTTAACAAGATTTAACAAGATTGCCACCTAGAGAATCAACTCAAGATGGCAGGTGGACAAGGAAGCCCTTTGGCTTATCGAGAGTCCAACCTATCTATCTAAATGTACCCCGCCCTTCTTAGGTACATGTCAATTTTATTTTTGAACATATTAACACTACTAGCACTTACACAATCAGGCGATAATCTGTTCCATTCATTTACTGTTCTTTGTGAAAATGAAAATTTTCTAATATCTAATCTACATTGCTTCTTTGCTAATGTAACTCCATGTCCTCTAGTCCTTCTCTCTTCCTTGACTGAGAAAAAAATATTTCTGTCAATATTTTCATACCCATTCAATATTTTAAAAACTTCTATCTGATCTCCTCGCAGTCTCCTGGTTTCTAGTGTTGTTAATCCACATTCTTTTAGACGCATTTCATAACTAATATTCCTGAGTTTTTGTATCATTTTGGTTGCTCTTCTTTGTACTCTTTCTAGTATATCAATATCCTTCTTGCGATATGGCCTCCATGCCTGTATGCAATATTCTAAATGAGGCCTAACTATTGTTTTGTACAGTGGTATTATTAGTTCTTTTTCCTTGTACACTATATTTCGCCTAATTAATCCAAGAATTTGGTTTCCCTTCGCTGCTGCAATTGCACACTGATCCGATACCTTCATATCAGCACTAATAGTTAACCCTAAGTCCTTTTCCTTTACGGCAGTATTTAGTACAGTATCACCCATTGTATATTGTGCATCTTCATTCCCATGTCCTGTGTGGAGGCACTTACACTTCCCATAATTAAACAGCATTTGCCACTTCTCAGACCATTCGGTCAACTTATTTAGATCATCTTGTAATTGCTGTCTATCTGTATCACTTTTTATTTTTCTGAACATTTTTTTATCATCCGCAAACTTCAACACCTTGCTTGTTATATCATCATCCAAATCATTGATATATATTAAGAACAAAATAGGTCCCAATACTGATCCCTGCGGTACTCCACTCAAAACCGATTTCCAGTTTGAAACCTCCCCATCAACTACTACTCTTTGTCTTCTATCAATAAGCCATTTTTCTATCCAGTTAATCATAACATTGCCTATGCCATGGGCCTTTAGTTTAAGTAGTAATCTTTGATGTGGCACTTTGTCAAAAGCTTTTTTAAAATCTAAGCATATTATATCTACTGGTGATCCCTCATCTACCCACTTTGTGACATCTTCCAAAAAACATAAGATATTTGTTAAGCATGACCTCGCTTTTAGAAACCCATGTTGAGATGGGTTAATCAAGTTATTTTTAACAAGAAAATCAACCAAGTGCTCTTTAATTAGTCTTTCTAATAGTTTACAAATCACCGATGTTAAACTCACTGGTCTATAGTTCTCTGACTTGCTTCTTGATCCTTTTTTAAATAATGGTATGATGTTTGCTTCTTTCCATTCTAACGGAACTACTCCTTCCTCTAATGCCAAATTGAACACTGTGGTGTGCTAATTTGTTCTACAATTTCCAGTAGTAATTTGGGAGGAATCCCATCCACTCCAGGTGACTTATTATCCTTCATGTCCCTTATTTTCTTAGCTACCATTTTTGGTGTTACAATTAGTTGTCCTAAATAGTCTGACTCTCTCCCTTCGAATTTAGTCTCTGGTACTGGTAATGCACTAATATCTTCCCTGGTAAATACCGAACTAAAGTATTCATTTAGGTTTTCTGCCATTAAGAATCCCTCTGTTATTATTTTTCCATCACTATCTTCTAGAGGTCCGACCTTATCCTGAACTTTCTGTTTACTTCGAACATACGCATAAAAACTCTTGCTCTCATGTTTTATATTAAAAGCTAATTTTTGTTCATAGCTTCTCTTTGAATTTCTAATTTCAGCTGTAGCTTGGTTAAGTGCTTCTTTATAAATGGCATAGTCTTCTTCACTTCCATTATGTCTATATGTCTTCCACATCATTTGCTTGTATTTGATTTTTCTGATGGCTTCTTTTGATAAGTGTTTCTTTTTTGACCGTTTCCCTTGTTTTTTCAAGGGGACAAATTTTTCGACAATGCAGTCAATTCCACTCTTTAAGATATTCCAACATTCTTTTGCTGTCTTATTCTCCAGTGT